>OVBN01000192.1:1200000-1883099 GCA_900406565.1 Turritis glabra
AGCAAACACTACAGCCAACAACTCCTTCTTAGTGGTAGCATAATTCCTCTGTGCGTCATCTAGTGTTCTGCTTGCGTAGTAGATTGTATGAAGTTTCTTTTCTTTCTTCTGTCCCAGAACAGCCCCAACTGCGAAATCACTAGCATCATACATTACCTCGAAAGGTAGATCCAAATCTGGCATAATAGGAGCACTCACTAATGCTTGTTTAATCTGTTCGAATGCTGAGAGACAATCAGCATTGAACTCAAATTGAACATCCTTACAGAGCAAAGCAGTCAGTGGCCTGGCGATTTTGCTGAAATCCTTGATATACCTTCTGTAGAAACCTGCATGTCCCAGAAAACTCCTCACTGATTTCACAGAGCTTAGAGGTGGTAAACTTGTCATTACCTCAATCTTCGCGCGGTCAACCTTAATCCCAGCTTTTGAAACCCAGTGCCCAAGCACAATACCATCTTAAACCATGAAGTGACATTTTTCCTAATTCAGCACCAAATGCTTCTCTTCACATCGAGCAAGCACCTTGCACAGATTGTCCAAGCAGTCTTTAAACGAAGATCCATAAATAGAGAAATCATCCATAAAGACTTCCATGTAATCCTCAATCATGTCTGTGAAGATTGACATCATACACCGCTGAAAGGTTGCAGGAGCATTACAAAGTCCAAATGGCATCCTGCGATATGCAAAAGTACCATACGGGCAAGTAAAAGTAGTCTTCTCCTGGTCATCGGGATGGATTGGAATCTGAAAGAACCCTGAGTACCCATCAAGAAAATAGTAGTATGAGTGACTTGCTAACCTTTCCAGCATCTGATCAATGAAAGGCATAGAAAAATAGTCTTTCCTGGTTGCAATATTCAGCTTTCTGTAGTCAATGCACATTCTGTAGTCAATGCACATTCTGTGTCCCGTCACTGTTCTCGTAGGAATCAGCTCATCCTTGTCAGTTTTAACCATTGTGACCCCTCCTTTCTTAGGAACCACATGTACTAGACTGACCCAATTGCTGTCTGAAATAGGATAGAAGATACCAGCTTCCAGCAATTTCATGATTTCCTTCTTAACAACCTCTTTCAGATTCGGATTCAGTCTTTGCTGATGCTCAACTGATGACTTTGTCTCATCCTCAAGGTAGATCCTATACATGCACAAGTCTGGAGAGATACCTGCAATGTCATCAAGAGAATAACCAAGTGCCTTGCGAAACTTGTGCAGCTTACTTAGCAGTAAAGTGAGCTCTGCGTTGTTTAAAGAAGCATTCACAATAACAGGGTAAGAAGAATTTTCACCAAAAAATGCGTACCTTAGCCCTGCAGAGAGTTGCTTGAGATCAATCTTGGGAGATTTCTCTGCACTCCAATCACTAACCGGAGCAGCCTTTTCAGATGCCGCAATAGACTCCTCTGTACCAACCAACTACATCCCTGGTTCACTCGCATCCATCAATCTGACATACCCAGAAGCAATGTCATCTAGATGCCCTGTTACCTCTATAGGAGTGATCAAAGCCCTTTCCAAAGGGTCTTCGGTATGCATCTCATGGAAGAGTTTCTGAGCAAGATTCGAAAGTATGTCCATGTAGAAAGTCTATCCATCAATGGTAGGTCTCTTTACCAGCTTATCCATGTCAAAGTTCATCACCAAGTCACCCACATTCAGACCAATCATTCTTTTCCTTACATCAATGATAGCACCAGCTGTAACTAGGAAAGGTCTTCCCAGAATCAGAGGATCCTTAAGTTCTTCCTCATATTGCAAAACCCACGAAGTCAGTAGGAATGAGACAATCTCCTATCTTTATTGGAACATCCTCAAGTACACCATCTGGAATGCGCACAGATCGATCAGCTAGTATAAGCGTGATCTTAGTTGATTGGAAGTCGGTCATTCCAAGGTTGACTGCAACTGATCAAGGCATCAAATTAATGCTAGAACCCAAATCACACAATGATCTTGCAAACCTATTAGAGAAGATGTTGCAGTCCAAAACAAAGCTCCCAGGATCTGGAAGTTTTTCCAGAATCTTGTTCTGGATAACGGCACTGACATGTGCAGAGATCATCATTACACTTTGCTCAACATTCAGATCCTTAGTCACCATCCGCTTCACATACTTTCTGATTACAGGAAAAGTCTTCACCGCATCAATCAAAGGAATCTCAATAATGAGCTTATCCTCATAGCCTTGCATCTGGCATCTTCTAACTCCTGCTTAGATTTCCTAGGGTTCTTAGGATAAGGAAACTTAGGCTTGTAGACCCTTTCGGTGACTTTAGGAAGAGTGTCGATAGATTTCGGTTACAATCGTTCAGGGTATCGATCGACACTTGGCTGGTGTCGATCGACACTAGCATCGTGTGTCGACACTTCGGTGTCGACTTTGGTCGATTTTGGTCTGTCATAGTAGAATTCTCTTCATCCCCTGGAGGGTGTCGATCGACACCAAGGTGGTGTCGGACGACACGGACATCTCTTGTCGAGTCCATAGTATCGAGTCTGATCGATTTCTCTCCGTTATACGTCGACTCCTCTGGAATGTCGACTGGTGTCGACCGACACGTAGGGGTGGTGTCGATCGACACTGGTCGTTGATCTCCAAACACATCGTCATCTACATCCTCCAACTCCTGGAGTTCTTCTGTAGTGAGACGCTTCAACACAGGTTGAAGGGTCTTTCCACACCTCAACGAGATGGCATTACAAGGATGCTTACGATTTGTATTAGTCCTTCCTGGAAGAAATCCTTCTTGTCGCTTTACAGACCCAGCAGTCTGAGCAACCTGAGTATCCAGCTTCTAAACATGGATGCTTAGAGCTTCAAACTTCCCATTCAAGTCAGTGTACAGAGCATCTATCTTGCCATTGAAATCCACCGTAATCTTCTATTGACCTTCTAGAATCTGTTCTAGCATAGACTTAACCTCGCTCTCTTGAGTCTGTGGAGGAGGTTTCTGGTAAAGAGAATTCCCATAGTTCCTGGTGAAGTTGCTGTTTGAATAAGTCTTCTGATAGTCTGGCTTTGGAGTATAAACCGAAGAATTCTGATTTCCTGCAAAGTTGGACCTCTGACCGTTTCCACTGTAGCCTATGTTCCCTTGATAATTACCATATCTCTGACCTTGAAACCCAGCCTGATTGACAAACTGCACTTCTTCTTCAGATCTTCCATCTGGCTCAAAAGTTTCAACCTTGGCAGCAAAGTGAACAGACTTCTTACCCACAAAAAAGTTGTGTACTGAATCTAACTTGGCCTTTACCTCAGCAATCTGACCACCTTCAGAGTTTCCTGCGAGTTTCTTTCTCTCAAACTCAGTATTTTTCGTGCTGTTGCTTGAAGCTAAGTTCTCAATCAGTATAACAGCGTCCTCGGAATACCTGGTGTTGAATTTGCCATTACTCGCAGCATCCAAGTCATCTGATACCTCCAATCCACACCTCGAAAAAAAATACCCAACAATTGAACCTCACTGAACCCATGGTGCGGACAATCTCGCTGATAAGCTCTAAATCATACCCTAGCAGCCTTGAATGCTTCAGCTGGTTGTTGAGAAAAAGTAGAGATCTTTGTTCTCGCATCTTTGGACCTGGCATCATTATAGAAATTGTTCAAGAAGGCATTCTTGGTCTCCCACCAAGTTGTCAGAGATCCTGGCTTCAATTGCTTGAGCCAGTAAGCTGCTTCCCCACCAAGAGAGTATGGGAAGAGTTTGCAGAAGAGGAAATCAGTAGACACCCCATTAGCCTTGATGCTTGTGACTAGGTCCTCAAACCTCTCAATGTGATCCATGGGTTATTCATGAGGAAGACCATGGAAAAGATGCTGTCCCACAAGAGTGTAGTATGCGGGTTTCAGCTCGAAGTCATTCCTCTGAAAAGGTGGGGGTATGATCGCGGATCAATTCGCGTAGAACTGATCCGGCCTGTTGTAATCACCCAATGTCCTCCCACGAACGACTACAGCTGCAGCATTATTACCCTGCTGACCATTGTTGACAATTGGTGCCTCAATCGCAGGAGGGTATCGATCGACACTCTGTTGGTGTCGCTCGACACCGATGGCGGGTTCTGGCATCACATTGCCCTCATCATCAAGTTTTTGATCCTGCTCGTTGTGCACATGGCCCTCTTGATCACGTAGAATTACAGCCTCATCCCTTACCAAAACAACGAAGTTATCCATTACAGCTAGATTATTTGCTTTCCGGTTCGTTCGTTCAATTCTTGTTATGTCCTGATTAGAAAGATTTGCAAGCTGAAGATCTTTGTTGCTCCTGGTTTTGCGATTAGGCATAAACCTGAAACACAAAGGAAAAGAAAAACAAAAACAGCGTAAGTAAATAGTAAAAAGAATTTAGACTAAATTCTAACTGAAATCTAATGGTGAGACAAGAGTCCCCGGCAACGGCGCCAAAATTTGATATGCTCAAATTTACCGTAGTACTTAGGGATCAAATCCACATGGACTAATGTTCACACAATAGATTAACAGAATGGAAATATAGCTAAATGACAAATGAATAAAAGTAAAACTAACAAAGCAAAAGTAAAAGTTGTAAGTTCAATAATGGAAAAGCTAGACTTAGGGAGATTCTTCAGGAATTCAGAATTGTTAAACAGATAAACAGAATAGAGTTTGGTTAAAAACCGTTCTTGAACTCAAAACACAAAATTCAAACCAATCAACTTTCATTGCAGAGATTATCTATGTCTATAACAGTGAATCCCAAATTTCTTTGCGAATTCAACAATCAAAACATGCATTAAATTCAATTTTGATATATTCACAAAATCCCTAAATCAAATGTCTTTGCAGCATTGTCGACCTATGTTATGTCTTGCTTCCGCCTTCCAAAATCTGTTTCATCAAAGCTCACGAGTGCAGTGGCGAGATTTTGGTGGAGTTCAAACGGTCATTCACAAGGAATGCATTGGATGGCGTGGGATAAGCTTTGTTATAGTAAACGTGACGGAGGGTTAGGTTTCAGAAAAGTAGATGACTTTAATACTGCTTTACTAGCAAAGCAACTTTGGCGGTTGATAATGGCCCCTGATTCTCTATTTGCCAAGGTATTCAAAGGTCGATATTATAGAGATTCGTCACCTTTGGACTCTATTAAATCGTATTCTCCCTCTTACGGTTGGAGAAGTATAATATATGCTCGCCCTCTGGTTAACAAAAGACTTATTAAAAGGGTTGGTTCTGGAGACTCCATCTTGGTATGGAAGGATCCATGGATTCCAGCTCAATTCCCGAGGCCAGCCATAGGTAATGGAGAGAGTTACGATCCATTACTACGAGTTAAAAACCTTATCAATATTCAGACACAAACTTGGGATTTAAATCGGCTACAAACTATTTTTGAGGAACAAGAGGCATTATTGATTTCGGCTATTCCATTAGGAGATCTCTCGAAACCAGACACATTAGGCTGGCATTTTAATCAAACAGGAAATTATACTGTTAAATCTGGATACAATACATTGCATTTAGATTTACCAGAAGTTCATATAAATCGGGTACAAGGCCCTGATATTCGGAAGTTACAGGCCTATACTTGGAAAGTAAAATGCCCACCAAAAATAAGACATTTCTTGTGGCAACTTATTTCTGGCTGTGTTTCGGTTGCAGCGAATTTGAAAAGGAGGAAAATACGCACGGATGCAGAGTGTGATAGATGTGGAGAATGGGAAGAAACAATAAATCATGCAATTTTTAAGTGTCCGCCAGCGGAACAGACATGGGCCTTATCCAAGATACCATCTTCGGTTTCAGGCTTTCCGACGGATTCATTATATGAAAATATGGATTATCTATTCTGGAGAACGCATCCAGATTCTAATAGTGATATGTTCTCTTGGCTAATATGATATATTTGGAAAGCCAGAAATGCTAAGCTATTTGAAAATGTTGCGATAGGTCCACTTGAGGTGATTTGCCTGGCCGAGGTTGAAGCACAAGCATGGACTATGGCGCAATCAGAGGATAATACGGAAACAGGAGAACCATTTATTCGGATGGAACAAGTGAATAACATTCAACGGCAAAATGAACTTTGCGAGATAAGACATATGAGTTCTCGGTGTTTTATAGATGGATCTTGGAAAGATAGTGATAAATTCTCAGGACTACGATGGTTTTGTATACTACAGAACATGGATTTGACGTGTATGGGAGCAAAA
This sequence comes from Turritis glabra, assembly GCA_900406565.1. Taxonomy (NCBI): domain Eukaryota; kingdom Viridiplantae; phylum Streptophyta; class Magnoliopsida; order Brassicales; family Brassicaceae; genus Turritis; species Turritis glabra. The sequence continues at coordinate 1,206,187 of OVBN01000192.1, forward strand.
AATCAACGACGAAGTTTAACACCTCTTCACGCAGAAGTGGAAGCACTCATATGGGCGATGAGATGTATGATTGGTCAAGATAGGCGAGAAGTATCATTCATGACCGACTGCTCAGATTTGGTGAAGATGTTCTCCTCCCCTAGGGAATGGCCAGCATTTTCAACTTACCTGGAGGCGATACGAAGCGACAAGGAGGAGTTTGACTTCTTTTCTCTATCTTTAGTTCCACGACGCTTAAATGTTAAAGCAGATCGTTTAGCAAGAAATGTTCGTACCGTTTCGAATCATGTCACGTATGTAAACAATGTCCCCTCGCACTGGCTTATTTAAGTCGATTCAATATAAATGTTGACAAAAAAAAAATGTCTTTGCAGATAGGTATTTTGCTCATCTAGATTTTCTTCAGGAAATCAATAACACTTTCGTGTCTACTAATTATCCTATGATCTAAATTCCAGGTGATCAGTCTAGAACTAGCATTAATCTCAACCTAGATGAAGAACCATGTGATTACCCTAACAAAATAATCCAATTCAACAATTCATCCTAACCCTAGAAAAACCCTATATATGACAGGTAGATTACTCAGACATCATCAATGCAAAACAAATCATAATCTGAATAAATTGCATTAAGATAAAAATAAAAACAAAGGGAGTTTTAAATCTTCTCTCTACAATGAGTTCTGATCTGTCTCTCCTAAGAAGCTCTGAAGAATAAGAATAATACCCCAAAAAGTTCACTATATGTTCTAAAACTCTAAAAACAACTAATTATACTCTAAAATACGTCAGGAACTTGTCTTGCAATTAGGAAAAACTTCTGGCCAAATATGCAATTCTTCAAAAGTCTTTAAACTCGTGTGTAACATGTGATCGTAACTAGTGTCGAGCGACACTAGGAGGCAGTGTCGATCGACACCATCACCCATTGTGGTCTCCGAGTTGCTCTTCTCAACTACAGAATACTAAATGCCTCCAATAATTCCAATATGCTCCTCATGAGTCCAAAACGTACCTGAACCTACAATGACTAGAAATAGACTCAAAAACACTAAAAAGACTCTAAAAACGATTCTTATATCATGGTTAAAAACCGTAAAAACTATGATATATCAACAAACCTAGCCTTGTACCTATCAATATCACCATTGGTTCTCCGTTTTATTGTGAAAATCCATTTATTCCCCAAAGGTTTAGAGCCTTACGGTAGATCGGCTATCTCGTAAGTATAATGTTGCAAGATAGAGTCTATTTCAGTATTGACGGCTTCCTTCCAATAAGGTGCATCAGGTGTAGACATGATTTCTGAATAAGTTCTTGGTACGTTTTCAGCTATAAACGCCATCAAAAAATCTTCACCGAACGATTTTTCTTTGCGAGCTTTTTTGCTTCGTCTAGGTTTTTCTTCGAGTTCCGGTTCTAGTTCTCACCAGCAATAGTACCCGAAGTATTGTCCTCAGCTTCTAAGGTCGCTGCATCTCGTTGTTCGCGAGTTTGTTTTTGAACTTTCCTACAAGGGAAAATGTGTTAAAATAATGCAATTCTTGATTCCATAACTGTATCTACATGGATATCTGGAATATCTGATTTGTGAACCAAAAATCGATAAGCACTACTGTTGTGCTCATATCCGATGAAGATACAGTTTACGGTTTTTTAGGACCAATTGTGACCTTTTTAGGAGGTGGTACAGCCACTTTTGCTAGGCACCCCCACACTTTCAAGTGTTTGACGAAGGTATTGTACCTTTCCAAGGTTCAATCGGTGACTTACCAGTCATCTTATGCGGTATCCTGTTCAGGATGTAGTTCGTGGTAAGGAAAGCTTCCTCCCACATGTTCTGGGCTAACCTAGATTCTTGCAATAGCGCATTCATCAACTCTTTCAAAGTTTGGTTTTTTTGTTCCGCAACTCCGTTAGATTCTGGTAAGTAGAGAGCAGTTGTTTGATGTATAATGCCTTTTTCTCTGCAAAATACTTTGAATGGCTCATTATATTCTCCTCCTCTATCACTTCAAACTACTTTTATAGTTCTCTGAAGTTGGTTTTCTACTTCGAATGTAAATTCTTTGAATTTTACTAGTGCTTCATATTTGCTATGCAATTGATATACATAGCGATATCTTGTGCAATCATCTATGAAGGTAACAAAGTATTTCTCTAGTTTGCACACATTTTAAATCACATAACTCTGTGTGAATTAAAGCTAGAGGTTCGGTTGTTCTTTCATCTCGTGGTGAGGGAGTTTTAGTGAGTTTGGCCTGTACGCACACTTCACATTTTTCTTGGTTAGTTTTGAATTTTGGAACTAAATTCATGTTTTGCATTTTTTGCATTGTTTTATAATTGACATTCTCTAATTGTTCATGCCAAGTAGTAAACGACTCAACCAAGTAAGCAATAGGGTTTTCATTAATTTCAGCAATAGAAGCAGAAGCTACATTTTTCGGGAAGAATGTCATTACAGACATCTTGATCAGTCCACCCTTAACAAAACCTTTTCCCAGATACACCCCATTTTTCTTAAGAACTAGCTTATCAGACTTAAAATTTATGGCAAAACCATGCTTGCTTAGCACCGTTCCGGAGATAAGATTCTTCCGCATGTTAGGTACGTGCTTCACGTTCAGTAGAGTAAGCTCACGATCAGAAGTCAGCTTCAAAACTACTTTGCCCTTACCTTCAATCTTGGACACTGTCGTGTTGCCCATGAAAATCTGCTCGTTTGACTTGTTCTTCACGTAGGTGGAGAACATGGTCCTGTCAGAGCATATTTGTGTAGTGGCACCAGTGTCGTAGTACCACTCCACTGGATTGTTTTCCACCATGTTAGCTTCAGTGACCACTGCAACCATGTCTTCTTCAGTTAGGTATGCTTGGCTCTTGATTTCCTTGGCTTTACTCTTGCAAACTTCAACCTTGTGCCCAATCATGCCACAATGATGTCACTTCCTTTTGAACTTCTTCTCAGAGTTGTTCTTCTTGAAATTCGTTGTGGATGACACCTTTAAGGTCTTTTGAGGAATAGAGATCTCTTTTCCCTTGCTTTTCAGCTTGGCCTTATGCTCAGCTACATTGACATCATGTCCCTAATTAGGAGCACTTGCATGAACCCCATGATTGTTGTCCTCAATCCTCATCCTTTGGACGAGATCATCAAGAAGAATCATTGCCTTACATTTGGTAGCTTCTCAATCAAGCAATTCGTTTTAAAGATGTTGTAGATCGATATCCCTTCCAACTCAATCTCTTGACAGATGCGTTGAAGAGCCTCCACTTGCTCCATAATTGGTTTGGAGTCCACCATCTTAAAGTTGAGAAGCGTTGCAGTTGAGAATCTCTTTAGCCTAGACTCATCAGTATTGTACTTGTTCTCCAAAGCCAACCACAATGCTTTCGAAGACTTGTACTTACTGTAGAGGTCAAACAGATCGTTGACGAAATGGTTCAAAATCTGATATTTGCAGCAAAAGTCCTTTTAAACCCAGTTATCCACACTTCCAAGTGTATACACATCAGTGGTGCCTTGCGGAAGTGTTGGTGGATCTTCTGTGAGGTACTTTTCCATGTTCATGCTGGCCAGATAATAGCGCATCTTATCTTGCCATATTTTGAATCTTTTGCCATCAAACTTGTCTGGCATCATCCCTTGGAAAACAGAGGGACGTATCACAATGTGGGTTGACCCATTCCCGAACAGATTTCAACGCACGTCTCCCATACTGGAACTGTTAATCCTCGTCTTTTCAAGTTTCCTTGCAAGACGTAAGGCTAATTTGTCAGGAGTCTCATTAACTTTCCTAAGGACCTCGCTGTTGGTGTTGATCTCAGTCATTCTGTTCACAATCAACAGATTTGATTAGTATATCAACCAAAAAATTCAGGTAACTAAATTACACCGAATTAGTTTTCCAAACTCGCTTTAAGAAGCGTTCCCAAAAACTTGTTTTGCGTTTCATAAACTCACTCAGGTATGAGCATTTTTGGAAACTAAAGATGTGTCGTTTAAGAAATTGTCCACAACAATCGCTAAAGAGCGTTTGCGAAGCAGTTAGAATGAGAAACAAAGAAAGATGTAAAAGCGTTCTTCTATAAATTTTCCGCGTAAGCACCAAAAGATGATCGCAAAAACAGTTTGTTTTACAAGATTTTGAAATCGTTTAAAAAAAATTCGAAGAATTCTCAATCCGTTTAAAGCGATAAGCAGAAAGCGGATTTATTGAATTAAAGATTGTAGGAGCGCAATAATCGAATTGAGAGAAAGATGTGAATTTTACTGATATAACGATAACATAAACGAATTACAATAACAATATTAAAAGGCGTAAAATAAATCACGGAGGTAAGATATGATACATTTTTCTTTAATTCAATAAATCGGCCGTAAATGCTTCAGACAATCACGATTTATGAATCGTACGATACAACCGATCACGAACTAATACTCGAACACAAGAGTAGTAGACTTAACTGAAGTTGATCTACGATATACTTTTGAATCTAATATACTAAAGACAAACTTACTTTGGACGAAGCAAGAGAAAGACGATAATTTTTTTTTGAACTGAGGATCATTTTTTTGGTTTTTGAGCCTGTGAAATAATGGAGGTGAGTGTCTTTTTAGGATCAAGTTCTCATAAGACCCTTTGTTATAGGCTGAATTAACAAATAACCCCTTCAAAATAACATTTCTTTTCCATTTATTTTTAATGCTGAAACTTAAGGAAAAGACAAACTAACCAAACAATGTCAAGGTATTTACGAAATAACCTATTAGATCCGATCAGACCCGACCACATCCCAATTTCAACCCACCCAAGACTCTTCCCTTCCCTTTCTCTAACGGTTTATCCCTCTCTCCCTCTCCCTCTCGATTTCGGATTTCAATATTCTCACACACACGATTTCATTATCAACACAAAAATCGGAATCGAAAACCACGATTACGCTTTAATCACCCATAACCCACGACCCCTCTTCTTTAACTCTCGCTCTCGATTCCCTTCGATTTCAAGAGATTTTGTCCTAAAAATTTCCTACCCAATTACCTAAAATGCGTACTAAGAATCCATCAGTTGGAGTAGATGGAATTCCGATTCCATCAAAGGTTCACTCCGGACCTTCATGCAGTTCGCCACCTCCCGCGAGTTCATCAAGGTTAGAGGAAGAAAATGAAGAACGAATAGATTATGAAGAAGAGCGTACCGATTATGAAAGTATTTCGGATGACAATGAAGGATCCGAAGGTGAAGAAGGAATCGGTTCAGAATCAGAAGAAGAGAAAAATGGTTCAAAGGAGGATAAGGGAAAACGCGTAGAGGAAGAAGAGGATGAGGAAGCAACGGTATGTAATTCCAACCTTGAGACAAATTAAATGTAATACTGGGTAATACTGGGTAAAACTGGATGTAATACTGGGAGTAATACTGGGTAATACTAGGAGTAATACTGGATAATACTGGTTATAACTAGGAGTAATACTGGGAGTAATACTGGTTATAACAAGGAGTAATACTTGTATGCTTTTGTAGGAATCATTAGCACCGGAGATGTACTTCAGGAGTAGCGAGTATCAGAAAAAACTGAAGCTTCAATCAAGGTGTTACCTTAAGAAGGCAGTTGATACAATCACTGGAGTTCTTCAGGGAAATGAGATCAGATGGTTTCATGAGCATCCGCAGTTTAGACATTTCTTTCACATGCGTTTGGAGAGTAAGCATGAGTTTCAGGAGATATGGATGCTCTTTCTTCACGCTGCGCGTACTCTAAAGAAGCGGGAAGCTTGGTTTGTTTTGAACAGTGTTCCTATGCGCTATTCTATCAGAGAACACGGTCTCCTCTCCGGTTTATACTGTCATAACTATCCATTGGAGTGGGATAGGTTGGGCAGTTTAGACTTTGTTAGGAGACATTTCGCGAGAGGGTCAACCATTACTTATGAAGCTGTGGAGCATAAGTTTTTGACGATGAACCGTTGTAGAGATCGGTTGAACATGGCTGTCCTCTATTTCCTATCTTCAGTGATTGTTGGGCAGACAAAGAAAGGGGCAAAAACAACCGGTAAAGGAGCCAAAAGTGTAGAGTCCTTCTTTCTCAGAGCGGTGAACGACCTAGAATTGTGTCAGTCGTTTCCTTGGGGACGTTTTTCTTTTGATGACAATCTGAAGCGAATGAGTGCGTTGTTTGCTAAATTCGATGGAGTGGTCACAAGAGATCAATGGGTGTATCCAAGTTTCAGTATTCCTTTGGAGGTAATTTGGTAATTAAGTACTTTGTAGATCTTTGTTTTGAAATTGCTAATGTGTTTTGTTTAAATAATTTGTAGATGCTGGCGTTTGAGTCGATTCCGGTTTTGAGATCGAAGTACCGAGAGTATGACACAAGTGCAAGTTCTGAATGTCCGAGAATATGCACCAGTAGATTCAAGAAACATTCGGTGTTAGGCTTTGCACTTGAGGATTTATATGAAGCACTGGGGAAAACTAAGGTTAGTAATACTTGTAATACTGGTAATACTACTAGTAATACTAGTAAATAATACTTGTAATACTACCGGTAATACTACTTGTAATACTAGTTAGTAGTAGTTGTAATACTACTGGTAATACTACTTGTAATACTAGTAATAGTAGTTAGTAATAATTGTAAAATCTTACAGTATTTTGTTATAATCACAGGACATACCGAGTGTTTTGGTTCCACTTATTGGTGAGCGAACTATTTGTGGTCAAATCTTTGATGAGGCAGAGGACGATCGAGATGTTGATGACTTCATGGTTCAAAGTTGGAAGAATAGGTATTTCAAAGAGCGAAAGCGGGGTTTTATACCATCTTTGTTCGCCCGTGATGTCCATGCCCAAGTGGCGGCTACAGAAGAGGTTGCTCAGGTAGAGGGTGCTGAGGAAGAGGGGGCCGAGAAAGAGGCAGATAATGTGGAGGAAGAATCGCACGCGGGGTCTAACGATGAAGTAAAGAAATTAAAGAAAAACGTGTTAGATGTTCAAGAAGGGATGGTGAAGATGAATAAATGCATGGAAGATGGTTTTGAGAAGTTGTTTAACTTGATTGGCGGGCACGATGCTAGGCTAAAAGAAATGGAATCATTCATCAAGTTGCAAACTTCTAATGCTAGCCTTTTTGAAGGTGGGACAACTAGTCGAGAGGGTGGGACAACTGTGGGAGACGGTGGGACAACTGGTGGAGAGGGTGGGACAACTGAGGGAGAAGCTGACGAGGACCGTGAAGAAGAAGGTGAGAAGGATGATGTGGTTGGGGAAAAGAGGAAGAGGAAGCCTTCAGATGCCAAGAAGTCTCCCTACACGAGTATGACCGAGGAAAAAAAAAAAAGAAAACAGAATCGAAGAGAGAGTGATCCACCTCTATGGAAATTTATCTATTTATGTCTATGTTTTCAACAAAACTTATGTTTGACTTGTATGGGTTCAATTGCACTTTTAATCGAAACTTATGTTTGACTTGTATTGTACTTTTAATCGAAACTTATGTTTGACTTGTATGGGTTTGATGTTTAATACTGGTAATACTGGTAATACTGGTAATACCGGTAATACTATGCATACTTTGATACGTAAAAGTACAAAGATACGTAAAAGTACTTGAACATATAACACATCTCATAAACGAACATAAAAATACTTATTCACTTCAACTCGCTAAATTTCTTCCTCTCTTCATCAACTCGGGCGAGCAATTGAAATAGTCGATCTTCTATTTCTCCCAATTTGGTTTTTGTTAAAGCAATCTCCTCCAAGACTGCATCAGTCAAGTCCTTGTAAATGTGGCAATCTCCATCCTATCGCATTGTGGCAATGATAACAATAAACACAAAATGGATAACAATAACAACAAAATGAGTAATATTGTGAGATAATTTGGATACTTACACTAATATCCCCAGAACAGGAATAGAATTTTGGACCAGTCAACAACCCATTCTGTTGGGTCTTAAGCACAACTGGTTTGCCACAGTAACATGTAGTCGGAATGCCAATAGGTGATGGCTCCCATCTCGCTGGACTCGGAGTGATATCGAACTCCTCACCAAACATGTTGGAGAGAATTAGTTCGTCATCCGAGGATGACGAATTGCTGTTGTTGGAGCCAGTATCGAACTCCTCACCAAACAAGTTGATGCGTTTCCATTTACCCATTTGACTCGATTCAGATCCTAATACATACAAAAATGACTGGATTTCGCCAATAGAAGAATAAATTAAGGTCGAATAGACTTACCCAAATGTTTCTGTTGATAAATTCTCCGGTAAATTTCAATTTTGGGGAAAGCACTACGAGCCCTAGATTTCATTTTTTGGGGGAAAATGTTCTCTCTTTTTAAAACTTTTGGACCGAAAAATTTGGGGATTTATTCATATAAAAACACCAACCTCCAATCAAATTATGCCACGTATTACCACATGTGCGCCGTTAAAATTGCCACGTTTTAAGACATGTGCGCCGTCATGTAACACATAGTTGTCCCTAGTTGTCCAGTATTACAAACGTAACACATAGTTGTCCTTTTGATGTTTTACCTATTTACCTAGTTATACCACGTTATAAAACGTAAATTTCAGTTGTCCAGTTGATTTTGGGGATTTGTAACACATTTCCTATGATTTCATACCATCATATTTGCAAAAACACATTTTTCTCAAGTTTTGCTTCATAAGGTGTATGATATTAACAAACACTTCTTGAAAGTGTAAGGTTGTCCTAAGGTGATTGTGATAGAATACTCATATCTAATATTTAAAAATTTGTTTTAATTAAAGAACTTTGTATTTTATATACAAACACATAAATAATACATCTTATGTTGTGAAAAAATTAAAAATGTAAAATAATTAAATTTTAATTTAAATTATGTTAATTTCATTTTTGAGAAATTATTTTGTAAATTAATTTTGTAAAAATTCAAGATCTACAAGATTATTTTTAAAAGTAATCTTGTAACACAAAATGGATAATCCAATTGAAACTCATATATAATTCAAATACATGTAAATGCAAATTCACGCATAGTTGTTCAAATACAATAACCAGTATTACATAGTTGTCCAAATACAATAACCAGTATTATCCAGTTGTCCAAATACAATAACCAGTATTACGAAGTAACAACTCAGTCACCACCACTTGGGAAACCTACTTCAGCACTAGTTTGAACTGCCTTCTTCTTTCGTTGTGGTTCTCCTACTGATGGTATCCTTCTTACTTGACGTCTTCCTTTTTTGGTCTTTTTCTTCTTCGGAAGTAAAACATTTTTGTCTTTTATATTTTGGGGAATATTCCACTCAGATCTATGCGGCACTAGATAAATGGTCTTGCAATACATGGAAACCCACTGGTCAACATAATATTTTGGCGAACACAACTCATGTATCTCGATGTTATGCCTTCTCGATTCTTCTCTCATGAGTTTGTACACGGCGGATATCGCATGGACACAAGGATACTTGTCAATATCGAAAGTTTTGCAACTGCATGTCTTGTTGCGCAAGTCCACCATATAATGTTTCCCATCCCGTCCAACAGTACTATATTCAAACAGGTAAACGTTTAGCTCAGTCGCAATCAAATGACACGCTTCCGCACATCTCTCGTGCACTATGTCATTCACCCGCGGCACTACCACCCTCCCAGAGTTTCCGTACATAACGCTCTCCTTCCTATGTTTGTTAAACTATTCAGAAATTTTTTCGACTATCGCATCTATCATAGGTAACAAGTTGTAGTGTCTTGCCTCCTCAATCACTTTGTTTAGTGACTCTACACAATTGCTCGTGTCTATGTTGTACCTTGATCCGGGAAAATAGCACCTCGCCCATTTTGACACCTCAACGCTTTCATCTAGATATTCTGCTGCTCTAGGATATCGTCTTCTAAAATCGTCGTACCTTCTTACGAAGTCATGCTCTGAATAAATCTGAGCAATATCCCTAAACATCTGTGCAACTACTTCCTTCTTGACGTTCGAAACTTTGAGCCTCACATTTTGGGACAAATGAAATATACAGTACCCATGAGTAGACTCGGGGTACACCTCACGCACCGCCTTTATGAGGCTTGCATTTCTGTCACTCACAAAAACCAGCTCATTACTATCTTTAACAACGGCTTTCAGAGATTCGAAAAACCAGTTCCAACTTGCATCGTTTTCACCATCTGTTACAGCAAATGCAATTGGATAGGTGTGACGGTTAGGATCCTCGGCTGTAGCAATCATTAGCACACCACCGTAACAAGTCTTCAAAAAAGTGGAATCCACAATGAGAACTTTTCTCATGGATTCAAACCCTTCAATACAAGCTCCTAGTGCGATGAATACATACTTGAACCTACCAACCTCATCCAACTTAACAGATGTGTTTGTCCCAAGATTCACTTGCTCTAGCATATACAAATAAGAGTACAACTGCTTGTATCCTTCTTCTGGATTACCACGCAACTCGTTAATAGCTTCATTCTTACCCCTCCAACAGGTGCTATATGACGGTGGGACGCCATATTTTCTTTGAACCAAACCCATGAGATGTTTAGCACTTGGAGTCTTCATTATACCTGGATAGTCTTCTCTCAAAAGTCCAGCAACTAAACCCGATGTGGCTCTGTTTCTATTCTCGCCGCTTGTACTAGAACTAGCCCGAGAGCATGTGTGCGAGTTGTTGTATACTTGTACCCGAAAGCATTATGAATTCTTGACCTTTGTAGTTCGTAAATACCATTCACACCCTTGCCTATATTGACGACATTTCAACACATATCTATCTCTCTCACTCTTGATTGTTGAGAAGGCAAAACAACTTTTATGTGCACCTCTCTCAACAAAAGCTTTTAGTTCCATCTTATTATTGAATTCTTGACCAAGTTTCAAATCCATACCATCTTCCCATCTCTGAGCAAACTGCTCCCTTCCTTCCTCTTCACTTGGAATATAATCATGCTCCATATGGTTATCCATACTCCTATCCGAAGAGTAATCCAATCCATTATCTTCATCATCACTTGACGATATATTTTCATACTCTCCACGACCATAATTATCCACTGGCTCATAATGTTCATCCAATGGTGATTCGTAAAGAGTAAGAGCACCAGCATTGCCACAACCTGTTGGAACCACTTCATTATAATTCAGACCAACTGAACTACTTTCCTCTCTACCTGAAACTAGACCATTATCCTTCTCCAACTGATTCCTTTTTGGAACTAGAACATTACCCTTCTCCACATGCAATACACTTCTACATTTATTTGCATCCATAGATGTTAAATACACATAAACGTCATCATCATCGACGATATATGATTTTCCCAAAGGTCTCGTGTCCAATGGTATGAAAGTCATTTTCAGTTCTGTCGTAGCTGAATCTATCCCAATCTTCTTGCATACACTTTTCAATAACATCGAATAACTAATCTCCTCCACGGATAAATTCTTGAACAATAGTGGGTACATGCGATCTTCTTCTGAAACCCATTCATACCCATCTCTGTTCTTAACATAATGTCCTCCATAATCAAAATATAGGCTTGTGTTCATTGTCTCCTGAACAAAAACAAAAAAACAACTAAATCAGTCATATTAGTTGTACCCAGTTCTACTCAGTATTCCCTATTATCGGTAATACTCAGTTCTGCCTACTGTTTCGTAAACGCAGTATTACCCAGTTGTACTCAGTATTCCCTACTATCGGTAATACTCAGTTCTGCCTACTGTTTCGTAAATGCAGTATTACCCACTTGTCCTCAGTTGTTCTAAGTCTGCATTTTTCAATTCTGGGCAGAGCATGACTAATCCTCTACGATTCAACAACTGTGAGATGTTACATTACTTGATCCGATCTTATCGACCCAGATACTATCACTAGCGAATAAGATAACGAGATCCAGGATAATGGGAGATAATCCCAAATCCAATTGGATATCTTCTTCCAACTTGCGGATTGGGTCAATATACTCAGTTAAATCTATAACATACTAGAACGCACCTCAATTGAAGGTTCAATTGAACAAATCCGTTTGGGATAAATAGTGAAGACGATGGGAGGATGGGATAAGCAGGATGATGTCGCGGGGAACTGGAAGAAGAAGAAATGCATTCGGATCCGAATCCAATCGCTGGATGGATCCAATTTTTTCATTTTGTTTTTTAATTTTATTTTTCTTTTAGTTAATAGCTTAGGGTATTTAGGTGATTTACTCATTCATTAAAGGTTAGAGGGGTATATTAGAATTTTTTCGGTGTTGAGATTTGGTGCTGGAAAGAAAAGGTTTTATAAGATTTGGACCCGTCTTTTTATGTAGAGGAAAAATATCTATTCACAAAATGAAAAATTTTCAGAATATTCAACTTGCAATGGAAAATTTCCAGAATATTCAACCTGCAATGGAAAATTTCCAGAATATTCAACTTGCAAAATTGGATAATTTCTAAAATATTCAACTTACAAAATTAGAAAATTTCCAAGAATATTCAACTCGCAAAAAATAGAAAATTTCCAAGAGCCGAAGAGCCCACGAGCCCACGCCCTGCTCCCGCCCCCGGCCTGGCTCGGTCCGGTTCGGTTCGGTTCGGCGCGCGTGTAGAGCATTTCCCAAATCATCCCAAGTTGCTCACTTTATACCCTTATTTCTCATTCAAATCAACTCCGTTTTTGACATATGAGTATACCATCTTGTAGTACTCGTTACCAGCTTTGCAACGCACAATCGACCCGAAAATTCCGTTTAGCCGTTTGGCCGGAATGTGATCGGAAATCGACGGAAAAAACTTTACCAAAAATCTTCAATTTTTCAAAAACTTTTTTCTGAAAAATGCAGTTCCAACAGTTTATAGATTTCGTGAATGTCAGGATCTAACATTTGGACCATCGACCGTTTTTACCCTTGACCTCTGACATTGAATCAAGGTAAATCGAACAAGATCGTCCAAACATTGGGATCTATTTATCGGGGCTTTACGTCACCTTTGCCTCGATCTCACCACGAAATCTTCTTGTACTTGCGGGATCCAAACTATATGTTTGCCATTTGTCGGTGTACCATTTTGTCGCAAACGGAGGCTCATACCTTCGATGTAGCACTATGAAATGATAAGAGAAAAACATCTTCAAACCTCCTTTATCTGCGACACAGCATCGGCGTGGACGCCACATATATGTTTGATATTCCTTAAGATGGAACAACATGTGATACAAGGTCTAGCATCTCTCCCCCTCTCACTAGATAGTCACGTTTCAGTACATAATAAAAGCGAAGGATCTACAAAATTCGCGGACGTGTAAGTTCGGTTTGCCCCATCAGTTACTTTTCTTTATATTGATGTCAAATAATAAAGTTTACCTTATTGGTTTCATTCAGCTATTATTTTCCTCCATCAGAAAAGAGACTTAGATCATCGGTGGAAGTCAAAACTAAGTTTTTCTAACAAAAGATGGTACGTTGATTGATATATACTCTTTATATTTCTTGGTTTAGGATAATATTTCATTTTTCTAAATTCCTTTAAATTTATGTCTGGTTATATATATAATCAAAGAACCTCAACTTTTGTTTTGTGGTGATATATAGAGATAAGTTGGGAAAAATACATAAATCATTGCCTTTGTTTTGCTTATTAATGAAAATGTGTGATGCCAAGAAATAAGCTGAAATATCATCACTATATTGATAATATTTCCCAGAAGCATTTAAATCAACAACAATGGTATAAAAAAGCTTAGTAATTTACCAATTTATTTTCATTATCTTATAAACAGCTTCTTTACACCCTCAAAACCTCATTGTTGGCTTGCGAATATTTGAACGACCACTTCGAATACAGCTTCTTTACACCCTCAATATCCTATTTATTTATTTATTATGTGTACTGAGGTTTTGATTGCTAATATTAAAAAGCAGGGAGGAGAAAAAATTGATCGATATAAAGGTAGCACAGAAATGTCCTAATATATCACACTTGCTATTTGCAGATGATAGTTTTTTTTTTGTAAAACAGAAGATGATCAATGTAAAACTGTCATGAATATTATTAGGAAGTATGAAAAATCTTCAGGGCTAGAGATAAACTTTAGTAAATTATCTATCATGTCTGGTAAAAACATATCAAGTCAAATTAAATTTAAATTAAAATATATATGGTATCACTAAAGAAGGAGGGATGGATTCCTATTTAGGTATTCCAAAAAGTTTTGGAAGCTCAAAAAGTAAAATTTTTAATTATGTTCGAAAGAGACTTAATGACCGGATTAATGGTTGGTGAGCGAAATTTTGATCGAAAGGGGTGAAAGAGACACTGATCAAATCAATTGCTTTGGCCCTTCCAATATATGTCATGCCTTGTTTTAAACTTTTTGAGGAGTTAATATCCAAACTAACAAGTGTTATTTCAAATAATTGGTGGATTTCTAATGGGAAAGATTGTGACCTCCATTGGATACTTTGGGAAAAAATGTGAAAGGCTAAAAATGAAAGAGTGATAGGTTTTCGGGCTCTCGAAAAATTTAATGATGCAATGCTGGCCAAACAGTACTGGTGAATAATCCAATATCCGGATTCTTTAGTAGTTCGGGTGTTTAAGGGTAGGTATTTCAGAAATAGTCATCCTTTACGAACAAAAAAACCGTACGCTCCATCCAAATTATTTTTTCGACTAAGACTCTGGTGGACAGGGGAGCAACATGGTCTCTAGGATCAGGATATAGTATGTTGGTATGGCAAGATCCTTGAATACCTGATACTAACCCACGTCCAACAAATGGTAGGACAAAATTACTTCCCCAAATCTGATTGTTAATCAGTCAATTAACCCGCTTACAAATGACTGGCATTTACCCATTCTAAAAGAATTTCTGGAACCGGAAGATATACGAATCATTAGGAGTATGAGTATAAGTCAAGTTTATAAACCAGATAGGTTAATCTGGTATTATTCAAAATCGGGAAAATATACACTCAAGGCGGGTTATTCGCTTACTCAGGATATGTCTGAGGATGTAGAATGGGGTCCAAGTTGTAAAGCTCTAAAAGCACAAGCCTGGAAAATTAAGGCTCCTCCAAAAATCAAACATTTATTTTGGCAAATTCGGGATCTTTACTAGTTACTTCTTGCTTAGTACACCGTGTAATACATTGCGATACTTTGTGTCAAAGATGTTAGACAGCTGAGGAAACAATTAATCATGCTCTTTTTGATTGCTCACATTCTCGATCAATATGGGAGTTGTCTTCAGTTCCAATATTACCAGGAATTTTCTCTTCCGATTTAGTATATTCAAATTTGGATTTCTTATTTAGTAGATTAGCATCTCACCTAGATGACCAAGATAATCAGCATTACTACCCTTGGATTTTATAGTTTTTATGGAAATATAAGAACAAAAAAGTTTTCAAAGGATTACAATCGGAACCAGTAGACATACTAAATCAAGCGGTAAGTGAACAATTGTTGTGGGAAGAAGCTCAATCAAATCAAAAAGATACAATTGAATATAGGGAACCAGTGGAAAATCTTTCATAGACACGAAATGTCGAGTTGACGGTTCGTATAAATTATCGGATTCTACTACAGGACTGGGATGGTGGTGTTTTCGAAGAGAATACCAGACAATGTTACTTGGGGCAAAGAGTTACCGAAGGAGGGCCTCCCCCTTACACACGGAGACAATGAAGAATATCCTTAAAGAAGGATTGACGGTCAGGAGCTTGAAACATATAGTACAGAACTAGTCGCGATTGTGCAATCTCTTGAAGAATGGCCAACTTTCTCTAATTTTCTACACGAGATTGGTTTACTATGTGTCTAGTTTCCGTCATTCTCTTTATCTTTTATATCTCGTTCGTGTAATTATAAAACGGTTTATCTACCTAGATCTTCTATATTACTTTCTTCTGAATTTCTTTTGTAAACATTTTTCCTCCACATTAGGCTACCAATCTTAGAGTGTCTTTTTAATTAATGTGTGGTTGACAAAAACAAAAGTATATTCATCGGATAGAGTTGGGTTATTAAAATCACTACCCAAACGGATAATTTCTATAATTAAAATCACTATCCGAACGAATAATACATGTAATTTATATTATTATAACATTTTTGTAAAATTTTAAATAATTTATATGAAAAAACTGAAAAATTTTACAATGTTTTGAAATATCGAGTGACTTTGAGAAAATTTTTAAAAATATATAAATAATTTATAATTTTTTAAAAAAATATATAAATAATTTAGAAATTTTTAAAAAAATTTAGTTACCCAAACATATAATTCAAATATTCTGGATAATCACCAATCCGATCCTTACCCTTTGGTAAAATATTCTTGACCCAAACGGATATTTTGTCATCCTTATCTGAAAAGTTCGGGTAATTTGGGGTCAGGTATTTTAACATATATTTTGTTTTTGTTAAAATACAATTTACATATTTTGAAAGTCTCAAAATATTTGTTCCACAATGGTATTATTGAATTTAAATTTGTAACATAAATCGATGGAGTCGGTTTCTATCTCTTATCTCTCTAAAATCTTTTAGAGAGTGAAACGGTTTTTTCTATTTGTTTTCAAATCGATCTAATCCGACTATTTGCTTCATGTTAGACTTTAAATTTATTGCTTGTTTCTTCTTTGGATGTTCATCGGTGTTTCTCTTGGCCTTCAACCAATCAAGTCATGGCCATCCATAATCGTTTTAAGGTTGGTGCTATTGTTAGGGCGGCTTTTTTTTTAAGCTTCCTCCATTCGAACCAACATTCAAATCTGGGTGAAGTCTGATGTTTCTTGGCTCCTTCAAACCGGATCCAGTTGGTTGAATATCGACATTACCGGCCCAGGCAGCTTTCGATGGTTTTAATGTCTTCTGTTGAGGTTCTGTCTTGCCGATCTTAGGTAGCCCAAGATCTCTTACTTTTGAACTCTTCAAATAATCAAGAGAGAACTATATGACCAGAAGTTTAATTATGATGGTATCCGTTTCTCGAAGATGTTAGATGCAACTTCCGATCTCAGAAATAAACTGGTAAATTGAAGTAGTAAGATGCAAGGTGATAATATTTGTAGTTTTTTTTTGTAGATTTGGTCTTGTATCATGATTATTCGGACGGTTGTTTTTTTTTTTTTTTTTGTCAGCGGCTTCTATAGAAAAACTCACAGAACCCAGTTCAGTGGTAAATTGTTTACATAGGTGATAATATGCGGTTCGACACGAACTTGCCGTGCTAGCGAATCCGCTTTTCCATTATCTTTACGACTAATTAAATTAAGAGCAAAAAAATCAAATTCATCCGTATCAGAGTCGATCGCTTCGAGATAGGTCGAGAAGGCTGGCCATTCGTCCGGATAAGTGACCATCTTCACAAAATCGGAGCAGTCTGTTAAGAAAGCAACATCTCTTTTGTCTTGCCCAATCATGCATCTCATTGCCCAAACTAGAGCCTCGACCTCTGAATGTAAGGAACTCAAACTCTTACGGATGTTTCTCGCCCCCATGCATTGCATCTCCAGTTGCGGATGTGAACAAAACCACCCTATGCCAGAGAACTTATCTTCCACTTTCCAAGATCCATCTATAAAACATTAATAGACTCCCGATCGAAAACCAGATAATTCATCTCGTACCGCATGCTGAATTGGTCCGCCTACTGGATTAATTATATCAATACTCTCCTCTTGTTGTGCCCTGAGCCAGGCTTGGGACTCTGATTCTGCCATCTTGATAATTTCCGGTGGTTCTCTATCCACAGCTTCGAACAATTTTTCATTCCTGGATTTCCAAATATACCACAATAACCAGGGGACCATTGAACTATCTACCCCATTCGGTAATCTCCAAAAAAGATAATCCATATTTGTATATACAGAATTGAATGGAAAACTTCCAATCGATGATGGAATTTGTGATAATGCCCAGGTTTGTAACGCTGGCGGACACTTAAAAAGTGCGTGATTAATCGACTCTTGCTCACTCCCACATCTAGCACAAATAGTATCGCAGCTTATACCTATTTTCCGTAAGTTATCTGAAACCGAAATATTACCAGTGAGAACCTGCCACATAAAGTGTTTTATTTTCGGTGGACATTTAATTTTCCACGTGTAAGCCTGCAAGGGGCGTAAATTAGGACATGTAACTTTACATTCGCTCATTCCCGGCTCCAGAAATTTTTGATTAGATTTTTGATTCCAGAAATTTTTTATAAACTTGCTAGCTTTGCGTCTGGAGGGATTTTGACCTTTTGTCGGCTTAGCGTCCGGAGGGGTTTTGGCCCTTGTCGACTTTGTATTCGGAAGGTATCGATTTGAAACTTGCCGATTTTGTGTAATTTCTATTTCCAGTTTCAATAAAAGTTTTTATTGACAAAAAGGAAAGAATTTAAATTTATAACATAATTCATCTAGCGCACAACACAAATCCATATATAATATTAGAAAGATCATACTTTGATTAATGCTAAGATTTGTATTAAACACGAGTTTATGTAAAAAAAAACCGCAAATTTTCTATATCCTATAAGTACAAATATTCTCCTTAAAGCATAATATCTTTTTGAGTGAATATAAAATTTAAGAATTATTTTGTAACAACAGATATTCATAATACTTAAGCAAAATAAATTAAAATCAGTTTTTTTTTTTTTTTCTCTTCTTTTTCTCCGTTTACCCATTTCTGTCTCGACAACCACACCAACAAATCTTAAAAGCTCTGTTGTCCGAAATGGCTCTGTCCCAAAAAATGAGATTGTCAAATTAAAGAACCTCTCTTCCGCAACGATCTTTAGAGCCTGTGCTCACCGATTTCTGAAGCCCTGGTCTGTTTGTCTTCTTCTTCGTGGAATGATTCTTCTTTTTGTTATTTTTAATCTTTATTTTGGTTCGTTCGATGCAATTGAAATGGGTTTTATTGGATCTCCTCTCTATCAGCTCACGTTGGCTCGTTAGTTGATATGATTATTGTTGCTTTCTTTGTTCTATGGTTATTGTTGATTGTGAGATTGAATATGTTCGAGGGTTTCTACTGTTTACTGTTCTTTACTCGTATCAATCTGTTGCTCAAATCATTCAGATGTTTTCTTGTTCATGTTCTCATATGGTGTTCATAGAGAGACTAGTGTTATTGTGATGCATGATCCTTGTCAACTCCCTTTGGCATTAACTGGACATTGATTTCTATAACCATGTATCACAGGTAGTTTGTATCGAGTATGTCGCAGTCGTTTTACGAAAACAGATCCAACAACATAGTGGAGGAAAGAAATGTTTCCCCTTTCTCAGCTGCCATGGATCCTCGAGCTGTTCAAACTTCACGAGGATCGGGATCGTCTTCACCTACTGAGGTGACAGAGGATAGAGGCGAGAAGCAGTTGGTGGTTTATGACTCTAAGGGAAATGATACTGATGAAGAAGTTCTACCTATTCAATCTCAGCCTCTGTCATCTAAAACACAGTCGCCTTCGCCCTCCATTGGGGCTTTTACGGTCCAGTGTGCAAGTTGTTTCAAATGGAGGCTCATGCCTTCGATGGAGAAGTATGAAGAGATTAGGGAAAAACTTCTAGAGAACCCGTTTTTGTGCGAAACAGCATGTGAATGGAAGCCAAATATGTCTTGTGATGTTCCTGCAGATATCTATCAAGATGGAACCCGTCTTTGGGCTATCGATAAGCCGAACATCTCTCGCCCACCCACTGGCTGGCAACGTCTACTGCGGATTAGAGGTGAAGGAGGTACCAGATTTGCCGATGTGTACGTCATTATTCTTCTCTCATTTATGTCAAATTACTCTTTCCTCTTGTATCGGTTTTCCTTATAATTCTTTTTTCCTTGTCGTTTCAGCTATTATGTTGCTCCGTCAGGAAAGAAGCTTCGATCAACTGTGGAGGTCCAAAAGTTAGTACTTCTAGCACTCCATTTCCACATTTTAGTTTTCGTATCAACAGTGTTACATAATATATAAAAAGCTGATACACTGATTGATACGCACTTTTTCTATTTCCTGATTTAGGATTTCCATCTATTTATTTCCTTTTCCTATAGTGTTTTGCTTTTACGGCTGATTCGTAAGTGTATCAACCTATATATAGAATCAGCAGGAACATATAGGCCGTGTTCTTTTCAGTGTCGCTAGCGACTGAAAAATTACTACTGAATTTTTGATAAGTTTATAATCCAGCGACTAACTAATTTTGAAAGAGATGATGAACAGTGACATATGTGTCATTTAAATTGGTCGCCGAAAAAAGTAGCGACTCCAGCGACAGAAAACATGGTAATTATATTGCTGAAAAGTTGAGCTTGAAGGTGTCGCTGGAGTGAAAAAGAGAGAAAGACTGTAATTGTGATCGCCGGAAGGTGTCGCTAGCGACACGGAAAAGAACACGGCCGTAGTCAGAACCTCAAGTGTTGTCTTGTGGTTATATGTAGAGTTAGGCAGTTATGAAATATACATAAACCGTTGCGTATGTTTTGTTTACTAACGAAATATGCATTGCTAAAAATTTAGTTACAATATCATCCATATACTAATAATACTTCCCTGAAGCATTTGAGACCAACAACAATGGTAGTGATTTATCAATTTGTTTAGTGATTACCAAATTGTTTTCAAGTAACATATAGATAGCTTCGTTACACCCTTATGAACTTCATTTTCTGGCTTGCAGGTACTTGAATGACCACCCCGAAGAAGGGGTGAAACTTTCACAGTTCTCATTTCAAATCCCGAAACCGCTGCAGGATGACTATGTGAGGAAACGCCCAGCTCGACTAACGGAATCCACCGATAATACAAACACCCATGTAGCTAAAGAAGGTATGTTGCTTCACTTCCCACCTTACTCTTCGATATCAAATGCTGGGTATAATTTGAGGAGTTGTTTATAAGGGAAATATCCAAAAACGACATTCTTGGCTAAAAATTATTATGAGTCACTTGAAAGAAACAATTCATCAAAAGTAGCATCTGTCAAGACATGGATTTACATATATATAACTGGGGTTATCTTTTGTAATAAGACTTTAGAAATACAAACAGTTGCTATATTTGAAAATTATTCTTGAGGAATATCACAAAAAATAAAATTGTTTTCCAATAAAACCATAGTACTAGTTGGGGAAAATGCTCATTTAATTCCTCAAGTATGTGCAATTAGCACATTTATTCTCCAACTATCGTGTGCGCAAATTTAATCTTCAACTTGTTGTTGACTTAATAATTTTGGACAAAAATTAAGTCAATGTTTATTAGTTAACAGAAGCGTTAACGGTTTGTTTTAAATCCAATTGAAACTCTGAAAAATTCTTTAATCGTGACCCTAAGATCATTTGTTTTAGGGTTCTTAGGGTCACGATTTGGGGATTTTTCAGAGTTTCGGTTAGATTTAAAACAAGCCGTTAACGCTTCTGTTAACTAATAAACATTGACTTAATTTTGGTCCAAAATTGTTAAGTCAACGACAAGTTGAAGATTAAATTTGCGCACATGATATGTGGAGAATAAATGTGCTAATTGCACATACTTGAGGAATTAAATGAGCATTTTCCCGTACTAGTTGCGACCATTGTTTTCTAAGAGTGTTCTTTTTAGTTAGCCATGCAAATCTAACTACTTGTGTGAGTTGGGAACTCGTACGAAAACTTTGTTCTCTACAGCAGATTAATCTTGATTATTAATGTGATCTTATCAGCCACGGTGTGCTTAATGTGTTACTCAAAGCGATTACATTGGTGTGTTAGGGAACTTATCAACAAGAAAATGCCTTTGTTTTATCGCGATGAATATCAATTTCCATCTTTTACAATTTTTTAACATTTCTGTTGTCTTGTTTTCTTCAGCTAATCCGCTGGCATGGATATCTCCAGATGATCACATAGCGTTGCAGCTAGGTAAGCCAACCGAGTCTGGACTTCACAATTCACATGATCAACCATCGAAAAAGAAAAAAACATCAAAGCTATCAACCTTTGGCTCCAATGATGAACTTGCTAATAGATAATCTAGCTAGACAAGAGTGAACTATCATCTTCTCTGGTATATAACCCGTCTTCTTTCTTCGTTGGAAAATAGAGAATATTTTCGTTTTTTGGGTTGGGTGTATCGAGAAACTGAGGACATGTGGTTAGCTTGTTTTGAGTATACCGTCTATTTTAATTTGCAGTGTAAGCTATTTATTGTTCTATGAAGAGGATGGTTGGTTTTTGTTCCCAAATTACTGGATTTTCGTTTCCAAAATTACTGGATTTTCATGGAACTTGAAGTTAATGTTTTTTAATCTAAAATTTTGCTGGATTGCCAAAGGTGACGCCAATTTTAACATTAGCATTAAGCATATATCTCAGTTCCAATGCCGGTTAGGAAACAAGTTTCAACAACATAATTTGTACCAATAAACAGCTTACACTGAGATCTATGCTTAATGCTACTTGTAGAAGTGCGTATTAGTTGGAACGTGTTAATCTGTCAGGTTATTTTAAAGACATCCAAAATATATATTCCAGGACAGATACAGCTGAAGCCAGTAGTTTGGTATACAGCAACAAAACTATGCAATCTCTAATACCCGGAAAAGGCAGAACAAAACTAACAACAAATCTGCCTCTACTTTTCTACTTCGTGCATGCGCTGATGATGAGCTCCTGTCTCTTTTCTACTACGTGCATTCGCTGATGATGGGCTCGTCTCCCAGGCATAAGCCATATCATCGGAACCAAGTGATGGGAGTGGGAGTAGTGCTAACTTGAGGAAGCTGCGGAATCATACAGTTTTGTTGTTGCTGCCACTGATGCAAGCCAAAACCATAGGTGGGCTCTTCTTGCAGCTGCTGTTGCGCTGGTTGAGGAAAAGATAGGCTGTTTCCATGATCCTCTTCTATCTCGCTGGCTACGTCATCCATTACCGCATCCTCACCTGTCTCATCCAATTCAGTAATCTCTAGTGTACGCGGTTGTTGGAAGGTTCCTATGGACTGTGAGCAAGGAGTCTGAGAAGGATTCCAACAAACAACTGCTTGGCACTTGTTGGATCTCTGATCTTCATAGTGGTCATCATCAGCTATCGATGCATCGCGAAGGAATCTATCTGCACAAGAAAAGAAGGTGGCCAGCATTTAGGCACTTATCAGTATTTTATCCAGATTCAGGATCAAAAGACATAGACAATCAGCGGCTTTCAAACATCAAAAACAAAGTAAATGAAGCTTAACAAAATCTGACACCTTCCTATAGCGAGAAACTACATGACACAGCAAAGTCCTTATAATGTTTATAACAAAGCTCCTTCAAAATCCGAAGATCGTTCCACTACATGACCTCATATATCATATAAACTAGTTTTGTATACCTTAAACACATAGTCTATAGCCTTTCACAACTTTGAGGAAAAGGCAAACGATGGATCATGCAGAAACAGAGTTAACTAAAGAAAAACTAATGGGTTCAACAGTTTCTACTGGACAGAGCTATGAAATTATAGTAATGTAGTGGTCTCCAAGGTTTTCCTACATCTTTTCACAATCTTATGAAACTGTCTGCACTGTTTGCAGAAACTTATCTCATTATCAAAGAAAGTTCAGAAGAATCATCATCACTAATACACTTCAACCACATAGTTATACCTAATCCTAAACCATTGATTCAATCATAGCTTCAACAAATTGATAAAAGTTAAAAGAAACTTACTCTTGAACCCAGAAATCAAGTCTCTATCAACAAATAGGTTTCCAGAAGAAGGCTGCTGATAATGGAGAGGCTTAAACAGAACAATTGCTCTCTCATCGTTCACAGGCGAAACCTCAATTTCTCCCGCAGCCGTCTCTTGCATCGCCAAATCTATTTCCTCTTCCTCCATAATCGGTGGCAAATCCACATCCTGAACCAAGATATACAAACCAATTCATCATCATGAACACGAAACCTAGGGTTTTCAAAAACTCAGAAAGAAAATTTGTAAAAGGCGAATTTTACCAGACGACGAATCTTCCTGGCTGGAGAAGAGAGGGAAAAATCTGAGAAATCGTCGTTTACTCTGTCGATATCTTTCCTCTTCATAGTCAAACGCTCGTTCTTCTCCTCCATTGTTCGTTCTCAACGGCAAGTGAAGCTTTTTAGCAGAGAAATAATAATAAAATCTGGACAAGTAAGAAGCGACATGTATAGGGAAAGAGAGGAGCACTTTCTCACCTTCTCCAGATGAATCGAGAAGGCTCAAATTATAAACTGTCTCTTTCATGTAATTTCCGGTTCTGTATTTTTTTTTTTTCTTTTTTTTGGTATAGATATTTTCGGTTTAGCTTCAAATTTATTGGTTCTTGTTGACTTAGATGAGATAACCATTACTCCAAAGAAAAAAGAAAAAAGTGAGATAACTATAGTTATAAAAAAGTATTTGATTTTATGGGTATATAAATAAATATAATAGAGAAAAAATTTATACCCGTAACCGGATCAGATATTGAATATAAAAACAATGAGGGAGAGAGAATATTTATGTGTTGTATTGTATGTTTTATAATGAACAAAACTCGTCTATTTATAGTGATAAAGATAAGTTATTGTGCGTGCATAGTGACGGTGGACTCCACATATAAAATTATTAAACGATTTCGGCGTTGTTATTTTTGATCACTTCTTCTTCTAGAAGCCGTCATTCCTTTACTTTTACAACACTCTCCCTTGGAGACCAATGTCACTATGTGTCTTGTGCAATATCTTCTGTTGCCTCGTTAAAAACCTTTCCAGGAAAACCCAGTGGAAAAAACCGTAGTAAGGTAAAAAGAGTACAACCACGCAAGCTCTCCCTCGAATGATCAGGATCACATCTTATAAATCTTTTTGACGACGCATTCCTATATTATGGACATGCTTCCTGAACATAGCGGTAGGTAATGATTTCGTGAAGAGCTCTGCAGAATTCTCGGATGATTGAACATATCTGACTTCAATCTCTTTATTCTTCACGAGCTCTTGAGTGTATGAAAACAACTTCGGAGGTATATGTTTAGTTCTGTCACTCTTGATATATCCTTCTTTCGTTTGAGCAACGCATGCAGCGTTATCTTCATATAAGATAGTTGGCTCCGTATTTTCATGAATCCCACTGCTTGACCGGATGTGTCGGCTTATTGACCTTAGCCATACACATTCTCTACTTGCTTCATGGAGTGCAATGAGTTCAGCATGATTTGAAGAAGTAGCAACAAGTGTCTGTTTCTGAGAGCGTCAGGATATAGCAGTGCCTCCAATTGTAAACACGTATCCTGTTTGTGATCGGGCTTTATGTGGATCTGATAAATAACCTGCATCTGCAAAACCAATCAATTGACCATTTAAATCCTTAGGATAAAATAACCGTAAATTAATAGTCCCTTGAACATAACGAAAGATATGCTTAATTCCATTCCAATGCCTTCGTGTAGGAGACGAGCTAAATCTGGCCAAAAGATTAACAGAAAATGAAATGTCAGGTCGAGTGCAATTTGCAAGATACATAAGGGCTCCAATTGCACTTAGATACGGTACTTCAGGACCAAGTATCTCTTCATTCTCCTCAGGTGGTCGGAATGGATCACTTTCAACATTGAGTGATCTAACGACCATTGGAGTACTTAGAGGAGTTGCCTTATCCATATTAAAACATTTTAACACTTTTTTAGTGTACGTCGATTGATGTACAAATATATCCTTTTGAGTATGTTCAATTTGTAGGGCAAGACAAAACTTTGTTTGTCCGAGATCTTTCATCTCAAATTCCCTTTTTAAATAGTTTGTTGCTTTCTGTATTTCAGCTTGAGTCCCGATTATGTTTAGATCATCAACATATACCGCGATTATCACAAATCCGGATATTGTTTTCTTAATGAAAACACATGGGCATATAGGATCATTCACATATCCTTCTTTAATTAAATGTTCACTGAGACGATTATACCACATTCGTCCAGATTGCTTTAACACATATAATGATCTATGCAACTTTATTGCACATAACTCTTTGGGTTTAGATTTTAATGCTTCTAGCATATTAAACCCATCGGAAACTCTCATATAGATATCAGTATCTAAGAGCATCCACATTAGTGATACTAATGTGGGTGTCTTTAATATTAAATAATATAAAATTTAAGTATATTTTAATTAAAGACCCTTATAAGATTTGAGTCTTCCATTAGTGATACTAATAAGAGTGTCTTTAAAATTAAAAAATAATTATTTATTTAAAATGTATTTAAAATGTGTTTTTAATTTAAATTTATAATATAACACAAATGTTTTTAGAATATTGTATAAAAGACATAAATATTTTATTATTTTAGAATGTTTTTAAAAAGACATAAATATATTACATTATTCATAATTTCAAACATATATTACAATAAGTTAAAAAAAACAAAGACAAACTTAAAATTAAAAACAATAAACGAAAAACAAATACGTAGAATGATACATTCATATAAAAGCATTATCAAAAACATAATTATATCGGGTCTAATATTCAGTTGGGCCAAATTTTTGTCATATTTGTTCAACCAAATCAGCTTTCAATTGTTGATGTATTGTTGTATCACGAAGTCGATTTCGAACGCCCATCATATTGCCGAGATTGGTAGGCATATCTGTAGAATACGATAAATCGACGTGTGACGTCCCGCTTCCTTCTCCTTGATAGAATTCTGATACATTGTACAGACTGTATCCATCTCGTTCGTCTTCTACTATCATATTGTGCAATATGATACATGCTCTCATTATCTTTCCTATTTTTATCTTATCCCAACTAAGAGCGGGATTTTTGATAATCGCAAATCGAGCTTGCAAAACTCCAAAAGCACGCTCGACATCTTTTCGGGCAGATTCCTGACATTGAGCAAATAATGATGCTTTCGGACCTTGTGGAATTGAGATATATTAGATGAAAGTTGACCATTTCGGATATATACCATCAGTTAGATAGTAAGCCATATTGTACTGTCGCCCATTGACAACGTAATCCACTCTCGGAGCTCGACCTTCTAATATATCATCAAAAACTGGTGAGCGGTCAAGAACATTGATATCGTTTAAGGTACCTAGAGGTCCGAAAAATGCGTGCCAAATCCAGAGATCTTGTGAAGCTACAGCCTCTAAAACGATTGTAGGTTTTCCTGATCCACGTGAATACTGCCCTTTCCAAGTTGTTGGATAACTCTTCCACTCCCAGTGCATACAATCAATGCTTCCTACCATCCAGAGAAATTCGCGTGCCTCTCTTTGATTGAGTAATCGTTGAAGATCATCTGGTGTAGGTCTTCTTAGGTAGGTATCCTGAAACAAGTAAATAATTCCTTCCACAAAATTTTCCAAGCACAACATTGCGGTGCTTTCACCGAGGCGGAGGTATTCATCCACCGCATCAGCTGCGAAACCATATACCAGCATACGAATTGCTGCTGTACACTTTTGTAGTGCAGACAAACCCAACTTTCCCGTAGTATCTCGTTTTTGTCGAAAGTATGGTACTTCATTGGATAGTGCATCAACAATACGAATGAACAATGGCTTGTTCATTCTGAAACGACGTCGGAACATATTTTGAGAGTAGGTAGGATTTTCACTGAAATAATCATTCCACAAATGATTGTGCCCTTCCTCGCGTCGTCTTTCAACAAAAGCTCGTTTACGCCTTGAGGTAGTTGATTCTTGATGATGGCCATTATTATCTATGCTTTCTTGAAATATATTCTGAAATTGTTCATCAAAAGCTTGATCCCATTCTTGATCTTGATCTAAATTTGAAGAAGAAATTTTTGTTTTATTTTGGTAAATGATAATACAAGAGAAAAGAGAGAAAGGAATATTGAAGAAGAAAGAGAGTTAAAAAACGCAGATGGGATTGATGATAACAAAAGAAACTTGGAATTGATAATAACAAAAGAAACAAAAGTCTGCAGAAATATGGAGGGATGAAGTAGTTGGCGAACACATTATCAAAGTAAAGAAGAAAGTCTTATTATATACATACGAGCAGCACGAGTGGGGAAAAAATATTTTCTGCCAATATAATCGACATGTGATGGAAAATTGCTTTATGCATGTGACATCTCAGTCTGCTCGTCCTCTTCTTACACATCACATTGCTTTATGCATGTGATGTCCTCTTGACATCTCAGTCTGCTCGTCCTACTCTTCTTACCCATCACATTACTTTTGGCATGTGATGTCCTCTTGACATCGCTTTAGTCATGTGATGAAACAATGCACATTATGAATTTGTTGTTTTGCTTAAACCTGCACAATGACAAAAAGACCAATTGATCACGGGCTGCACAATGATATAGCAATATCCCAACTTTCCCAAATTCAGAAAAACAAACATATAGCAAACAGATACCTGCATCACTACATGCAAACAGACTTGAGAGAGTCCTGCAAAGGTAATAGAAACAATGCAAAGTCATGACCATGAAGATTTTTAACAAATTTTCAACAAGTAAAGCTACGATATATAGACTCATACTTATCATGTATACCAATTTTCTACAAGTAATAACAAAATAGCTTTAGTTCTGAAAAAGGTAAATGATTATAACATAACTTGTGAATCATGTCTCAGACGGCGAGATCCATATCCTCCACGGTGGTCCTCATCTAGCTTAGTTCTTTTGGAGCTTTCAGTACCTTTAGAGGAACTACACCATTTCTGATCATGCATAAGCTTCCTCCACGCATGCTCTAGGGTGAACTTAACTTTATGATCGTTGAAGTACAACTCGTAAGCCATTTGGAGAACATCATCATCTGACTGGCCACTGCTTCTCCGACTCGAGGCTTGGCTGTAACATCCCACAAATTTGTTCACACTCTCATTGATTTTTTTCCATCTCTGCTTTTATTGACTGGCCCCTCTATTTGGTTTATCTGTTACTGCTTCACTTGCTGCATAATAGGATGCAATTCTATCCCAAAAGGCAGCAGCTTTTTGCTCATTCTCCAGGATTGGATCTTTGCTGGTGTTTAACCAAGCACTGATCAACACAACAACTTCAGGGGCAGTCCATCTGTGTCTAGCATCTCTTGAGTTCTCAGCTAGGTTTTGTGCATCACTACATTGGGTACTATACTGAGGGATTTGGGTAGGAGGTGAAAACAAAAGAAGTGTTTCTTGGTTATTACTCTCACTTTGGCTACTCAAGAGGTCCATGAAGTTTTGAGAAAAAGCATATGGATTGTTAGAAGCCATTTGTGTAAAAATGGAGGGATATTGATATGGTTTGGACAGGTAGAAGAGATATGAGGTTAATTAAATAGGAAAAAAATGGAGGGATATTGATTCTCACTCAAAGAGATACTCAAGTATCTCTTTGACAAAACGAAAGTCCCATCACTGAGTTCCAGTTAGCATAAATGAAGTACACCACAATTCAACACAACAATTCAACTAAAAGTATAAAAGTTTATTAACCCAACTCAAACCATAACCGAAATTGTTAACCCAAAATAAAGTTTACTCTTAAGTCTTAACTGATAGCTTTGTGTTTGTTTATAAGAAGCAAAGACTAAATTCTGAAAAATAAACAAATCGAATCACACACACCACCACTAAATTTTATAATTAGTCAAACAGAGAGATGGTAAAGCAATGTTGTGCTGTATTCTTAAAGAATATGGTAAGAAAGGCTTTTTTTTTGTTAAAATTTAAAATAAAATAGGTGAATCACCAACACAAGACTTGATTATATGCTTTTAATTTCTCTCGACTCCAAAAACAACACAATAATGAAGCTGGAAGACTTACTTGTGGAAGATGAAACCAAAGATGGGGAAGTATTGTCTTAGCTCCTGCAACAATACGAATGAAGTATGTTCTTGATCATAATGGTCGTAACCCCCAGCTCCTGCAACAACAAGTCAAACTTATTTAAAATCGTGTTGAATTGGAACTGCTTAATGAATAGCCTTTATATGAGGGGCTTGGCATATGTATAAACTTACCAATTCAGCTTATGAATGGCCTTTATAAGAGGCAACTTTCATCCTACCGTTAGATTTTTTAATTATTTGAGATTTCCAAATACAAAGACCTTAGCTGATGGTTTAGGTTGACCAGTATACACACCTTATGTTACATAGGTGCTTTGGTTGTCTATGAGCATAAAGATCTGAGTTGAGGGTCCGACAGCTGCATGACATTTTAATCTCAAATGATTATGGTTTTCATAATCACAACTCAAAGTCATAAGACGATGAGGACTTAGTCTCAGAGTGATTTCTGAAAACCAGATCTGAAGATAGTTATGATCTCTGTTTTTAGCAGAGGATCAATAGTTGTTCTTCTGATGAGGTTCAATTATCCTTAAGATAAACAGGCGTTGCAACATTAGCAAGCTTATAAGAACAAAGCCTAGACTATTCAATAGGATGAGAAACAAAGATTCGAGTTCTTGAAGATGTATACCTTCGATTTCTTGCTAGTTCGAACACCAAACTCGGACAAGTCCCTCTTCGGCCTCCTGCCAATAACGAGATTTCAACAAGCCTCCAGGTGCTCCAGGAACAAATTCAAGTTCTAAATCATATAAAGCTTAACATCATCACACACACACACACACAAAATACATGTAAATAGATAAACCATGAGCATAGATCGATTGAAAAATTCGGATTCAGATGAAAGTTACAGCTACAAACCAAATCGTTATGTCGTGAATCAGATAAACGAAAAAACGAATCAATAGAGAACAGAGATTGATTACCGATAATTCCGAAGATGAAACGAACTGGTTTATTTCGGAATCGCCGTAAAGAGAGAGAGAGAGAGAGAGAGAGAGAGAGAGAGAGAGCGAGAGAGAGCGAGAGAGAGAGATGAAGAGCTTAAATGAAGAAGATGAAGTGTAGAAAGCTTCCCCACCATTAATCGAGTAACGAAGGTAGTCGACGAACAGATCCGTTTCCGGATCTAAAGAAAACCCTTCGACGAACCTCTCTCTTTCTATCCATTCGATTTTGTCGAGGAAGAAAATAGAAAAAAAAAAAAAATTCAACCAAAACAAATTATAAAATTTCTCTCACACAACACCAATCAGAAACTGCCACGTCAGGGGGTCTTAAGCGACGAAAATGTCGCCCGTGAGACACCGGTTCTCTCCTGTAGAACCCTTCTTTTCAAAATTTTATTATATTTAATTTTAACCATCTCCTCTTTTTTATGCAATGGGGATGATCTAATGATCCATATAAATATGCTGTAACGACATCCATGAGACGCATCTCAAGATTTTCGCCAGCTGATAGGCTCATTAGAAATCTAAATGTTATGACATCCATAACTGGAGAATATGTTTCCTCATAATTAATCCCGGGTCTTTGAGAAAATCTTTGAGCTACAAGACGAGCCTTATATCTCGTAATTTCATTTTTCTCATTTCGTTTTCTAACGAAAACCCATTTATAGCCAACTGGTCTCACATCTTCAGGTGTGAGTACAATAGGTCCGAATACATTTCGTTTATTTAACGAATCAAGTTCGACTTGTATAACATCTTTCCATTTTAACCAGTCATGTCTCTTTTGACATTCATATACAAACTTTGGTTCCGGATCCTCGTTTTCCTCATCTATTTTCCTTAACATAAGGTATGAAAAAACATCATCAACTTCATCGATTTCATTTCGATTCCATATCTTTCCATTATGGATATAGTTAATGGAAATTTCATGATTTTTTTTCGGTTCAAGATGCTCAATAGTGTTATTAGACTCATGATTTACTTCTTCCAAAATACTTTCTGTTATTTTGGGAATATCATGCTTTTCAACTTCCTTTCGTTTTGTAGGATTTTTATCCTTAGAGCCAGCTGGTCTACCACGTTTCAAGCGTGCTCTAGATTCACGTGTATCATCTGCTCTTCCACTCTCTTCTGGTATTTCAATTCGAGCAGAAACATTTGCAGCTGGTATATATGATTTAGTTACCGTTTTAGTATCGGCAAATGCATCCGGAAGTTGATTTGCTATACTTTGCAAATGCATAATTCGTCGAACTTCTATTTCAGACTGCTTTGTAGGAGGGTCAAGGTGTAACAAAGTTGGTACACACCATTTGATATCCTTTCCTACTGGATTATTTTCTCCCCTAGAACCGGGAATACTTTTTCATCAAAATGACAATCGGCAAAACGTGCCATAAATACATCACCAGTCATTGGTTCTAGGTATTGCAAATGCCAAATTTCGAGATGACAATATACAAACATGTGACCATCTGCTAGATGCATCAATCAACACCATAAAATAGTGGAATGGTCCAATGGTGGATGTATTGGTCCACAAATATCGCCTTGAATCTGTTCAAGGAACTTTGGTGATTCTTTATCAATTTTGGTTGGCGATGGCCGTATAATCAATTTTCCAAGAGAACATGCTGCACATGTCATTTTATTTCCCTCATATATCTCATGAATTTTCAGAGAATGACCATGTGAGCTCTCTATGATTTTTCGCATCATTGTGGTGCCTGGGTCACCAAGGCGATCATGCCACAATGTGAAATCTTCTGGATTTCTTTTGATCACATGATGTGATTCTATTGAATCTATATAAGTATGATGTAAACCAGAAGGAAGTTCTGTAAATTTTTCCAGTATATGCATTTTTCCAGCTTTATTAGAAGTCATATATATGTATTTCTTTCCTTTCTCAGTAGCAGACTGAGTTTCATACCCTTGAGAGTATATATCTTTGAAGCTCAACAAATTCCTTTTAGAATTCGGAGAATATAAAGCATTTTGTATGGAAAACTTTGCTCCATTAGGCAATACAAAATTAGCTTTGTCACTTCCTTCAATTACGTCCGTAGGATCCGATATTGTATTGACAATAATTCTTTTTGGTTTTAGTTCAGAGAAAAATCTCTTATGTCTCAGAATAGTGTGTGTTGTTCTACTATCTGGTATACAAATTTCTTTGATATTTTTTTTTGCTATTGAATCCTCATCCATTTCGGTAATCAACATAAATGTTAATGCATATAAGGAAACTTTTATTATATAGAAAACATGTAATAATTGTACAATGATTTATATCAATAAACAACATTATTTGAGATAACTGAAATAAGTAATACTTATATGATGGCATTACTAGAGACTAATAGTCTCTCTACAAGCGTTTCAGTTATCCACATGAGCGGTCATGTCGAAGTCATTCATAAAATCTGAACCATCAAGATATGATGTTCCCTCAAAGTGTTCATTGAGGTTGACTTCCTTCCCGTTGCCCTTTTGGGACTCTTTGTATAATTTACAAAGATGTTCGGGAGTACGACATACATGAGCCCAATGATCCTTTGATCCACATCTGTAACAGATGTTTTCACGCTTTTGAGCGTTATTCCCGTGGGATTCTTTTCTAGTAGGACCTTGTTCAGGTCGAACCCATTTATATGACTTTCTACCTTGAGGGTTAAAGAATCTCCCACGTCCACGGTTGAATCGTCGACCATGACCTCGATAGGTTTGACTTCTCCTCTCAGGATTTTTTACATCCGTTGCATTAATCTCAGGAAATGCCTTTGTTCCTGTTGGCCGAGAGTTGTGGTTTTTAATGAGAAGTTCATTATTCGTCTCTGCCAGTATTAGTGTCACAATTAAATCGGAAAACCTTTTGTATCCGCAATTTCGGTATATTTCTTGCAGAACACGATGCTCTTTATGAAAAGTAAGATAAGTCTTTTCGAGCATTTATGCTTCAGTAACAGGTTTTCCACAATACTTTAATTGTGACACAATCCTCAGCATAGCAGAGTTATAATCCTCTACTTTCTCAAAGTCCTGGAATCTCAAGTTTTTCCAGTCCTCTAATGCATGAGGGAGAGTTATTTCTCTCTGGTTATCAAACCGAGCTTTTAAAGCTTGCCACATCTCGGCAGGATATTTTATATTCGCATAATCATGATTCAAACTCTCATCGAGATGTTTTCTTAAAAATATTATCGTCTTTGCCTTGTCTTTGGCTAGCGATGAATTTTCTGCTTTTATGGTCTCGGATAATTCTTGTGACTCAAGATAGAGTTCTACATCCGTGGTCCATGCTATGTAGTTTGCTCCAGTAATTTTGAGAGCCGGGAACTTAAGCTTCTCAATATTTGCCATTATTTATCTAAACACAAAACCGAAATAAATATTATTAGTCGGATAATTTTATTTATTTATAATGCACCATTTATATTAATAATGCATACGATTGCAAATAAACATTATTAAAGGTTTAATTTAAAATATGTGAGGTGCGTTTATAAGTGACGCAATTACAAGAAACACGATTACATAAAAGAGTAAAATAACAACCATTTAAAATTATTCGGGAGAAAAATCTCCAAAGATTAAACCGTAAATAGCAACAAATATAAACCTGTAGGCAAAAGCTAAGAATGGATAAGCCATTTTTTTTTTCTTAGAAAAATAAATTATATTTTTAGAGAAGATTTTGAGAAGGATGAAATGGTTGAGTGAAATGAATGAATGAGAATATAAGTGTATTAATAGATTGAAAAACACTGTTCACTAGCCGTTAATAGCCGTTAACTAGCCGTTTGAAAAAGTGAAATTTTGTTTTCAAAATTTTCTTCATGACCGTTGGAGAAAAATATTGAACGGAAAATCAACCGTAAAAATGATAACAAGCAATCAGATAGATTTTACCGATTTCAAATAAAATGTTTATATTTAGATGGTTTAGCATGCTCATATAATAACCAAAATATTAATTTATTTAAACAGCAATATTATGGTGACAAAATCATCCACATTTGAACAATAAATTGTTCAGCGGCTTAGCCGTCCAAGAACATTAAATAAATAATTATGGCGGCTTAGCCGTCCATTAACAGTAAATAAATAATTATGCGGCGGCTTAGTCGACCAGTATAATAATTTTTCATAGGCGGCTTAGCCGACCAATATAATGATCTTTTATAGGCGGCTTAGCCGACCAATATAATGATCTTTTTTTTTTCATCTCCCTTTCTTTTTTTTTTTTTCGGAGACATAATACCTGGTATAACAGGATATATATTATCAACATAAAAGATATCCGATCATAGAGTGATCGTGCTGATAACGTGTTATAAAAAAGTATTTGATTTTATGGGTATATAAATAAATATAATAGAGAAAAAATTTATACCCGTAATCGGATTAGATACTGAATATAAAAACAATGAGGGAGAGAGAATATTTATGTGTCGTATTGTATGTTTTACAATGAACAAAACTCGTATATTTATAGTGATAAAGATAAGTTACTGTGCGTGCATAGTGACGGTAGGCTCCACATATAAAATTATTAAACGATTGCGGCGTTGTTATTTTTGATGACTTCTTCTTCTAGAAGCCGTCTTTCTTTTACTTTTACAACAGATTTAATTTTGTGTTTTGTTTTATAATATGTTTTAAACATATCCTGAAATTCTAATTAAATTATTTTTGAGTCACCAAATCTCCGAATTTAATTGATAAATGTGTATTCATAGGTGAAAAATAATTTTATTTAATTCAATTTTTAAATAATTTTATTTATAATAAAATATATATATATATATATATATATTTGATAAAATAATTATTATTTATAGTATAATATCTATATTAAATAAATATAAAACATCATTATTCCATCTTGAAATCGATGTGCTATTCATTTAGATAGAAAGTATATAAAAAGAAATATTTTAATACATTTATATAAATAACAGATAATTGTAGTGAACACAATTAATCATATATTTATATGAGAAGAATTATATAATTTTTAGATCATATATTTAATTTTTGTATTCCATAACTTTCATTTTTATAATTTAGGAAAGGATAATTTTTTAATGAAAAAATCAATGCATTTAATATAGAAGAAATCTTTATATATAAGATTATATATTTGAACTTTTGAAATATATATTTATGGTAAGTATATTTATATTTGTATGTGTTTTGTTATTGATTTAAAAATACTAAGAATAAGCATAGTAAAACTAAAAGTGTTTGAAAGTAAAAATAGTAGAATTAAATAAATAAATAAATAAAAGTTGGATCACGCATTAGTGAATGGCATATGGGGGCAGATTTTTTCCGTTTTCGTTTCTTCTTTGCTAGTTTTGAAACATGTGGTGTGTCGGATAATTGTTGTTGTAGTGTAAACCTCACAAACCATACAAAAGCTGTCTAACACCCATTTAAGTACTTTACATATCTCGCTGAGTTGACCCAGTTTGAGTCTACGCTTCAAAAAGTTTGGGACACTTTTGAACCACTTTACTACTCTCGATATGCGCTCCTCCTATTCCATCAGAAGCTAAAGAAGCTTAAATTCAGTTTACGAGCGTTGAACCGGGATAAATATGGTGACATCCCAAAAAAAGACAAGAGAGGCTTTTGGTGAGCTATGTGCTTGTCAAAACAGAGCTTTAACGTCTCCAAACTCAGAATCTTTTGCGGCTGTCTCTGTGGCTACAATTACATGGAATCATCTTGTCGGGTTTGAAGAACAATTCTATAGGCAGAAATCCAGAATTATTTTGTTGAGTTCGGTGACCAAAATACTGCTTTTTCTATTAACTCAAGCTCGTGCGTCGAAAAATGCAATACAATTGTATTTAATTTAATTTTGTAGATACCTCTGTTGCTTGTAGAGGAACAAGAGTTCTGATCCTATTAAGGTGACTAAGAGTAAAGTATGGGTAGCAGGATACACTCATTCAGATGGGAGACCTGTTAGACATGAATTTGCGGAGACTATTGAAAGTGAAATGAACCTAAGCAAGTCTTAAGCAAGACCTTTTAGACCAAAATACTGCTTTTTCTACCGCATAACTCAAGTCCGTGCGTCGACAAATGCAATACAATTACTCACCTCGGCAACAGGGAAACCACTCACGGAATTATATGAGATTAAGAAAGAGGTTGCAACTCATTTTCAGAATTATCTCCAATCCAGACCCGAAAATATTGAGGAGTTAACATATCAGTTCTTAGCTGGAATATTAGATTACCGTTGTACTGATGTTATTGCAGCGTCTCTGGTCTATGCTATTACTGCGGAAGAAGTTAAAGGTATCTAATTTTCGATGCCATCAAACAAGGCTCTGGAGCCGGATGGATGATAGGTTATGGATTCCTACTACCTTTCTGAAGAAGAAGAAAGAAGCTGAAAGTGGCCAAGTGTCGAAGAATGAGAAAAGGAAGAAAACTCTAGTTGTGGGAGAAGGTCTTAGCAATTATCTACAATTTAGTACGATGTCATTTTATGCTTATGTTGATGTATTTAAGTCCATGATTCCGCATCATTAGAGGGGATCTGATGAATGAACAATAATCCTATATCTCAAATTTCTCTTATCTCTTCTTCTCCGCCATTAACGGCGCAATCTCTATCTTCTTCTCTTCATTCCTACTTTGTTAGGCAAGTGATCTAACAAACTCTCTCTTCTCTCTTTCTTTTTATGATCATTTCTATCTTAGATAAGCTCGTGAGCCTATCATGGGTGCTTTAATTGAGAGCTTTTTGTTGATGGCTCCTTCAGAACTCAAGGCTTGGGACCGATCTACAGAGGAACTACGACAGATGATGTTGTCGTTCGCTGAAAGACGAGAAAAGAACATAAAGGAAGAGTTCATAAATATTCTCAAGAGAAGGTTCGGAGATGACTACAACCGAGATATTCCGATCCAACCAAGGGTTGAAGAGCATAAGAAGATGCAAGAGCTTCAATGAACACAAGAGTCAAGTGTAGATGATCTATTGCCCATGGAAAAAACGAAAATACCTCTGGGTATTTTCGTCGAACAGTTGGCGTGCATTACTACAAGCGAAGCATTTTCTGAACATGTGCTTGGGTTGGTAATTTCATCGAGCATGTGGTGTGCGACTTAGCACAGAAGGGTTCTTGTGATTCATGGGCTTTGAAACCTCCCTGCTTAAGAAAATATCAGTTTCTTAAATGGATTTTGGTGAAGCAATGTTTCCACAGAGCTCCATTTAAAAAAAGAAGAAGGGAGCGTTGACACCACAACGGTTCCACATGGATCAAAGCAAGAAAGAGATCGATGAAGAAAGATTTAGATAACATGGACAGTTCATGGTGTAATGGGCGATCTGCTGTAAATAAGGGTAATGAAATTCAATCTCTTGTACTGAGTACTAAAGATGTTAGTAAAATTTCGGTTGTAGTATGTGTAGACGAGGAACAACTCCGTAGTCTATCCTGGATTAGGTGTGTGTGGGAGCCTGGTGGATTTTTGGCGGAGCAAACTCAATTGAAGGGATTTTACAGTTGCAATAGAATGATGATGCTGCTGCGACTGTTTCATGAAATAGGATTTCGGGAAATGATTAATACAGTAAAAACAAATCAAGTTCCATTCCAGGATCGAGTGTGTCATTGTGGTAAGGTTCTAAATATGGATGTCCAAGTAAGTACTGATGAGACACTTTATTTCAGCCATAGATTAACAATGTGCTCTAATGTGGGACTAGAAGAATGGATGCATGGGCAAGAAAACTATTTACGTGAGTATAAGAACCAGAAGTTGGTCTGTTTGGGTGTTCAAAAAGATAGTGAGAGCGCTAGAAAAAGGGATTTTCGAGATGGAAGAATAGATGACATGTTGGGGTTATTAATCTGTTTGGGTGTTCAAAATAGGAGATTGAAGACACATTGTAGGCTCTTAGGATTGAGACTGGTTTGCTTTGAGGTTGATGGAAGAACCAGCATAAAGGGCTTACAAGGATGTCTTGTGGTGTGTCATATTCTTGATAATCATAGGCTGATATTCATTAATGAAGATACAAGGTCATATGTCAACAAGCAGCGCATCAGATCAAAGACAGATGAAAGCCTTAGTATGAGTCAGTTCCATGGCATTGAAGGACCCAATAGGAAGATACAAAATTTAGAGAGTGAGTGTAAATGGGTGATTTTTGAAGTTTTAGCATTGCTGCTCCAGAACAAACACCGTTTGTCACTTCATCTTGAGAACAAGATGGAGTTTTCACGGGCAAGTGGTAGTAGGTGTGGATGGTTGGTCTTTGATAGAGGAAAGAAGAATAGAATCTCAGATGTTATGACTATTTTACAGAAGTTGTGTTTCTTGCAAGGCTCATAAAAGAAAGATGCTCACATGCTGTTAGTGGTGAAAGGTATAAGCCACTATTGGAGACTTTTAAAGGAAACGAAATTCCATTCGCTAATTGACAAGTTGATTTCTCCACTTCTGCAACTTACCACTGGTTTAAGTGAGAACCTTGCCTGCACTAATTTTGCGGAGATCAGGAAGATAATTTATCTTGTAGCTAAGGATGCTTATGTAGACAATTTGATTGTGGGGATTGAGGTATTTTTAAGACGTGGAGTTTTTCTTTGGGAAAAGTTGTCACAAAGGAAGAAATTTCACTTTCTCAATAAAGAGAGCCAAAAGAAGGAGTTTGGGGCAGAACACAGGGTGAATACAACAATGGATTTTCTAGGGCAGAGCTCAAACAGATCATATGGAGTTGGAGTAGTAAGACTGTTGGAGTAACAAAGATCACTGAATTCATCAATGGCTTTAGAAATTTGGTGAAGACCTGCTTGATTTCGATCATCAGAACTGAAGATACTGTCAAAGGAGCTAGGCCGCCGGAGCTATTTCTCTTCGAAATGGGATAAAGGAATTGGACGCCAACTGAAGTGCAGGTGCAAGGTGGATGTAGTAAGAAAAGGAAGAGAAAGAAAGTGATGGGAGTTATACCTGAAGCTAAAGAAAATCACAAATCACTCTCTTATGAACTCTTGGGTGAGCACATACATTGTGACCATAAAAGTATTTTTGCAGGTTCACAGTAAATTGCTCAGTAGCTATGGGGTCACTCTAGGAAGAACATCTTCCTTTAAGTGGAAAGGCTTGCTGCCCTTGGAGTTAACTGGGGAACTTTTGTCAAGTTTGGTTAAGCAATTTCCAGATTTTAACCTTGAGGACAAGGTTAGTTTACTTCGGGGAGTATTGATAGGTTATGGATTCCTACTACCTTTATGAAGAAGAAGAAAGAAGCTGAAAGTGGCTAAGTGTCGAAGAATGAGAAAAGGAAGAAAACTCTAGTTGTGAGAGAA
The DNA here is from genome assembly GCA_900406565.1 of Turritis glabra. NCBI lineage: Eukaryota > Viridiplantae > Streptophyta > Magnoliopsida > Brassicales > Brassicaceae > Turritis > Turritis glabra. Next base: position 1,246,313 of record OVBN01000192.1, read on the forward strand.
GGTCTTAGCTATTATCTACAATTCAGTACGATATCGTTTTATGCTTATGTTGTATTTAAGTCCATGATTCCGCATCATTAGAGGGGATCTGATGAATAAACAATAATCCTATATCTCAAATCTCTCTTATCTCTTCTTCTCCGCCATTAACGGCGCAATCTCTATCTTCTTCTCTTCATGCCTCACGGGATAAATGCCACCATCCTCTCTTTGATTCCTAAGAACTCTGCTACGGCAACAATAAAATATTATTGCCCCATAGCTAGATGTAACATGTTATACAAAGTGGTCTCTAAAATCCTTGCAAATCGCCTAAAGGAGTTGTTACCAAACCTCATTGAGCCAAATCAAAGAGCATTTATCAAGGATCGACTACTGCTGGAAAATGTTCTCCTTGCCTTGGAACTGATAAAAGACTACCATAAATCTTTTATCACGCTAAGAAGTGTCATCAAACTCGACATCTCTAAAGCTTTTGATACGATTGAATGGCCTTTTATATCTGCAGGTGATAAAAAGAGTTTAGCTCTACTATAAATTTCAAACCTCAAAAACTCGATGTACAATAGTAAGGTTCGATCTAAGAGACCAGCAATTCACTCTAATCTTTTGAGATACAATTTCAGCTAAGCGATCAAGTTGGTTTTAATTTTCAGTTGTCACAAATAGCAAACAAATTAAGTAAAATTGGTTTAAACAAATATTAATAAAAACGTTAGGCTAAGGGAGAATATCTCAGGGATTAGATAAGCAATTATTCAAAACAACAATTCAGAGTCAATCTAGAACTCAACCATAGAAATAGGAGGATCTACTGTCGTGGCATCAACCACTTTATCAATCAATCTAACACTCTAAACTGTCGTTTGAGTTTACAAAGAATGATAAGCATTATAGAGGATGAGATCAATTTGTTCACAACTTGCCTTAGCATCAATTTTCGTTGGCTAAGGACAAATCGCCCATCTATGTTCTTCTAAGCAATTCACAACACTTTGGTTGAGCAAATTAAACCTAAAATCAGAGGCTAGGTGATCAAGCTAGTCTAGGCATTTAGAACAACAATAGATGAAGATATCAATATATATAGAATCCTATGTATGCTTAGTTCATGAATCCCTAATCTCTTCGAACTCCTTAACCTAACTAAAAGAATACTCAGACATGACATCAAGAGAGATAAGAGAATTCATGGATAAAATAATGAAATAGGTAAAGAGTTTAGAAATCTTCTCCAAAGGGTGGACGACAATCTTCAAATCTTACAAAAACTCAGAACAATGTATCTCTCAATCTCTCTCGAGTTCTCTCGCTTTCTCTCTCTGTTTTTCTTCGAAGAAGAGCTCGATAATAGTCCCCTGTAGAGGTCTGGGGTGGCTAGGATTAATTAGAGAAAACACTAGGTGGCAAAAATTAGGTTTAATGAAAGTTTCCAAAAGTTGGTCTTCCGCGGAGCAGGTGCCTTGAGCAGGAACAAGTGCTCATTTCTTCAAAACTTTTTTAAAAGTTTTACTTTCTTTCTATTTTCGCCAAGTCTCTTCATGAGCTCCAATCCTCCATTCCAGCCACTTTTAGACCTAAAATGACTCAAAATAAAATAAAAAGACTCGATAAAGACCTACAAAACAAAGGTTAGAATGCGCCAAAAACGCATTATATCAATTCTCCCAGACTTAGATCTTTGTTTGTCCTCAAACAAATTCAAGACCAAGTGAAAGAAAAAGGTTTGAAAACGCGAAAACTCTCTCATCCTCAGTGAACCGAGTAAAAAACCCTCAACCTGCACACCACATATTCCAGAATATGAATAGCAAAACTTTACCCTAACCTCTTAATACATTCTCAACCCAGTTTCATTTTCCAAACATAAACTCTTCACATTCATTGAAGGTTGCGTGAGCTTCCCGCTACAAGCACTATTTAGGGTAGACGACGCTAAGGAATTTAAGGCCATTTAGAGGTGGAGTTCAGAATGTTTAAGGGTTACCCGGCGCTCGTAGAGGATGCAGGATATGACACAAAATTACAAGAGATAATGAGTCCATTTGAGTCTCACATTCTCTAAACCACCATTTCCTTCTTTCAATATCTCTAACTTCTCATATAGCCATCATCCTCCTTGGGTATATTCACTGTGCAGAGAGACACTTTTCTATTTCACAAACTTACAACTCTTCATCATCGAATTTTTTTTTTTTTTTTTTTTTTTTATGAGATAAGATGATGATGAAGAAAGTTTCAATTACAAGCATGTGTTTCTCAGACACAAAGATAATCAGAGTTGTTGTACATATCCAAATGGAGTTTTTCATTGCCATTCCTTCCTTGTGGATTTTTGTTCCACCTCTCTGTAAACCATCTTCTGAAAATAGGGGCGGGTGCTTTGTTCTTCAGGCACAAAGATAATCAGCTCTGTATCGGAGTAGGTGCTCTGTTTTTCAGGAAGAGTGATTTAGAGGCTGCATCGACCCATGTCTCTCCGACCCTTTTGCACATATCTGCACATATGACAATGAAGTAACAAGAGTGCAAGAGGTCTGAAAAGAGGTACGGTTTAAGGAGGTTACTAGCTAAAAATGAGCTAGTTATTCAGGAATAACAAGAGTGATGCAAGGAATAAGGAGTCCTGAATATGATTCGTTTCTCTAATCTACTGCCAATAGTGAGAAAAATTCCAGTCAATATTAGGTTCAGGTATACTGAGAGTTTATGTTCTTCTGATGAAACCTGGAAGATAGGAAATTGAGGTGTTCCAGCTATTCAATGCTCCTAATATTCTGTAAAAATAGTCACTAGAGAGAAGGTTAAATGCAAATGGTTAAATAATCATCCTAGAATGAGGTTCTAATTCCCAACAAAGTCTTGACTCAATAAAAAAAAAAAAACTGAATCAACAAGACTCAATAAAACAAAGAAAACAACCAAAGTAAACAGAATTAGTAGCAACTCCCTCCCCCCAGACTTACTTCACACCGTCTCGGTGTGAGAATAAATCAAGGGAGAGGTAAACAAAGAGACAAAAACAGAAGCAAAAGCACAAAGTAAATAGTTCATGGTGAATACAAAGTTGGGATAGAGATGTGAGGGCTAGTCGCTCGCGGTGGCATCGGAGTCTGGAGAGCTCCTTGCGCTTAGTAGAGTGCGTGGGTGGACCAGCAGTAGTGGTAGCATGAGCAGGAGGTAGCAGAGCAGGTGCCTTGGACAGCGTTGTTTGAGTTGAGTGCGACCCTCTACAGCATGTGCAGCATCCGGCGGAGCACGATGTTGTTCTTCTTCGTTGTATCTACTATCAAGCGACGGTACTCAGTGTCCTTGGGGTCGGCTGTGATGTCGTTGAGTAGGTACTCACTTCTGTAGGGTCTACGGATGCCAGCCTTTCACCTCTGGGTGTCCGCGGTCTCTGCCTCAAGGTCCTCGATCTCATCAGCACTCAGGTGAGATTCATGAATGGGAGCAGGTGCAGGAGCAGGTGAGGTGCTCTTTTTGTGCAGTAGGGTGGTCCTGGTGGTCATTCATGTGACAGAGCAAAGATACTTTGTTCCTGGTGTGAATCACATGTTAGCTACATATCCTAAATCCGTGAGAGCCGGCTGAGGCAACCTGCAAAAGAGATGACGCTTGTCCTTGGAAGTGAACAGATAGGTGTTTTCATCATGGAGGATCTCGCAGGAGATGAGGACATTGGTGTCCATGAACTCTTGCTCCTCGTTGCACGTGGAGGTGCTGATATCAATTCCTAAATGGATGAACTGTCGGGTGAGAAAACTACCAATCGTCTCCGTTCACTGAGCATTTTTCCTTTTCGCTACCTTGGTTCTGTTGTCAGCAATCACCTCGGCGAACACGGCCCCAAAATTGATAATGGTGTTAACCGCACAACTCATACCTCTCTCGCCTCTAATGGTGTCTCTCACTGCGTTATACAGCAGAATAAGCTCATCAATTATGATCTTGCTCGCGTCATCTTTGGAGAAGAAGATGGTGCTGATCGCCTTGGCAGGAATGCGAAGTGTTGGGTTTCTAATTGCAGACTGAGCGGCTAAGCGGTAGAAGTAATGGCCATTAACGATGAAGTTCCAGAATGCATTGGCAAGGGTGAACCAGTTTGGAAGAGCCACATTTGCCTCCCCTGACTCAAAACCTTAGAGATCGCAAAGCTCAGGGATGGAAATCGCATACTTCTTTCCTCCAGCAAAGAAAGAGAACACACCCTCTGAAGCGACCAGCTTAGTTGGATTCGCATAGATTAACTTGGGCGAAGCTAGGCATTGTCGGACCAGGTCTGAGTAGAGCACGGCTAGCTGAAGAGCAATGTCTGTCAATTGCGTAGCCCGAGAAGACGTTGCTCATGTCGTGAAGCAAACCCAACCGCTTCAGAGTGGTCCCACATAAACATTGGGTTAGCTCAATAGCAATCTCCCGCCAGTTGTTGTAGTAGTAGGTGTCGGACTGGTCCCAGACGTTTTTGGAACTCATGGGCAAGCGAACATCAGGAGGAGCGAACTGTTGGCCTTCCTCACGCGGCCACGGGTTGTACTCGGCTCCCGAGGAAGAGGATGCTCCCTTTGCTTTTGCGAATATGGATGGCTTTCCAAAATAGGATTTAGCACCTGTCATCCTACAATATTAACAACAACAACCATCCAACATAAATCGGGTTCTAAAAATCAACACAAACACATCGATATCAAAAAGAAAAATTCCTCTATTTTTCATAAGCCCAAATCGATTATGTTATGTTCCAACAAGTTTAATCCAATCTCTAAACATCCCTAAGATAAGAATCTTGTTCCAATTCACCCCCAATTCTCTTAAATTTTGATTTCTCATCCAAAAATTAGGTTTTTCTCAAAATCGATGCATGTCCAAAATTCCACAAGTCCTTTGAGTTCACCTATATATATATATATATATTTTTGGGAAAAAAAAACTAAAAATAAAAGTTAGAAATAAAAGAAATCAAAATCAAAGAGTTAGTACACTTACCAGTGGGTTGCCTCCCACCAAGGGCTTGGTTAAAGTCACTACCTTGACTTGTTTAGCCATTTTAGGCTTGAGATGGATCGCCTAAGGGGATAAATGCACCTTCGACAAGATATGGCTTGAGCCACTGACCATTGACCACAAATTTATTGCATTCGATGTCCAGCAACACCATTGCTCCATAGGAGCGGACCTCTTTAATGATAAATGGTCCGGACCACCTTAATCTTAACTTTCCTGGGAAAATTTATAAGTCTAGAGTTGAAAAGAGTACCTGATCGTTTGGCTGAAAAATTCTGGTAAGTATCCTTTTGTCTTCATACACATTAATTCTTTCTTTGTAGATTTTAAAATTCTCATAGGTCAGGTGCCTAATTTCCTCCAACTCGTTGAGTTACATAGATCGCCTCTCAAAGGCTGATTTGACATCATAGTTCATCATCTTGACAGCCCATGTTGCCTTGTATTCAAGCTCCACAGGGAGAGGACAAGACTTTCCATACACCAAATAGAAAGGCGTTGTCCCAAACGATGTCTTATACGCAGTTCGATAGGTCCAAAGAGCGCCATCTAACTTTGTAGCCCAGTCCTTTCTAGTGGTTTATACGGTTTTTTGTAGAATACTCTTGATTTTCCTGTTGGAAATCTCAACCTGACCACTAGTTTGTGGATTATATGGTGTTGCTACCGTGTGCTTCACACCATTCTTTCTCAATAGGCCCTCAAAGACCTTGTTGATGAAGTGAGTGCCTCCATCGCTTATGACAAACTCGTGGCACTCCAAACTTGGGGAATATCAAGGACATAAACATCTTCACCACTACCTTGGCATCATTCGTTGGTAAAGCAATGACTTCCACCCACTTAGACGCATAATCAACAGCCACTAAGATGTATTGGTTTCCATAGGAAGATGGAAAAGGTCCCATGAAATCGATTTCCCACACATCAAACACTTCAACTTCCAGAATAAAGTGTTGAAGCATCTAATTTATCCAAGAGATATTTCCTTGCCTTGGGCATGTATCGCACTTTGAAATGAAAGCATGTGCATCACTAAACATTGTCGGCCACCAAAATCCAGCTTGTAGCACTTTAGACACTGTCTTAAATGTTGCAAAGTGACCGACATAGTTTGAACTATGGCAATGGAACAGAATCCCAGGAATCTCTTTATCAGGCACACATCGCCTAAAGATACCATCTGAGCATTGCTTGTAGAGGTATGGCTCATCCCAAAAGTACTTTCTTATGTCTCTTAGGAACTTCCTCTTCTTATCACCCACAAAATCAGATGGTTCCTATTCAGCAGCTAAGTAGTTTGCTATCTCCCCAAACTATGGAAAATTCGGAATAGTTATCTTGGAGATAGCACCACAAAACTTCTCGGGAGCAGGTGCTCTGAATTTTAGAACAGGTTCTCTTGTCTAGACCGGGTGCTCCAACACACAGATGGTAACCGCATATACATGTTCATCAGTAAGTGTGTCATCAAGAGGTACCTCATCATCAATTTTCATGCAAGATAGATGATCAGCAACCCCATTCTCGCTCCCCTTCTTATCAACAATTTGCAAATCAAACATGTGGAGCAAAAGGATCCACCTCAACAGCCTCAGTTTTGCGTCCTTTTTAGTGATCAGGTATTTTAGAGCAGCATGGTTAGTGTGTACAATCACCTTGGAACCGACAAGGTATGATCTGAACTTCTCAAAAGCGAATAACATTGCAAGCAGCTCTTTCTCGGTTGTAACATATTTGCACTGAGCCTCATCCAAGGTACGGCTGGCATAGTAAATCAAATGGAGCTTTTTGTCCTTCCTCTGACCCAAAACTGTACCTACAACATAGTCACTCGCATCTGTCATCACTTCAAATGGCATGTCTTAATCAGGTGGTTGAATGATGGGCGCGCTTATCAAAACTCCTTTTATAGTGTGAAAAGCCTCTAGATGAACCCCATTGAAGTCATACTTAGTCTCCTTGCACAATAGCTGAGTTAGCGGTCTTGCTATTTTGGAGAAGTCCTTGATGAACCTCCTGTAGAAACCAGCATGACCCAGAAAACTCCTTATGCCCTTGACTGAATCTGGTGGCTGAAGACTCATCATGACCTCGATCTTTGCTTTGCCAACCTCAATATTATTCTCTTATATCCGGTGACCCAATACAATCCCAGTTCAGCACGAGATGCTTCTCCTCACATAGCTTTAACACCCTGCACAAATTCGACAAACACATAGAGAAAGAGCTTCCATAGATAGAGAAATCGTCAATGAAAACTTCCATTAAAAATTGACATCATACACCTTTGGAATGTCGCTGGGCGTTACACAAACCAAATGGCATTCTGCGATATGCAAAAGTACCATAAGGACATGTAAATGTCGTCTCTCCTGATCATCTGAATGGATAGGAATCTAGAAAAAACCTGAGTAACCATCTAAAAAATAGTAGTATGGATGTTTAGCCAATCTCTCAAGCATTTGATCCATAAAAGGCAAAGGAAAATGATATTTTCTAGTGTCAGCATTCAATTTCCTGTAACCAATACACATCCTATGACCAGTTACTGTTCTAGTTGGTATCAACTCATTCTTTTCATTTGTGATCATAATAATTCAAACTTTCTTAGGTACCACATGAACTGGACTAACCCAATTACTATCTGAAATTGCATAGATTACACCAGCTTCTAAAAGTTTCATTATCTCTTTCTTTACAACATCTTTAAGATTTGGGTTTAACCTCCTCTGATGTTCTATAGAATTATTTGATTTATCTTCCAGATGTATTATATGCATACAAAGATCAGGTGAAATTCCAGGAATATCATCTAATGAATATCCTAGAGCCTTTCTATACTTCCTAAGTTCACACAAAAGCAATGTGGTTTCTACATTGTTCAAATCAGCATTTATGATCACAGGATAAGTAGAATTATGACCTATAAATGCGTACCTTAGCTCAGCTGGTAGGATTTTGATTTCGAGCTTATGAGCTTTTAATTTGCTCCAAGGGCCGTCAACAGATTTATTAGGAGCAGGTGCTCCGTCAGCATTCTCTGTTTTGAGATTCAAGAATCCAGTTGATTTTTTCATCGCTTGGCTCGAATCTAGCATCCTTGCAAACCCAACTGTGTCCTCACTCAAGTACACATACTCACCCTTAGCCTTTGTCAAAGCTACATCCAACGGATCATCAGCCAAAATCTACTCAATTTCTCCCTCAGTGACTTCGAGATTATCTTCTATGGCAAAAGCATTCTATCCATCTCAAATTTCATGATAATGTCTCCCAGGTGGAGACCGATTGTACCATTCCTCACATCAATAATCGCACCAGCTGTGCGCAAGAAAGCACGTCCCAAAATCAAATGATCATTTGGTTCCTCATCAATTTCCAGCACCACAAAATCTGCTGGAATTAAAAGAATGACAATTCTAACATGCAAATCCTCAAGAATCCCTACGGATAATTTTACTAACATGTCAACAAACACCAATGAAATTCTTGTTGGTTTGAACTTTCTGTATCCAAGTTTTCTAGCAACCGAATATGGCATGAGGTTCACACCCGAACCCAAATCGCATAGAGAACAAGCGAATCACATATGACCAATCTGCACGGATAGAACAAACTTCCCTAGGTCCTCTTGCTTCTTAGGCATCTTGTTTTGTAGCACAACACTGCAGTTCTTAGATTCCATCATAGCACTCTGTTCTGAATAAACATTTCCTGTGACCAGACCCTCAACATAATTCTTCATAGGTGGCATCTTCTGAATTGCATCTACCAAAAGGAGCTTATTAGTCAAATCCTTCAACATCTCCTCACACTTTGCCTCTTCCAAATCCTTTTGATATTTCTTAAAAGGACTAGGTAAGGAACTGGAGGTTTGTAGACACGAGAACAGATCTTATCGAAAAGCTCATTCGGTCAAAGTACCTTAGAAGTCGGTTCAGCAATTTCTTCACTCTTTTCCTCTTCTTGAGCAGGTGCTCCTAACCTGTGATAGAACCCTTCCACTCCTTAGCCCAACTGCATTCACAAACTCTCTGGAGTTTGCATCAGGTTTACCTGACAGTATTCCTTTTGGCCTCTTGATTGCTTCAGCAGTTTGAGCAACCTGAGTATCAAGCTTCCTCACATGATTGTAAACAGCTTCAAGTCTACCATTGAGATCAGAGTACATGTTATCTACCTTTGTGTTGATTTCAGTGGCAGATTTCTGTTGATTAACCATCAGCTGCTACATCATTACCTTCAGTTCATCCTGAGAAGTACTTCTAGAGCTCGTATGAGCCTAAAAGTTGGTAAACTGTGGTTTCTGTTGAACTCTCCCTTGAAACTGATTCTGACTTTGGTAAGGTAAGAACGTTTTTCCTTGGAAACCCTGAGAAAAACTCTTCTGACAACCTTGATCCTTAGGTTTCTGCTTTTGGAGACCAGTTTACTGCGGATAGATCTAGTCCTGCGGGTTCTCAACGTTTGTACTCCTATAGGAGAAGTTTGGGTGACTCCTATTGTTCTGGTTGAACCCATGGTTTCGCACAAACCCTTGACCATTCACGTAGCTGACCTCTTGCTGACCATAATTTCCTTCTTCACCCATTTCCTCAGAAAGTGGTTCACCATTCTTATCAACAAAATGAACCATCCTTTGGTTACTTTTGAGCAACAAGTTAACCTTAGTTCTAAGGTCATCGATCTTTTGAGAATCCATACCACCAGTTTTCTTGGTTTTAATCATACTCTTGAGACTTACTGCTAGAACTTGCAGCCAAGTTTTCAATAAGCTTGTAAGCACCTTCTCTAGTCTTAGTCATAAAATCACCATCACTCGCAGCATTCAAAGCATTTCTGTAATCCCAATCAACACCATCATAGAAGATACCCAGCAAGTTCTCATCGGTAAGTCCATGGTGTGGACACTCTCTACTGTATTCTTTGAATTGTTCCCATGCCTCACAAAAAGACTCTCCTAAATGTTGCTGAAACATGGAGATCTTGTTCTTTAAGCTCACGTTCTAGGTTTTGGTGTAGAAGTGGTCCAAGAACACTACTCTACATTGTGGCCAATTCGTGATGGATGTATCGGGTAGAGACTTGAGCCATCGAGAAGCTTTGTCTGCAAATAAAAAAGGAAAAATCTTACATTTTAAGAAATCCGGGTTCACCCCGTTAGAAGCCTTCTAGATTCATTTCCATTCAATACCATAACAAACCAGCCTATTTTTCACACCTTCTAGAACTCTTTCTCTCCCCCAGACTTGTTTTTTTCTCAACATCTTTTGTGTTGTTTCTCCTTTTTTTTTTTATATATTCTCAAAAGTGTAGGCGAATAATGGTATCATAGGAAATTTTTCTAACCTCGCTTCCAACTTTTGTGTGATCATTCCTTTCAAAGTAAAATAATGGGACCGTTGGAAATCTTTCTATCCCTTTACTTTAAAGAAAATCATATAATCTTTTATGCTTTAAAACACACTTTTTACTGAACAGGAGAGAGGAGTACCATCACTTTTTCTTGGGCTTTCGTTTGTTAGGTAAGAACGAGGAATCAAGCTCTATGAACACCAGTTGCATTGATGAGGTAAAAAGAAGAGCTCAGAAATTAGCTCCGGCTTGTGTGGAATCTGTTGCAAAATATGGGTCTCTCTGGTTTACTGATCAGCCTTTGGATTTTTTATTAGTCGCATCTGAACTAAATCTGCATCATCAATCACTCAAACACATAGAATAAGAAGAAATATCGTAATTTCCTGACCAGTTTTGACTCAATAAAACAAATTTGACTCAATAAATAAAAACAAATAGGTATGACAAAAACAAACACAACGTCAGCGACTACCTCCCCCAGACTTGAGAATCACTGTCCCCAGTGATACCAAATCAAAGGTTGGTAAAAGAAAAAAAAACCAAATGGAACTAGATGGAAGAAGGAAAGTCATGGAGTAACCTGTGCGTAGTGTCGAGCGACACCAAACGTTAGTGTCGATCGACACCAAGTGCATATCGTCTGGTGTTAATTGGAAGTGTCGGTGTCGAGCGACACCTTCAGATAGTGTCGATCGACACCATGCTTGTAAGCATAAACGATTTCTAGCAAGAAAAATCTAGTTGTTGATCTAAATCCAAGAATCACTGTAAACACGCACACACATATCAAAAGCAATGACATAGAACATCATAAATCCATACATAATCCAAATAGTAGCTGACAAACTGACTCAAGAAAGAAAAATGACTCAAAAGAAAAGTAAAAATAAGAGAAAAAAAAGAACCATGATTAACTGAAGGACTAATCCTCATCGGTAGCCTCATCATCAGAAGGGGTGGGTGCATAGCGAGAAGGAGCAGAAGACCTGGTCGAGGGACACACACAACCACAGCGAGATAACCTATAGATCGCCTGCCAGATGCTCTGAAAACTATCAGCCACATAGCGCTGAAAGTCTGCGGTCTCCATAAGGATCGCTGGTGTAGGAGGAAGCTCAATGGATGGACCTCCAGCAAGGTCATGAACAGGAGCATCCTCTGCAGTAGATGGAGCTGAGCGTGAAGAACTACCCCGATGAACACGAGATGGTGGAGCTGCAGTCAGGAGGCGTGGGTCAGGCTGGAAGCTGAGGAGCAGAGGATATCTGTAATGGTCGTGAGGCCTCTCTGTGGCAGCTGAATCAGATGTGTCCCCCTAGAATCAGTGAAACACCAAAGCCACTCGGCCTTAATCCACCGAGCACTCTTCAGGTGTTCCTCATCCATGAGAGAGTGCTTGGTAACAATGCTGCAGCTCTCTATAGTGATCCCAAAGTGCCTAAAGATAGGTGTCAGAAGACTACCTACACTCTCTACCTTAGTCCCACGACCCAAAAAGGCTTAGTCTTCAACGAGACTAGATGATGTGCAAAAGCAGCCCCTAAGTTCAGATTATCATCCAACTCAGGCCACTCTAAACCATCAACACACAAATCACCAATAGCATAGTACAGGAGAACCAACTCAGACAATCTCATCTTCCCAGGCTCCATCTTACACAGAATAGTGTTCCCAAGGAGACGAATAACGTACCTCAGAACAGGATGGTGAACGTCAGACTGTGTAGATGTCTTGGAGTCATAACTCCCATTGCCAAAGTAAGCCCAAAAGGCATGTGCATCGTAGAAGATGGTGGGAAGAGCCACCCCTGTTGGGTCTCTCGAGAAACCATAGAGATCACAGAGATCGCGGAGGGGCAATCTGTAACGCACACCACGGATCATAAAAGTAAGCGTACCTTCCTGAGCGTTCTTCACGATCTCGTTCGTGTAGTAGACACGAACAGTGGCGAGAACAGGTCGTAGTGCTTGGTCGCTATGGTGCCTAAACCCATCTTCCTCAACAATCTCAGAACATCCTCTCTTACACCCATCCGTCTCAGAGCAACCATATCCGCCACCCTAGTCGATCTAATCTCAACATCCAGCCAAGCGTTGTAAAATAGAGAGTCATAATCATCCCAATCCTCAGAAATCTCTCTGTAAACACACTCATCACTCTCAACCTCCTCTTTTGGGGATTTTTCCCAAATCCTATATGAAATGATTCTCCTACCTTCTAATCTAGGCTATGGAGGACGAGATTGAGGAGCTACCTGTGGAGATGGAGGCTGCGGCGGCGACGGCGAACCGGAGGAGGCGGTGGCGCATGACGAAGAAGCTTCGCCGGTGTATCTGTTTTGCTTCCTACGCGATTCCATGGTCACATATTGAGAGAATGGAGAGTGGAATCGGATTGCCCGTGAATTTCCGATCAAAATGGTACCTGAAATCGCCCAAATCGCCCAAAAATCGTAAAAGTTAGAGAGGTTTTAAGATTACGAAATCGATTTCGAGTTTATGACGCTCGATAGTAGGTTTATACACTTATGGTGTCGAGCGACACCAGTCACTATTCGTTAATGAGATAATCCGACGGTGTCGATCGACACCAAGTGAGGGTGTCGGTCGACACTGAGACCATGATTCGACAAGACTCAATTGAAATAAACGAAAACTAAATGGAGTAAAATAAAAGCAATAGAAGTATGATACAGAGTTACCAAAGTGGGTTGCCTCCCACTCAGCGCTTGTTTTGAGTCATTAGCTTGACTTGGCAGTTGATTAAGCAGAGGCTGCATCGTCCAAACGGATAATGTGTCCATCTGGTATTTCGGCATTCGCCCAGTAATGTTTCACCCTTTGTCCATTCACAGTAAACTCCTTGCCGTCAGAGTTCGTTAGGACTACAGCACCATATGGTCTAACCTCCTTGATGGTGAAAGGACCTGAACAACGAGAACGTAATTTTCCAGGAAATAAAGTTAAACGAGAGTTGTACAGAAGTACCTGGTCATTCGGTTCGAATTTCCTGGAGATGATTTTCTTATCATGATATGCTTTTGTTCTCTCCTTGTCCAGCTTAGAGTTCTCATAAGCATGCAATCTGATCTCATCCAACTCGTTTAACTGAACCATTCTCCTTTTCGCAGCAGATCTGATGTCGAAATTCATCATCTTAACAGCCGAGACTGCCTTGTGCTCTAATTCCACTGGAAGGTGACAAGCTTTCCCATAGAGCAGACGAAACGGTGTGGTGCCCAAAGTGCATCATCCAACTTGGCGGACCAATCCTTCCTTGTCTTGTTCACTGTCTTTTCTAGAATCTCCTTGATCTGCCTGTTGGACACTTCCACCTGTCCACTTGTCTGAGGATGATAAGGGGTAGCAACGCAATGATGTACCCCGTGCTTCTTCAGTAGCTTTTCAAAGACCTTGTTGATGAAGTGTGAACCACCATCACTGAGCACAATTCGAGGAACTCCAAAGCAAGGAAAGATAATGGACTTAAACAGCTTAAGAACCACCGCATAATCATTCTTAGGACTAGCAATCGCTTCCACCCACTTTGATACATAATCAACAGCCACCAGAATGTACTTGTTCCCGAAAGATGAGGAAAAATGACCCATGAAGTCAATGCCCCAGCAATCAAAGACTTCAACCTCGAGGATGAAAATTTGTGGCATCTCATATCGTTTGCTGATCTTTCCTGTACGCTGACAGACATCACATGTGGAGATGAATGCATGAGCATCCTTGAACATTGTAGGCCACCAAAACCCTGCTTGAAGAACTTTGGATACTGTCTTGAAGGTAGCGAAGTGTCCCACATATTCAGACCCGTGACAGTGAAACAGCACATCTGAAACTTCAGATTCCGCAATGCATCTTCTATAAACCCTGTCAGAACAGTGCTTATACAGGTAAAGCTCATCCCAGTAGAATCGCCTAAGCTTGTGCAAGAACTTCTTCTTAGCATACCCCTTGAACTTATCTGGCTCGTCATCTGCAACAAGGTAGTTGGCAATATCAGCGTACCATGGATGATTCAGAACAGCAACAGAAGTTGTGTACCCTTCACAAACAATCTCCGAAGCTTATCCTGATGGGTGTCGATCGACACTGGAAGTGGTGTCGATCGACACCAAGGCCATGTGACGATTGCTTGTGTCGAGTGTATCATCGCTTGATCGACAACCGTCGGTCTCGACGTATGTGGTGTCGATCGACACCCTGTTGGTGTCGAGCGACACACTAACCGATCCGTAAGTATTATGCAGATTTTAACGCATGAAGGCCTGTAGATCTTGCTGAAATCCGATTTCTACCAAGTTGATAGTTTCCTCAGGTAGAGAATCATGAATAGGAACACCATCATCAATCCGAATCCTTGAGAGATGATCAACAACACCATTCTCAACCCCTTTCATGTCCCTGACTTTGATGTCAAATTCCTAGAATAGAAGAATCCATCTCAACAATCTCGACTTAGCATCCTTTTTCTGCATCAAGTATTTGAGAGCGGAGTGATCTGTATGGACAATCACCTTAGATCCTACCAGGTAGGTACGAAACTTCTCAAAGGCAAACACGACAGCCAACAACTCCTTTTCTGTTATTGCATATTTCCTCTGTGCGTCATCGAGTGTTCTGCTTGCGTAGTAGATAGCATGAAGTTTCTTATCTTTCTTCTGTCCAAGAACAGCTCCAACTGCGAAATCGCTAGCATCACACATTAACTCAAAAGGTAGACTCTAATCTGGAGGTTGGACAATAGGAGCACTCACTAATGCTTGCTTGATCTGTTTGAATGTTGAGAGACAATCAGCATCGAACTCAAATTGAACATCCTTACAGAGCAAAGCAGTTAGTGACCTGGCGATCTTTCTGATTTCCTTGATGTACCTTCTGTAAAAACCTGCATGTCCCAGAAAACTCCTCACTGATTTCACAGAGCTTGGAGGTGGTAAACTCGTCATTACCTCAATCTTAGCACGGTCAACCTCTATCCCAGATTCTGAAACCCGGTGCCGAAGCACAATACCATCGCGGACCATAAAGTGACACTTCTCCCAATTCAGAACTAAATGCTTCTCTTCGCACCTAGCAAGCACTTTGCACAAGTTGTCCAAGCAATCCTTAAAAGAAGACCCATAAACTGAAAAGTCATCCATAAAGACCTCCATGTAGTCTTCGATCATATCAGTGAAGATCGACATCATACACCGCTGAAAAGTTGCAGGAGCATTACAAAGTCCAAATGGCATTCTGCGATATGCAAAAGTGTCATAGGGACAAGTAAAAGTAGTCTTCTCCTGGTCATCGGGATGGATTGGAATCTGAAAGAACCCTGAGTATCCATCAAGAAAGCAGTAGTACGAGTGACTTGCTAACCTTTCCAGCATCTGATCAATGAAGGGCATAGGAGAATGGTCTTTCTTGGTTGCAGCTTTCAGCTTCCTGTAGTCAATACACATTCTGTGCCCTGTGACTGTTCTTGTAGGGATCAGCTCATCCTTGTCATTTTTAACCACTATAACCCCTCCTTTCTTAGGAACCACATGTACTGGACTGACCTAATTGCTGTCTGAAATAGGATAGATGATACCAGCTTCCAGCAATTTCATGATCTTTTTCTTAACAACCTCTTTCAGATTCGGATTCAGCCTCCTCTGATGCTCAACTGATGACTTTGTCTCATCCTCAAGGTAGATCCGATGCATGAACAAATCTGGAGAGATACCTGCAATGTCATCAAGAGAATAGCCAAGAGCCTTGCGAAACTTGCGCAGCTTACTTAGCAGTAAAGTGAGCTCTGCGTTGTTTAAAGAAGCATGCACAATAACAGGGTAAGAAGAGTTTTCACCAAGAAATGCGTACCTTAGCCCTGTAGGGAGTTGCTTGAGATCAACCTTAGGAGCTTTCTCTGCACTCCAATCACTAACGGGAGCAGCTTTTTCAGAAGTCGCAATAGACTCCTCTATACCAACCAACTGCAGCATCTGTTCACTCGCATCTATTAGCCTGACATACCCACTAGCAATGTCGTCTAGATGCTCTGTTTCCTCTATAGGAGTGATCAAAACCCTTTCCAGAGGGTCCTCAGGATGCATTCCGTGGAAAATCTCCTGAGCAAGATTAGAAAGTGTATCCACATAGAAGGTCTGGCCATCAATGGTAGGTCTCTTGACCAGCTTATCCATATCAAAGTTCATCACCAAGTCTCCCACATTCAGACCAATCCGTCCTTTCCTTACATCAATGATGGCACCAGCTGTAGCTAAGAAAGGTCTTCCCAAAATCAGAGGATCCTTAGGTTTTTCCTCATATTGCAGAACCACGAAGTCAGTGGGAATGAGACAATCTCCTATCTTTATCGGAACATCCTCCAGTACACCATCCAGAATGCGAACAGATCGATCAGCTAGTATAAGCGTGATCCGGGTTGATTGGAAATAGGTCATCCCAAGGTTGACTGCAACTGATCGAGGCATTAAAACCCAAATCACACAAAGAACGTGCAAACCTGTCAGAGAAGATGCTGTAGTCCAAAACAAAGCTTCCAGGGTCTGGTAGTTTTTCCGGAATCTTGTTCTGGATAACAGCGCTAACATGTGCAGAGATCATCATCACACTTTTCTCAACATTCATATCCTTGGTCACCATCCACTTCACATACCGTCTGATTACAGGAGAAGTCTTCACTGCATAAATCAAATGAATCTCAACAATGAGCTTATCCATCATGGCCTTGCATCTGGCATCTTCCAACTCTTGCTTAGACTTCCTAAGGTTCTTAGGATAAGGAACCTTAGGCTTGTATACCCGTTCTGCGACTTGAGGAGGAATATCGATCGATTTTTGAAGTGATCGCTCAGGGTGTCGAGCGACACCAGTATGGTGTCGAGCGACACCAGTATGGTGTCGATCGCCACTGGTAGTTGGTGTCGACACCTCAGTGTCGATCTTGGTCGATTCTGGTCCGTCAGACGTAGAATTCTCTTTAGCTTCTGGAAGGTGTCGATCGACACCCTGGTGGTATCGGTCGACACTGAGACCATGTGTCGAGTCCTTGGTGTCGACTGTGGTCGATTTCTTTCTGTCATACGTCAATTTCACAGGAATTTCGACCTGTGTCGATAGTATTCCCGCCTGTCACGCGGATAACCCGGGTTCGATCCCCGGCAGCGGTGCCAAAATTTGATATGCTCAAATTATTCCTAGAGCTACTCTCCCAAATTAAGAGATCAGTGCAGTACTTAGGGATCGAATCCACAGAGACTGATGTTCACAAAATAGATTAGAAGTTTGGATCTTAGCTAAATAGTAAATAACGAAATGTAAAACAAGCAAGCAAAAGTAAAAATTATGAATTCAATATGGAAAAGGCTAGACTTAGGGAAATTCTTTAGAAATTCAGAATTGTTAAGCAGATAGACAGTGCAGAGTTTGTTAAGAACCGTTCTTGAACTCAAAACACAAAATTCAAATCAATCAACTTCGTTGCAGAGATTATCTATGTCTATAACAGTGAATCCCAAATTTCTTTGCGAATTCAACAATCAAAACATGTATTCAATTCAAGTTTGATATGTTCACAAAATCCCTAAATCAAATGTCTTTGCAGATAGGTATTTTGCTCATCAGGGTTTAATTCAAGGAATCAATAACACTTTCATGTCTATCAATTATCCTATGATCTAAATTCCAGGTGATCAGTCTAGAACTACCATTAATCTCAACCTAGATGAAGAACCATGTGATGACCCTAACAGGACAATCCAATTCAACAATTCATCCTAACTTTAGAAAAATCCTAAATCTAACAGGTGGATTACTCAGACATCATCAGTGCAAAACAAATCATAATCTGAATAAATTGCATTAAAATAGGAGTATAAATAAAGGGAGTTTGAAATCTTCTCTCTACAATGAGTTCTGATCTGTCTCTTCCCACAAGCTCACAAAATCCAATGCCAAAAG
Organism: Turritis glabra; assembly: GCA_900406565.1. Classification (NCBI taxonomy): domain Eukaryota; kingdom Viridiplantae; phylum Streptophyta; class Magnoliopsida; order Brassicales; family Brassicaceae; genus Turritis; species Turritis glabra. The sequence continues at coordinate 1,264,642 of OVBN01000192.1, forward strand.
TAAAAGATATGTTCTCCAACTCTAAAAACAACTAATTATACTCTAAAATACGTCAGGGACTTGTCTTGTAATTAGAGGAAACTTCTGGGCCACTTTGCAATTTTTCAAAAATTCTTTAAAACTCGTGTGCAACATGTAATCGCGATGAGTGTCGATTGACACTAAGGCGCAGTGTCAATCGACACCAACACCCATTATGGTCTCCGAGTTGCTCTTCTCAGCAACATAATGCTAAATGCATCCAATAATCCCAATATGCATCCAATGAGTCCAAACCGTACCTGAATCTACAATGACTTGATAAAAACTCAAAAACACCAAAAAGACTATAAAACAAGACTTATATCATGGTTAAAAAACTGTAAAAACCATGATATATCACACGTTGCTGTTTACGCTCACATTGATGTTGTTGTTCGCGCCATGTTGCTGCTGCATCTGAGCCATCTGCTCTTGCAACCTTTGCAGCTCAGCCGCCATATCATCATTGTCCTGTTCGCCCATGTCAACGAGTGTAGGCCTGGTTCGTCTGTTGACTCGTTCAAGTATTGCAAGTTCCGTGTTACTCAAGGTTAGAAGGGTATTTGACGATTGCTCCTTGTTGACCTTAAGTTCATGCACCTGAAACAGACGCAAGAAAAGAAAGAGAACAAGTCAGTACTTAGTCTGAAAACGAATATTAAAAGTAGAGGTATCGAGTTAGTCCCCGTCGCAACGGCGCCAATTGATAAAAAGCGTTTAGCTCTACTATAAATTTCAAACATTAGAAACTCGATATAGAATAGTGAGGTTCGATCCAAGGGACCAGCAATACACTCTAATTTTTTGAGATAGAAATTCAGCTAAGCGATCAAGTTGGTTTTAATTTTCAGTTGTCACAAATAGCAAGCAAATTAAGTAAAATCGGTTTAAAAAAATATTAATAAAAACGTTAGTGTAAAGGAGAATATCTCAGGGATTAGATCATCTAGAACCAAGCAATTATTCACGACAATAATTCAGAACCAATATAGAACTCAACCATAGAAATAGGAGGATCCACTATCGTGGCATCAACCACTTTATCAATCATTCTAATACCTTAAACTGTCGTTTGAGTTTACAAAGAATGATAAGCATTATAGAGGATGATATCGATTTGTTCACAACTTACCTTAGCACCAACTGTCGTTGGCTAAGGACAAATCGCCCATCTATGTTCTTCCAAGCAATTCACAACTCTTTTGATGAGTAAATTAAACCTAAAAATCAGAGGCTAGTTGATCAAGCTAGTCTAGGCATTTAGAACAACAATAGATAAAAATATCAATATATATAGAATCCTCTTTATTGTTAGTTCATGAATCCCTAATCCCTTCGAACCCCTTAACCTAACTAGAAGAACTACTCAGACATGACAGATCGAACAACAGCAAGAGAAATATGAGAATTCATGGATAAAATAATGAAAGAGAGGTAACAAGTTTAGAGATCTTCTTCGAATGGTGGAAGACAATCTTCAAATCTAACAAAAAATAAAAACTATGTATCTTTTAATCTCTCTAGAGTTCTCTCTCTTTCTCTCTCTGTTTTCCTTCGAAAAATAGTTCGATAATAGTCCCCTGTAGACGCCTGGGGCAGTTAGGATTAATTAGGAAAAACCGTAGGTGGCAAAAATTAGGTTTAATGAAAATTTCCAAAAGTTGGTCTTCCGCAGAGCAGGTGCATTGAGCAGGAGCAGGTGCTCATTTCTTCAAAACTTTCCAAAAAGCTCCACTTTCCTTCTATTTTCGCCAAGTCTCTTCATGAGCTCCAATCCTTTATTCCAGCCACTTTTAGACCTAAAATGACTCAAAATAAAATAAAAGACTTAATAAAGACCTACAAAACAAATGTTAGAATGCGCCAAAAACACATTATATTAGTAGGTTTACCAAAACTTCCACATAATAGCTCGATTGCATCTTATTCAATCAGTCATTGTGAGTATTAAAAATTCTGGTGCTCCACATTTTGTCTCCCAAAAGCTGTTTCTGTAACGCCTATCTCCCCAAAAATGGAATTCAGACGGAGAAATATAGATATATATATATATATATATTATATATACATATCTAGAGAGAGAGAGAAAGAGAGGTAAATATATATCGAAATCGTCTTCAATCCAATTAAGTTGATAGTAAATGTGATCTCTTTCTTTGAAGTGAATCTTGAGTGTTCCAGAAATGGAGTTTTTGTCAAAGACAGATCGATCCAGGAAAAGATTGGCTGAATTATTAACAGGAATCTCCGATCAGTCATGGTGATCGGTTGCAGGTCGATCTGATGGTGGGAGCTACTTCTGCGATCGGTTGCAGGTCGATCTCGTGTGTCGGCATACTTTTCTTCTGTTTCTGTTGATCCCACCTACCTTCTGGGAGAAGGAAGAAGAGGAGAGGAGACTTAAGAGAAGGAGATCTTGGCTTGGCTTGAGAGAGGAAGGAGCGGGAAACAGAACTGGCAGGGTTTTGGAGGAAAAGAGGTTCGACCTAGCAAATTGTTTCCAAAGGTAACGAAACTTAATGGAGTTGTAGCTAAACCTTATCTCTAGATGTACCACTTTGCTGTTTTGGCTTTGAGTTATTATCCTAAGAGTTATCCTATTTTTCGTGAGGTGCTCTGTTTCAGACGCGAGTTGAACCAACCCGGTTTCAGAGTGATATCGTGAGTTCACCTTCGGTCTGATCATCACCAAACTTTGAGTGTAGCTTCATGATAGCCAGGGGTTGAGTTTCAACAGTAGAGATTGGAAGTGGACGGTTAGAATTCGATTCTTGACTCAATCTTTGAGGCTGATCATTTCTGAAATTTTCAGTTTAGGTTGGAAGTTGTTTTGGTTGTTGTGGTTGGCTGTAGGGCATGAGAGAGAAATAGGCGAGCTGCTGTTAGTGTGTGAGTGAGTTGCGGTTGATTTGGTGTTGTGGTTCTTGTCCAAAATCTTTCTTAGTGAGAGGTGAGTGCGAGACCATGAGCTTATCTAAGCTTTTGAGATGGTTGTGTGTGATTTTTGTGATGTTAGGATGGATTCTGGTTAAATCATTCTCGGAGAGAAAAGCATAAAAAATATGTATAGGCTTATTAATCATTTTCGGAGAGAAAAGCATAAAAAATATTCAAGAAGACACTGGTGATATTTATTTGGGAGCTCTAACCCTAACGCAAGAGACTTCAAACCGATTAATAAGTATCTTCACGTCCCACGATTACCCTCACCAATAAACTTTATTTACGAGAATATGCCACTACTCTAATCCTCTCTCGTCGGTATTAACTAATTAAGTTGAGAAATATTGTACCGTTGAGATTCAGGAAACGAATCGGAGACAAAGACAAGCTAGATTATGGTGCAAAATAAGTACAAATAGCATCACATACAATAGTTGACGCTAACTATTATATGGTTAGCATAATTTATATATAATTGACGCGAAGCTTAATATTTAAACATTTTGATTTTTAAAGTGATGCGATACATAACTTTTTTAAAACGTTTCCATGTTGCTCTTGTAAGTGATGTTGGATAACTAATGCAAAATTATTATTTCTGTAGTGTTGGGACAGAAACAGAAAACTAGATTATAGATTGCTGGCAGAAGACTGAATTATTCAGGAAATATGTTTACGATCCTCCAACTTCTAGAATTTTTTTCTCATTCGTTTTATGATTTTCTTAGCTCTCTACCTACATGAAGAAATATACACTAAAGTTAGCATCAACTATTTCAATTTAACGTTTAAATTATTTTACTGAACACCAAATTCCTTACCTATTCAGATGTATCCATATTCTAGATATTCATTTGCACGAAGCCACAGTAAATACACTTGAAATCAATCTCAAGATCAAAACACAATTTGTAAAAATTATAGGTATTTAAGAAATCTATTTGATGTGTTTTATACTTACTATTTGTTATTAAAAGAATTGGTAGACTTGTAGACTCGTTTTCGAGGTTAGAAAGCATGTTAGTCATAATAGACAATCTAAAATATAAAAATAGATTAAAGAAAAGCATAAAACATCTATTAAAAAATAACTATAATAAAATGATTCTTAAATATCATGAATTGTTGAACTTCAATAATATCATAATTAATCAAGTATTGTTTTAAAAAATTTCATTACTTTGAACAAACACATAATTTGCTCATAAATAAAGAAATTAGTAAATAACATAATTATACCCGAAAAAGTAACTAATAAACTTATATCTATTGTAAGTATTACAATCTATATAATATGAATGGATGCATGTTATAAAAATTATAATCTCTTTGATATGTTTCAATTTTTCACTACCTAAAAATTAAATACATATGAATGTTTCATATTCAACACCTATAATCGCATTATAGAACATTTGAAAAAATTCTCAAATCCTAGCAATATACGGCCAAAAACAATGTCGAATTTGATTTATCTATTAAAATATTTAAATAAATATTTAACATTCAATTCATTCATAAGCAATATATTTGAAAAACTAATCAATATTTTATAGTTTGAACAGAGAACTTCTTAAAGTTTATTCATGAGCAAATAAATCCATTAATAAAAACAGAAAGTAGTATCTAACATATCTATTAATTAAGTATTACAATCTAGATAATACGAATCGATGCATATTATTAAAGAGTAATCACTTTTGATTTGTTTCAATTTTTCAGTACCTAAAAATACATATGAACGTTTCATCTTCAACATTTTTAATCACATTTTAGAATCTAAACAAATTCTCTCTAAACAATACAATGTTGAATTTGTTTTATCTATTAAAATATGTAAAATTAGATAAACTATAGATAATCCACCTATCAGAAGGCAAATGGAGCTAATCCTAGGGAGCTGATGGGCATGTCCCATCTCAACTGCACCAAACCTATTTTTGTAGAACGTAATGGTGTTTCCATAATACCGAGTTTCCACTAGGAGCTCAGGCTTCAACGAAGAGAAACTGAGGGTAGATTTCATTTTCGGAGAGAAAAGCATAAAAAAGATTCAGGAAGAAGAAAATATTTGCTACGATAGCATGTATTGAAGAAGACACTGGTGATATTTATTTGGGAGCTCTAACCGTAACGCAAGAGACTTCAAATCGATTAATAAGTATATTCACGTCCGAGGATTTCCCTAACCAATAAACTTTATATACGAGAATATGCCACTACTCTAATCCTCTCTTGTCGGTATTAACTAGTTAAGTTGAGAAATGTTGTACCGTTGAGATTTAGGAAACGAATCGGAGACAAAGACAAGCTAGATTATGGTGCAAAATAAGTACAAATAGCATCACATACAATAGTTGACGCTAACTATTATATGGTTAGCATAATTTATATATAATTGACGCGAAGCTTAATAGTTAAACATTTTGATTTTTAAAGTGATGCGATACATAACTTTTTTAAAACGTTTCCATGTTGCTCTTGTAAGTGATGTTGGATAACTAATGCAAAATTATTATTTCTGTAGTGTTGGGACAGAAACAGAAAACTAGATTATAGATTGCTGGCAGAAGACTGAATTGTTCAGGAAATATGTTTACGATCCTCCAACTTCTAGAATTTTTTTCTCATTCGTTTTATGATTTTCTTAGCTCTCTCCCTACATGAAGAAATATACACTAAAGTTAGCATCAACTATTTCAATTTAACGTTTAAATTATTTTACTGAACACCAAATTCCTTATCTATTCAGATGTATCCATATTCTAGATATTCATTTGCACGAAGCCACGGTAAATACACTTGAAATCAATCTCAAGATCAAAACACAATTTGTAAAAATTATAGGTATTTAAGAAATCTATTTGATGTGTTTTATACTTACTATTTGTTATTAAAATAATTGGTAGACTTGTAGACTCGTTTTCGAGGTTAGAAAGCATGTTAGTCATAATAGATAATCAAAAAAATAAAAATAGATTAAAGAAAAGCATAAAACATCTATTAAAAAATAACTATAATAAAATGATTCTTAAATATCATGAATTGTTGAACTTCAATAATATCAGAATTAATCAAGTATTGTTTTAAAAAATTTCATTACTTTGAACAAACAAATAATTTGCTCATAAATAAAGAAATTAGTAAATAACATAATTATACCCAAAAAAGTAACTAATAAACTTATATCTATTGTAAGTATTACAATCTATATAATATGAATGGATGCATGTTATAAAAAGAATAATCTCTTTGATATGTTTCAATTTTTCACTACCTAAAAATTAAATACATATGAATGTTTCATATTCAACACCTATAATCGCATTATAGAACATTTGAGAATATTCTCAAATCCTAGCAATATACGGCCAAAAACAATGTTGAATTTGATTTATCTATTAAAATATTTAAATAAAAAATTTAACATTCAATTCATTCATAAGCAATATATTTCAAAAACTAATCAATATTTTATAGTTTGAATAGAGAACTTCTTAAAGTTTATTCATGAGCAAATAAATCCATTAATGAAAACAGAAAGTAGTATCTAACATATCTATTAATTAAGTATTACAATCTAGATAATAGGAATGAATGCATATTATTAAAGAGTAATCACTTTTGATTTGTTTCAATTTTTCAGTACATAAAAATACATATGAATGTTTCATCTTCAATATTTTTAATCACATTTTAGAATCTTTAAACAAATTCTCTCCAAACAATACAATGTTGAATTTGTTTTATCTATTAGAATATATAAAATTAGATAAACTATAGATAATCCACCAATTAGAAGGCAAATGGAGCTAATCCTAGGGAGCTGATGGGCATGTCCCATCTCAACTGCACCAAACCTAGTTTTGTAGAACGTAACCACGTTTCCATAATACCGAGTTTCCACTAGGAGCTCAGGCTTCAACGAAGAGAAACTGAGGGTAGATTTCATTTTCGGAGAGAAAAGCATAAAAAAGATTCAGGAAGAAGAAAATATTTGCTACGATAGCATGTATTGAAGAAGACACTGGTGATATTTATTTGGAAGCTCTAACCGTAACGCAAGAGACTTCAAACCGATTAATAAGTATCTTCACGTCCGGGGATTACCCTCACCAATAAACTTTATTTACGAGAATGTGCCACTACTCTAATCCTCTCTTGTCGGCATTAACTAATTAAGTTGAGAAATGTTGTACCGTTGAGAATCAGAAAACGAATCGGACACAAAGACAAGCTAGATTATGGTGCAAAATAAGTACAAATAGCATCACATACAATAGTTGATGCTAAATATTATATGGTTAGCATAATTTATATATAATTGACACGAAGCTTAATATTTAAACATTTTGATTTTTAAAGTGATGCGATACATAACTTTTTAAAAACGTTTCCATGTTGGTCTTGTAAGTGATGTTGGATAACGATGCAAAATTATTATTTCTGTAGTGTTGGGACAGAAACAGAAAACTAGATTATATATTGCTCGCAGAAGACTAAATTATTCAGGAACTATGTTTACGATCCTCCAACTTCTAGAATTTTTTTCTCATTCGTCTTATGATTTTCTCAGCTCTCTCCCTACATGAATAAACATACACTAAAGTTAGCATCAACTATTTCAATTTAACCTTTAAATCATTTTACTGAACACCAAATTTCTTTCCTATTCAGATGTATCCATATTCTAGATATTCATTTGCACGAAGCGACGATAAATACACTTGAAATCAATGTCAAGATCTATTTGATGTGTTTTATACTTACTGTTTGTTATTAAAATAGTTGGTAGACTTTTAGACTCGTTTTCGAGGTTAGAAAGCATGATAGTCATAATAGATAATCTAAAATATAAAAATAGATTAAATGAAAGCATAAAACATCTAAAAAAAAAGAAGTATAATAAATTGATTCTTAAATATCATGAATTGTTGAACTTCTATAATATCAGAATTAATCAAGTATTTTTTTAAAAAAATTCATTACTTTGAACAAACACATGATTTGCTCATAAATAAAGAAATTGGTAAATAACATAATTATACCTAAAAAGGTAACTAATAAACTTATATCTATTGTAAGTATTACAATCTATATAATATGAATGGATGCATGTTATAAAAAGAATAATCTCTTTGATATGTTTCAATTTTTCACCACCTAAAAATTAAATACATATGAATGCTTCATATTCAACACCTTTAATCGCATTATAGAATATTTGAGAAAATTCTCAAATCCTAGCAATATACGGCCAAAAACAATGTTGAAGTTGATTTATCTATTAAAATATTTAGATAAACAATTTAACATTCAATTCATTCATAAGTACTATATTTGTAAAACTAATCAATATTTTATAGTTTGAAAGGAGAATTTTTTAAATTTTTTTCAAGAGCAAATAAATCCATTTATGAAAACAGAAAGTAGTATCTAACATATCTATTAATTAAGTATTACAATCAAGATCATAGGAATGAATGCATATTATTAAAGAGTAATCACTTTTGATTTGTTTCAATTTTTCAGTACGTAAAAATACATATGAAAGTTTCATCATCAACATTTTTAATCACATTTTGGAATCTTTAAACAAATTCTCTCCAAACAATACAATGTTGAATTTGTTTTATCTATTAAAATATATAAAATTCGATAGACGGTTTAACATTTAATTAATTCATAAGAGAAATATATTTAAACTTACTCAGTATTTTAGGGTTAAAAATATAATTTCTTAAACTCCTTGTCATGAGCAAATAAATTCAAAAATTCAATTTCTCTAACATTTACCACCATTCCAATCAAGTTTAATAACACATATTGTAACGTCCGTGTCCCGGAAAGTACTGTTGTGTGGAGTATTTATCTTGTTTGGGATCGGAAACATCATTTGCAGGACAAATGGTGGAGGCAACCGATCGATTTGGGAAGTGTTTTGTCGAGCAGGTTTGGAATGAGTCTCGGTGTCGAGAGACACTAAGGGCTAGTGTCGATCGACACCAATGATTTTGACAGAGGATCGGTTTTGTTTTTCTCCAGTTCTATCTACCAAAATCTTGTTAATCCTCTTTCTTCTACGTGTGCGGCGACCTAACTCGCCATTTTCTTCTTTCTTGGTGTTTGGTGATCCTTTCCAGAGAGAAAAAGAAAGGGAGAAAGATTTTGGGGGTTAGGGGAAGGGAGAAAGAGTTGGGTTTGGTCATTGGGGGATTAAGGAGGTAAAAGGGGAGCTTGAGCTTCGGGGAGAGAGGGAGATGGGTTTGCTGAGGTGTGGGAGTGAAGAGGGAGTCATCCCTGGTCTTGTGGTGCTGTTTTTGAGTCGATTCTTCCAAAGATCTAAGGTGAGTGCGTGACCATGAGCTTATCTAAGCGTTTAGGGTTGTGTGGCATGTTTGTATTGTGGGGGTTGGATTGTGAGGAATCCATGTGTAACGCCCGTCTCCCGGAAAATAGAATTTCATACGGAGATAGATATATATAGAGGTATATATATATATTTAAAACACTTTGATTCGTTTAAAGTCCGTGGTAAATGTATTTTTCACGGTTGAGTCTTTTAATCTTAAGAGCTCTCTGGAAAACATTTATCGAGCGGAAAAACGAGTTTTGGAGCGGTTGGTGGGTGTGGACCCCACGTGGTGGTTTTGAGCCCAAAGGAAAGTGGCTTAATTATTTCCTTTCTTCTTCTTCTTCTTTCTTTTCTTTCTTCCTTCTTGCTTCTCCTTCTTCGTAGAAGTTCTGAGAGAGAGAGAGAGAGAGAGAGAGAGAGAGAGAGCTTGTGAGAGCTTGTTCTAGAGAGGAAGAGGAAGGGCAGTGGTTGTTGGGATTAGCTTGAGAGTGGAAGGAGAGGGAGATCAGTCTAGCGGAAGCGTGGGGGTGTGGGGAAGTCATCCTTGTGCTTGTGGAGCTATTCTTGAGCCGAATCTTCCAAGGATCTAAGGTGAGTGCGCGACCATGAGCTTATCTAAGCTTCTGAGATGGTTTTGTGTGGTTTTGGTGTGTTGAGATAGTTTGTGTGTTTGGTATGTTTGAGTTAGATTCTTGTTAAATCCATGGTTTGTGTTACTTATTTCCTTGTGTTATGGGTTGGGTATGAGCCTAATTGCTTGGGGAAACAAGGATTGAGGTGGGAAGGGGTCGATTGTCGTGAAGCAGGTCGAGGTCGGATTGGTTGCAGGTGAGCGCCGATCGGTTTGGGGAATCGTAAGCGATTCTTCGTTTTTGCCGTTCGGTTTGGCCGATCGGTTGTAGACCGATTGTGTATTCTGAATCGGTTTGGCTGATCGGTTGTAGACCGATTTCGCGTTCTGAATCGGTTTGATGGTTCTAGGATGGTTTAGGAAAATTAATTGGAGTTTAATTAATTTTTGTGTTGCTTGGTGCATGTGTTTGAACCGTTGAATTGTTGTATGCTAGAATTGTTGATGTGGTATTTAGTCAATTTGTTTGAGCATGGGGTCTTAGAATCATCTTCTTCGAGCCTTCGAGATTCCACGGTAAGTTATCTTTACTCTGTTGAGTTGCTTAGTATCTTAGTCTCTGTTCTTGGTTGTTCAGATGGCATTGGTGCTAGAGGTCGTGGTAGACGCCGTGGCCGCGGTAGAGATCGTGGTCATATTCCATTGGTGGCAGAGAGTGTAGCACGGAGTGCTACGGTTGAGCGAGTAGTGGCTCCATATGTGTATCAGGAGGGGTCTGAGGGTGTGGCCAGTGTGAGTGCCGATGTGGCTGGAGTTCCAGCAGGTGCTGCAACGGATTTTGCTCAGGCCCAAGATGATCGCATTGCGGGTTTGCTGGTTTTGTTGTTGGAGCGGTTACCGGAGAGGGTACCTGTAACACCCCCGAACCATTCTACCGATAGGACGGCTAAGGATGCTACGTGATGATGCTCGCATACAGACAACCGAGGTTATCGAAACAAATTCAATCACCCTAGTCGTCCATATTGCGGTATCATCCCACTCGATCACGGGTCCAGGCTTGCCAACCCTTACCATGAAAGAATGTTAAGGCGGTCCGGACAAGACCATAATCATTTAAGGGCCAACAACGAATATAAAACATCCTTATTATACATAGATATATTTATATCCGTCAAAATACATTACCAAAAGTACATGTTTTATTCGGCCAGGAGCTAATGTACTTATCATCATAAACATAATTTACAAAAAGGCAATAAAACCTACACTGGCTTTCCTAGTGTCCAGCTTCCCCTCTATAATAACCCTTCACTGGTTACCTATAAAAAAAATATGGTAGAAACATCAGTAATATAATATTACTCAGTGAGTCCGGGATTTCTAACAAAATAACCCAACCCAAACCCCAAGCAAACAAGCAGAGTAATAAGCAATGCAACAAGCAATGTAAACATGCAGCGGAAATGCAATAAATATGCATGCTCTCTCTCTCTCTATCTACCTAACGAAGGCCTCCACATGAATACATGATATCCCCACGGCAATGTAGTCCACTTCCAAGACACTCAGTCTATAGAGATGAGATCCTCACATACCCAACTACTACATCGTCATGTAGCCATCCAATCGGTCATGATCCGCACCGGACCTCGTATGCCTAGCAAACGACGAGATATCATGCTTCGTCTAATGCTAGTTAGCTAACTAGCACACATGCAAATACAACATGCAACACACACATATGCAACAAGCAACATGTAACACACAACCTCATTCTAGCAATTACTAAACCAACAACAAGCACACAAGCAACATGCACTATAACGAGTAATAAACAATCAAATCATACTTACAAATAATCACTAAAATCATGCAAGAATTATACTAAGTATAAACTTTTAACCTCTGGCAAAATATCTAAATAAATAAATAAAATACTAGTCGTGTACTACCACACACGACCGGAACTCACAGAAAATCGGATGAGCAGTTTACGGTTTCTCCAAGAGCTTCCTAGCGTATTAAGAGAGCTTCTAAGGTTTTTGGGTAAGGAATTATGGTCGAGGGTGGAGGGTATTTATAGGGTTGGTAAGTCGGTGGGAGAAAGCAGGTGGTGGCAGTGGTCATCCAATGTCACGACACATGGCGGGGCAAGTGTCAATCATCAGAGTCGTGCGGACACTAATCTGCTCTCAGACGGCGACACTTAGCTGGGTGGATAAACACCACAGGCGAACGGATAAGCTTTACCGAACATGACCAATCACAGTCGCACACAATGGCGAACGGATAAGCATATCCCACCTTATCCTCTCGCCAAAGCGGTTACACACCAAGCAGCTTACTTGGCCGGTTCACAACCATTCGTTCCGCTCGGGTTATGGTACACGACCGTACTGAGGATTTTCCTGATAACCGAACAAAAGATCCTGGTCCTTAATGCGCTGACCCTAAATCTAGCGGTTAAGTTCTAGACTTTCCTAACCGGGATACGCCTAAGTCACTTAACAAGTTTGGAAACTTGACCGGATGAACTGCCGTTACCGATAGACTTAGTGAGCGTTCTGACGATGATGGCTCGACATAATCTTGGTACCGGGCATTACATTCTCCCCTTCTTATTAGAATTCGTCCGGAATTCTAAATGATTCTTCTTTTTCAATACTTTCTTCGTTAGTGAAGAGTTTAGGGTATTTACTTCGAAATGCACCTTTGTCTTCTGTCCAACACAAAGGTGTTCGATAAGGTCTTCCATAAAGGGCTTCAAATGGAGCCATGCCGATACTAGCATGGTAACTATTGTTGTAGGAGAACTCGACCAATGGTAAGTGCGTTTTCCATCCTTTTGACCAATCTAACACACACATTCGGAGCATGTCTTCAATTGTACGAATGGTCCGTTCTGTTTGGCCATCCATTTCTGGGTGATATGCGGTGCTCATAAAAACATTGGTTCCCAAAGCTCTTTGTAGTTCTTTCCAAAATGAGGCTGAAAATCTTGGGTCTCGATCTGACACAATGTTTGCTGGCACTCCATGTAGGGGTACAATCTTGTCCACATAAAGCTTAGCCAATTGCTCTAAACCGATATCATGGTTTACTGGTAAAAGGTGAGCAACTTTTGTCAAGCGATCTACGATTACCCAAATCGCATTATGATCCCCCTTTGCAGCTGGCATTCCTACTATGAAATCCATTGCAATTGATTCCCACTTCTACTCGGGTATAGGTAGATTCTGTAATAGTCCTGCTGGTACTTGATGTTTTGTTTTAATCTGTTGGCATGTCTTACATTGTGCTACCCATTTTGCTACTGCTCGCTTCATTCCTGGCTAGTGGTAATATCGCTTCACGTCTTTATACATCTTCACGCTTCCGGGGTGAATGCTAAATCGGGTGTGATGCGCCAATCCTAAAATTTCTCTTCGTAAGCCTTCTCGATCAGGTACCGTAATTCTTCCATTCAATAGTAAAGTTCCATCATCTGCTAGATGATAACCACTAGCGTTTCTTTCTCCTTGGCTTCGTACTTCGTCTGCGATTTTTTTAGTTTTTCATCCTTTTCTTGTTCTTCTCTGATTCTTTGTAATAAACTAGCTTGGCGTACTGCTTGCATCCCTACCGGTTCACTAGGTTCTCCATTTATTGCTGCTAGACTAACATTCTTCAATTCTTGATTTAATAACTCGAGATCTTTTTCAGTGTCAACTTCTAGCTTTCGACGGCTTAAGGCATCTGCTACTACATTCGCCTTTCTAGGATGATACTGAATTTCTATGTCATAATCGGCAATGAACTCCATCCATCGTCTTTGTCGTAAATTCAGGTCGCGTTGGGTAAACAAGTATTTAAGACTTTTATGGTCCGTAAATACCTGAATAGTTTCTCCATATAAATAGGATCTCCATATCTTGAGTGCAAAGACTACGGCAGCTATTTCAAGATCATGCGTGGGATAATTATCTTCATGCTTTTGGAGTTGTCTTGATGCATAGGCAATGACTTTATTCTCCTGCATTAGCACATATCCCAAACCAACTCGTGAGGCATCCGTATACACCATGTATGGTTGTCCAGGTTCTGGTAAGGTCAATACTGGTGCCGTTATCAATGCTTCCTTGAGTTTACGGAATGCTTCCTCCGTATCTTCATTCCAAATAAACGGAATCCCTTTACCGGTTAGTCGAGTCAAGGGTTTTTAAATAGTAGAAAACCCTCACACAAATTTCCGATAATATCCCGCTAAACCAAGAAAACTTCAAACTTCTGGTACAGATGTAGGTTGCGGCTAGTCTTGAATTACACTGATCTTTTCTGGATCGACGAATACTCCTTGTGCCGATATTTGATGTCCTAGAAATCCTATTTCTTGCTTCCAAAATCGACATTTACTAAATTTAGCAAATAGCCGTTGATTTCTTAGACGTTCCAATACCCTTCGGACATGCTCCTCATGCTCTTCTTTACTCCGGGAATAGATGAGGATATCATCTATAAATATAATGACAAAGGTGTCGAGGTAATCATGAAATACCTCATTCATGAGTCGCATGAATGCCGCTGGAGCATTGGTAAGTTCAAATGGCATTACTACAAACTCATACTGCCCATATCTCGTTTGAAATGCCGTCTTCATAATGTCTGTTTCCTGAATGGGGATTTGCTGGTAGCCAGAGGCTAAATCAATCTTGGAAAACCATGCAGCTCCACGTAATTGATCCAGTAACTCATCGATTTGTGGTAGAGGATATTTATCTTTGAACGTGATGTTGTTAATTCCTCGATAGTCAATACATAGCCTCATGTTTCCATCTTTCTTCTTTATGAACAGAACTGGGCTCCCCATGGTGAAGACCTAGGTCGTACGAATCCTTTATCCAATAAGTCCTCTACTTGCTGTTTTAACTCAGAAAGTTCAGTTGGGGCCATCCGATAAGGTGCTTTTGCTATTGGTACTGCTCCTAGTTCAAGGTTGATCATGAACAGATTGTTTTGAGGCGGAGGTAATCCTTCTAACGGCTTGAAAACGTCTTCATATTCTCGAACAACGAAAATGTCTTCAATCTTCAGTTCATCTTTCGGGTCATTTCCAATAACTGTCAGGGTGACTAAAAAGGCTTCTCCACTTTCTAATTCTTTTTCTACTCTTAAGGCTGACACAAAAGATGCTACCGGGCTTGGGTGAAATCCTTGGTAAAATTTTGAAGGTTGGTTCCTTCCTTCGAATGAAATTCTACCTCTTCCACAATCTAAATGGGCTTGGTAACTAGATAACCAATCCATTCCTAGGATAATCTCAAAGCGTTCTAAAGGTAACACTAGAAGGTTGGCTAAAAGACTTTCTGCAGGATTTCTACGGGTACACCTAATACTAGATCTTCGGCTCTAAGGATCTGGTTTCTAGGGGTTCGAACGGAAATACTAACCTTTTTAACCGTAAAAGTCCCTCTGAATTTAGAAACAATCTCGGGAGTTACGAAACTATCGGTCGCCTCCGAGTTAAACAATATGTGAGTGGGGTTTCCACCAACACGTAATATTCTTTCTTACCAAATAATGCATGCAAACTAAAACTATCCAGAAAGATGCAACAAACCACACACAAAAACACGATAAAATGAGGATGATAAAACCCCATACATACCTGTAATGGGACCTTGAGAAGGTCCTGGAAGATCGGTATTATCTATATCTATAGCATACATTCTAGCTCATGTAGCTTGCTTCTTAGATGTGGACTCATAAGCAGGGCGAGTCGGTATTGGGTGATAATTTGCCTGGGCTGGATTCTTTATGGGAATAGGAGCTTTATTCGGACACTGATTTGCAAAATGACCCTTCATGTTACAAGCATAACACACTATGTCTGAGTTCACTTTTATTGGCTTCATTCCTTCATTATTAGGGCATTTTCGAGTGAAATGTCTGGGTTGATGACATTTGTAAAATAACGATGAAGAATTGCCAGTTCCTCCCATCGGACCTTTCTCTTGATTCTTTGGTTGGGTCTTAGTCTGTCCTTGACTAAACTTTGGTTTCTGAACTCGATCATTTATAACAACTATTGGTAGCAATTCATCTTTCTCAGTTAAAAGTCCTTCTTCGACATTCACAGCTCTTTCCACCAGCTCGTAGTAATTTCGGAATTCGACCACAAGAAGTCTGCTTCGAATTGATGGTCGTAATCACGAAGAAACTTATGAATCACAGCCTGTTCATCTCCATTTCCATAATTAGTGTACCTTAGGAGTCAAGCACATTCAGCTTCATATTCTCGAATGTTTCTTTCCCTTTGTACGAGTCCTAAAAACTGAGTTTCTAGACGATCTCTTTCTTCTGGAGGAAAATACTTTCTTTCAAACTCTCGCTGGAAATCCTTCCAAATAGGTGGCATGACATAACGCTTTTCCACATTTGTCCACCAAGTTAGAGCATCCTTCTCTAAATAATGAACGGCGAGGTCTTTTCTGTAACTTAAAGGGCAACGAGTCGCACTGAAATTCCTTTCGATATTCTGTAGCCATGCATCTGCTTCATACGGATTTGTACTTCCTGAAAATTTATACGTATCAATATTCTTCATCATCATCACCATGTCAAGGAACTTTGGTGGTGGTGATGCTCCTAACTGTGCACTAGCTACCATTTGTTGTTGCTGCTTCAAGTGTTCTAACATGCCATATATTAACTTCATCATCGGACTTTCTTCTTGCACCTTGGGTTGTTGATATTCTTGGGCATCTCCTTGTCTCTGAAATTGGCTCTTGGATAATTATGATTTGTACCTCGAGGATTCTGATTCATTCGGGGTTCTTCTACCATCGGAGATGGTGGCCTACACTCTTGTTGAGTATGAATGTGATCATCATGTCCATTTGAGACAGACACTGATCTAACCAGCAAGACTGATCCAAGTCTTGGTGATCGAGGACTATCTTCATACATCCTAGGCATATTCGAATACCTATCTGCCAATGATCCAATCGAGATAGACAATTCTACTGATTTCTGTTTTGCACCATCCAGAGCAGATGAACTACCCTCATTATCGTCAATTGGAGGTCTGTAGTTACCATTACTAGGGCCTCCAAAATCCCAATTCCCATATCTAGGTGGCATTCCCCACATCCGGCCTCCACTTAATCCTTGTCCTGACATCTACATCAAAAAGGGGTAAATCCTAAACCCAACTACCTAATTTAAGCATGGACACGCCAGTTTAACCTAATGCCTTTTTGCGACCATTTACTCGATAAATCAATTCAATAAAAGTTGGTTCCAATGAGCATCATAAACCATGCTCTGATACCAAGCTTGTAACACCCTCGAACCGTTCTAATGATAGGACGGCTAAGGATGCTACGTGATGATGCTCGCAGACAGACAACCGAGGTTATCAAAACGAATTCAATCACCCTAGTCGTCCATACCTCGGTATCATCCCACTCGATCACAGGTCCAGGCTTCCCAACCCTTACCATGAAAGAATGTTAGGGCGGTCCGGACAAGACCATAATCATTTAAGGGCCAACAACGAATATAAAACATCCTTATTATACATAGATATATATATCCGTCAAAATACATGACCAAGAGTACATGTTTTATTCGGCTGGGAGCTAATCTCCAAAAGGCTATATGTACTTAACATCACAAACATAATTTACAAAAAGGCAATAAAACCTACACTGGCTTTCCTAGTGTCCAGCTTCCCCTCTATAATAACCCTTTACTGGTTACCTGTAAACCAAATATGGTAGAAACATGAGTAATCTAATATTACTCAGTGAGTCCGCGATTTCTAACAAAATAACCCAACCCAAACCCCAAGCAAACAAGCAGAGTAATAAGCAATGCAACAAGCAATGTAAACATGAAACGGAAATGCAATAAATATGCATGCTCTCTCTATCTCTCTCTCTCTCTCTCTCTCTCTCTCTCTCTCTATCTACCTAACGAAGGCCTCCCCACGAATACATGATATCCCCACGGCAATGTAGTCCACTTCCAAGACACTCAGTCTATAGAGATGAGACCCTTACCTACCCAACTACTACATCGTCATGTAGCCATCCGGTCGGTCATGATCCGCACCAGACCTCGTATACCTAGCACACGAGAAAATATCATGCTTCGTCTAACGCTAGTTATCTAACTAGCACACACATGCAAATGCAACATGCAGCACACACATATGCCACAAGCAACATGCAACACACAACCTCATTCTAGCAATTACTAAACCAACAACAAGCACACAAGCAGCATGCAATATAATGAGTAATAAACAATCAAATCATACTTGCAAATAATCACTAAAATCATGCAAGAATTATACTAAGTATAAACTATTAACCTCAAACTAAATATCTAAATAGGAACTCACAGAAAATCGGATGAGCAGTTTACGGTTTCTCCGAGAGCTTCCTAGCGGATTAAGAGAGCTTCTAAGGTTTTTAGGTGAGGAATTATGGTCAAGGGTGGGGGGTAGTTATAGGTTTGGTAAGTCGGTGGGAGAAAGCAGGTGGTGGCAGCGGTCGTCCAATTTCACGACACATGGTGGGGCAAGTGTCGATCATCGGAGTCGTGCGGACACTAATCTGTTGTGGAACGGCGACACTTAGTTGGGTGGATAAACATCACGGGCGAACGGATAAACTTTATCGAACGTGACCAATTACAGTTGCACACAATGGCGAACAGATAAGCATGGCCGACCTTATCATTTCGCCAAAGCGGTTACACACCAAGCATCTTACTTGGCCGGTTCACAACCATTCGTTCTGTTCGGGTTATGGTACACGGCCATACCAAAGAATTTGTCGATAACCGAACAAACGATCCTGGTCCTTAACGCGCTGATCCTAAATCTAGCGGTTAAGTTCTAGACTTTCCTAACCGGAATACGCCTAAGTCACTTAACAAGTTTGGAAACTTGACCCGATGAACTGCCGTTACCGATAGACTTAGTGAGCATTCTGACCTTGATGGTTGGACAAAATCTTGGTACCGGGCATTACAGTACTAGTGCAGGCTCTTGTTGTGCCACCAGTGGTTGAGGTGCAACCAAGAGTTGTGGTTGCGGAGGAGCTCCCATCTTACCTGAAGATGATGGAGCAGTTACAGAGGATTGGCATAGGATTCTTCCTGGGAGGTGCCAATCCTGACGCCGCAGATGCGTGGAAAAAGAGGTTGGAGCGGAACTTCCATTCGATTATGTGTCCAGAGGGATACCGGGTTGACCTAGCAGTTCATTACCTGGAGGGTGATGCATATCTCTGTTGGAGGGGTGTTGCGGCCAGGAGAGTTCAGGCCGATAGCTCGAAGACTTTATGTCTGAGAGTGTGAGTGAAACGGGTTTGTGCCGATAGCTCGAAGGGTTTTGTGACCTAAGAGTGCGAGTGGCATGGAGTACCCAGAACTCGAGGGACTTTGGTCCTGAGGGTGGAGTGGTACGAGTACGAGTTGTGTTGGAAGCTATGAATGTCTAGGGCATCGAGATAAGCATAGTATCTGAATGTAGACTTCGGAGATTGATAGTGTTTGATCTCGTGTTTGAGTTGTGTTGGCCGGGCTGGTCAAGTTTGAAAAGAAAATCGTTGCGACGATTGTGAGTTGAAGTTCATTGCGGATGAACTGTATCGTAGATTTGAGGACGAATCTATGTTAGTGGAGGAGAGTTGTAACACCCGTTGATATATCTATATTTTACCTGTTTCAAGCATACATTTATAGCATTGTTTTATCTTTCAATCACACCATTTAGAGTCAATTGCTTATGTTCTGCATACTTAGGCATTCTTGCATCAGCATTTCATACATATCTTGCATAAGGTGTTGAAATAGGTGATCCGGGGCTTCTAAGGGGTTAAGGAAGAATGGAGATTTGGAGACATGGACAAAGTTGAATCAAAGAACGCATGATGAAGAAGAAGGAAGCCACTCGATCGACCACTCGATGTGCATGATCGAGTGCATACTCAAGACAAGCCAAAGGAAGAGCTCGACCGGCCACTCGATCGACCACTCGATGTGCATGGTCGAGTGCATACTCAAGACAAGCCAAGGGAAGAGGCCACTCGATCGGCCACTCGATGTGCTCGATCGAGTGCATGATAGAGTCGTTCACAAAGGGGACTCGACCACCCACTCGACCCACATGACCGAGTGGAGCCACCGAATGCTATTTTGTCCTTTTCTGTATTAGGTTTTTGCAACCCTCACTATAAATACACCCCTTAAGACATTTGTTGAGGGGATACGTTTTATGCCTAGGTTTTCTCTCTATTTTCACCAAGAACAATCTTATTTTGTAATACAGATTTCTTCTAAGTTTTTAAGTTTTTAATATAATTTTTTTCATAGTTATTACTCTTCAGACAATTGTCTATATGTTGTGCAAGTTTTAGGATTTTCTGAGTTTGTGTTCTTGATGTTCTTGTTTTGCAATCTAGATTGTTTTCAATATATTTAGTTTCTGTTGTTGATTCTTTGACACTTATTGCTCCTTTCATCTTTATCTTTCGGATTATGCAAGTTTTAGGATTTTCTGGGTTTGTGTTCTTCATGTTCTTCATGAGTTCTGAGTAGTCTTTTAGGGTTCTTGAGGATGAGATAGGTCAGTGGCAAATCTTTAGTCTCCTAGGTTGTTTGAGCTTAGAATTCCATGATTCCCTTATGGATTAGTGTCCTTCATGCTAGTTTCCTTTTGATCAATTGGAATTAGAGTCCAGACATTTCAACACCCAGAAAGTGTTTCATGAAATGTTTGAACCAACTAATTCTATAGATTTACATTTCTAGCCTAAGAGATTAGATGTCTAGAGTGTTTATTGGCTTTAATAGGCTGAGTCTTATTGCCTGTTAGGTTAGATTTCGCTAATGAAAATTAGGTCTAAAACTACTTTAGCTTGATGATTTATGTCATGAGAATGAATTAGTCAGATTTTGAGTCTATTGTCTAGGGTTTAGCTCATTGTTTGAGTTTGTTAAACACCTAGGTTGATTGAAGAAGAGCCACTGACCCATTACCCCCATCCTTAGGAGCTTTTATTTCTCTGAAATCTTCTGTTGTCTTGCTTGCTAGTTGCTGCTCTTATTAAAAGTTCTGTTTTTGTTAGTCATCTATTCTATTGCTATTCTCTACTTTGATAGCTTTGTTAGTTCATGATAGCTAAGATTCGTGTTTTAGTTTCTGTCCTTATTAGTTCTTGTTCATGTTTTCTATTGAGTTAAGTTTAAGTTCAAATTGATTTAGTTTTCTAGTTTATCGGTTGGAAACCCTTAGCGAGTAATGGAGAGATCCTAGAGATTAAAGACTACGGTCTAAAACGGTTCAGATTACTGGCCGGATCTCGTACTCGATATCATCTCGGTGATATGGGAAACACAACGCCACGAACTTGAAAACTGATACATTCGTGATTGAACAAACATATTGCTTGGTTTGACTTAACTGATTTGATCGCATCCTATCTGTTAGCATCACACCCATTTGGATTGATAACCTTTTGTATTGCAATGACATGATAATGCATTAGGGAATTGATAGCAAAAATCCTATTATCAATTTGGCGCCGTTGCCAATTGGGTGTTCGTTTGTTACATTTGAGATTTCGGATCTCTTAAGATCAAGTTCTTATTCTCACCATTTTGATTACTAACTTGGTTGTTCATTCTCTGTTTTGTGATTCAACTCGATCATACCACTCGACCACCTACTCGACCAACGACTCGATCGGCCTGATCGAGTGCTTGATAGAGTTGACACTCGAGTCACATTTCTTTTACCTGCATGCACACCAGATCGCAAGGCAACCAAGATCTCATTCGTTATCTCGACAACATAAACCGCTTACCACAACAGTTGAGAGCACAACGAGATAACGTCCGAGTCGATCAACAAGATCCAATCAATATGGCCCATCAACCAATCCAACAGGACGAACCACCTCAGGTTGCACCACGGCGACTCCGATACATTGGCGCAGGAGATGCACCCAACACACACACTCAGAGACATGGAATTCTACCTCCTGCTGTCCAGAACAATAACTTTGAGATTAAGAGCAGCTTGATCTCTATGGTCCAGAACAACAAATTCCATGGTTTACTAATGGAGGATCCACTTGACCATCTCGACGAGTTTGACAGGCTCTGTAGCCTCTGTAAAATCAATGGAGTTAGTGAAGACGCATTGAAGCTGCGACTATTTCCTTTCTCCCTCGGTGACAAAGCCCATTTATGGGAAAAAAATTTACCTGATGGATCAATCACTTCCTGGGATGAATGCAAACGAGTCTTCCTTGCCAAATTCTTTTCTAACTCCAAAACTGCTAAACTGCGGAATGAGATCTCAGGATTTGCTCAGCGAAATGGAGAATCTTTCTGTGAAGCTTGGGAGAGATTCAAGGGCTACCAATCTCAGTGCCCTCATCATGGATTCAGCAATGAATCCCTTCTAAGCACCCTTTACAGAGGAGCTCTTCCAAAGATTCGAATGCTTCTGGATACTGCGAGCAATGAAAATTTCTTGAATAAGGATGTCGATGAAGGCTGGGAGTTAGTCGAAAACCTTGCTCAATCTGATGGGAATTACAATGAAGATTATGATCACGGAATCAGGGAGAGTAATGATTCTGAGGAGAGGCATCAGAAGGAAATGAAGGCCATGAATGAGAAGTTGGATAAGCTCCTTCAAGCCCAGCAGCGGCATGTTCACCTTCTCTGTGAAGATGAGCAACTCCAGGTTCAGGATGGGGGGATTGATCACCAAGAAGAGATTAGCTACATTCAAAACCAAGGTGCTTACAACAAAGGTTACAACAACTATCAGCCAAATCCTAACTTATCATATCGGAATACGAACGTGGCTAACCCACAGGACCAAGTATACCCTCCTCCGCAGAAACCTCCAACCAAGCCTTTCGTCCCCTACAATCAGCCTTAGGCATTCGTCCCTAGGCCGCAGTTTCACGGTGGTTACCAACCACACGGAGCAATGGGACCACCGGGATTTCAACATCCACGGCCACTGCTACCGAGTAACCAGGAGCAGGACGTGAAAACTATGCTCCAGCAACTCCTACAAGGCTAAACATCCAGTGCCATGGAGATGTCTAAAAAACTAGCCGAAGTCCACACCAAGATTGACTGCACTTACAATGATCTGAACTACAAGTTCGAAACAATGAACTCAAAAATCAAACACCTGGAAGGCAACACCGCCTCTACTTCTTCTCCAGCCCCTGCGGGACAACTTCCAGGGAAATCGATCCAAAACCCAAAGGATTTCCACATTAATGCAATCACATTGCGGAGTGGCAGAGCACTAGCTACCTCCCAAAGACCTACCAAGGTCACTGCGGACAGTGACGACCAGAATGGGGAGGATTTATGTCGCGATGCACCTAAGACTGATAAACTCGACCACCTACTCGATCGGCCCGATCGAGTGCCTGATAGAGTCAACAATCGAGTTCAACATCTAGAACCAACTCGATCCCCTGATCGAGTCAATGATCGAGTCCATACCCACATTGCTGGAACACCATTTGCTTCGGAGAAAATGGAGACGTGCTTTGTCCCTCCTCCATTCAAACCCAAGCTTCCATTTCCAAGCAGGTTCAGGAAAGAGAAGATGGAAAAGTATAAGGCTCTTTTTGATAAGAAGATGGGTGAAATTGAGGTCAAGATGCCTCTCTTAAATGCTTTTATGCTGATACCTCCATATCAAAAGTTTCTGAAGGATACATTGACAGAAAAGGTTAAAGAGCTGCAGGGAATGGTAGTGCTAAGTAAAGAATGCAGCGCTATCGTCCAGAAGAGAGCAATCCAGAAGCAGGGCGATCCCGGTTGTTTCACTTTGCCCTGCTCCCTTGGGCCGTTGAGCTTTAAGAACTGTCTTTGTGATCTTGGAGCTTCAATAAGCCTTATGCCGCTTTTAGTAGCCAGGAGATTGGGGTTCAGTAATTACAAGGCTTGCAACATCTCCCTGGTATTAGCGGATAGATCAGTTCGAATACCACATGGCGTTCTAGAAGATCTACCTCTGAGGATTGGATATGTGGATATCCCGACAGACTTTGTGGTACTAGAAATGGATGAGGAACCTAGAGATCATCTGATATTGGGAAGACTTTTCCTAGCTACAGCTGGAGCAATCATCGATGTCAAGAAAGGAAAGATTGAACTCAACCTAGGAAAGGACTTCAAGATGAAGTTTGACATCAAGGATTCCATGAAGAAACCTACAATAGAGGGTCAGCTTTTCTGGATTGAGGAGATTGATCAACTTGCTGATGAACTACTAGAAGAACTCAATGAAGAAGACCATCTTCAGACTACTTTAACCAAGAGTGGTGAAGCCGGGTATTTGCACAAGGAAACCTTGGGGTATGAGATGCTTTTAGACTCACACAGTGCAGTAAAAGGGTCAGAAATCTTTGAAGATCTTATTGGGTTGAACACAGAGGTCATTGGAGCAATTAAGGAAGAAGCATGCCAGGCTCGGCCAGGCAATTCGACCAGCCACTCGATCGACGACTCTATTGGCCTGATCGAGTCACAGAGCGAGTCATCCTGCAATACATCCAATGATTGGTATGAATTAAAAGCTTCTAAGGTTGATCTCAAACCACTTCCAACAGGGCTAAGGTCTGCTTTTCTAGGCCCTAATTCTACTTATCCAGTCATAGTGAATGCTGAACTGAATGAAGATGAAGTGCAACTGCTATTGACTGAATTTAAAAGATTTAGAAGAGCTATAGGGTATTCACTAGATGACATTAAGGGAATTTCACCTAGCTTATGCACTCATAGGATTCACCTTGAAAATGAATCATAAGCATTGAACCTCAGAGAAGATTGAATCCAAACTTGAAGGAGGTTGTTAAAAAAGAAATTCTTAAGTTGTTAGAAGCTGGTGTTATATACCCTATATTTGATAGCACTTGGATATCCCCTGTGCATTGTGTTCCCAAAAAGGGTGGTATGATTGTTGTGAAAAATGATAAGGATGAACTTATTCCCACTAGAACAATCACCGGTCATAGAATGTGCATAGATTATCAGAAACTGAATGCTGCATCTAGAAAATATCATTTCCCATTGCCATTCATTGACCAGATAATGGAAAGGCTAGCAAACTATCCTTATTACTGTTTCCTAGATGGGTATAGTGGATTTTTTCAAATCCCTATACACCCAAATGATCAAGAAAAAACCACATTCACCTGTCCTTATGGAACGTTTGCATACAGGAGAATGCTGTTTGGTCTCTGTAATGCACCTGCTACCTTTCAGAGGTGTATGATCTCTATCTTTTCAGATTTGATAGAGGAGATGGTGGAGGTATTCATGGATGATTTCTCTGTGTATGGCTCCTCCTTCTCCTTGTGTTTGTTGAACTTGTGTAGGGTACTTTCTAGGTGTGAAGAGACCAACCTGATTCTGAACTGGGAGAAATGCCATTTTATGGTCAGAGAAGGTATTGTTTTGGGGCATAAGATTTCTGAGAATGGAATAGAGGTAGACAAGGCCAAGGTAGATGTGATGATGCAGTTGTAACCTCCAAGGACAGTAAAGGATATCAGAAGTTTCCTTGGGCATGCTGGGTTTTACAGGCGATTTATCAAAGATTTCTCTAAGGTAGGCAGACCACTCACAAGGCTGCTCTGTAAGGGGATGGAATTCAACTTTGACTCTGAATGCTTAGAAGCTTTCCAACGGATCAAGGCGGCCTTAATCTCAGCCCCGATAGTCCAAGCTCCTAACTGGGACTATCCATTTGAAATTATGTGTGATGCATCTGATTATGCAGTGGGAGCTGTTTTGGGACAGAAGATTGATAAGAAGTTGCATGTTATCTACTATGCTAGCAGGACTCTAGATGAGGCACAAGGGAGATATGCAACTACAGAGAAGGAGCTGCTAGCAGTTGTGTTTGCTTTTGAGAAGTTCAGAAGCTATCTAGTAGGATCGAAGGTTATTGTCTACACAGATCATGCAGCCTTGAGGCACATTTATGCAAAGAAAGACACCAAACCAAGATTGCTTAGATGGATCCTCTCGCTTCAAGAATTTGATATGGAGATTGTTGATAAAAAAGGCATTGAAAATGGAGTAGCTGATCACTTGTCAAGAATGAAGATAGACGATGCTTTGCCATTAGATGACTCTATGCCTGAAGAATCGCTCATGGCCATCCAAATTTCAAGAGCTCCATTGACAACTCGATCTCCTACTCGATCGCTGGATCGAGCTGTCGATCGAGTGGATGATCGAGAGGGGCAACTAGTGCGAAAGCCGAAGTTTTAGCCTTAGGAGAAAACAATCTACCCTGGTATGCCGACTTGGTTAACTACTTGGTTGTTGGAAAAATCCCTAAAAGCTTGGATTCATACAAACGAAATAAATTCTTCAGAGATGTGAACCGCTACTACTGGGATGAACCATATCTCTACAAGAAGGGGTCAGATGGTCTGTTCAGAAGATGCATAGCTGAGGAGGAGATAAAGGGTGTTCTGAAACATTGTCATGGGTCTGCCTATGGAGGTCACTTTGCTACCTTCAAGACTGTCCAGAAGGTACTTCAAGCAGGATTATGGTGGCCAAGCATGTCCAAAGATGCGCAGAGCTTCATCTCCAAATGCGACCCCTGTCAAAGAATGGGGAATATAAGCAGGAGAAATGAAATGCCACAGAATCCTATATTGGAGGTTGAAGTGTTCGATGTCTGGGGGATTGATTTCATGGGTCCTTTCAACCCGCCATCATTTGAAAACATCAATATACTAGTTGCGGTAGACTATGTCTCAAAATGGGTTGAGGCCATTGCTTGTCCAACCAATGATGCTAAGGTTGTACTAAAGATGTTCAAAAGCATAATCTTTCCCAGATTTGGCATTCCAAGAGTAGTCATCAGTGATGGAGGATCCCACTTCATCAATAAGCTATTTGAGAATCTGTTAAAAAAGCATGGGGTGAAACATAAGGTTGCAACACCTTACCATCCTCAGACCAGTGGCCAAGTGGAAGTCTCCAACAGGCAAATAAAGGCTATTCTAGCAAGAGTGGTAGGGGTTTCAAAAAGGGATTGGTTAGTCAAGCTTAATGACACTCTCTGGACTTACAGAACAGCATTCAAGACACCAATAGGGAGAACTCCATTCCAGCTGTTGTATGGGAAAGCATGCCATTTACCTGTAGAAATGGAGTACAAACCTTTATGGGCAACTAAGCTATTGAACTTTGATATCAAGACTGCTCAAGAGAAAAGAACAGCTGACTTGCATGAGCTGGAAGAGATCAGGCTTCAAGCCTATGAAAGTTCTAAAGTCTACAAGGAAAGAACTAAAGCTTTCCATGACAAGAAGATCCTTCCTAAGGAATTCAAGGCTGGGGATCAGGTTCTGTTATTCAACTCCAGGCTCAAGCTTTTTCCGGGAAAGCTGAAATCGAGATGGTCCGGCCCATTTGACATCAAGGAAGTACTGCCCTATGGTGCTATTACCCTAGTTGGAAAAGATGGAACTGAGTTTACGGTGAACGGGCAGCGGGTTAAGCGATACATGGCTGACATGATCATTTAAGAAGAAACTTCTGTTCCTTTCGGTGAACCGTCCCAATCATAAGAGGGTAACAAGTTAAGCTCAGTGACTTTAAACAAGCTCACTTGGGAGGAAGTCCCATGTCTATCCCTGTTTATATAACTTTCATTCTTTTTGTTACTTTGTTTTGCTTTTTTTGGTTTTGGTTTTTATGATTTGTTTTAAGTGTTTTTGGTGTTTAGGGTACAGTGCATGAGTCAAGGGTAAGAGGATGGTGGAGACGTTAGAAGGAAAGAAGTAAGGAAGGTGACTATGTGACTCGACCATAAACTTGATGTGCTTGATCGACTCCAACATCCGTCCAGTCTGACTCGACTGGCCACTCGACCGACGACATGAGAATGGGAATGGTCAATGTTTCTCTAAGTATTCTGAATCTTGTAGCAGTTCACAAGCTAGCTCAGAAGGTGGAACTTTAGAAATGGAGTAGGAGCTTATAGTTTCATCTCAAAGGGAAGACACAAATCTCAAAGCAACATCAAAGCCAAAGATTTTGCTTGTGGAAGATAATAAGATCAACATCATGGTTGCAAAGTCGGTGATGAAACAGTTAGGCCATACCATGGATATGTTAATATTGAAGTTGAAGCCATAAACGCGATTAATCGCTCTAGCTACGATTTGGTATATTTGATGTGTTTTTCCTAGTGTTTCAGGTGGTCAGGTCACATGAGAAGGGTTTGATCACAAGTTGATCGATCGAGAACAAGTAGAGCTGACTCAAGCAAGTGACTCTATCACCCACTCTATCACGTGATCGAGTCCTTGATCGAGTCAGTGATCGAGTGCACCATCGAGCCTGCAATCTAGCCCAATCACACAAGAGACAGCATGGACGCCTTGGTCTCCTCCTATTTCACCAACCCTTAAGCTAATTTCTCACCTTATAATTGTACTATCCATAGCATGTTTATTGTTTTTGTTGTTGATCCTTATATCTTTCCTCGAATTTTTATTACACAAGGGACTGTGTAATTTAAGTTTGGAGGAGGATTTAGGATGTGTTTGCATAACATCTAAGGCATAGAAAACCCATAAAAATTCGAAAAATTATCCAAAAAAAAAAGAGTGTTCATTTAGGATTTGATGCATTTGCATAGGGGATTATGATGATTATAGCCTTGTAAGCATGCTGCTGATTCATTAACTTCAATGCCCAGGTTAGTAGTTGTCTAATGCATATTGAATGAGTTTGAGTATAATACAGCTCCATGCTTTGAATGCACAATTTGATCTTCCTATCTTAATTGAAGCATGCCATGATTTGATGCCTTTCCCTATCTACTTGAACCAGAACTTGACTCATAATTGTCATGTCTATGCATTGAATTTGAACTC
This sequence comes from Turritis glabra, assembly GCA_900406565.1. Classification (NCBI taxonomy): domain Eukaryota; kingdom Viridiplantae; phylum Streptophyta; class Magnoliopsida; order Brassicales; family Brassicaceae; genus Turritis; species Turritis glabra. Next base: position 1,293,482 of record OVBN01000192.1, read on the forward strand.
ATGGATACACACATACATACTTAGATTTTCTTTCACCACTTTACCATCCTTGTCAATCCAAGTTTCCACACCATAGCCTAACCTTCTTTCAAGCCATGAATATTTACTGAGTGTGAGGTCTGTTCTGGTTGAGCTTGGTAGAAAGTGTTAGGTTTGAGCCGACAAGTATAGTGTCCCATGTAGTTCTAGTTCACGATTTTTGGACTAGATAGGACTAGGAGGGAGCTAATTCTGGGTTTTGGGATTGGTTGAGCTTCAAGGAAAAGATTGAAAAAATAAAAAGAAAGCAAAGCTTAAGAACTCTAAGGGGGGATTTAAAAAGGAAAGAGTTGGTTGTTCTAATAAAGGATTTGGGAAGTATTGAAAGGAATGGTTCTAGGTAAAAGAAAGAAAAGAGAACCAAAGTTAATAAGGAATATATCCAGTCCACTAGAAACGATAAAAATAAGAAGGAATCCTCTCCTAAAAGTAAGAACAAGTACACAAGTAAGCTAACAAGAAGAGCTAATGAAAAGGGTAGAAACAGGATCATCTTCTGGGTTTAGAAATAGGAAAGCTAAAACAAGCTTTTGAATCATTGGGTAGATGGGATTCTGTTCTTGTATGCATAGGTTGGCCCTTACCTTTAGCATTCTACTAAAGCTCAGTTCTTTTCTTGAGAGACCCTTGTTATGAATTGCTTAACCCATACATGGATGGACCATCTTGTCTCTTAATCTTACCCTTAGCCAAATGAGTTCATTGAATGTGCATAGCTTGATTTACGGTTTCTGCTTAATGAATGTTAAAGGGATTGGTCGATTTGAATGCATGTGTAGGTTGAGACTGAAATCGGATTGTGTTGTGAAGAGTATGGCTAAAGTTCTATAAGAAGAACTCACTCACATTGCATCTTAGAACTATCAACTTGGACATTGATCTTAATTATTCTATCAATTTGCTAAGGTTCTGAATCCCCGCTTGCAACCTCTTCTCCAGCTGCTGTCTTGTTAGTTTGCTTGAGGGCAAGCAAAGACTAAGTTTGGGGGAGTACCGTCCCCCGGAAATTGGAATTTCAGACGGAGATAGATATATATAGAGGTATATATATATTTAAAATGCTTTGATTCGTTTAAAGTCCGTGGTAAATGTGTTTTTCATGGTTGAGTCTTTTAATCTTAAGAGCTCCGTGGAAAACATTTATCGAGTGGAAAAACGAGGTTTAGAACGGTTGGTGGGTGTGGACCCCACGTGGCGGTTTTGAGCCCAAAGGAAAGTGGCTTAATTATTTCCTTTCTTCTTCTTCTTCTTTCTTTTCTTTCTTCCTTCTTGCTTCTCTTTCTTCGTAGAAGTAAACAGAGAGAGAGAGAGAGCTTGTGGGAGATGGTTCTAGAGAGGAAGAGGAAGGGGAGTGGCTGTTGGGCTTAACTTGAGAGTGGAAGGAGAGGGAGATCGGTCTAGCGGAAGCGTGGGGGTGTGGGGAAGTCATCCTTGAGCTTGTGGAGCTATTCTTGAGCCGAATCTTCCAAGGATCTAAGGTGAGTGCACAACCATGAGCTTATCTAAGCTTCTGAGATGATTTTGTCTGGTTTTGGTGTGTTGAGATATTTTGTGTGTTTGGTATATTTGAGTTAGATTCTTGTTGAATCCATGGTTTGTGTTGCTTATTTCCTTGTGTTATGTGTTGGGTATGAGCCTAATTGCTTGGGGTCGATTGTCGTGTGAAGGGGTGAAACAGGTCGAGGTCGGATTGGTTGCAGGTGAGCGCCGATCGGTTTGGAGAATCGGTTGCAGACCGATTTCAAGTTTTGAATTGGTTAGTTCGATCGGTTACAGACTGATCAAACACTTTTTGTAAGTGGTTCTTCGTTTTTGCCTTTCGGTTTGGCCGATCGATTGTAGACCGATTGTGTGTTCTGAATCGGTTTGGCCGATCGGTTGTAGATCGTTTTCGCGTTCTGAATCGGTTTAGTGGATCTGTTGCAGACCGATCCAGAGACTCTTTTGCACGATATTTTTTTTCCTTCTGTTTGGCGGCTTAGATCAGATCCAGTTCTGTCCCTGTTGTTGAGTTATGTGTCTTTGATGTTTGTTTGAGCGGTTTGCGATCTCTTGCTTGTGTGTAAAGCTCGTAGATGGGAGGACTGCCTCACTAAGTATTTTTGATAATACTTACACAACTCTTTGTTCTGTTACAGGTAAAGATAAAGTGTGATCGTGGAATCGAGGCAATGAGGAGGAGGATGATTTAGGACTCGTTGTTATGTTGTTGGTCGTATTTTATTATGTTTAATAATGTCGAGTTTATATTGACGTTTTATGTCGAGTTAAAGCGTATGTTTTAATTGAATTGTTTTAAATGATTTTATTGTGTTAAATTCGTTGTTGGAGTATAGCTAATATGTATGGGCGTATTAACTATTGTTAAAAAAAACGGGTGTGGTCGTCTCACCATGGGTTGTTTTGCTTGGCGTGTTTTCTTGTGGTGTTGTTTGATTAAGGGAGTAATCGATTGGGGCAACGAGGAAGCCAAGGAAAGGGTTTTGGGGTCGAAAGACACCAGAAGCGTTGTTGGGTTCGTGTTGCAGAGTTTGGTGTCGACGGACACCAGTGGTGTCGCTTGACACCATTGGTGGGTGTCGACCGACACCAGTGGTGGGTGTCGACCGACACCAGCACGTGCAGTTGTTGTGTTCAACTGTTTTGTTGGTTAAATGGTTGCTTGAGTTTGTGCTTGGTGGTTTTGTTGTTGTGATATTATCTCTTGCTTTTGTGTATAGCTCATAGATGGGAGGATGGCCTCATTAAGTATTTTTGATAATACTTACGCAACTCTTTGTTTTGTTGCAGGTAAAGAGAAAGTGTGATCGTGGAATCAAGGCAATGAGGAGGAGGATGATTTAGGGCTCGTTGTTCTGTCATTGGTCGTATTTTATTATGTTTAATAATTGCGAGTTATATTGACGTTTTATGTGAAGTTAAGGCATGTAATATGTTTGATTTGAGTGTGTTTAAATTAAGAGATTAGTCTCTTGTTTGTTTCATGACTCGTTAAGTATAATTAATATTATAAAGTATTAATTATGGTTTTGTTTTAAAAAAAAAACGGACCGGGTCGTCTCACATATAAAAAATAAATAAAAAATAAAACATAAATGAAAAATACATAAATGTAAAATCAAAACTTACGAACCAAGTACGCTAAATTCTTATATCCATAATAAAATATCTTTAAATTTGGTAACTAATAGACCAATATTGTTCGATAGAAGAGGTATCCAATTATATCTAGTTGTACGACTCAATTCGATTATGTATATATTATTAGTAGTCTTGCGTATTCCAATAACATTTTTGACCTAGAATTTGTTTATTATATATCACAAACTTCCGTGAAATCTATCAGCAATATCTTTAAAAATATACAAGATCGAATAGTTACATGAATTTTAAATCCTTGTAAATAAAATAGAACGCTTTATTAAATAAAATTAACTAAGTAGTATAATTGTTATATATGGCAAAAAGATTTACCAGTCGAGATAAATAAATATGGATTTAAGAAAAATCAGAGTAAACATGTTCATCAACGAAAACCATCTTAAATTCTTTATGGATTCACCACAACTTCAAAGAAATTCTCTCTATAGCCTTAGGACCTTGAATCGGGTTGTATACTTCGATTTCTATATTCTCAATGCATCAAGATAATGAATAGCAGTCAATAAAAGAGTTCTACACCAATAAACGAAAACAATTTTGTGATTTGTAGAAAACTTATATCATTAAATAACCGTGAAATTAATGTTAAATTTAATCCATTAATTACGTCTCTTTAGTATTTTGGAAATTAAAATAAATTGTGCATTATTTAATATCTTAAGATGACTACATGTTGGGGATAATGGTCATTTAAATACTAAACTTACCCGTTTTTGCCAAAACAAATATGAACTCTTTAATAAGCCAAAAAATACATATACTTGCGTTGATTTAGCCATTTAAAAGATTAAAAAAGTCAACAAAATTTTTCATCTAATAAACGTCAAAACGTCGTTAGTCTGTAAACAACATCCAACTGAAATCATAAGAGAATCGACATTTTCTCTCTTTTCCCATTTTCCCCTTCTAAATCTCTAATTCCCAATCTCATCTCATCAATCCTAGTTCCCAATCTCTCCTCAATTGGTTCGATTACAGAGATGAAGAAGCTAACACCACATCGACGGAAAGAACGAGATGCGTTTGAGGCGATTCCCGAAAACGATTGTCTTGTTGTCGAAGAAGATGCAAATGATGAGCGTGAGGATGATGCCAGAGATGAACGAGAGGAAGATTAGGTACTTGTGGAAGAAAATGCAGTCCAAGTTCTAGAAAACCACTTCGGAGATATTGTGAATAATGATGTAGAGAGTGATGACAGTGGAGACGACATTTGGAACAAGGATAAGATACCAGATCCATTGACATCAGACGATGAGGAAGAGGAAGAGAGAAGGCATGAAAAAAAGGGATTAATGAAACTTCCTCTAAGAGTACCAAGAACAAATTAAGCCGAGACAAACGTATCATGACATGCTCAAACTGCAAAGAAGAAGGACACAGTAAGTTAGGATGTAAAAACCCGAGTGTTGAGCCTGAAGCTAAAAGACCAAGGGGTCGACCAAGGAAAGAACCGGTTAGTTCACTTTCTTTTAAATCAATTTTATTTTTAAATTAGTTATGTTTGTTAAAAGACTTTATTTGTTATGTTTTACATAGGAAGGAGGATCACAAGTAGAATCACAAGTAGGATCACAAGCTGGATCACAGGTTTAGACTTTTATGAAAGAAGATCACAAAGCTAATCACAAGAACTTCTTTGTTGCTTTAGAACTTTGTTGCTTTTGGTGTTTTATTTTGGATGTTGTTTCTGTTTTCTTTTGGATGCTATTTCTCTTATGATTTCGGATGTTGTTTACAGACTAACGGCGTCTTTAACGTTTATTAGATGAAAACTTTTGTTAAATTTTTTAATCTTTTAAATGGCTAAATCAACGAAAATATATGTATTTTTGGCTTATTAAAAAGTTCATATTTGTTTTGGCAAAAACGGATAAGTTCAGTATTTAAATGACCATTTTCCCCTACATGTTGTGATAAATCACATTGATTGGAAAGTTAAAGTAAGTTAGATTGTGTGTGCAAAAGACTAAATTCTCTATCTGTATAATGTCCAAAAATGTCTATTTGTAATAATAATTAATATTGATCTAGTTGATTTTGTAAAAATATACCACAAGACGTAGGGTTCACAAACAGTGGCGGTCGAGATGTTACAATATTGAGTAAAACTGTTTTAGTCAAATTAAAATAAAATCAATAGAATTAGCTTTCAATTTTCTTGTTGTTTATCGTGTTTTTGCAAACAATCTTCATGGTTCCAGAATGGTAGTTCGAGACATCTCCAAGATTGGTTGGATATATTCTTTGCTAAACAATTATAATAGTAAATTTCAAATATAAAAAATGCAAGTAAAATGGTTAGAAATAAAGTTAAAATACAAAAATTACCGGATTTTGAGATCTCCGAGGTTACAAAGAGAGGGAGTGATCATCATTTCATAAGCATTCCACCAATTGTTCATAGTTCTTTTTTTTTTTTTTTCGGCATTCATAGTTCATTTATCTAACAATATTTTCATATAAAAAACAATTAATTCAATTAAATGTACACATATTTTTAAAGCGAAACAAATAAGAAAATAAAGTTCATAAATGTTTGAAGTTTTTAAAATAGTTTTTAAGGCTTTTGGTTTTTGGTTGTTGGTTTTTGATTTTTACTTTTTGAGTCTTAGTTTTTGATTTTCGTGTAGATTTTAATTTTTTGAAAAATTTGATGTAGATTTCAGTATTTGGTTTTTATCTATTTGCAAAATAAAGAATAATAATATAAACAATTAAAATAAAACTCACGGATAATTCTTTCCAAAAAATAGTAAAATGTGATTTTTGACATTTTTCATTAATTGGTAAAAACTATAAAAATCTAAATTTCCTAATTTTTAGGAAAACCATTTTTGGAAAATTTAAAATGAGTAATCAATTGTTGTTTTGAGAATCAAAAACCAAAAACTAACGTAGAATCTAGACACAATTGAGGCCAAAATGTCAAACAAAATATTACCTTTAAATGATATAATCTTTGTAAATCGCAAAACAAATGTAACTACTGCTTAAGTGGATTTTATAATAGCTTTCAAAATAAATATAACCATTGGTCTCCATTAAAAACACATAATACACAAATCTCTGACGATAAAATTTGGCAATTAGAACATATATAAATTTCTCATAATTAAAAAAAAATTAGATAAAAGAAAAAATATATAAATTTTTAACATTGCAAAACTCCATCACCATTACCATTTTCTGCTAAAACAATCTTAATCAACTCTATCAAACGATTAATGAACTCTCAGCGGCTCTGGGTCATGTTTTCACTACAAAAAAAGTTCACATTGTTAGCGCGGAAAAAAAGCTATAGTATGTAATACATAGCGTTTTAATAAATGCTATGGTAGGTGTGACCCATACGATAGCACGATTTTTGTATGATGTGATATGTTCTTATATCATAACAATAACTAACAGTTCTTATTTGTTTTTTAATAGCACTTCATATTTTCGTATCAAACAATTGACAGTTCATATTTCGTGCTATGATACTTCATCCTACAATAGCAATTTTCTATTGTGGTAATACACTTTACTGTAGCTTTACCGAATGCTGTAATACCGTACTTGATCTGAAAATTTTATTATTCAACAATTCATATGCTGATCTATAATATATGTGCGTACAATAACTCTCTAAAAATGGTATACTTTGTTTTCTATAGCGTTTAATTATGTTGTTTAAACATTATTCCATTGCTAATGTAAATTGCTATGGTATATTTAGTTTTCTATAGCTTTTTTTCTTTTAGTGAAACATAATTTAATGGCTAATTTAAATTGCTATGGTATTCGAATATAACATTTTTTTTTGCTATTATATATTTTTCAACAAGCTATCTATTCTTTTGTCATAATACACTTTCTTTTACCAAAATACACTATTCTGCATATATAATGTAAAAACAGAAACCTGTTATATAGAAATTAAGTCATTCATAACATAAGTCTGAGATTAACCACCAAACATATCAGTCAAGTATACAGATTCATCCAGCATACATAACAAAGTCTCAAAGCATGAAAATACAACAAGTTAAAGTTCATTAGGTAGCCTAGTCTTAAATTAATAAAAACTAGCTAACCTGGACCAAAGTTTCTTCATTCCCTGCAACAATCAACACTTTTTACATCAGTTTCTGATAACCGCAGTAAAATCTAATACAAAAGCACCAGCATTATATACAACACTTACCTCAGTTGTGATAAATTTCAATAGAAGATCAATTTATCCAATGGCCATGCAATAGGTGAACCATGTGCATCTTTAATAATCGCCATTTCATCTGATTGCCTCCAAACTACTGCATCATCTACCTTCACTACATCAACCCACACACTAGCTGCATTAGGCCCCAAGGGAACACAGTGGACCATTTTTCGTGGATCGGTTGAATGCACACGTCCTTCTGCAACAACCCGCTTCCCTCCTTTGATATCCATGAACATGCACTTCTGATTTTTCTTGATAACTTCTTGGCCATGTTTACGCTGCCATGTTTACAATTGAATACATAGATAATTAAATCAGAAGCAACTTCATAACCATCTTAAAGCATTTCATACAGATAGAATTAATCCAGAAACAACTATATAACCAATTGAAAACAATTACCGGAGATCTTCGAGTAGGAGACTGCGAAGCTAGTTGAGTTTTCTTTTTTGGAGATTTTTCCACTACTATTTGAGACTTCTCAACTTGCGTTTTTGAAACTGCAGCTACAGTTGAGTTTCTTGAAACTGTTGCTGGAGATGTGGCATCACGAGATTTAGATCCTTTTGCAGTAGATTGTTGATCTGTTGCTGCTGATTTTCCTATTGAAATTTGCTGAGACGTCGATGCAGAATTACGGAAAGGAGTTTTCTGACCTGTTGCATCAGTGGCGTCTTCGAAGACAATTTTGTTAACAGGCCATGCTACAAAAAAGTTCAAACAATCTTCCAAGTGTGACTTCTCCATTGTAGGCTTCCATACAAATGTCTCAGGTAAATGAACCACATCCAGAAATACTTTAACTCCCTTTGATCCGATTGGAATTCTATTAACCAAAGCTTTTGGTTCTTTCGACTCCCAACGTCCTTCAGCAACAATTACACTATCTGTAGACAAATCTAGCAGTTTGCATTTGTTCATGTTATGATCTGAGCTCTGATCCTGTCAAACACAGTCATATAACAATATAACTTATACTCACCAATGCATGACCAGCTTATAAACCTAACTGATATGCGACAGAGAAGTAAACTTTACCAGGGTATTGTCTCGTGGTTCTTGCCCACTTTCAAGGTTAATCACCTTTTTTGCTGGCCATGCAACCATCTGTCCAACAGCATCCTCGATGGTGAACATCTTAGTCGTTGATCTCCAGAGATCTGCTTCTGGTACTATAGCAGTTTCAACCAAGACTTTTAAATCGAATGGGCCTAATGGACTGTCATTCACCAATTCCAACGGATCAGTAGAATATATACGCCCCTCAGCAACGTTTGTTGAAGAACCATCCTCAAACCAATCAACCAAGAGACACTTTGGCTGTGCTTTCTTGTTCACACTTTACAAAATGTATGTTAGGCAAAAAAATGTCAAACTGTAAATTAAGAAAGAACACTTACTAAATGAATGTCAAACTGTTAATTAATAGATAAGACTTCGTACTATCGCTGCTGAGTTTTCACCAACTTCAGGCTCTTGTTTCTGTAATATGCATAAAATTAAAATCACAAAATCATATACTACTTCAGGATTACTCATGTTCTTATTCTTAAATAGACAAGTGTGTTACCTGGTCCTTGTATTTGGCAAGTTCAGATCTTAACTCATTGACCTCTTGTACTAACTTAACTTGTTGATCTTGCATGTCATTCATACACTTTAGATTCACTTGCAAACAAGCTAATTTGGTCTTCGTTATGTTTCTTCCCATTGCCCTCATTCGTCCAGGATTATTCTGGCCTAAGAGTCGTGTTAGTGAATCTGCACCTGGATTTGTTGTACTCGATGGAGAGTCACTATTAACAATCTCAGTTGCCTTCTTCTGCACATCATAAGATACATATTCAAATTATTCAACTTGACAGAACAACGCAAAAAAAAAAACAAAATCATTACAAAATTCAGAACTTACAATCTTATCAGCAGCCTAATTATTCACTGGAGTTCCATCCTTTTTGGTACGTGACTTGATCCAAACCTGTAACCTATCTACTTCTGATGGGTCTTTACTCTCACTTTTCTATGATATTCACATAAATATTCAAATATAAAGCGTCAGTATTTGACATTAGCTAGGCTAGAAGCAGAATAAATAAACAAATCTAAATTGTAGATATTTACCATTTGTTGTGTAAGCCTAACCATTCCTTTGCGACTACAGGTATGAGGAATCTGCCTGTTCCTTCTCTCCTTGTAGCTATCACTCACAACTTAATAGACGAATGTTAATATGTAAACTAATATCTCATATCTATTATATCACAATTCGAAAATGTTACCTTAAACTCGTGGCTGGTTTTTTGCTTCACAAATCTACGCCACTCAAATGGAGAAACATTAGTAGGGCGAAGATTCATCCTTTGTTGGGTATTCTCAGCTTCAAGAATCTCTTTCACAGTGCGTGATTTTGATGACCTCCACAAACCTCCAATCTGCGTAAGGAGTACATTCCTATGGACGTCTACATCTACGTCAAACCTAGCCTATAGTATCTCACAAAAACAAACAGTAAATTGAAATATAAACAGATGGATTAAATATTTAAATTAGCGAACAGAAAACTAAAAGAATCTATCACCTGGATGGATTTCATGAGAAGTGTCTTCGACTCTTCAGGAAGTTTTGTCCAACGCTCAAGTGTGATAGGAACGTGTTCCCGTGCCAATATACCTAGGTATGATGAAAGCTTCACAAAACCATCACCATGAGGTTCTCCCATGGCAGTATAATCTACATGAATTCTCATGTTTGGATCCTTGTTAATGTAGTTCATCTTGGTTGGTCCTCGCTTTCTCTTACGATTATGCTTGTCTGCATTTGAATTTTTTCCGAGTAATTCAAGCTCGCCTTCAGGCTCCTTATCATCAACTACTTTCTCCTTCGACATTTGACTTGTATCTGCTTGAGATTGATGCTGCTGGTCTTCTTTTTCATGGTCATCTTGTAATTGGAGTTCTGGTTCTACATGTGGTGGCTCAACAGTACCCACATATTCTGGCTCATCATCACTCTTCTTTTTTGTCTTTCTGTTTCCTCCCTTTTTCTTTCCACCACGAACCATCCTAATTCACCTGAAACAGATTAACATTCATGAGTTGTAAAACTTAAATTCTGTAATGATCAAGAAGCATTCACACATATATTCACACATATTCCTTCACAATCAGTCCGAGCATTTTCAGCTTCATCTATGTCAATATCCAGTTGAAGATTTGATGGCAGTGGACCAATTTCTGCATTCCTGTCTTCATCAGAATATCTTCTTGAAGACCATCTCATGACAACATGCCAACTTGATGACTCGTCTTCCCTAGAGTAAAATATTTGCTTGGCTTGGGAGGCTAATATGTATGGGTCCTTTAGAAACGAAACTTGACTATGATTTAAATTAACTAGTGTGAAACCATCGTCTATCTTCACTCTGTTCCCCAACACTGCCCATTGACACCGGAATAACGGAACATAAAAGACATTGTAATCCAATAATACAATGTCAGTTATGATGCCATAGTAGGATACTACAGTAGAAACATGGTTACTGTCTTTCGCACTAGATCTACAAACTGCTATTGCCTCATATAACATCCCACTATTCTGACTTTTCCTATCTACTGAGATTGTTCGAAACCTCTGGCCATTCACTATGTAACCTGTATATGACCTAGCAGAGCTACGTGGACCATATGCTAACCACTTAAGCGTTTCCCCATGTTATGTTCAATCAAGAGGTATCTTCAAAAAAAAAAAATTTATAAGTCAGAGACATATATGTATGCATAAACGTATCATTATAAGTAAATTCAGAATGATTTGAAACTTTACTAGCCTGTTCTTTTAGCCAAGCCGCAAAATTCTGAGTATGCATACTCCATAAGAATGATGCATCTCGTCTACATCTTCCATTGGTTGCCTGAAGATACTGCTGTGCTCACTTGTAAATGCCAAAAAAAAAAATGAAAGGATTCAGTATGTTACTAACTTTACTAGTAATCAGAAATAAAAATATTTAACTCTTGTGACTTACTCTACAAACGGTTCTACACAGCCAAATTCTGGATGACAGCAAGATGGGCAATTTTTTTATCCATTTCACTTAGATTAATTGACTTGCCTGCAGAGATTGGACGACCCTCCAAGATTGCGTTGTTCTCGTACTCAGTGTTTCTATCCAGTTTTTCCTCCACACTTGTTGTTTTTTTCAAAAAATCAGCACAAAACTTCATGCATTCATCAGCTAGGTATGACTCAGCAATACACCCTTCAGGCTTTGCATGATTTCTCACAAAATCTTTTAGAACTTTCATGTACCTGACAAGTGTGTATCAATTAGCCAAAAAAGAAAAAGCTAGTAAATATTGAACAATGTAATAAAGACAAACATAAATATAATACCTTTCAAATGGGTACATCCATCTAAAATGGACTAGTCCACCTAGCTGAGCTTCCCGTCCTAAATGCATTGTCAAATGAATCATGATGTCAAAGAAGGTTGGAGGGAAATATCTTTCAAACAAACATAGAGTTTCGACGATCTCAGCCTCCATTCCTAGGATCTGCTCCATATCAATTACACGCTGACATAAGTGGTTGAAAAATGCACATAGTCGTGTGATTGCCACTCCAGGACCTTTTGGTAACAGACCTCTAAGCGCAATTGGCAGGAGCTGCTGCATTAACACATGATAGTCATGTGATTTTAACCCTCCAATCTTACAGTCCTCTAATGATACACATCTTGAAATATTTGAGCAGTATCCATCTGGGCCTTTAAAGTCATACAATCGCTTACAGAAAATATTTTTCTCACTCTTGGACAAGTTGCAAGGTGATGGAGGAAGGTATGTTCGTTTTCCAATAAGTCTAGGGTGTAAATCCTTCCTCAGACCAAGCTCCTCCAAATCTTTACGAGCAGCCAGACCGTCTTTTGACTTCCCACCTTGCAATAAAGTGGCTACAATACTTGCAGCCACATTTCTCTCCACATGCATTACATCTAGGTTATGCCTTACTGGAAGCTCCTAACCAACACACATAGTAAACAAAACCAAAATTAAACAGAGTCTGATTGATATAATATGAAAATATATGAGACAATAGATTATACCTCCCAATATGGTAGACTGAAAAAAATTGATCTTTTCTTCCATCTGGATAACTCCTCCGTATCCACTTCCACTTCTTCCTCTTCCTCATCTTCTGATTCACTGTATTCATCCTCATTATCAGAGCATACTTCAGTACAATCAGACCTTTTTCTATTCCATGCAGATTTTTTCAAATTCCCAGAGTCATTTCTGAAATTGCTAAGGTTTTGATAAATTTCTTGACCTGTTAAAATTCGACTCTTTCTCCTATTCTCAACCTTTCCATCAAACCACGCCTTCTTTCCACGGAAAGTATGATCTGGTGGTAGATGTTTTTTGTGACACATATAGACATGTTTTCTGCTATGCTTAAGCCACATACTGTCGGTGTTTTTTCCACACAATGGACAACCCAACTTGCCTTTCACTTTGCATCCAGCTAGATTCCCATAGGCTGGAAAGTCACTGATCGTCCAAAGCAACATTGCTCTAAGAGTAAAAGTTGATTTACTGTACGCGTCATACACTAACTCTCCCTTCATCCACAGCTGGTTGAGATCATCTATCAATGGTTCTAAGTAGATATTTATGCTATTCCCTGGCTGTTGTGGACCAGGTATCAACAGAGAAAGCATTATGTTATCTTTCATCATACATAAATGAGGAGGCAAGTTATAATTGACTAACAGAACGGGTCAGCAGCTGTAATTGGTATTTTTCATATTGAATGGATTGAATCCATCTGTTGAGAGTCCCAGACGCATGTTCCTCTCTTCAGCTGCAAAGGATGGGTATTTGTCATCCATCTGAGACCATGTGACAGAATCTACAGGGTGTCTCAGCTTTCCATCAATGCTTTTGTTGTTGAAATACCATCTTAGATCTTTTGCCATTTGCTCGGATCGGAACATCCTCTTCAGTCGAGGGATTACCGGAAAATACCGCAATATCTTCTGTGGCACACCTTTTTTGACTACACCAATTTGTGTATTGGTCTTCCATCTTGGGGCTTTGCATTTTGGACACTTATCAAGCTTCTTGTACTTGTTTCTAAACAAGCAGCAGTCATTTACACATGCGTGAATCCTTTGATAACCCATATCAAAGGATTTGAAAAACTTCTTCACATCATACAGTGAGGAGTGAAGCACGTTCTCACTAGGTAACATGTCCTTCAATGTTGCTAGCAGATCGTTGAAGCTCTTCTCTGACCATCCATTCTGAGTCTTAAGTCTGAACAAAGTTACTATAGCTGACAATTTGCTATGATTTGCACATCCTGAGTACAGTGGTTGTTCAGCATCCGCTAGTCTTGCTAAGAAGTCATCTCCCTTCTTACCATCATCATCCTCGTCGATCTCATCCAAATCACCCTTACTAACAAAATCTTGATCCAAACAAGCCGCAGCTTCATACAATTCAAAAACCTCATCATTCCACTGCTTCTCTTTCCTTTCACCTTCAGCTGCTGAGTTAATTACTTCATGGTAAAACCAATCAGTTCGAATCTTGTAAGCCTCATCCATGCCCTTCATTACGAGATGATCGACTACAGTACTGCCTAAGTGACGAGCTAGGTTGCGACAGTCAACACAGGGACATATAATCAAATTGGTATCTCCCAAAGCTGCACTAACAACTCTCACAAAATCTGTAGCCCCTTTCTTATAGGCAGGATCCGCTCTTCATAGCATAATAACAACGAAAACTTAATTTGATAGACTCCATAGACCAACTAATACCTAACTAACATGCACAGAAAATTCATACCTGCGAATTATATCACTAACTAGCATTCTAGATAGCTTGAAACTTTAGATTAACCAATTTAAAACAAACACCATCAATTCAGAACACAGTTACCGAAAACATAGAAAATGATGAATATAACAGAAAAGAAGCATTGCATATCAGAACCAAAGAGAGATTGATGTGATAACATTAGACAATCAAACACAGAAAAAGATGCAGAGTGATTAGAATAAATTGACATACTAATCATGATTAAAGCATATTGTACTAACAAACTGATTGTCTAAACTAAAACAGTTCATTTTATATAAGGACAGTAACAGAAAAAATGAATATAACACATGCATTGCAATTTTAGCAACTATAAAAGAAGATGGTACTAACCTGTCAAGCGATAGAGCAGAAGAAAACTTCAATTTCCCATTATAGTACTCAGATTATAAGTACAATATCAAATTATAATCAAAGGTTATAGAACATAAGAACTACAAGTTTCAGACAACACAAGTCTCGGACAACACAAGTTTCAGACAACTCAAGTAACCACAAGCTAGGTTCTATATATCCGATAATAACAGTAAAGTATCGCAAATTCCAGACCGAAACATGCAGCTAGAAATGTTGTTAAGATTAACACCGAAACCAAATTCATGCAGGTAAGGACGAGATCACACAGACAGAAATGTTAAATTCTTCAAAATTGAACATGCAGCTAAGGACAATCACACAGACAGAAATGTTGTTTATAATCAGGGTAGCTCAAGAAGTTAAAATCAAAACTAACTGGTGTAAACTACTGCATTCGCAAAGATACACCCTAAATCGAACATGCAGCTAACGACAATCACTTAGAATGTTGTTTATAATCAAGACAGCTCGAGAAAAGAAATGAAAATCTGGGAAAACGATTAGACAAATCGACTAAGTAAAAACCATATACAATCAATAAATTTAGGGTACAATCGCACAGAGAGGTTGTTTACATTCATCAATCAGGTCAATTCGAAGAAAATAAATCAGGTTAAGGAATACTTGCCTTCGATTTGACTCAATGTCGACAGAGAACGGCGAAATTAGGGTTACCGACGGATGCAGAGCTCGACCCTTACTTCAACGGCGGCGACGACGAGGCTAATTGATGTCTGGGTGAAGGGATTAGAGATTTCGTCGAAAATGGAGGTGTTAGGGTTTGAAAGGGTTTTCGATGAGAATGAGGGAAAGTGAAAATGAGGGAGAGTAAAGTGAAATTTTTGCTAAGTTATTGGCGGACTAAAGTGATTTTAGCTTCCCGCTTAATGTAATCATATCATAGCGTTTATAAAACGCTATTATAAAGTAACTAAATTTTAAACACATCTACGATAGCAGTACAGTAAAACGAGCTATCATCTTATGCTATCAATGTGAACTTTTTTTGTAGTGTTTCAATGATAATGATGATAGTTTGGAACAACCGCACCCATTTTTTTTTAACAATAATTAGCATGCCCATACATATTAATTACCCTCAACCTCGCGGTTCAAAGAAACATACCAATTTATTCCAATAAACGTTTAATAAAATAAACCACCAAAATTCAACCAATGATTCCGATAACTTAGCAACATAATCTAACAGCAATAACTAGAAATCAATAACAACACATGAAATCCCGAGTCTTAGAACATCCTCCTCTTCTCGCCATGATTCCACGTTCAGACCTTATCTTTTCCTGCAACATAACGAAGGGTTGTGTAATTGCGTAAGTATTATCACAAATAATTAGTGAGACGATCCTCCCATCTACGAGTTATACACACAAGCAAGTAAGAACACAAGTGCATGAACATAACAGGTATAAACAACCAAGAACACAACACATCAACGGTGATCGGTCTACAACCCATCGAGACGGTCGACCGCAAAACAGACATTCTACACAAAAACTCACGGGATCGGTCTGTAACCGATCGCAAAACAGGTAACCTGCACAGAAATTCACTGGATCGATCTGCAACCGATCCTGGTAACCGATCGTAAGAAATGACAACTTGCACACAATCTGACGGGATCGGTCTGTAACTGATCCTGCAAACCGATCGCTAGAGCCGATCTCCCTGCAACCACTCCTGCCCGATTCCTTCCTCTGCAAAACCTCCTTTTTGCAGGAAACACGTCCCCCTTACTTCTTATCCACGCTTCCCCAAGAAATTGGGCACCAACCCAACTCGAAACACAAGGAACAACCAGCACTCAATCAATCAAACGAATGGATCCATCATGAATCTATCCTACACACAACCAAAACACACAAAAACCATCTTAGATGCTTAGATAAGCCCACGGTCATGCACTCATCTCTGATTTGGAATGAAAAACGGACAAGAGATGACAGCAACCCGCAGTGCCTTCACCCCCACTCCAATAGAAGCTCGATCTCCTTCTAACTCACGCCAATAACCAACTCGCCTCCTTTCTCTCATGCGAAATCTCCCTTTCTTTCTTTGCAGAAACGTAAACTTCAGAAAACAGAGGCAGCCACCAGTATTAAAAGAAAGCCTAGGGTTCTCGGTTTTAATTAGACCTAAGAAGAGATTTAACTAAACCAAAGATTAATTAAAACCTTCTCTTGGTTCACTCTGATAATCGACCAGCATCCTTAACGAATTGGAACTTAATCCAACTTGCTCCAAATACCGACATAACTCAAACCCTCAAACTGATTTCCGAGGCATGGGAGTTACATAATTGGTCTAAAGTTGCTTCATATCGCTCTGTCTGGTTTTTCCATACGAAATGTAGTCTGAGGAGACGACCCTTTTATGATGTTCGGTGATGAAGCATTTGGAACAATTACTATTATACGTGCGTCAAGAGTTTTGGCAGAGTTATTTTTTGGACATCAACGTTAATGCGATCGATGATGCCATATTATGTAATAAATGTATAGAGGAATATGCATGTGACGACGATAACCATTCTATCATTGTGTTTCCTTGCGAGCACATATTTCATAAAGAACGCATTTATCCTTTTATGTAGATGCATCAGACTCATAACCATATGAATAATGGCTATCAGGATTTTATGTCCAATATGCGGTAAAGTATTATGTTGACAGTAGATGGTATGTGTTGTTAAGTGAATAAATTGTTAATGTCTTCTGATATACTTGTGTATTGTTATGTAATTATCACTTTAAAATCTCTTTTATGTGGTTTTAATGATATATGATATTATTGTGTACATGTGTTGTTAGTTTATATAAAAGAGATATTTTCTAGGGAATATTGTGTTTAGACACCCTTAATTTACCTATCTTCCATGAAAATGTTTATAGCTTTGTCCGCACCACCATTAAATTTCAAACCCATATAGTTCATGTTGTGGATAAAAATATATTCATCTCTATTCAAATAAATTGTTCATGTTTTATTAAATGATTTTACAAGTGTCAAAAGGAACTGAATGCTATTGCAAATATAATGTTTCACCATTTTTCGAAGTGGACAATTTTTTTTTTTTTGTTAAAATGTTAAATTGATTGAATTGAAAACCGAGATTATCTACAAGAGGATTAAATTACAGAAATAAAGAAAAGAAGATAAGGGACAAACCCCCTGTAAGATAGAGAGATAGTGAGCTGATAGTGTTATAGTCGAGATCGGAACCATTCTTGTAGAAGGAGTTGAAGCCGAGGATTTTCGGCATATGGAAGCGAAGCTATTCTGTTACGAATAGAACGCTGTGTTTGCCTAGATAGATAAGGCACTCGATGATGTGAGTCTCCATGCCGTCGCCCATTTCGTTCTCTCCATATATAGTAAATGGTTGCTTGAAAAACAAGTCGGATGAGGATATAGTGTGTGTACTCATACCTGCGAGTGATTATGAGGGTTATTGTATTAGCCCAATCCGGATCCGCGGCAACCTGTCGTAGATTCCCTACAACCCCAAGCCATATCATAAATGAGTATGGACACGCAAAGAAAAGGAGATCTCGCGACTCCTCCCTTTCACCGCAAAGAACACAGTGTTGGGTATAGCCCCATTGTCTCATTCTTGTGCCAACCGATAGACGGTCCTTTATGGCTAGCCAAGTGATGAACGCAAACTGTGGGACTCCTTCAGCGAACCAAATAACCTTCCCCCAGTTAACTTTCTCACCTTTGTTCCTTAGCTGATTCCAGGTGCATTTTGACGAGAATGATCCTCGTGACGATGAGATGCTGGTCTTCCATGAGTAACGGTCATCGCCACCTTCTAGATGTGGCGTTGGAAAAGCTAGAATTTGGTCAATGTAGCCATGTAAGAGGGATGATCTACTCCGACGGAAAACCCAATGGCCATCATCAACCACGTCACCCACCTTAGTCTCACGGTGAACCCCCAACTCTCTTGTACCTCCCTCGCCAAAAATCTCAATAAGCCGTCCAAGAGGATGCCAAGGATCAAGCCAAAAGTGAGTAGACCGGCCATTGCCCAATTCTAGCCGGACGAAATCTTGTTCTAAAGGTCGCAGCTTAAGTAGTTTTTTCCATATCCATGATCCTTTTGTTGAGATCTTGACATCCCAGAAGGAAGAGCGACCAAGTAAGTTGCTACTCACCCAAGCCACCCAAAGAGAGCCAGACATAGTGATCAGTTTCCAAATAAGGTTTAGAGAGAATACCAAGGAAACCTCCTGCAGATTACAAAGACCCAAGCCTCCTTGTTTTGGTAAACAAACATTTGCCCAAGCCACTTTCGCATTTCTAGTCGATATAGGTGAACCACTCCAAAGGAAAGCAGCACTCATTTTTTCAATCTCTCGGAAACAGCGCTTTGGTAAGCGGAAAACCGAGCACCAGAAGTTACAGATACTATAAATGACCGACTGTATTAGCTGAAGACGTCCTGCGAAGGAAAGATGCTTCGAAGTCCACATGACAAATTGGGCATTAACTTTGTCGAGTAGTGGTTGGTAATCAGCTCGAGACATAGATTTGGTGGTGAGGGGGAGACCCAGATACCTTATTGGCAAGTCACTTACAGAAAGACCCATAGCATGAGCTGATTGTTGTAAACTGACCTTGTCCTTCCCCGCTGCAAAGATTGTAGATTTTGTGACGTTGATGTCTAAGCCCGAGATAGAGGCGAAATACTTAAAGACGTCCAAGACGGCAAGAAGGGACCTGACGCGTCCATTGGTAAAAACCAAGATGTCATCCGCGAAACTCAAATGTGTTAATTGTATGTCTTTACATGTTGGGTGGTAGTCGAATCTCCCGTCCATTGCTGCCTTGTTAAGCAAGCTGGATAAGACATTATTAACAATGACATATAGATAGGGAGATAAAGAGCAACCTTGTCTTATTGCCCTTTCAGCCGTGAAGAAACCATGTAGCTCCCCATTTATAGAACAAGAGAATGAGGCAGTTGAGACACAAGTATAGATCCAGTTGATGAAGATTTTCGGATAGTGCATAGCTCGAAGCGTTGTGATTAGAAATGACCAACGAACTGAGTCAAACGCTTTCGAGATATCTAGCTTAAGGACACTACGGGATGAGATCGCTGGCTTGTGGTAGTCTTTTACAACCTCTGTTGCAAGCAATACGTTCTCCAGAAGCAACCTTCCCTTAACAAAAGCACATTGATTTGGAGCGATTGCTTTTGATAAGGTAAGTTTTAGGCGACGAGCAAATATCTTGGAGATTACTTTGTAGATTAGGTTGCAGCATGCAATAGGCCTGAAGTCCTTCAAACGTTCTGCTCCTACAAATTTCGGGACTAGTGTAAGGATAGTCGCATTGATACTCCTTGGTAGAAAACCATTTTGGAAAAAAGACCTGACCGCCATTGTGAAGTCCTTGCCAACGACCGACCAAGCTGCTTTGTAGAACTCTAGAGGGAACCCATCCAGACCAGGAGCTTTATCGCGAGGCATTGAAAACAGCACACTTTTTATTTCTTCATCGGTGACAAGTGTAACCAGTTTGACTGCTTCCTCTTGCGGGCAACGATAAACGATTAGATCTTGGAGGTTCTGAATCGTTAAGTGTATCTGATCATTAGACTGTTGTTGGAGAAATCTTCTATAATAGTCCACCACTGTTTGGTTGATAACAGTTTGATCTGTTAGTCTAACCCCTTCCTCTGAAAGAATGCATTTAATACCATTGGTTGAATTTCGCCCTTGCGCCACCTTGTGAAAGAAACTTGTATTTTGATCGCCTAGTCCCAGAAACCGAATTCTTGATTTCTGTTTAAAGAAGTTTTTCTCAAGAACCGCTAGCTTATGCCACCTCTGAGAGAGGTCCAAAACCTCAAGAAACAATTCTATGGAGGGATTGGACACAGCTTCATCTTGCTTCAGTTGAAGTTGAGCTAAGGCCTCCTTTGTTTTCTTTGGCAGCTCTCCATAAACTGAGTTGTTTAATTGTTTGAAGGATCTCTTCAAGCCCTTGAGCTTTTTGTGAAACATGAACAAAGCTGAACGAGATGGGTAAATGGCCTCTCATGAATTCCAAGCCTGCTCTACCACCTCAAGGAAACTTGAATGTTGTGTTAGAAAGTTTAAGAACTTGAAAGGTTTTTTGTTACCCGAATGTGAATCGTGGAACTGGATCCAAAACCGAGAATGGTCAGAGACACCTCCCATCTCGAACAGGGCAAAAGAGGTAGGATATTTTGTTACCCACTCGTCATTTACTAGGACTCGGTCCAGCTTCTTACCAATGGGATTGTCAATTTTATTATTGGTCCAAGTAAATTGAGAACCTACATACGGCAGATCGGATATCCCGCAGTAAGTCAATGTGTCCTGGAAATCCTGCATAGCGCCGTGGTCTAGACGAATAGCCGAACCCCGAGAATGTTCTGTACTCGAAAGAGTGACATTGAAATCCCCCATAATAGTCCAAGGATGGTTCCCTCTAACCACTTGAGCATTGAGATCTCTCAAGTCTCGCCAAAGAAGCCTCCTATCCCTCATAAAATTCGAAGCATAAACAAATGATACGTGTAGTACCTCACCTGTAGAACACAGTCTTACCCAACAAGAGATGATTTGCGAAGTGATAAGAACCGGTGCTACCTCAACTGATGCTGACCAACAAAACCAGATACGGCCCAGACGATGGTGGGAATAGTTGGTGATTGCCCGCCACCCTAGAAGTGAAATATCCAAAATGCTTTGATGGTTTTTCGACTGGACCCTTGTTTCTAGCAAACAACCAAGAGCAAATGACCGTCCTCGTACCCAATCCTTTACCACCATGTGCTTGCGTGGTTGGTTAAACCCACGCGTGTTCCAAGCAAAAATGGAATCCATCAGTGCTTCCGAGAGGAAGCTTTCCTTGTTTGAATTTGACCCATTGAGTGATGATTCTTGCGCCCATTTGAACGACGTGGTTTATCTTTGGGAAGTTCTTCTGTTGCTGTAATAAGTAACTCAGCTTACTTAGGTTCTTCAGACTCTGCTTCAATATCCTGGTCGATCTCACCATCCTCCTTTTCGTTTTGTAAAATGTGATACCGTGAGGGTGAAACATCCCCAACAAACAAGTCATTTTTTGTGGGAGATACAGATAAACGATGTCCCTTTGGTGACTGCTTATTTGGTTGAGACACTGTGGTCCAATCTACAGAGCCATCCTCCACATCTTCCACATTATCCATACTAAGACCATGGTCCTTTGGTGATCCTGGCCCAACCGAGGCTTGAGTAATCTGAGGAATATGTGCCTCCTCAATAACTTCCAATTGTCCGGACGCGGGAATAGACTCAGTGGGGTTAGTGATACTCACATTCCCAGCAAAAACGTGCTCAGCTTCTAACATAACAGAGGTATTAGAGGCACGACCTGTGTCAAGATCGTGGTCAGCGAGAGGAACAGGTTCAACCACGGTAGAGTGTACAGGTGGAGGAGCTTGTACTTGGTGAATAATGTCCGAACTGTCCTGAGTCCCTGCGATTTGGTCTACAGTTGGCTTGGCTAAAATAACTGTCCCAGAGCAAGATTTTGCGACATGTCCCCATTTGTTGCAGATCGCACAGTGTGGTGGAAGCCACAGGTATAAAACTGGAATCTCACTCACGACTTCTCCCTGTGATAACTTAATGGTTTCCACCAGAGGGTTGTGCAGATTAACTTCAACCAAGACCCTAGCTACGTCCAACCTGGAGCATCGCTCAGTCTGAGGGTGAAGCTTCACACCTTTACCCACAACATCACCCAGAAACTTCAGTCCTTTATTCGAAAACAGATGACCCGGGACAGTTTTGAAATCGACCCATAACGGCATAGCCGTAAGATCCGGTTGTTGGAGAGCAGACTCTGGAGCCCAGTTGCAGACCACTAGAGGGATATCGGCGATGTACCAGTAACGTCGCTTTAGAACACGTTCTCGCATGGCTTTGGTTTCAATGCGAAACAGAACCGAAGAGCTTGATAGTGACCGTACTTCGATCTTGGAGGATGACTCCATCGAACGCCAAAGTCTATTAGCAACGGCATGAATCTTAGCAATATGAGGCATATCTCCAATGAAATGACCTACAACAAAGGAGGTCCACAGAGGCTGAGTTCCAGAGGAGAAATGCAGTGGTAAGACCACATTAGCGACCCCTTGAACCACCTCAACCTCTGGCTGAGAAGCAGTCTCCGAGAACCAGGGATTTTTGGGAGGAGCTGGAGAAGAAGTTTCGCCGACCACCATCTCTGCCGCCGCAGATCCCATGATTGGCGGGGGAGACACAGCTAACAACGCCCTGAAAAGTCAAAAGAGAAAGACGGAAAAAAGAACACACTATTTGACTTGAGAGAAAACTTTCCGCCTTAATTTGCTAAAACTAAGTTTTTTACTATAAAGTGGACAATTTGATTACAGTTATGATCAAAATCAGCCATGGTTGAGACTCAAGAGATGGAATGCGAAAAATGTGAAGATTGTTGTTCGTTGAGTTGTGATCTTCGATGGTTATTCGATAGAGGCAAGCGAGAGAGACTTATATAAGTTTTCTAAAATAGGTTTTAGGTTTAGAGATTTTTTTTTTTTTTTTTTTGTATTTTGGGGACCCAACTTTTGTTTTGTTTTGTTTTTTGTTTATTCTCTATTTTCTCACAAAATTTCTACCTTTATTTTGAAAGTTGATTTAATAATCATGTTGATTATTTTTTACTTGTACTAAAAACTCTACAAAAAGTATATATCTCACTATTCATATTCAAATGATATATTAATTATTGCTATTATTTAGATATAATTTATTTATATATTTTAACTTGAAAAACAATTCCTTTTTATTCAATAATTATAATATTAACAAATATCTCACTATTAATTATTGTATTAATAGGAAATTAAAATCGATATATGAACAAGTTATCATTGATATATTGATCAATCACTTATCTTTACATGCAATTTAGTTTATAAAAATCAATTATTGTCACATGCAATGTAGTTAAGTTGAATCACTTATTGACACTAATAATTTAGTTTAGACAAATCATGTAGTGGTAAGTACTTACTTTCAATTTAGGGAAATTGAAACTTAATTTTTGGTAGTTAGCCTGTATTAATTAATAACTTAATTTTAAATTATTTTTTTCTAATATTTTAGTAAATTATCTTTTTATTAAATTAAAAATCTTAAGATTTACATTCTAAGTGAATTTGTTTTTAAAAAATACCTTCTCTCTACTATGTAACTCATGTTAGATTTTATAATGTACAACAAAAACAAAAGTAAGTGTTTTCTGTTAAAAGGTATTGACTAATTATGTTTCCTCTTGTTTTCTCTGATTACATTTTTTTGGTTTTAACCATATATTTTTGGTAAAATGTTAAATTGATTGAGAATGAAAAAGAGTTTATCTACAAAAATTGCAAAACAAACAAAGATATAAACAAAAAAGTAAACTGAAAGTAGATAAAAGTAGAGTGATCTCAAGAGATGCCTCGAGATCGAAACCAATATTGGAGAAGCAATCGAAGCCCAGGGTCTTCGTTGTATCGAAGTGAAACGATTCTGTTGCGTATAGTACGCTCAATTAGTCGGACAAGGTAATGGACATGACGATGTTTGGCTCCATGCCTTCGATCATTCCTCTCTTTCCATATATAGTATATAGATGCTTGTAGAGCAAGTCTGATCAGGATATAGTTCGTATAATCATACTATCGCGTGACAATGAGGGCTAGGGTATCACCCCAATCCGGATCTGGGTCTACCTGTAGAAGATTCCCAACAACACCAATCCAAACCATAAATGTGTAGGGACAAGTAAAAAATGGATGGTCTCGCGTTTCATCGGGTTCACCACAGAGAACACAGCTTTGGTTGCCACCCCATGATCGCATCCTAGATCCAACCGAAAGTTTATCCTTAATGGCGAGCCAAGAAATAAACGCATACTTTGGGACTCCTTGAGGGAACCAAATCACCTTCCACCAATTGACCTCGTTTCCTCTTCTCCGAATCTGCTCCCAAGTTCTCCTAGAAGAGAAGAAATCCCTGTAAGTTGTTGCTTTGTGTTTCCATAAGACACGATCATCTCCATGTGGTAATCGCGGAGGGGGGAATGCAACGATCTGTTCAATATAAGCCTGAATATGAGAAGCTCTACTTCGTCGAATGGGCCATCGATCATCCAGAACCGCCTTTGACACCTTAATATCCCTACGGAGGCCAAGCTCCTTGGTCTCGCCTTCTCCCAACAGATCAATCAGCCGGCCTAGTGGGTGCGAAGGGTCAAGCCAAAAAAATGTGTTCTGACCATTCCCTAACTCCAACTGAAAGAAACCCTTAGCTAACGGACGGAGCTTTAGGAGTTTTCTCCAAATCCATGACCCCTTTGTTGAAGCCTTAACATCCTAAAATGAAGAATGAGAAAGCAAATTATGTTGTACCCAAGCCACCCATAGAGAGCCTGACATAGAGAACAATTTCCAAATGAGACTAAGGGAGAAAACTGTAGATATTTCCCGCATATTACGAATTCCAAGCCCCCCTTCTTGTTTCGGTAAACAAACATTTTCCCAAGCGACTTTGGCGTGTGTGGGCGTTGTAAGAAGAGCCATTCCATAGAAAGGAGCTACACATTTTTTCAATCTCTCGGAAGCAACGTTTTGGCAGACGAAAAACTGAGCACCATAAATTGCAAATACTGAAAATTACCGAGTTTATGAGCTGTAGACGTCCTGCAAAAGAGAGGTACCTTATAGGCAAGGAGCTGACAGAAAGGCTCAAAGACTGGGCAGATCTTTCAAGAGTGAGCTTATCCTTCCCCGCAGCGAATATTGTAGATTTGGTCAGGTTGATGTCTAGGCCTGAAATGGATGCGAGTGTTTGAAGATATCCAGAACGGCATGGAGGGAATTGATGCTTCTATTTGTGAAATCCATGATGTCATCCGCAAATCAAAGATGTGTTAGCTGGACGGCTTTACAAGTCGGGTGATAGCCGATACGTCCTTCCACCGCTGCCTTGTTGAGCAAGCAAGATAAGACATTATTAACAATGACGTATAAATAAGGAGATAGAGAGCATCCTTGCCTGATTCCCCTCTTACCTGTGAAAAAACCCTTTAGTTCCCCATTGATCAAGCACGAGTAAGAAGCGGTTGAAACACATGTGTAAATCCAGCTAATAAAAAGTTCCGGATAGTGCATAGCCCTAAGAGTGGAGATTATAAAAGGCCTCGATCTCCTCTCGAAGCGCCCTAAAACTTGATATAACCATATATTAGATATTGTTAAAATTAAAATTTAACGTTAGAACTACAGCAAGTTATAAGATTGTTCATTACATTTCTCTTTTTTTTCTCTATCTTATAGCATCATGTTAGACGAGCAAGATTCAAGAAGTTAAAGTTTCACATAGTATAATATTACAAATTAGATAATGAATAGAATTTAATCTAGCGAAGATAAAAAAAAAAAAAAAAACTTTACCTGATTTAACGAGTTCCAATGAATAAATAAGAGAGGGAGGTGATGTCGGAGAAGTGGGAGGCGAATTCAGAGAGGACAAAGTCGACGAGTTATCTTATATTTCATTTTTTTGGCAACATATATATTTTATTTTATTTTCAAAATTTTGTTTTTTAACCAAATAACCTAGTATACTCTCTTTATGATAATTATGAGGGTATTATTGGATTTTAATTATTATTAGGTTTCTATACCAAACTATTCAAAAAGCTTAAGATATACAAATCTAGAGAAATTTATCACTTCACTAAATTTCTCATAAATTTATGGAGAATTGTTAGAAATATCTCTTTTCCAATACTCATACTCAAAAATGGTCTTCCCTAAAACTTTTTTGAAAATGCTCCTAAAAATCTGAGATTTACCCAAATCACTTTAGAAAACGTTTTAAATATCTTATATTTTTTTTAGAAAAACATACAAAATTACATTTATATGTGTGTAAAATCTTATAAATATTTTATAAATACCTTATAAATACTTGGACGAGTCTCCGACAACAAGATTTGGATATGTTATGAGATTCTAAGGTTAAATTGTCTCAAAGTGACTTAGTTATTTTTATATTTAATGAGAGATATTTTTGAAAATGGACAAATGATTGGGTTATTTTTGAAAATGGATATAACAAAAATGCCCCTAAATTTATGGTCATTCTGCCAGATTTTAAAAGTGTTTAAATCCACCACCAATAATTTTAAATAACTCAATAGATCAAGCCATCTTTAGTCAGTGCCTCTAGAACGCTTGGTTACCTAGTAACATAAAGAACATTTGTTGATAAGTAATCTCACTACCTCGAGAAGTCCATCATGTATAGCCCAATAACTATTTAATCAGTGATCAAGATTTCAACAAGGTAACTCACATTTACCTTTGGATGTCTAATGGTACATCTAGAAGACAATACACCTTCAAAAGTTATGCTTATTTTTGTCCAAATCTCTTATCCGTAGTTATCCTATTTTTTCTTTCACGTGTTGGAAGTGGAAAATATCAACACAACTTGTAAGTGATATGTTATTAAGGATTAATCTGTAATTAAGTTAGACCTAAGTCTCCTCTTGTACTCTCTATATATATATATTGTAAACATTACATGGAATAAAGTACTGATCACTTTACAATATATATATATAGAGAGTGCCGCTGTCAAGTGATACGTAGCACCGCTGTCAAGGAGCCAGTTGTTGGCATTGTAAGAAGATGCAGTGACAAGATTTGCACAGGGCTGCCATGGAGCATACGAGTTCAAGTGGGACCCTGAGTGTTGTTGAGATGGGCTTAATGAGGACTGTAGCTGCAGCTGGGAACATCGCCTTGCGTTGTGGCCGTGAACCCCACAAATTTGACAACGACCATTGTAAGGCCTTGGTGAGCGTTGATCTTGTCTTGGAGTGAATTGGTGTTGCTGCCATGTATTGTTCGATCGATTAGTGGAGTTGTAGTGGCGGTTATTGTTGCCACGATTGTTGTTGTTTTTGTTGTAAGTTGCAGCATTCGCCGTAATGGGAAGAGCAGGCGTATGAGCAATAGTGGTTAGAAGTTTTGCTTCATGAAGGAGCAACTTCTCATGAACTTCTGGGAGGGAAGGTGTCGTTTCACGACTTTCAATCTGACTAATAACTTGTTGGTAATCATCAGGAAGACCTTTAAGGATCTTGTCTAGCTGGTCGTCATGTTCAACGACTTTACCGAGATGAGCCAATTTGTCGTAGAGTGCGGTGAGGCCTTTGAAGGTATTCATCAATGGATCTAGTGTCTTTCGTCCATTGTGTCACTTGGTGCTGCAGTTGGAGGATGTGACCACGACTTGGTCTGGCGTATGTGGTTTTGAGGGTGGACCAGATCTCATTAGCCGTGGTAGCACGAGAGACAAGGGGCTTAACAGAGGAGGAGATTGCACTAAGGAAAGCACTGTAGACAAGTTTATCTTGTCGTCGCCATAGTGTAAATGCAGGATTCACCGTGGTAGTTTCAGCAGCGGTGAGCGTTGGGGTGGCACCTTTACGGTACCATCGAGATAGTTGGCAAGATCATACCCGTCAAACAAGGCATAGATCTCACGACTCCACATGAGAAAGTTGGAAGCAGTGAGCTTCGTGACATTGGATGTGTTAACATGAATGAGATTGCTGGTGTTAGAAACAGCAATGGTGTCTGTAGTGGAGACGTTTGAAGTCGACATTGTGAAGAAGAGAAATGAAGGCTGGAAAAAAAAGAGATATGTTTTTAGGGTTTTAGGTATCGAACGGCTCTGATACCATATAGAAATGCTTAGTACTTTATTTCATGTAATGTTTACAATATATATATATAGAGAGTACAAGAGGAGACTTAGGTCTAACTTAATTACAGATTAATCCTTAATTTACATATCACTTACACAACTAAGATATTATGTTTGGAAAGATAAAAAGCACACACAAGACGGGTACCGCTCTACAACCAAACGTCTCACGCCTGCGCATCTTGATATTTGCATCTCGGACAGCTCGTATATACACAACAAAAAATATATATATATAGCAATAATCGAGCGTCCAAATCCCTTCTAACCAGCTCGTGATATGGTATATAAGTCCAAATTATATAATCTCTATAAAACTTGGCTATATTTTTTTTCTTGTGCACAAAAAAAATAAAATATATTAAATATTAATTTTTAGAGGCAAAAGTAATCCGAATTTTTTTGAATTGATGACTAATTTTTATAAAATCTTATATAAATAGGTCTTGGTTAGACTCATTAATAAAAAATTTTAATATAAATTTTGAACTTTCTTTCCATCCCTCTCTTTCTCTCTCTATCTCTCTCTCTTAATTAGAGTTTAGCTTCGCCAGAACTCTATTTTTTTTTAAAGCTCGGTGTACGGTCAAAATTACTTTTGTTCAAGTAGATGTTGTAAAAAAAAGTTTTTTTTTAATAAAAGAAAAATAACTCAAAAATAATGTGTTCGATTGCAAAAAATTAAAATAAATAATAATAATGTGTTAAATTCACGCTTTAACAACTTATAGTTTTATTGATCCAGCAAAGGTTCTCACTCGCACCTGTAAGGTCTATACTCCAAATTCTTACATACAGCCCAAAATCAACATGACTTAGTCTGATCATACGAGATTTCCCTTTATGACTAAACTACTTGACCTTCCATCCCCGCTTGGTTATGTCTCTTGATTATTTCACTTGATCATGATGACTTAACTTATTCTTCATCATTCACCCGATTATAAGTCACTCAACCATTTATTTTGATTACCTCTTTTAAGTTGACCAAAATCCAATAGACCGGTTTGGTTATCGCCTCATCGGGAAACAAAGGTGCTATAAGTGACCATACCATTGTATGAAACCGGTGAGTTAAACCGATATTTGAAGCCATAGATAGTAAACCGAAACCAACATGGATCAATAACCCGGTACGAAACCGGTAGAGGATAATCCAATGTTAAAGCGCTCCCACATAAACATTTCCCTTATCTCTCTCTCTCGCTCTCCACTCCAATGGGGACTCTCACCAGCGTCGCTTTTGCAGCTGCCGTTAACATTAGATTCCGATCATTTCACCACCAGGAGAACATTAAGGCGACAACACTGCCCAAATGGCAAAAGAGACTCTGTTTCTCTTGCACAGAGGATTCTCATAGATTTAGGGTTGTAAAGTGTTTAGGCAATGATGAAAACAGTGTCGGAGAAAACGGAGACACCCACAAGTCTTCGGTTGTAAAAACGGCATCGCGTGATGAAGAAGATGACGAGACAAGTAACAGTAGCTCTACCACTAGCAGCAGCAACGAGTTCGGATCCGACAAGACTTCAATGGTACACACATTTATCTCTGATTCAAGTTCCCTTTTTGTCCTGATTTCCAATGTTTACAATTGTAAGAATTGAGTGTTTACTATTCCTAAATTTCAGTTCGTTTCTTGTCATCTTTAGAGTTTCATCTACTTGGTTGAGGTTTTATATTGTAAAGAGAACTTTTTTTTTTCTTTTTTTCAAAACCTGTTTCTTTCTTAAGAGATTGATTCTAACAACCAACATACAAAATCAAGCAAATTTATTGTAGTCTTGTATGTTACTAAGAGTGAAGTTTGTGTTTTTTTCTCAGCCATCAACTGCATCGCCTGTTGATCCGACATACAGCAGCTTCCAAATAGACTCTTTTAAGCTGATGGAGCTTCTTGGACCTGAGAAAGTAGATCCTGCTGATGTCAAGTTAATAAAGGATAAACTTTTCGGCTATTCGACATTTTGGGTCACCAAAGAAGAGCCATTTGGGGACCTTGGCGAGGGTATCCTCTTTCTTGGGAACTTGAGAGGAAAGAAGGAAGATGTTTTTGCAAAACTTCAGAGAAAACTAGCTGAAGTTGCTGGCGATAAATATAATTTATTCATGATTGAGGAGCCTAACTCAGAAGGACCAGATCCTCGTGGTGGTGCCCGTGTTAGCTTTGGTTTGCTTCGTAAAGAAGTCTCGGAGCCAGGACCAACCACACTCTGGCAGTATGTAATTGCTTTAATATTATTTCTTTTGACAATTGGTTCCTCTGTGGAGCTAGGAATTGCTTCTCAGGTACCCTTTTTCCCTGAAGCACTACATCATTATGTCATTGATCTGTTAGCGCACTACATCATTATGTCATTGATCTGTTAGCACACTACATCATTATGTCATTGATCTGTTAGCACACCACACATGATGCTATTCTTATATGCAATAATGGGAGTTACTTGGATTTAACAGATTAACCGCTTACCTCCTGAGGTGGTAAAGTATTTCACCGATCCGAATGCTGTTGAACCACCTGATATGGAGCTTCTGTATCCATTTGTAGACGCTGCATTGCCTTTGGCATATGGTGTATTGGGAATTCTTTTGTTTCATGTAAGTTAAAACTTATGTGTTTCTTTAGTAATCCTTTTCTTTATTATGAATGTTCGGTTATGTTGCTTTCAAATTCATATCTAGCAGGCATGCTTCCTTGGTTGAATGATAAACTTTCATGTATTGGTGATATCTGGCTTTCTTATTTGTTCTCAGTACTTCGTTTAGAGAGTTATATTTATGATGTTTATTTGCAGGAATTAGGGCACTTTCTTGCTGCAGTTCCAAAGAAAGTAAAGCTGAGCATTCCTTACTTCATCCCAAACATCACACTCGGCAGTTTTGGTGCAATCACACAGGTAGTATTCCTCATCATGTCTGTTGCAACTCTTTCAAGTTCAGGGGACTTATCTCCTGTTGAACTCTATGTAATACACATCTAGAAGAAGACATCTTTCAAAGTTCTTTGAAGAAACAAGGAGAAAGCTACTTTTGGTTGACATCCAGCTACTTGTCTTTTAAATTGCTTGCTTCTACTTTTCGTCTGATGTGGAGCTGAAGATTTTGAAGTGTTTTGAAGATGAGACTATTGGCTAATGTAGTAATGTTAGTAATCCTGTTGCTTGATTTGTACAGTTCAAGTCGATTCTTCCTGACCGGAGTACAAAAGTTGACATTTCGCTAGCTGGTCCATTTGCTGGAGCTGCACTCTCAGTTTCCATGTTTGCTGTTGGTCTGTTCCTATCCACTAATCCAGATGCAGCTAGCGATCTGGTTCAGGTTCCCAGCATGTTATTTCAAGGTTCATTACTTCTTGGACTCATCAGCAGAGCAACTCTGGGATATGCGTAAGCTCTCCGCAGCTAGCGACTCTTCACCCTAGACGAAAAAATCTAACTCCAACGTCCATTTCTAATTTCCTATTGCTTGCAGAGCTCTGCATGCTGCAACAGTTTCAATCCACCCCCTTGTAATCGCTGGATGGTAGTGTCTAATGCCTTGGCTAATGCTCTATTATTCATCAGCAATTATGACAATTTTCGCTTACTTTGTAATTTAATTGTTAGGTGTGGTTTAACAACAACGGCTTTTAATATGCTTCCTGTGGGATGTTTGGATGGAGGAAGGGCTGTACAGGTACTTCTCTTACTTATGGAACGGTGTATATTCGATTCGAAAACTAGAAACCTAATGTTGCTGAGTGGAAATCTTGATTACGAACTCTTAAAACAATTCTGACTCGTATCAAGGAAATGCTTCTTCTGAGTCTGTCTTGTCATTAGACCCTGCTGCAAAAATGTTGTAATGCTTCTTGGACTCAGAGTGGTATGTTAATGGCTCACGTGCAGGGTGCATTCGGGAAAAATGCACTGGTTACATTTGGTTTGACAACCTATGTAATGCTTGGACTCAGAGTGGTATGTTCAACTGTTCATGTTCTAGTGTTGATATATAACTTACCCTGTAATTAGTGCTCTCGAACCTCCTAGTTTATTTGCTCTGGCATTTTCCTACTTTTCAGCTCGGCGGCCCTTTGGCACTTCCTTGGGGACTCTATGTACTAATCTGTCAGGTACCCAGAATTTCTGAACTCTGTAACTTCAACAATGCAAGTCAGCCTTAAAGGCTGTTTCTAAGCAGTACAATGATTTGAACAGAGAACTCCTGAAAAACCATGTCTAAACGACGTTACCGAGGTTGGAACATGGAGGAAGGCCCTCGTTGGGACTGCAATAATCCTGGTGATTTTGACGCTCCTGCCTGTATGGGATGAACTCGCAGAAGAGGTAGGCATAGGGCTTGTAACTACATTTTGATGTTGTCTTCTGTCTTTGAGCAGATGTTGTAGTTAGGCCCAATCCGAAGCAAATTTTTGTTTATATAGTGAGCCATGTCTGTACACTGTAAGCTAATGAAAAAGTGTTTATATATAAATACTTAAATTCTTCAAATATTACACTTCCAGTTGAGTCAAAAATAGCATATAATATCTTTCAAAATTGGCATATTAGATTTAAAAAAAAAAAATTACCACGGGATAGTGTATAAAATAATTTCTAAAAATCGAAATTTTACATTGAATTTTCTTTTAAAATATCGGAAATATATGTTTCATAAGTTATGTTGTGGTTTTGTCAATGCTTTGAGATCAGGACCGAATAGGCAGGTGGGACTAGTAAACCCGTCAGTCGGTCAATAATCTGAATCAAGAGAACTTTCCAACACACCCAAAGATTATTTGATTTTGGAACATTCTATTGCATATAGAATGGTTGATTTTGGTCTTTTACTTTTACTTATTCGAATTTTTTCTCGTATTCCTTCAGGGAGCTCCAATCTTTCTATGATGAATGGATTAGATTGCATCCGGTTAAGATCCAAAACTAACATTTTTCAGAAACCGGTCAGTCACACTTATCAATCTACAAGAGCATTCAGAGAGCCACAAACCCTTTTTGTCTTTCTGAAAGCCCGCTTAGCTGTGTTAAGAGTGTGTTTAAGGTCCAATAACCCATACGTATCGATAAAAGCGAGAACAAAATAACCCAAACCAGATGAAACAAGGTTTACGCTTTCCCGCTGTTCACAACACCCGAGGTTCTCCGACGACGGCCAAATTCAATCATTCGCAACATCCGAATTCTCACCGAACTGATGATGTTTTTGAAATTTTTTAGATATTATGTTTTTAATAATTTTGAGTTGTTTTAGAATAATTTGTTTAGCTAAAAATACAAATATCAAAATTATATCGCTTTGAATAAAATTGTAAAGTTTTAATAGTTAAATTTAACAACTTTTCTAAAATTCACCAAATATCATCAAAATCTAATTTTACAATTTTCTATAACTCTAAACCAATAGTATTCAATTATTTTTCTTGAAGTTTACAATTCATAAGTAATAACTAACAAGTATTGCATAGAAAACTTAAAAAATCTCTCTTTTTGAAACAAACTTTTTTCCTAGAAAATAGATTAATAAGGAACAGAGGGAGTAGTTCAAAAAATGATATTTAGTAATAATTCTAAAATTATATTGATTTGAATAAAATTGTAAAGCTTTACTCCTTTTGTTTGACAAAAATGTAGTTTTGACATGTTTCACAAAAATTTAGAAAACTATGTAAATTTCTACTATATTATTTATAAATACGCTATATTTTGTCTCTTTCTAATTAATAATAAAGATAAAAAGAAAATTTAATTTTAAAAACTGTATTGTAAATACAAAACAATATTTTTGTGTGAAATGGATGGAGTAATAGTTAAATTTAACAAATTTTCTAAAATTCACCAAATATCATCAAAATCATTTAAAACCAATCAAAACTCAAATCATTTAATATGTTACAATACACCCACCTAAGTGATCCAATATTTATTGCCTAATTAATAACCAAGATTGTTATAATTACCAAATAATAGTCTAAAAAGTATATATTTAGTAAATTATAAAATTATATGTACGCTTACAATCGTCAATGATCCATCTTGACAGTAGGTTTCAAGTCATTTATTAATAACTAATATTAATATACTAAAGATTCATGAGTGGTAATTGGCTAATAGCAACGTGGAATAATTGCCAAAGATTGACCATTTTCAGACTTTTAAAAAGAAAGCAAATGATAATGTTTTTAAAAAGAATAAATAAATTTCGTCGGCGGCCAAACCAAACCAAATCACGTTAGCTCTTAGCTCATTTTCGCTAAGACTTTGTTCCTTTTTCGTCCAACGTACAACCAAAAGACTCTGACTTTGTACCTCTCTCATCTTCATCTTCGTCTTCGTCTTCTCTCTCTTTTTATTCTTCATGTCCTTGTCCAAATTCCAAATCCTTTGTGGTTGAATTTTGTTTTCTTTCTTCCTGGTGATTTCCTTCTTGTTTTCAAGAAACCTTGATCAGGTGATTTAGTCTTCTTCTTTACGGATCTCGATTCGTTGTTTTTTTCATGTCAATCCATGTTTCTTGGACTGATTTGGTATCTTTTTGGTTCTGGAAGATCGGGTTTTAAACTTATTCGTTATTGATGGATTTAGGGCTTATGGGTATCGATTAAACAACGAAAAGGTTGTTCTTTTTTTGGTAGATTCGATGTTTCTGTTCTTAGATGACATGAGGGTTTTGTGATTCAAGAGAAAAGTTTTCATCTTTTTTTGAAAATCAAAGATGACATCTAACGTTACAAGGTTAAAAGATTTCAGGGTTTCTGTTGTTGAGGAGCGAGAAACGAAATGTCAGGTGGTGGAGGGTCACAGAGCAGTTTAAGGAGGTATCTTGGAGCTATTAAAGATACCACCACAGTTTCATTAGCTAAGGTCAATAGCGATTACAAGGTTAAAAAAAAAAAAACTAACTCTCTTCCCGAGTTAAATTGTTTTTTTTTTTTGGTTTTGCTTAAGCTAACAGTGGTGGCTTTTTGCAGGAATTGGATATTGCTATTGTCAAGGCTACAAATCATGTGGAGCGTCCTTCCAAAGAAAGATACATCAGAGGTGGGTAATGGTATCATTGATGGTTAGTGCCTTGGCTGCAAATATTCTTTTGCGCCATTGATTTCTTTACACCAAAAGGCATATATTGAGTTTTGTCTCTGTGCAGCTATTTTCATGGCTATTTCAGCAACAAGGCCTCGTGCAGATGTGGCATATTGCATCCATGCTCTTGCAAGGCGGTTATCAAGAACACATAACTGGGCGGTACGGTTTTTATTTCGTTTGTTGTTTGCTGGTATTTTGTCTATGACCTTCCCATAGGTGAACTTATTAGAGAAATGTGCTAAGAACTGGAATTGCTATAGATGTAGCATAAGTTGGGTATCCTTATTTGTTAGGTTTGTAAGATCTGCTACAACTTCACTGTCGGTTTTTGTGAAGTCACAATGCATTTTGTCAATTCTCTATTGTTCTAAATAGGATCGTGGTTTTATGTTTAGTACTTGCTGCTGATTCTTCTTATTTTTACAGGTTGCACTGAAAACTCTTATTGTTATTCACCGTGCCTTGAGGGAAGTGGACCAGACCTTTCATGAAGAAGTTATTAATTATAGCAGAAGCAGGAGTCATATGCTTAATATGTCTCATTTTAAAGATGATTCCGGTCCAAATGGTAATAGACTGCTTTTATTTTCGTTGACTTCTTTTTATACAGGTAGCTCTTTGGTATATTTATCTTTCTTCACCTCTTTTTCAGCTTGGGCTTACTCTGCTTGGGTCCGTTTCTACGCTCTATTCTTAGAGGAGCGGTTAGAGTGTTTCCGTGTTTTGAAGTATGATGTTGAGATTGAGCCCCCAGTAAGTTTCTGTTTTCAACTCTTTCCTCCTATGAGCTCTCAGAGTTTTCTTTCACTCTAGAATTCTCAGAACGTGCTATAAATACAGAGAACCAAAGATTTGGACACTCCTGATTTGCTCGAGCAACTTCCTGCTCTGCAAGAACTTCTTTTCCGTGTTCTTGATTGTCAGGTGATAATTCAACTCAGCATCTACTACTTCTGTTGTGTTTTGTGTTGATTTTGTTAGCAGTGGGCATTAGATGATATATTCAAAGTCAATTTCTATTATGGATAACATTTGTATCTCTTTAACACTCATTCAACTAGACATAAACATTGGTGCATCTTTGCAGCCTGAAGGGGCAGCAGTTCAAAACCACATTATCCAATTGGCACTCTCAATGGTATGCTATACAATTAACTGGCGTTAATAACTCCTCAATTGAATTTTGTTAACAGCATTTATAATTTTCGATCTACTTTCACCAATTAGGTTATATCTGAGAGCACTAAAATATACCAAGCACTGACAGATGGCATAGACAATTTGGTTGATAAGGTACCCAAAAGCTCTTCTTTTCTGCATATATTTTCTGCCTTTCCTGACTTATTCCGAACACAAATTTTCCTTGATGACAGTTCTTTGAGATGCAACGGAACGATGCTCTTAAGGCTTTGGATATGTACAGAAGAGCCGTAAAACAGGTACATACAACCTCTAACTGATGCGTTGGTTTCTTCTTTTACGTTTGTTTGGCACAAGAACCACCTTAAGTTTGGTTTCCTTGGTCTTTCAGGCAGGGAGGCTTTCTGAATTTTTTGAAGTTTGCAAAAGTGTTTATGTTGGACGTGGAGATAGATTTATAAAGATTGAGCAGGTTGGATTTTCTTAAAAATAAGAATATTTATTTGGTCATTTGTGCGAGCTTTTTCCTCACCATATCTTGTTTTGTATGAAGCCTCCCACTTCTTTTCTACAAGCAATGGAAGAGTATGTGAAAGAAGCACCATTAGCAGCAGGGGTCAAGAAGGAGCAGGTATGAGAGTATCTCCTAACGCTGCCTTCGTTTCTTTATTTGTTTGTTTTTACTTGGTTCTGTAAATCCAAATATTCTAGGCGTTTCCTCTTCATTCTGCATGAACAAACTCATCGCCATTTCCTCCACTATGATCCAAGTTGCTATTAACACTTACTTTTACAATAATGGCAGGTAGTGGAGAAACTTACTGCTCCCAAAGAGATTTTGGCCATAGAGTACGAAAAGCCCCCAAAGGTTGTTGAAGAGAAACCAGCATCACCTGAACCAGTTAAATCAGAAGCAGAGAAGCCTATGGAGAAACAACCTGATCTTCTGGTATTTGTCAAGTTGCTAACTATTCCCAACCTAGCGTTTTTTTTTTTTTTTTGGAACTGCTGCTGACTCATTTGACTTTCTTCTGCTAGTCTATGGATGATCCAGCTCCAGTGGTCTCTGAACTTGAAGAGAAAAATGCTTTGGCTTTGGCTATTGTCCCTGTTAGCGGTATACAGTTTATTTTGCATGGCATTATTAATATATCATTCCTTAGATCCTGTTTTCGCGGTAAATATATAAATCAGTCTGATGGTTTTTTTCTCCAGTTGAGCTGCCAGCTTCGACAACTGATTTTACAAATGGGAATTCGACTGGCTGGGAATTGGCACTTGTGACTGCCCCAAGCTCAAATGAAGGTGCCGCTGCAAATAGCAAATTGGTAAATTGTCCCTTTCCCTCTCTCTCTTATATTTAGTTGCAGAAAGTTGTGCTTTATGACATTAGATTTCTTTATGTGTCATTTGACTGAAAAGGCGGGTGGACTGGACAAGCTCACACTTGACAGTCTATACGAGGATGCAATTAGAGTGAGTCAACAGCAAAACAGGAGCTACAATCCATGGGAACAAAATCCAATTCATAACGGTCACATGATGAATCAACCTTTCTTTGCATCTAATGGAGTCGCAGCTCCTCTTCCTATGCAAATGGCAAACCAAAATCATCAAACATACGGGTTTCAGCATCAGAACGCAGGAATGATGATGGGACCTGTACAACCTTATCAGCAACAGCAGCAGAATATGAACCCCTTTGGCAACCCATTTGTATCCAATGGTAATCTGCACCAACCGCATGGCCCGATTCAAGGTTACAATCCATATCCGAGCTATATGTAAGGTAAGGTGTGGTACGATCTGACACGAGAAAGCAGGATGAGATCCATATTCAATCCAGTCAGGTGACAGATATCTGTTATATATAAATGTATACAAGTATATGTTGTGAGGTGATTGTAGCTAGTGAGATTCTTTTTGTTCAGTAAATAGTACAGTACGTCTGTCTTGGTGTGAATGTTTATCAGTGAGAGGAAGTTGAGTTTTTGAGGACACCATTTGCTTCTGAGATATTTATCCCAAACGTCTCGTAACAGTAAATTTGTTGTCAATTCAATGCACTTTGACAAATGAAAGGAAGTGATAAATTGTATGATCAATCTCTCTTCTTTGACTTGTGGTTAGAACACAAGATCATTAATATTGGAGGACACCAACATTATCATAGTATATATAGATGCGAGATAAGAGGAAACACCAAGCTCATTGAAGAAGAGAAGTGACCAAGGAAGTTCTGTGGCAGTGTCAGCAACAGCTCGATAGTCCGCTTCTAGATAGTGAAATAGATGTTTGATGGCTTCCCAGTGAACATCTGTCGAACAAGGCATGAACTGAGAGAGCTTGTTCATAGCAAGAAAAGTATCGGAGGTGAGTTAAAGAGGGGCATTCGTCACCGTAGCTATAGCTGCTGGCTTCACGCAATCATGTTGGTGCGAGCCATGATATATGTGATATACCACTCTTGTGTTATTAAGAGACTAGCATCAGGGCGTGAGGCTTCAACACCTAGGGAATAAGACTAATAACATGCTGAATTTGCGGGTAGTAATAAGACTAATAACTTGCTGAATTTGCTTAATTTGAGACACTATCGGTAATGTGATATCATCAACATACTCCGAGATATAAAGCAAATACAACATAAACTTTTTAACCTCCACATACCAAGTACAAGGTGCTTGTTTCAGTCTATAGATGGCTTTCTGAAGCTTGTGACATAACATGGATTCTATATATCACAAAGCTGATTGGCTGAGCCATGTAAACATCTTCACTAAGAGTGTTATGCCGGATGGCATTATTAACATCTAGTTGCTAGATCCCAGCCTTTAGAGACGTCGACAACAACAATAGTGTGAACCATTGTAGGTTTGATGGCATGGCTAAAAGTGTAGGAACCTTAATTTCTACAACAAGGATTGAAAGGAAGATAGAAGAACAGAATTTAAAAGGGTTTTCTGCAAAAAAAAAAAAATTCTCCAAGTTGCCATTTTTGCAACCTTATCTTTCATTTCCAAAAAATGGAAGTCAATCCCGCGAAGTAAAAAATAATACGCAATATAGCCCTTTTACATTACTGTCCAGTTTTTTAAATTT
Organism: Turritis glabra; assembly: GCA_900406565.1. Taxonomy (NCBI): domain Eukaryota; kingdom Viridiplantae; phylum Streptophyta; class Magnoliopsida; order Brassicales; family Brassicaceae; genus Turritis; species Turritis glabra. The sequence continues at coordinate 1,333,306 of OVBN01000192.1, forward strand.
TTATAAATAATATATCAAATCGAAACCCTCACGACGAAGAGTTCAAATCCACTCTTTAAATTTGAAAATATAACATATGTGATAGTAAAACTTTTTAGAAAATATGTATGAGTGTTATATTGCGTATTATTTTTTATTTCTTAGGATTAATCTGCATTTTCCGGAGATTGACGGTAAAGTTGCAAAAAATGGCGACATGGAAGGTTTTTTTTGCAGAAAACCTACAATATCAAATTGTAAAAATGAGAGGCGAGACATCCGATCTCTTTCCTTAAATCTTTAGACGCACCGTAGTGTGACGGTATCAGATACAACTGTGTATCTCTTCCGTCTCCCAACATCGAAGAACAAGAGAAGAAGAAAAGAGAAGGAGATTGTTATTTTGATGAGGTGATTACAATGATAGGAAAGGCACACATAATAACAATGAGCATCGATGGAGAATGACTAGAGTTAAGGCTGATAAGGTCATCAAACCATACCATGAACCGGACAAAGATAAACCAAGCATACCCGAGGTTAGAGATGCACCAATGACACGTTCAAGGGAAAGAAGGCTCAAGGAAAGGTTAAATGAGGCTGTAGAGACTCTTTTAAACACCATGGAACTGGGAGACATGCCAAGAAACACTCAAGAATCTGAAACCTTACAAGAGAGCTCGAGTGCACCCAATTTGGACCTAATGGAGGACTTTGCACGTATCAGCATCAAGGAAGCATTTCCAGCTATAAATCAAGGTAAGTCTATTTACTTGGCAGGTCAAGGACTTCATAACATCAAGAAACCCCCAGTGATCACTTCGGAGTTGCAAGTTACCCTCAAAACAAGCCATGGAGCCGATAAGGAGCAAATGAGACAAGAAGATGAATTGAAGGCTAATCAAGTGGAGGCACGAGATGATCTTCAACAAACTGACTTCAAGGGACTTCAAAAGGAATATTTCAACAAGGACTTCAAGCTGCACGGACCATAACTATACAAAACCACAACTTACGCGTATGAAACCAAAACTCGCCAAAGCAAGGTATTTTCACTATTTATGATTTGTGCAGGTAATAATGAGCTTTCCTAGTGGTTTAAACGCCCCAAGAGACCAGGGAACGAGCCCCAGCAAGTTTGCACCGTAGTTAGCTTTTTTTTTTTTTTTTTTGCTTATTTTCCTTTTCTGTTGTTTAAGTAGTTTCCTTTTATTTTTATTTCGAATTGGTCCGGTTGCTCTGTCGTTTTTGCTTCTTTGAGTCAGCATAGGGCCAGCTGAAGAACCCCTTTATAAGGTTCCCCTGCAGCTTTGTATCATTCACGCTTTTTCTCATATCAATAAAGTAGAACTTTCCTCCTCTCAAGCCGTTGCCTTGTAAAGACATGTTGCTTGTCCTTAGTGATATAAATCTCCCAAGGATTCGAACTCTAAGGATGGTAGACTGATAATCCTCGATCTCTGAAGGCTCACGAAACAGGATGATAAGGCGTGAGACGTATCCCGAAAATTCTTATGTCCCAAACTTGACTTAGAACGACCAACAAAGCAAGGCGGTGGAACTTTATAAAGAAGCTTCGCGGAGACAGATGACAAGGGGTGAGAGGTTCTCTCGAAGATCCTTGAACCCTAGACTCGACTTAAAACGATTCTTCAATCCTCAGTAAACGAATGGCAACGTCAATTGCGGCGTAATCACTTGATATACCAAAGAACTCTTTGATGTAACCCACCAAGGAGAAAGAAAAAGTTCACAAGGAACAGAGGAGTTTTCCACTTTCAAAATAGAAGATAAAATTTCATTGTAGTTTCAGATCATAGATGATCTTACAAAGAAAACAAAAGAAGACTGAAGGTCTCATAAGACCAAAGAAAGCATTAAAACAGTTGGACTGACTCTTGGACTACTATGACTTCTGTGGAATAAAATAGACTTTGGCAGACTTCTATTTTAAACCAGCAGACTTCAAATTATAACAGCAGACTTCTAGTTATAACAGCAGACTTCTAGTTCCAGTAGTCAAGTGTACGTCCATTGCCTCATTAAAACCTTTCCTGGAAAACCCATTGGGACAAAACCAAGGATAAGAAAAAAGAGTACAATGTCCATACTCCCATTGGTTCTCTCAAGTCTTCATTGTGTTTGGATCAAAGTCAGGGTGTTGTGTTGTAGTTGGTTTTCCTCTTTGCTCCAAATATTCTGAAGCATCATCTGAATAACTCCAGCAAGCCGCTTCATCCTAGCCCTTGTCATTGGTCCAGCCGGAAGGAGCATAACTTCTTCTTGTTCCTCCTCAGTTGTTCCCATGCTCATATCATCCCCCTCCTCTTGAAAAGGATTTGTCCTCAAATCTGGATCATCTGCAACAAAAGGGATTAAGTCAGAAATATTAAAACTTGGACTAACAGTATACTTACCTTGCAGATCAATTTGGTAGGAATTGTCATTTATCCTTTTTAAGACTCTGAATGGTCAATCAGTTCTCGGCATTAGTTTTGACTCTCTCTCTTTCAGGAAACGATCCTTTCTCAGGTGAATCCAGACCAAATCTCCAGGCTCGAAGGTCCTTTTCCACCTGCCTTTGTTAGCATTCTTTTGGTATTGTTCCGTCTTTCTTTCGATGTTCTGTCGAGCCCTCTCATGCATTTGTTTCACTAATTCTGCTTTCTTTTTCCCATCAAAACTAGCACGCTCACTCAAAGGCAAAGGGGTTAAATCCAAAGGTGTCAAAAGAATTAAAACCATAAACTAACTGAAATGGTGAGTACTTAGTAGCAGAATGAACAACATGATTATAAGCAAACTCAACATGTGGCAAACAATCTTCCCAAGACTTAATGTTTTTCTTTATGATTGCTAGCAGAAGAGTAGACAAAGTCCTATTAACAACTTCAGTTTGCCCATCAGTTTGTAGATGACAAGTAGTTGAGAAACAAAGCTTAGTTCCTAGCTTAGACCATAATTTTTCCAAAAGTAACTCAAAAACTTGGTGTCTCGATCAGAAACAATTGTCCTAGGTACGCCATGCAATCGAACTACTTCCCTAAAGAACAATTCAGCTACTAGTGATGCATCGTCAGTTTTATGGCAAGGTATGAAATGAGCCATTTTCGAGAACCTATCAACGACCACAAAAACTGAATCTCTTCCTTGTTTAGTTCTAGGCAAACCTAACACAAAGTCCATTGAGATATCTGTCCACGGTTCAGTGGGTATAGGTAAAGGAGTATACAAACCTTGCACTTGCACCTTAGATTTAGCTTGTTTGCAAGTCGTGCAACGCCCACAGATTCGTTCCACATCTCTCCTCAAGTGTGGCCAAAAGAAATATTCCTGCAAAACACTCAAAGTCTTGGCTACTCCAAAGTGCCCCATTAAACCTCCTCCATGTGCTTCCCTAATAAACAAATCTCTCAAAGAACAGTTAGGCACACACAAACGATTTTCATAGAACAAGAATCCTTCATGTCTAAAATATTTCCCATGAGCGAACTTCTCACATGATTTAAAGGCTTGTTGGAAATCAAGGTCTGTGTCATACATCTATTTAATTTGTTCAAATCCAAGTAACTTGGCATCAGGTGTAGAGATAATAGTGTACCTTCGGGACTGAGCATCGGCAACTATGTTATCTTTACCTCGTTTGTACTGAGTAACATACGGAAATGTCTCTATGAACTCAACCCATCAAGCATGGCGCTTGTTTAGCATCTGTTGGCCTCTCAAATGTTTTAGGGACTCATGATCAGTATGAATCACAAATTCCTTTGGCCATAGATAGTGTTACCAAGTTTGAAGTGCTCTGACTAAGGCGTACAGCTCCTTGTCATAGGTTGGGTAATTCAAGGTTGCTCCTCCAAGTTTCTCGCTGAAATAAGTAATTGGTCTCTTCTCTTGCATCAGCACAGCTCCAATTCCTACACCAGAAGCATCACATTCAATTTCAAAGGTTTTCTTAAAATCTGGTAAAGAAAGAAGAGGTGCGCTAGTGAGTTTGTGTTTTAAGAGCTGGAAAGCTTCTTCTTGTGCCTTCTCCCATTTGAATCCAACGTCTTTCTTGATAACCTCCGTGAGAGGGGCAGCAATGGTGCTGAAATCTTTCACAAATCTCCTGTAGAAGCCCGCAAGACCATGGAAACTTCGGACTTCTCCAACCGTCTTTGGACATGGCCACTCACGGATTGCTTTTACTTTCTCTTCGTCGACCTTAATACCCTGTGCACTCACAACAAATCCTAAAAAGACAAGGTTATCTGTGCAAAAAGTGCATTAATTTCTTCAAATTAGCAAGCAGTTGCTCTTTCCTAAAAACATCTAAAACAGCTTTTAAATGTTCTACATGGTCGTCTAGACTTTTGTTGTATATCAAGATGTCATCAAAGTACACAACAACAAAAACTCCAATGAATGCTCTCAAGACATGATTCATCAACCTCATAAAAGTACTAGGTGCATTTGTTAACCCAAAAGGCATCACAAGCCATTCATATAACCCATGCTTAGTCTTGAATGCAGTTTTCCACTCATCACCCTCTTTCATGCGAATTTGATGATATCCACTCTTAAGATCAATTTTAGAAAACACACAAAACCCATGTAATTCATCTACCATATCATCTAAGCGAGGTATAGGGCGGCGATACTTTACAGTGATGTTGTTGATAGCTCTGCATTCCACACACATTCTCCAACTACCGTCCTTCTTCGGCACAAGTAACACCGGCACAACACATGGGCTCAAGCTCTCCCTAATGTATCCTCTTTCCATAAGTTCACTGACTTGTTTCTGCAGCTCCTTTGTCTCCACAGGGTTGGTTATATAGGCTGGCCTATTAGGAAGTGAAGCTCCTGGGACAAAGTCTATTTGATGTTCGATTCCCCGGATTGGTGGCAAACCATCTGGAGTTTCCTCTGGGAATACATCTTCATAGTCCTGCAAAAGAGAAACAATATTGCTCAGAAGCTCTGGCTCAAGATTAGACAAACTCATGAGAGTTTCTTTGTACATAAGTACAATCATGGATTGATTCAAGAACAAAGCTCTCTTAACCTCACTTGATCTCACAAAGAAATTGGATTGCCTCACGGGTTCTTTCTCAAAGGCCTTTTGTTGGGTTGTTCTCAAACTCTCACTCTCTTCTTTGTGGTTTTTAGTGTTTAGGGATTCACTCACATGGTTCTTTTCAAGTTGTAACTGATCTTCGTAGACTTCTTGTGGCGTTAATGGAACTAATGTGATCTTCTTCCCTTTGTACTCGAAAGAATGCTTGTTGGTATAACCGTCATGACTAACCCTTCGATCAAACTGCCATGGTCTACCCAACAGAATATGTCCTGCTTCCATAGGTAACACATCACAACAAACTTCATCTTCATACTTTCCAGTGGCCAAGGGAATCACCACTTGCTTGGTAACCCTCATGTTTCTTTGGTTGTTTAACCACTGAAGAGTATAAGGTTTGGGATGTTTTTTTGTTTCCAACTTCAGCTTCTCCACGAGTGTAGCACTTGCAACATTAGTACAGCTTCCTCCATCGATGATAAGACTGCACACTTTATCTTTTACCAAACACCTTGTGTGGAATAAGTTTTCTCGTTGTGCTACCTCCTGGGCCTTGTCTTGCACCACCAGTGCTCTTCGCGTAACTAACAATTTTCCTTCCGTAGCTCGTATCTCATGTTCTTCCATAGATGATGTAGAATCGCAGTCTAATTCTTCTTCGGTTTCAACCTCACCATTCTTCATCAAGATCATGACTCGCTGATTTGGACATTGGTTAGCATAGTGACCTATCCCATGACACTTGAAACATTTGATATCACGGTTCCTAGTACGAGTATCCTCTGCTTTGCCTTTTGAATCTTGTCCTGCAACATTTGATTTAGTCCCCATGTCTAGTTTCAATTCTGTTCTGGGCCGAAAACTGGGCTTATCCTCCTTGTAGTAACTCGGCTTTGAAATAGAACCAGCGAATTATCGAGATTTGCCCCTCCTCTTAAGCTGCTCTTCAATCAGAATTGCCTTGTGCAACATCTCCACCAAATCTTCATAAGTTTGCAACTTCATTCGGTCTTGAATATCTCTGTTCAATCCTCCTAAAAATCTCGCCATAGTTGCTTTTCCTTCTTCTTCCATATCAGCCTTAATCATAAGAGACTCCATCTCTTTGAAATAATCCTCCACATTATTGCTGCCTTGATTCAAACGTCGCAGTTTCTGATGCAACTCTCTATTGTAGTGGCTTGGCACAAATCTCTTCCTCATGACTGCTTTCATTTCATCCCAAGTATCAATAGGTCGGTCTCGGTGGCGCATCCTACTAGTAACCAATTGATCCCACCAATTGATGGCATAATCATAAAACTCTGTTGCAGCCACTTGAACTTTCTTGCGATCAGAATAGTTTTGACATCTGAATACTAACTCCATCTTCTTCTCCCACTCCAAGTAGACATCCGGATCATTCTTTCCATAGAATGGTGGTATTTTCAACTTGAGACCTCTCAAATCATCATCATTTCGTCCTCTAGCTTCTCTGTTTCGTCTAGGACGCATCTGACTTCTGCTAGATGAATGACCTTCTTGGTGATAATAATCTCCTCTTTCTTCTCTATTACGTCTAGGTCGGTCTCTAACTCTCCTTACGGGTTCCTCTTGCGGCGGTAATTGAGGCTGTTGTGCTCTATCGATCCGTTGGTGTATAGCCTCCATTTCAGTGCGAAATAATTGAGTACAGTGCCCCGTCAAGGCTTGCATTTGCATAGCTGAAAGACCCGCAACACGTTCCTCTCTTGGACTATTGTTTCCAGAATTGTCACCTTCATTAGAAGACATTTCCCTGTAAAACTGAACAAACAATTAGTAGCAAAAAATCCTCACTAGTGTTTCTCTCAAGTGTTTCCCACAAGTGTTTCACTAAATCTCTCAAAATATTCTTACGGTAGTGGCTTTCTCCAAGGTTCCAATAGAACTAATCCCACTCAACTTGATAAAATACCAAACTGTCGTGAAATAACTCGTAGTATAAGATAGATAGACAAGAACAGTTTGATCTAGCTCTCGATCAATAAACCAGATTTTTTTTTTTTTTTTATTTCCTTTTCTTTATTTGTAGATGGAAAATATAAACGACAGAGATAAGAACAGAATTAGGTGATAGAAGAGAAGATGATCGGTGGTGATTAGAAGAATACCAAGAGTCCTTGAGGTGCTCTAATACCACTTGATATAAATCTCCCAAGGATTCGAACTCTAAGGATGGTAGACTGATAATCCTCGATCTTTGAAGGCTCGCGAAGCAGGATGATAAGGCGTGAGACGTATCCCGAAAATCCTTATGCCCCAAACTTGACTTAGAACGACCACCAAAGCAAGGCGGTGGAACTTTAGAAAGAAGCTTCGCGGAGACAGATGACAAGGGGTGAGAGGTTCTCTCGAAGATCCTTCAACCCTAGACTCGACTTAAAACGATTCTTCAATCCTCAGTAAACGAACGGCAACGTCAAGTGCGGCGTAATCATTTGATATACCAAAGAACTCTTTGATGTAACCCACCAAGGAGAAAGAAAAAGTTCACAAGGAACAGAGGAAATTTCCACTTTCAAAATAAAAGATAAAAGTTCATTGTAGTTTTAGATCAGAGATGATCTTATAAAGAAAACAAAAGAAGACTAAAAGTCTCATAAGACCAAAGAAAGCATTAAAACAGTTGGACTGACTCTTGGACTACTATGACTTCTGTGGAATAAAATAGACTTTGGCAGACTTCTATTTTAAACCAGCAGACTTCAAATTATAACAGCAGACTTCTAATTATAACAGCAGACTTCTAGTTCCAGCAGTCAACTGTACGTACATTGCCTCATTAAAACCTTTCCTGGAAATCCCATTGGGACAAAACCAAGGATAAGGAAAAAGAGTACAATGTCCATACACCCGTTGGTCCTCTCAAGTCTTCATTGTGTTTGGATCAAAGTCAGGGTGTTGTGTTGTAGATGGTTTTCCTCTTTGCTCCAAATATTCTGAAGCATCATCTGAATTAACTCCAGCAAGCCGCTTCGTCCTAGCCCTTGTCATTGGTCCAGCCGGAAGGAGCATAACTTCTTCTTGTTCCTCCTCAGTCGTTCCCATGCTCATATCACTTAGGGTGTGTGATTCACCTAAGTTTAAGTTTATCTTGTTGTATCATAGATCCTTTCATCATCTCTGTGGTGCTATCGATCCACTTCACATCCCCTTTTGATCTCACAAGAGAGAGCGTTGCCAGCTTGTTTGATTCCACATCGACTTCAGGCCTCATCCTTCTGAGTCTTGTTGTATAATTTCATCCACTGAAGCTTAAGAGAGTGCGCTACAGCCAGCTTAAATTTCCCTTTCAAACCGCCTCATAATCACTTGTCCACGCTTTCATCAATTCACCATACCGCCAGTCTCATCTTCGTAGCATCACATCCGCACTATAAGTCTCAGCCCCTTGAATCTAATATCAATGGCACAAATCAATATGTCCGTTTTTCATTTTCCAATCCAATTAGGAGATATTTTTGTGTTTTAGTGTTGGCTAAATCGACTAATAAAACTCTAATTAATTTGTCCTATATCTTGTCCGGTTCGGCACAACAAGGCACAACTCGGCTCGCCACTGACGTTTGATTTGATTTAGCTTGACGGACATTTGACGAAGAACTCAAAATGATGTTTGATTGAAAGACCCACTTTTTAGTTGTGTGACAGATCACGAGGGACCAACTTCGGCAATTTGATTTGTTCTCACCAATCATGTTCCATAAAACAAAAATGCTCCAGACATCACACTTGTCACAGATGGAGTAAACCATCTTTCAAATTCTTTTTATTCTAATCGGTTTTGTTAAGTTTGAAGATTTGAACCACCATCGGTGTAAGAATTATATCACTGAAGAAATTTGATATATACATATATTAACATAATCTTAATAATTCTCTAATATTTGAAACAAACATAGTAATATCCTAGATTCCTAATAATAATTATCTTTCTCATCATTTAGCAAAATGAACATATTACAAATTACAAACCAAATTCAAATAAATATTAAATAACAATTGCATTTAAAAAATAGCCAAACTTTATTGGTTACATAAAAGATTAACAAGATTGTAGAACAAGGAACAAAATAAGAAGAATCAAGGGACAATACCAAAAGAACTAAGGGACAAAATCATACAAATAAATTATTGCAACCATGCTTATGGATTATGAAACAATTAAAAATCAATAGTAGGGTGTCTTGGAGACATATGGTGGTGGTGGAGACTTGTAGCTGACTTTTGGAGAAGGAGAATAGTATGGTGGAGGTGGTGGAGAGTTGTAGACGTACGGTGGAGGTGGAGACTTGTAGTCTACCTTTGGAGAAGGAGAGTAATAAGGTGGTGGTGGGGAGCTGTAGACATACGGTGGAGGGGGAGACTTGTTTTCTACCTTTGGAGAAAGAGAGTAGTATGGTGGTGGTGGGGAGCTGTAGACGTACGGTGAAGGTGGAGACTTGTAGTCTACCTTTGGAGAAGGAGAGTAGTAAGGTGGTGGTGGGGAGCTGTAGACGTATGGTGGAGGTGGAGACTTGTAGTCTACCTTTGGAGAAGGTGAGTAGTATGGTGGTGGTGGGGAGCTGTAGACGTACGGCGGAGGTGGAGACTTGTAGTCTACCTTTAGAGAAGGAGAGTAGTAAGGTGGTGGTGGGGAGCTGTAGACGTACGCCTGAGGTGGAGACTTGTAGTCTACCTTTGGAGAAGGAGAGTAGTAAGGTGGTGGTGGGGAGCTGTAGACGTACGGCGGAGGTGGAGACTTGTAGTCTACCTTTGGAGAAGGAGAGTAGTAAGGTGGTGGTGGGGAGCTGTAGACGTACGGCGGAGGTGGAGACTTGTAGTCTACCTTTGGAGAAGGAGAGTAGTATGGTGGTGGTGGGGAGCTGTAGACGTACGGCGGAGGTGGAGACTTGTAGTCTACCTTTGGAGAAGGAGAGTAGTAAGGTGGTGGTGGGGAGCTGTAGACGTACGGTGGAGGTGGAGACTTGTAGTCTACCTTTGGAGAAGGAGAGTAGTAAGGTGGTGGTAGGGAGCTGTAGACGTATTGTGGAGGTGGAGACTTATAGTCTACCTTTTGAGAAGGAGAGTAATAAGGTGGTGGTGGTGAGCTGTAGACGTATGGTGGAGGTGGAGACTTGTAGGAGACCTTGGGAGAAGGATAGTAGTAAGATGGTGGTGGAGAAGAGGTGTAAACATATGGTTTTGGATGTGGCGTGTACTTAGGGCCTTGTCTTCTATATTGTGGTGGAGGTGGTGGTGATGCGGAGTAGTATGGGGAATACTTTTTAGGTGAATAAGGCGATTCGTGTTTGTGGACCGGAGAATTGTATTGTGGTGTTTGAGGGGATGAGTAGGGGTATGCTGTCACTGTAGCCACGATGGCACTCAAGACCACGACATAAACCATGCAGTGCACTCGCCCCATCATTCTTGAGGTTCTCATTATACTTGTCGCTGCACTTCTTGTTTCTTTGTTTTTGGTTATGATTTACTGAAAAATGAAGTCCTTTATAGTCTCTTTTTGTTCTGTGTGTAAATATTATAGTATCTTCCCAACTTGGGTTCGTGTGTGGCACTTTGAAATACACGTAGAGGACGTGCTAAGTTGTTTGTTCGAAAAAGAGTGGTGTGTCGGGTGTATGAAAAATTATTAGATTCTATAGCAACCTTCAATAGGTTTAAGATGTTTTCTATTATTTTTGTTTGATCTGTATTGACTTAATTGGTTTCAAGAGAAAAAAAAAAAAAAAAAAAAAAGGAGGTTTATTGAAAGATTATCTAGGCATAAAGAAGATATTTGTTTAGAAACATTAACGCGCAAAATCTGTTTATGTATTACATGGTATTTAAATTTTTTTGTCCTTGATGTCATATAGAGTTTAAAGTTATGTTTCTTATTGTTGAAGAATGATTATTCAAGAATATTTACACACTTAGAGATAGATATAAATCATAATTTGATTATATGCATTCTCAAATTACCGTATATTCCTTTAATGACTCCTAATCTACGGTTTAAGCTAATTATTCCTTAAATGGATCCCGCATCTTTCTTACATTTTCTTAAATAGAGCACGAGCCACAAACGATTATTTTTCTTGTATAGGTACTCTTGATCATTCGTTTAATCAAATCTACAATTCTGGTTTCTGGTTGTTACATATGGTTCTTTAATTGTTTTCTGATGACAAAAGCACATATCGTTTGTTGATGCTTTGAGTTATAACTTATAAGCCAAAATACATCTCTGAAAGAAAAGAAGAAAAATTGTAAAGTTCAATCTTTTATTATTCATTTGTCGCTCTTTTGTTCTCTCTATTTGGCCAAAGGGTCGCAATCCATAAGACACATGTTTTAGTTGGCACCTGGATTTCATAAAAACTCAGCAACTATGTGTGTGATTGTCCACATGATCATATCTCTATATGTTGGACGTTTACTGTGATACGATCCATCAAACTTATTATAGGAGGACGAAGACTTTGGACACGTCAGCGACTTCAAATGAGGATGCGATGCCACATCAGCAGGATTGAAAAATCAAGGCAAAGACGCTGGATGGAAGAGAGGCTTTGCCGTTGAAGATATCTTTAGCTTAAATAGACGTTGGAGAGCGTTAATGGAGGTTATGTTGTTTTACTATGTATTCTAGAACTCTGTTAGCTTGTTGGCCGAGTGGTGAGCTCGAAGGGGGATCTATGTTGATCCTTTGTATCTGATTTTCGAATTGTGTTTGAGACTAATACTGGTTACGTTGGAGATTCTCAACCTTAACAATTTCAGTTTCTATCATTTGGTTTCGGAGTTCGTCAGATACGATTTACAAGAATCTATCATACTGTTTTTTGTGGTTTATGAAAAATATCTATACTCCCAGATTATAAGTGAAATGCAATTTTCATATCTGTCATGGAAACCTAGTTCATTGCAATGAAACAAACGAGGAAACTAGAAATTATTATACCTCCAAAAAATTATCCTGCCTCAAGTACTTGCAGGTTACAGTTTTACCAAGCAAGCATGCTTTTGTTCCAACAGCCCTGTAGGAGCCTTCGTGATTATGCAGGTAATGTCATGTTCTATAGTCAGAATGCGTTTGTAGTTGCGGAGTGCAAAGTAATGGTGGAGTTGCATGTTATTATATGGGCTCTTCAATGTCTTAAAGATATTCATATCTTCTGCATTGAGTTTGTATCTGGTTGTCATTCAGCTATGGCAGCAGTATTAAAACCACGTGATTGGCCGAGATATCGCAATTTACTGAACCAAATTTTTTTGTTGCCTCAGGATTTGAGATATAAGAGTTTCATTATGTGGCAATTTCAATCATATATGGCACTTGGAGAGGGCCGAAGTGTGACAAGAGATTATCAAAGGATTTGTGTTAATTATTATGTGACCTAAAGGTATGTATTTATACAAGATACAAAGCGATAAAGATATGTACATATCTAACAAAAGGAAATCTAAATATACACATATCTCCTATTTACTTGGTTAACAAGATTATCTTCAATAAAGTGGCTTCATAATCAAGTGGGGAATGAAGCGAGAAAATGATTTCCTTCATTCCTTTTTGTTCTCTCTTTTGTCGATTTTTCCTGGTTTTGCATTAGTTTATGCTCTAGTTTCTTTTCACAAACTCTGTTTCTTTACTTTGAAGATGGAATAAAAAAAGAACATATTACAAATTTCAAGCCAATTCAAACAAATATTAAATAACAATTGCATTTAAAAGTTAGCCAAAAATTATTGGTTACATAAAAGATTAACAAGAACAAGGAACTAAATCAGAAGAATCAAGGGACAATACCAAAAGAATTACGAATCATAAAATTAAATTATTGCAACCATGCTTATGGACTAGGAAACAATTAAAAATCAATAATAGGGTGTCTTGGAGACATATGGTGGTGGTGGAGACTTGTAGCTAACTTTAGGAGAAGGAGAATAATATGGTGGAGGTGGGGGAGAGTTGTAGATGTATGGTGGAGGTGGTGACTTGTAATCTACCTTAGGAGAAGGAGAGTAATAAGGTGGTGGTGGAGAGTTGTTGACGTATGGTGGAGGTGGAGACTTGTAATCTATTTTAGGAGAGGGATAATAATAAGGTGGCGGTGGGGAGCTGTAAACGTATGGTGGAGGTGGAGATTTGTAGTCTACTTTAGGAGAGGGAGAGTAATAAGGTGGTGGTGGAGAGCTGTAGACGTATGGTGGAGGTGGTGACTTGTAATGTACCTTAGGAGAAGGAGAGTAATAAGGTGGTGGTGGGGAGCTGTGGACATATGTTGGAGGTGGAGACTTGTAGTCTACCTTAGGAGAAGGAGAGTAAAAAGATGGTGGTGGGGAGCTGTAAACGTACGGTGGAGGTGGAGATTTGTAGTCTACCTTTGGAGAAGGAGAGTAATAAGGTGGTGGTGATGAGTTGTAGACATATGGTGGAGGTGGAGACTTGTAATCTACTTTTGGAGAAGGAGAGTAATAAGGTGGTGGTGGTGAGCTGTAGACGTATGGTGGAGGTGGAGACTTGTACTCTACCTTAGGAGAAGGAGAGTAGTAAAGTGGTGGTGGAAAGCTGTAGACGTATGGTGGAGGTGGAGACTTGTAGTCTACCTTAGGAGAAGGAGAGTAAAAAGATGGTGGTGGGGAGCTGTCAACGTACGGTGGAGGTGGAGATTTGTAATCTACCTTAGGAGAAGGAGAGTAATAAGGTGGTGGTGGAGAGTTGTTGACGTATGGTGGAGGTGGAGATTTGTAATCTATTTTAGGAGAGGGATAATAATAAGGTGGCGGTGGGGAGCTGTAAACGTATGGTGGAGGTGGAGATTTGTAGTCTACTTTAGGAGAGGGAGAGTAATAAGGTGGTGGTGGAGAGCTATAGACGTATGGTGGAGGTGGAGACTTGTACTCTACTTTAGGAGAGGGAGAGTAATAAGGTGGTGGTGGAGAGCTGTAGACGTATGGTGGAGGTGGTGACTTGTAATGTACCTTAGGAGAAGGAGAGTAATAAGGTGGTGGTGGAGAGTTGTAGACGTATGGTGGAGGTGGAGATTTGTAGTCTACTTTAGGAGAGGGAGAGTAATAAGGTGGTGGTGGGGAGTTGTAAACGTATGGTGGAGGTGGAGATTTGTAGTCTACTTTAGGAGAGGGAGAGTAATAAGGTGGTGGTGGAGAGTTGTAGACGTATGGTGGAGGTGGAGACTTGTACTCTACTTTAGGAGAGGGAGAGTAATAAGGTGGTGGTGGGGAGCTGTAGACATATGGTGGAGGTGGAGATTTGTAGTCTACCTTTGGAGAAGGAGAGTAATAAGGTGGTGGTGGTGAGTTGTAGGCGTATGGTGAAGGTGGAGACTTGTAGTCTACCTTTGGAGAAGGAGAAGGAGAGTAATAAGGTGGTGGTGGAGAGCTGTAGACGTATGGTGGAGGTGGAGATTTGTAATCTACCTTTGGAGAAGGAGAATAATAAGGTGGTGGTGGTGAGCTGTAGACGTATGGTAGAGGTGGAGACTTGTACTCTACCTTAGGAGAAGGAGAGTAGTAAAGTGGTGGTGGAGAGCTGTTGGCGTATGGTGGAGGTGGAGACTTGTAATCTACTTTAGGAGAGGGAGAGTAATAAGGTGGTGGTGGGAAGCTGTGGACGTATGGTGGAGGTGGAGACTTGTAATCTACTTTAGGAGAAGGAGAGTAATAAAGTGGTGGTGGGGAGCTGTAAACGTAAGGTGGAGGTGGAGACTTGTAGTCTACCCTAGGAGAAGGAGAATTGTATTTTGGTGTTTGAGGGGATGAGTAAGGGTATGCTGTCACTGTAGCGGCGATGGCACTCAAGACCACGACAAAAACCATGCAGTGCACTCGCCCCATCATTCTTGAGGTTCTCATTATACTTGTCGCTGCACTTCTTGTTTCTTTGTTTTTGGTTATGATTTACTGAAAAATGAAGTCCTTTATAGTCTCTTTTTGTTCTGTGTGTAAATATTATAGTATCTTCCCAACTTGGGTTCGTGTGTGGCACTTTGAAATACACGTAGAGGACGTGCTAAGTTGTTTGTTCGAAAAAGAGTGGTGTGTCGGGTGTATGAAAAATTATTAGATTCTATAGCAACCTTCAATAGGTTTAAGATGTTTTCTATTATTTTGTTTGATCTATATTGGACTTAATTGGTTTCGCAAAAACAAAACAAAAAAGCGGTTTATTGAAAGATTATCTAGCCATAAAGAAGATATTTGTTTAGAAACATTAACGCCCAAAATCTATTTATGTATTACATGTTATTTAAATATTTTTGTCCTTGATGCCATATAGAGTTTAAAGTTATGTTTCTTATTGTTGAAGAATGATTATTCAAGAACATATACACACTTAGAATCATTCTCAACACTTAAGCAAAGAATGAGTAAGTGTAAAATAAATAGGTCAAGTTCCAACACTTAAAAACTATTCCAACTTTCAAAATAAACCTCTTCGCTCATCCGAGCTTACCAAATCTACAATTCTGGTTTCTGGTTGTTAAATATGGTTAATTGTTTTGTGATGACAAAAGCACAGATCGTTTGTTGATGCTTTGAGTTATAACTCATAAGTAAAAAAACATCTCTGAAAGAAAAGAAGAAAAATTGTAAAGTTTAATCTTTTATTATTCATTTGTCGCTTTTTTGTTGTCTCTATTTGGCCAAAGGGTCGCAATCCATAAGACACATGTTTTAGTTGGCACTGACTGTTTTCATTCCTGCAGTTATTGATTTCAATGAGTTTAAGAAAGAAAATGCGACTGTTGCAATCCGATAAATATTTAGTCCTCGATCAGATCTCAAACCTCAAATGATACGGCTGAGTCCAGCTCTATTCGGTTAAGTCGAACGGTCCCAAGAATATACTCTGGCAAATCAGTTTCCTCCTTTCCCTGCATTTGCATTTAGTAGTTGAGCATTTAACCGATGATCGCATTCAAAGAGATGTTTAACTAAAACTTAAAGCACTATCGTCTAAAGATATGATAAGTCTAGCAGTGAGACCCTAAACGAACCTCAATCAAGATGGCGAGGTCAACAATGAGGCTTGTGACATAACCAAGGACCAGACCAATAACGCTCCTCGCAACAGCCGATGATCCAATATCTACATCGATCTGCAACACCACGATTCCATAAGAACTCAGCAACTATGTGTGTGATTGTCCACATGATCATGTGTCTGTATGTTGGACGTGTACTGTTTTTTTATGGTTTATGAAAAATATCGATACTTCCAGATTATAAGTGAAATGTAATTTTCATATCTGTCATGGAAACCTAGTTCATTGCAATGAACGAAACGAGGAAACTAGAAATTATTATACCTCCAAAAAATTATCCTGCCTCAAGTACTTGCAGGTTACAGCTTTACCAAGCAAGCAGGCTTTTGTTCCAACAGCCCGCTTGACCATCCAGTATCCCTGTGATTCACCATGACTGTTACATGTAATCAAGACTACTATATTTCCAAGGAAACGAGAAGAGAAAAGTTTCCTTACCTGAACAATACTTGGAATCAGCTTAAATCTTGCGTCGCGGTAACTGTCACTCCCATCCACAAATTTTCCCAGGGATGAAGACTTGCTTACAGGTCGATCCGCAGCATAGTAGAGTACAAGACAATAGTTAGGCTTTGCTGGAACCTGAAAAGGAAAAGAAATAAACATTTTGACTTCTTCCAGTGACTAACTTGACCCAAAGTACTAATTAATTATAGAGTTAGATACACTTAAAGTAGGGAAAGATTATTGGTAATGGTAGTATTACTATCATAATTCCAAATTATTAGAAACTACTAGTGACATACATGTGGCACATTGTTACTTACGGGTAAACAAAGACGAACAAGAGGTTTGGCGACACAATCTTCATTAAAAGCTTAGATATTAGTATTGATATTTTTACTCGTACTTTCTAATTAGACATTAGCGCTTGCCTATTCGAACAAATTCTTGGAAAAAGACGACATATTTATAGAAGTTATGTTGCAGATAGTATTCAAACCTGAAGATTGATGACTAGGATGAATGGCAGCTTTTTCCCAGGTTCTGACTACAAATGAGAAAACTTCCAAATTAGGCTCTTTCAATCACGGGAGACTATACGGAAACATACAAACTTTAACTCATCGATAACTTAGAGAGTATCACCAAACTTAGCCACAAGGCGAAGAGGGTGTACAATGCCTCATGGTAAATTGAGGTACGGTGACAAGTCGCACTTAATACTGGTTTTTAATAGGAAAGAAGGCCACAAAGGCTAGTTAAAGACAGTTCAGGGGAGTACCTGGACAAGACATTTCGGATGCAGGGCGATGTTGTCTACAGCTTTATCAACTTTGAACCAATCCACGGATACAAGTGTCAAAAGGGGCTCCCCACCCATCACCTTAAATTGCATCATAGGTTTATCAGATTTGCACACAGTTTAACATGAGTGAACCATTGTTGGAGACACTTTGTCAGACAATCCAATTGAAGAGCTAAATTTTTCAGAAGCAGACATCAATCTAGAAAATTAATACATGCAGTAGTACCCTAAGTTGAGAGATATAAAGAAACCGAAATCAGTTTGGCTCCGTTCGTTTTCTCATTTTACATTTCCATCCAGATGGTCCATTCAAATATATCATTTAGATGGTTCATTTGAATGATGTTCGTTTCAATTTTTTGATATTCATTTGGATGGAGCATCTGAATGAACCTTTGTTTGTTTGATTATTTTCATTCTCATTTAGATGATTTTGATAAGAAAAATGATTCAAATACCCATGCTTTTATCTAATTATATTTTTAACTTAATTTCAACTATTTTAATTTTAATTATTAATCCAAAATATATTTAAAACTAAATAATTTCAAATTATTATTTTTAACATTTATAAATTTACATTTTCATGAAATAGATTTTTTATAAGAATTTACATATATATATATATATATATATTAATTTTCCTATTAAATTATAAAATATAATTCTATAATTTTACGGTTTTGGGAGAAAAACACAATTCTCTGATTTTACTGTTTTGGCGTGAAAACAAAATTCTGTGATTTTGTGTTTTATGGTTTTGGCAAGAAAACGCAATTCCGCAATTTTTCCGCCAAAAGAGTGATTTTACAGTTTTGGCGGAAAACACACAATTTTACGATTTGTGGTATTGGCGGAAAAACATGATTTTGCAGTATTGGCAAGAAAACATAATTCTGTTATTTTGCTGTTTTGGCGGAAAAACGCAATTCCACAATTTTTCCGCGAAAAGCGTGATTTTATTGTTTTAAAGGGAAAACACTATTTTACGATTATGCAGTTTGACGAGAAAACACAATTTCACAATTTTTTCGCCAAAAACGTGATTTTACAGTTTTGGCGGGAAATATGATTTTGCGATTTTGGCGGGAAAATATAATTTTGCGGTTTTGGCGAAAAATATGATTTGGCAAGAAAACATGATTTTGCGGTTTTGGCGGGAAAACTTAATTTTGCGGTTTTGGCGGGAAAATATGATTTTTCGGTTTTGGCAGGAAAAATATGATTTTGCGGTTTTAGCAAGAAAATATTATTTGGCGGAAAATATGATTTTGTATTTTTGGGGAAAAATATTATTTTGCGATTTTGGCGGGAAAATATGATTTTGCGGTTTTTGCGAAAAATATGATTTGGCAAGAAAACATGATTTTACGGTTTTGGCGGAAAAACTTGATTTTGCGGTTTTGACGAGAAAACTTGATTTTTTCAGTTTTGGAGGAAAAATATGATTTTGCGGTTTTAGCAAGAAAATATTATTTGGCGGAAAATATGATTTTGTATTTTTGGCGGGAAAATATTATTTTGCGGTTTTGGCGGGAAAATATGATTTTGCGGTTTTGGCGAAAAATATGATTTGGCAAGAAAACATGATTTTACGGTTTTGGCGAGAAAACTTGATTTTGCGAATCTAGCAGGAAAATACTCTTGATGAAAAAATATGACTTTGCAGTTTTGACAAGAAAATATGATTTTGCGTTTTTTTGCAAGATAATTGTAAAAATATTATTTGTAATTTTATAGAAAATGGATTATTTGGATAATAAGGGTATATTTGTCATTTGTTAATTTTGAATGAATCATCTCCATCCAAATGCTTCTATCAAACTCATTCTCATTTTTCACATTTTTTGGATGAGTTTAATAAAAGTCATTCAACTAGTTCAGCGAAATGATCTACTAAATTTACTTAAACAAACATTATTTTTTATCTCCATTCAGAAGAAGTTCATAAACATGGTTCAGTCAGGGAGGACCTGAGTTAAGTGGCATCTACGAAACAGACCCTCCATTGTTTTCTATTCCATTTAAAGTGATGTATGAAATCACTGTAGAGTATTAAAGTAGATGCAAGAACTTCAAAGTTACCTTTGCATTATCTTTTAGATAGGTCTTTCCCCTGATCATAAACCCCATGCCACTAGGAGAATTCCAGCAATTTGAGTCCTTATCACCATTTCCCTTGCGCAGGGATCCTTGGAACTGACTTGGATCGATACTCACAGGATCAACACTAGCGTCTAATACATTACTTGCGCCTGGAGCTAATGTCAAAATAGAGCTGATATATTAATGCACACTGAGATTTTAATACAATATAGATTACTCAGAAAAGTGCTTTTTAATTCTAATTTGCGTCAAATTTTGTAAAATTATAAATTGGTCCCTTTCTCTAAACATAGAACTCAAGATTGGACCAGTTACGAAATGGTAACTACAACAGCAGTATAGATTTTTTTATTCTCATCTAAATAAAGTCATTGGTTTAAAAAAAAATGCTTGCATATACATATAGTGTCATATCTTATGGAACTTTTGATTAACTTTGGGAACAAATACCGATACGACCTCCTCAAGATACTCATCAATAGATTATCAAAAACAGATATATATTGATCCATTATACTGCCTATGTCATATGTGAGCCATTGGTAAACTTAATGGACAAGAAAAAGGTGAAGAATAAACCTTTAGGCCGCTTCAAAGATAAGCTAGCGATTGCCCATGAAACATTCTTCAGTTTAACTTTTATCTCCTGTTTTTAACATTGAAACAACATAATTCTCCATTATTTTAAGAATTTCAATACAAATACTTATGGGAATTTTGAACATATTAGATTATCTTTGGTATGTATGTATGTTTTCTTTCTATTTCCTAATTCATGAAATTACTTAGAACTTCCGTTTCCTCATTTCTTTTTCCTAGAGTGCTTTGCCTTTACACTTTAGTATATCTAGGGATGAAGTCTAGGCTGTGAGACTCATCCAAAGCTAGAGAGGTGCTTTGGAGGTGTATTGGCTTCCCGAGGGTTTACAGTTATACCACGAGTAACACTTTCTACGTTTTGGGTGTTTTATTATAATCCTTCTGATTTAAATAAAGAGGAGCTTTTGGGTTTTTGTTTCTAACCATGATTCTTTACTTTGTAAATATGAAAATAAAACTATAAATTAACAAAAAGATATCAAAACCAAGTAGTTACCTTATTGTCCTGCTCGTCATCATCTTCATCGCTTTCCTCTTCATCAGATGATGAGTCTGTGGCATCATAAAACTGCTCCTCCATTTCCTCATCTACATATTCACCATTGGAGACATCTGGGAACTTGGACTGTACAACCGTGGCGGAAGTTTCATACTTGAAGGCTGGGTTTGCTCCAATGTACTCCTTCAGACCTGATATACCATTAACAAGAACTTGAAACAAAAACCGTGTGGAACTTGTGACATCTTATGTAGTCAGAGCTCAGGCATTTAGTTTAAACACAGCATGCCAACTAAAGTTTATTAACTTCTATGCCCAGAAAAAGAAGCTTCCAATTTTTACAAAAGTGAAGCATAATACATGTGTTCCCAAACAAGTACAAATAGTGATTGCTAATATACATGATAACACAAATAAATCTTCAGATGTGCTCACAAGAGTCTCAATTCCTCAATAGATATTATAAATACCACAAAGATCACATCTCGACTTCCTACTCATTTTTTGTGTTCATACTCTAAAATAAGATCTGGAAGGAGACAAGGCATGCATCTAACCTGCTACTTGGAGGAGCAATGCATATGGAATCGTCTTTTCAAACTTTGAGTAGCTAGTTCTCTTCCATTTGCACCAACGTTTAGAGTGGATTTCTAGCATGTGTGTTACAAGACAACTTGGAGTTTCTGCATCGTCGCGCTTTTTCAAGCTTCTGATTTCCCAAGTGGATGCTGCAATCAACAATAACAAAAAAGAGATGAAAGGTCTTAAAAGAAAGGGGATAATACCTTTCTAGGCGTTATGAAAGTCCACAGTAAGAAAGCACATTACAGATCCAAAGAAAAAACAAGAAAGGCAACATATACAATAAAGTAACAAATGAAAAGACAGTAGAATAAAACACTATACAACATCCCACATGATATGGTTCACAAGCCACATAGATCAGTGTTGGAAACATTTGCGTTGTAACAAGGAGAATTTACATTTACTGCATTGCCATCAGACATGCAGCCTAGCGAAAAAAGTGCTACGGACAGAAAGGTTATCAAAAGAAAATATCTTACGTGTAATATCTGTTCGTCGATATCCAGACTTTGGAGGCCGTTTCTTATGCATTGCAGGAAACTGTAAGATTGCTGCATACAAAATACAGCTTCAGATATTCAATGGATAGCCGTTTTCAGAAGAATGATAATGAATTAATGAGTCTTTAGTATCGCATGGGTACGAAGATATCATTCAAAACTAAAATTAGAGAGAAGAATGCGTGGCTAAGATTTCTAGATGACAGAGATTTCCAAAATCTGTAACTGTGATATTCAGATTTAGATGTTTCCTTTAGCTTCTATACATGATTAACATGTTTTCCCCACGGCTCATAAAGCAAGAAATAAACCATACAATCTGAATTCTCTTTTTCTGTACTGTTCTCAGTTATGTATTTGATGTTGCAACCTATTAATAATGTTCATA
Organism: Turritis glabra; assembly: GCA_900406565.1. Taxonomy (NCBI): domain Eukaryota; kingdom Viridiplantae; phylum Streptophyta; class Magnoliopsida; order Brassicales; family Brassicaceae; genus Turritis; species Turritis glabra. The sequence goes on from OVBN01000192.1 coordinate 1,355,349, forward strand.
GGTGGGTATTAATGTTTTATGTGTTCGGCAATTCAAGGATAGAACAGTAACCTAGTTAATTTGACATTGTATCATACACTTGACAAATTCAACCCTATCTTCATACAGCAAAACTATAGCCCAGACAATTCACTAACCACCTAGTGACAGGGCTTATATTAATCTCTACCTTTATGCATAGCCGATACAGACATCATCAGGCTGATATAAGAAAGTATTATTTAGAATAGTATTGTTCTCTACTTACTATATGTCCCATCCTGCCCACGAACCCACTGTCTAGAGAAGATAAAATCTCGCTTTGATTGCCATCTGCAAAATATACTATTTAACCAATCAGTTCAGTGGAAAAAAATGTAAGTGTAAAGCTATCCACTGAATTAAGTGATATATGCAGAAATGTACATGTCCAAACTGGAGAAAACACAAATCTGATCGAGGAAAGATAGCAAGAAATTTTAACGTATGCGTCTTTTTCACTAAAGAATACAGAGTGATCAGTGTGTCATTAAGGACAACCAGAACTTTCACTTAAACAACATACCGTGAAAGATACTTAGGATCGTATACGCAGTAAATAACATCATAGTGGCCCTCGTATGAGTCTATCTTTTCCGAATCACCTGTTACTGCATCCCACCTGTGTGGATAGTTAGAAAGGTCTAAGTAACAAATGACATCTATATTTTCAAGGAAATGAGCTTACTCATATCTTTGATGTTTGTCAATGTTCAAAAGCACTTCGAACACAGTATCCGCACTAGCTTCAACTACAGCAACTGCTTTCACAAGAACTCCTCGTCCAGCCTAAAAAAGAAATCATTTTGACAAAACCTGAGGGGTATCCTAAGCATTCAACCCATAATTGAGTACAACCAATTACGGTTCTTCCCAGTGAACTACCAGTTGCAAAACAACCAAATAAAAATAATAGTTGTCACCTTGGCATAAATTACCACAATCATTCTGAATGCATAAGTTCTGGAGATGAGAACACTTAGTTATAAGATCTAATTTTAACTTGTTACCTTGCCAAAAAGAATTAAAATGATGGCAATCACAAGATTGCAAATATTGTAACGAAAGCATAAAATAAGGTGGTTCAGTTGCCATTGCTCTGGGAATGACAAAACACCGAATAGTCTCTAACACCTAGTAAGTTGGGACAACCATGTCAATCATCACAATCAAGGGCAAGAAGTCACAGAAAGCTAATTTGCAAGGAAGAATGCCCATTTATTAACCACCTATAAACCAATACAGCATTCGACCAACATAACAAAACACCATTTTTTAAAGCAAGTATCCAAGGAAACCCACTCCTAACTCAGTCTTTGATAGGTTTCTCAAGGTCGAGCTTTTTGCAACATGCATTCTTGCATGGAGTTAGGTCCAATGTGAATTTCTATGTACTTAACCCATACTACGTCCAAAACACTCTCTGCGGGTCTAAGGAAAACCAGCCCTTAAGAGCTAGCTCGTAAAAAGTGAGTACCAATGTACCAATGGCTTTTTTAACCCATCGACCAATCTCTTACGTCATTAGTTTTAATTTTTAATCCAAGCAGTTCTATCTATGTAGTTGGAAACGTATTCTCTGATGAAAGGAAAATCTACCTTGAAGTTAGCCACATCTTCAAAAATCCTAACACCTGCAAACAATATACAAAAAAATAAATAAGTGAAGGTTATGTATCAAAGAACAAGCAAAGCATTAAGGACTACTATCTCAAGGTATTTAGACCTTCTAGTCTCGAAATTCTGAACATTAAGGACTACTATCTTTCAACACAACCTTCAGATTCATAGAGATGAAAAACAGCCTACCTAAAAAAAACTGGACAAGTATGTCCGCATCTTTTTGGTGATTATGCGTATTCTACAATTAACTGATAGAGAAGTATACATAGTCAAAAGAGGACATCACAAAAAAAAAGCATTTTAATGCATGTTTTGTAGATGTATATAAGTGGGGACATTCTAATTGACCCCATTACTGGTTCTGTAGATGAAAAAGTTGTAATGTGTAGCTTGTCTGATACCAAAACTCAACAGTTTACCGCCAAACCTACCATTGATTGTACGAACACATTTCCATTCATGTGCCTCGATTGCATCTCCATTGTCACCACCCTCGTAGAAACCATCACCCCTGACATCATTAACCAAAGTAGAGGATTGCCTCAAAAGAGTCTCTGGACCTGTCATTTAAGAACATAATCACACATCTTTGTTTTGAATGAGAAGTAACTTTCAGGTGACCCTATGTCTTGAATCATGAATAACCACTAGATAAAATCTTAAGAAATCAAATTAACTATGGAATCCGACCTATCAATGCATAATAATGTCAAGAGCTGAAGGATTATAACCTAGTTTCACTTATATACAGGAGAACATATATTTGAATCCGGTAACGATCTAGTTTTATGTGGAAATAATCAGAATCTTCAGGACCAATTTGCCCAATATGTCATTTTTCATGTGCCCAAACCCAAAGATAGGGGCACTCGGAAATAGGCAATGAGTTCTAGAGAGTTTTTTTCCAATGCAAGATTTGGAGATCCCTTCATAAGCTACGATAACAATTATACGCTATATACCAACAAATGAATTTTTAACAATCTGGACGTACAGTTTTGTATAATTGGGAAATATTAGATGTTGTACATAACAAAAAAAAAATTAAAAACTTGACAAAATAACATGACAGCATTTTCACTGCCTCTTTTGAATAATCATTTCTAAACGTTTGTGCATGCTTGTGGAAGATTCGGGAGCTAAACAAGCCCATAAACTTGAGATAAGGCATATTACCTTGCCCAATTCGGATGAGCTTTTTTAACCCATAAGCATAACGCCTTACTCTAGGTCGATGTCCTTCCAGATCAATGCTTCAAAAGAATATAGAGTGTGATTCAGCAGTTGTGGACTAACTGTGGACTTCTACTATTTGAAACAATTTCATCTCGTTAATTGTACAGTTCTACTAATAAATATCAGCTAAGGCACTAATCATATGTAATTAGATCATACTTGGCCTCCATGCTTAACTTTGTTCTTGTGCTTCCGCCTCTGGATAGTGCATATTCAGCCTTCAAAGCAGAAAAAGCAGAAATCAGATTTTTTTGAAAGTAACTGGTGATACCTCATCCCAATAAGCACTAAATAAATGCTCCAACAACAACAGAAAATGAACTAAAAAAATAGCCAATCATATGCTATAGAAAACTTCAATACATTACATGATGCTATAAGACTTGGACACAGTCTCCTTAGTACCTGCTGTTTTGCTTCCTCAAACGCCTCAACCCATTTCAGGGCTTCTCCAGCGGTAGCACAAGCAATCTGAAATACATTTCCCAGAAAAAAAAGTTACTTAATGCACCTGGGTTAGGCAAACATGCTTACCAGAAACAATATAATTTTAGATTCTGAAATGCACTTTCAGGGTAACAATATTGTTTACTATTGAACTTCAAGACATTTACTCTATAAGTTAACTGATTGATTCATCCAAGTGTGCAAATACACAAAAAAAAAAATCATAGGCCTTCCACAGAACAAACTAATGTTCACAGTTGCAAGCTTCGAGTCTAGTACGCATTTCTAAAGAAAAATATTCAGCTGTCCAGACACCAACATGTCTGCCAACACACAAAGCTATTGCAAAGATGGAACTTTAACTTACTTCTCCTTTTTTTGACTCGTCCAATCGGTTATAGAATCTTATGACGTAGACATCCTACAAGATATAATAAAGCATAAAAATTAATATGCAAGATAGGGAATAACATATATGTAATCTACGCAGATTTGCAGTTATAGAAGTAGAAAATGAAAAGAATTACCCCATGATTAACTTTGCGACGTCCTAGCTCTTCAACCATCATAGTCGGCCCTATGACACCACACCTTATAGGTTTCTAGACAAACAAAAAGATAAAACGGATATAGTAGAATATTAAAACACATCTAAACGGCATATACATTTCAAACTACATAAAGGAAAAGAAAAGAGACCAACCAACATTGAGTACAGCACTATATCCTCAGAAATGCAACAAAGAATTGGATAAAATAACATCGAAATTCAAAAGCATCAAAAATTTGATAAACTCCATGTCAGTATAAAAAAAGATAAAAAAAAGGCTCAAAATAACAAGAGCAACCCAAGAAACATCTAACTCTTGAGAGTAATACACTTATACACACCTACACAGTTCTGACTGATACCATATACTCTGCCATGTACATAAACTAAGCAGAGAAGGCGTTTCCTTTGAAACTTCCAAGTAACCAAACAAAATTTCAACAGCCAACAAAGAGAAAACAAAGTTGATTCTAAAACTAATTTACTAAAGATTCAAGCAATATCGAGGAAATTGAAAAACAATATCCTAAAAATCCAGAAAGCACAACAAATTCAAGGAAAAGGATAAAAAAGCATACAATGTCTGGGTTCTCGTGAGGATCTCTTTTATACATCTCAACGTATTTGCCTCTAATGAAAAGGAAACGGAGATTACAGTACTCATGCCCGATCTTATTCACACCCAAATGATACACCGATCCGAAATACTCAAACGTTCCTCCTTCTCCTCCACTATTACGGCTGCTGCTGCTACCGCTGCTTCCATTATCATTAAGATCTCCGGAAAAACTAACTCTCCCGAGATTCCCGGAAACTTTCTTCTCCGATCCGTCGCCGGTGGTAACAACTTTCTTCGATCCAGGCGATGTCATCGCCTTTTCACCGAATCAATCAACGCTGAAACAATTCAGCTAGATTCGAATTGTTCGTTGCTTCATTCAATTTGAGAATCCACTTTTTTCTTCTTCTTTTTTTGGTTGTCTCAATCATGGAGAGGTTGTTTGGTTTGGGTTCATTGATTCTGAGCCTACTCTGCGACAAATCTATGTCATTCAATCAAAACCGTCCACGTCAGCTTAATATTAATGTTTGGGTTTTGCCATTTTCAAACTTTGCATTAAAACAAAAAAAAAAAAAAAAAAAAAAATTAGGTGAGATTGCTCTATTAACATGCCGGCATGCATTTTTCGAACACGTCGACATGGAGCGGTAATTAACATAAAGTAAGATAAATTCACTAAATACGCTTCAGTTAATAAAGTAGAAAAACTTACCCAAATATATTAAAAAGAGTAGTATAAAGCTTGATTGTTTAAGCTTTTGCCATAATCCCATTAGTTTCTATGTAAACAGTGTATATCCACCATCACTCCATATATAGTAATAGAACTAGGACTAGTAATTGTGTAGACTCCAATTGAGTCACTCATCTCCTTGCTCGTGGGAGAAACTGATAGAGAGACCATTCGTCTACCTAGAAGAGATTCTGTAAGCCCAAAAGAGGGAAGCTGCTTGCATTCAATTATATATGCTCAGATCCCCTAGAAACAATTTTTGTCTAGTTTTTTTCTAGCTAAAACTAGATAAAATAATATGGTTAAAATTGTTTTTTTATTTAGTTACAACTCAACAATTCAAAATAATATGATTAAAAAACTGATGAAAAAAAATAGGAAACAAATTCTTGAAAACAAAATAAAAGTAAATGTTAAAGACATGTAATCTAGTGGTTCGTACTAATGTTGTTGATGTGTACTCGAATTTAAACATGCATAATGCATTACGGTAAAAACATTTTTATCATGAATATCTTTCTTGCATATACAATTGGGACATTGGAATATGATATTCATTTTAAAATAATTTTATCTAAAATTTTAAATATATATTAGTTGGAATTCCTAGTTTTATAAAACTATTAACACTACAAATATACTTTAATCAAAAAATTTGTGCAAACCTTAAATAGTTTGACAATGTATTCAAAATATGATGGAAGAAGTTTTTATTAGGTCAGGAAAAAAAAAGTAAATACCAAAAATAATAATAATGAGTCATATAAAGATTTCATTCTGTATTTGACGGGTGGATAATGGTAGTTTTTACCACATCATCCACCAAAACCAACGAAATTTCAACTAGAAAACCATTTCTATAAGAAGTAAATGTACACTAATAGAGCATGCAAGCAGAAAAAAAGTTAAGGAAAATTAGCTGGATTGAAAAATGACGTTGAGGAAGATAGTTGTTTTTTATGCTCTTATAGTCTCTTTACATGCATGATTACTGAGCACAATAACTAGAATTGGGTTGTTATTTTGGGTGTTTAGCTTGAATTATCTGGATTGTATTTGTGGAAAGAGTGCAAAGAGCACTCTGTAATCAAATATTTCACCTTGCAACATTCGTCTTTGATCATATCGAAAAGTCCACAGCATTGTAGTAGACGATATTCTCGGCCATTCATGACTTTGCTTTCGTATGTACCAAAGTGAGGTTACTCTTTGGTTATGTGACACTATTTAATAAAATAATCACAATTTTGTTTGCCCAAATTCAGATTATCAACACTTTGAGACCTAGTAAAAAGAGACAATTATGGGCAAAAAAGTATCAGCACACAGTATCTGCTTGGTAGATGAGCATTTGATGAATGTTCCACAATTTTTGCTTTCCTCCTTTACGAAAACACGCTGCTCAAGAACCCCCTGCAAGTATCCCTCACACTTAGCTTTACACACGCACGAATCCTCATTTAAATAACAAAGTAGTGTTCATTACCAGATTCCTGATGGCTTCTCGCTTTGCTCCCTGAATGTGGAAAAACATTCTCAGTTATTGTTCAAAATGATCATAAACCCAGTGTGTTAAGAAGCACCATTGGAAACAATTTTACCGCGATTTTCCAGAGAAGGCATCGTCGATTTGTTCAGGGGTTGGTCTTTCAGAGTACGTTGCTAGCAAGACATACTTCTCCTTTCCATTTTCCTCGTTCACCCTCTTGTAAAGCTCATACCGGTAAGGATAAGACATCCTGACCAAATTCAGGTCAAAGATTCAGAATCAATAGACATTGATAACATTGTTTCTCTACTTCACAACCCAACAACTATACCTTAGAGCACCCATAATTGGGTATTGTGTTCCCAAATAATAGAGAAGCCGGAATACATAGCAATTGTCAAATGTTAAGGCATATTCCAGCCTTTGCTCCCTGCCCATTGTCTGAGACACAAAGAAATTCTAAGCAACATAACCTTTTTATCAGATGGTTAGGAAATCACTGTGTGCACTTACTTGCATTATGCCACTTGAAGCGGGTAAGTCCTGAATATAATAAGGTATATCAAACATGTAACATACAAGAGGTAACAATGTTACCACGTAGTCTCTGTATAGAAAATGCAAGCAGCAAAATGTACCTTGAGGCGAGGATTGATAAGTACAACTGGCCTTTTCCCAGCAGCAGTAGTCATCGCTTGTAGATCCTAACAAAAGAGTTCAGTATATTTTATAAGTGAGGTCACTATGTTCAAGTGAATGACGAATTCTAGCATTTCAAGCTCCTTACATCTATAATACAGTTTCCAACCGCATTTTGTGGAGCCACTAAGATGAATATGTCGTCTTCTTCATCAACTTCTTTACCACCTGTTATTGCCGACACAGCTTTGTTCATATGTGCCTCAAAAGAATCAAAGAGCAGCATAATGTGTATTACTTGTATCCGGACAAATATATCCAACTTGTTATGCATCACAAGCTTGATTGAGTACACACAACAATATTCTGATGATGGTGCAGTTCTTGTAAGATTCTCTAGTTACTAAACCCAGAAGAAACCGACTATGATATCGTCAAGAGGTATTTTTTAGTGTTGAAAAGTATTCAATTTCATATGTTACCAATTGCACCAAGCTTGACGAAAGTTCCCAAAGTTTCATCATCACCCCAGTCCATGTATTCTAAAATCTTTCGAGTGCCTGCCAACTGCAGTGGCATCCCAGCAAGTGCACCTTCCCCCATTGACCCCTGAACACAAACCTGGAAGAGGAAAGAAGCTGAATGAACAAGAATTGTGAAACCGTATCCAAGTAACATTACTTAGTCTTCCAAACCATGTATACCTTCACTCTTTTTCCATCATCAGCGAATGATAAAGCTAGAACTCGAACAAGTTCCATCAAGGTTCCTATCCGGTAAACATCCTACGTATCACAATAGCTCATAAATTTTGATAAAATTTATGAAGCTTGATATCATATAAAACAACTAGAGAAATGAATAACTGACCATTTCCGGATTTAGCTCAGGGATATTTATGTCCACCTATTCATTTGTAACAGTATCAGTCTAGTCAAGCAGCTGCTTTAGGTATTGTAACATAATGGCGACAAACTTAACATGTGACATAGCAAATAGATTTGTCCGGATAATCCTCACCCGAAGACGGGTGTTTCCATCCTTGATAGATCTAATTGTCGCTTGCAGCACATCTTCATAAAAATAAGCCCTAATATCCCTCGAATGCGGAATGTTATTCAACCTCGTTGGTATCCCTCTCCATTTATCCTGCAAAAATGTTACATGACATAAATAAGAACATCTCCAAAGTTACCTCCTTCTACTTGCTAACTTGAGAAAGGAGTATAATTCAAGGACCTGAACAGGAGATGCTTTATCTGCAAGGACCTGTTTCAGAATTAGCGCCGCGTGCATACAGTGATAATCAAATCAAAGTTAAACAAGAAGTAAAAGGAATAATTTAGTCCTAAAAGTATTGATTGACCAAAAAATCTCAAACACACTAGAGGAGTTCCTGAATCTATTTTTCTAATTTAAATGTGGCCATAAAACTTAACCAAGAGTCTATTGTTTAGAATACCGGAATCAAAATTCTAAGAACACCCAAAAAGATGGATTTGTTTTCTATGGAAGTAAAGAGAAAGATTACTGAAGAAAGTATTTTCTAAATAACCTGAAGTAGAACAAGACAAAAGTTCAGATTACAAGGATTGGGAAAACTCATCTTGACTGGAAAACACTGACCCTGCTATTAAGAACGGCACCATGAAAATATACATATGTAAATGTGTGACTACTTGCCAGTCTTTATCATTCTGTTTAACTGTATCTGAGACAGTAGCGTCTGGGTCTCCTCGAAAACCACTTCTTTTGGCCTGTTTGCATCAATCTGTGTTCGAATGAGATGATACCAAACCACAAATGTCAATGATGGCATCCCAATACTTTATAGAACCGAAAAGGTAAGAAAGAAAAAAAAAATTGCCTAATACCTTGACCATAACATCTGAGTATGCAGAAATAATCGCTTCAGAATTTTGTTTGTATATTTGCAGACGTGCTTTTACCTTCAACAAAATAAACTCATGAGACTACAGTTGAAGATATTTAAAGATTAAGAAGCAAGTAATAAGTCCAAAAAGTTACCTTCTCCTCTGTATCATCAGGGCGTGTAACCAGTCTTGCTTTAATTTCATCTGATTCAGGAGGGTAATTTTTAATGTGATAAATTTTTCCAGTCACTGGATCCAACCTCCTACCAACACATCTGTCGATTAAAATTTCATCAGGAACCTGTCATTAAGAATGGCATATAAGCAAAGAAACATAGCCACGGATAGTGAACATATGATATTGCCTTTAACACCAATTGAGGAAATGGATACCATACGCAATAAGAGCAATTTCCACGTACATCTAATAAGAGAAAAATGTCAGGTTTGACGTTCAGTTTGTCCAAACTTTGTGCCTGGGCAAAACTCCGTGGAAATCCATCAAGAAGCCATCCATGCTCTTTAGCATCTTCATGTGATAATCTTCCAGCCACCATCTAGAATAGTAGTAGATATCAGAGGAAGAATGATAAAATAATACATGAAGCAGGTAAGTTAAATCAGTACCGCGATAACAATCTCATCTGGAACCAAACTACCCGAATTCATGAACTCTTTTGCTCTCTTTCCAATATCTGTCCCGGATGAAACCTCTGCCCTCAATAGATCCCCCGTTGATATGTGCACTAAACCAAACTGCATGAGCAAGAAACAAAAACCTGACATGATTTACATCTAGACATGCAAACATCGTCAACATAATGGTAAACATAGTGAAGATGCTGAAGGTAAAAAAAAAGTCGTAGGGAATTGTACAAAACTAAAACAAGAGCAGATATTTCCTATGTTGTTAACAAGCTGTGCTCGTTCTCCTCTTTACCACACAACATCCATATTGTGTTTACATAACGATTTCACAGATTCTGATTAGGCATCTTGTTTAAATACAGAGAGAATATCATTTCTTCGATTAGTTACTATAAAATTCGTATTGTAGAATTTTGGTTTCATGCAGTTAGAGATATAGACAACTATTCGTAATACCCTCTACTGAGGCAGAACACCATTATGCAATGGCATTGACTACTCGTTAACTCATCTAATTAACTGCACTGCATCAAGAACACATATTACGAGTCTAGCAAATCTTTAGAGTACAATTGGTCCTTGTGGATCGACCGTATATGCTACCTTGCGGTTAAGTGTATCGGGTAATTACTTGTTAACATATCAAAGTTGTGTGTAACAACTTGGATAAGATTATAAACAATTATTTGGTGTTAATTAGTTATCATGGTTATACTTACTAGTGCAGATAAGGGAGCAGTGGAATAATATATATTACCTTGTGAACAATGAGCTCACATTGAGTGCCTTTTCCTGAAGCCGGTGCACCCGAAATCATCACCTTCAATGGCTCATCTATCGAACACCTAATCTATAACGAATCACAAAACACATAACATAATTTATCCCTCTACATGTTCCAAATTGGCCATGAAATGTGTAAAATTGTACATATCCGAGGACAAAGTTATTAGAACCTGAGAACTGGAAGTGGAGGACTGAGAGGTCTGACGGGGTATGACGGAGAAGGAGAGACGACGACGGAGGCTGCGGTAACGGCGGCGGATCGGTGATCGCAAGAGAGGGAGAGGAGTCGACGGAGAAAGCGATGAAGTGGAAACAGAGGATGGAGACGAAGTTGAAGAGAAATAAGCAGAGGTGAGAGGAAGAGACGCCATTGTTAAATCCTTCCCGTTGCTCTTTTTTTTTTCTGGACGGGATTTTTAACGGACAAAATTATAAGAAAATGCTTCTAGGGAGAAAAAAATCACCAAATGTTTTGTCCTTACTCGTATCCATTAAAGATGGACAAGTTTTGTGGCTTAGATGAGGCTAGAGTTCGTTTCTCTTTTATTTTTTTAGGTTTTGATTATCACTTAACTTTTTCCATATTTTTATTTGGGCTAAATTACCAAGTAACATGGATTCAAAAAGAATTAAAAAATAATAATTATGGTTAAGTGTTTTCTAGGTATATAACTCTGATGGGATAGGAGTGACATAAATACCAAATCATCCTTTAGATTTATAATCTTTACAAGATCATATATTTGTTTTAAAAAGGTAAAATTTGCAGCAAAGATCATATAATTCCGACAAGAGAAAAAGAAACATTCAAAAATAGATATAAATATGGTGATGGTTACCGCATCGGTGAGGTGCATATGGAAAAAGTAGTGGTGGTGGTTGTGGTGATGGTGATGGTGAAGGTGTTAGTGGTGATGGTAAAATTGTTGATGACTATGGTAGGTTTGAAATCGTGAGATTCAATGTTAATATTGGTAGTGGTGGTCATGCCCTATCATGGGCTAAAGTCCATAAAATAAAAAATTTCAAATAGCATAACCTTATAAAACAATTTAAACACTATTTTAGAGAAAGTAGTTGTGGTAAAATTAGTTTTTTAAAGTTGTTGTGGTAGAATTAGTTTTTTTCTGAAATTTTTTTAAAGTAAAACAGCTGAATTTGTTTGAGATAAAGTATTTTTAAATTATTTAAAACTGTGTTTTGTTAGATTAAGTCGGGTCGGTCTTGGTGGTGGTGGTAACGATGGTGCTGATGACAGAATTGAATTAGTAAGATTTGGTGATAGTGGTGGTAGTGTTGATGACAATTGTGAGTTGAAGATTAAATCTGATTGTAGTGGTGATGGTAGTGTTGATGAAAGAGGTGGATAAGTAAATTTGAATGTGGTAGTGGTGGTGATGTAGATGACATAAGAGAGATAAAGAGAAAGAAGCGAAAAAATAGTGATGTGTGTGAATGTTGTAAATGTAATTTTCTAATCTTTCTCGACAAGTTACTATTGGTAAACGATATTTATTTAACTTTTTTATTTCAAGATTTGTTATTACATATATTTTTCCTTTTTTTCGATTGAACACCTACTTGTAAAAAACTTCAGCTTATTATAGTAATGTCTTGTTCTTTTGGAGGTCACGAGCGACCCCAATTGGCGACGAAATTTTTTTTTTTTGGTTTCTTTTTTAATTGTTAAATTTTTGTATTGATTAACTTTTTTCCTAAATTTTCGATCGCTGAATTTTTTGGCGCTCAATTTAATTGACACGACGTCCCAAGTCCTTGTCTCTCACCTGAAAGATGTCGTTGGTTTCTGAGTTGAAAAACAGTTAATTTGTAAGTCATTGAACATGGTGGCTAGCGACAATAGCTCCGTTCCATGCCTAATTTCATAGGAAACCTTAAAGTAGCTTTATTCCGTTAAATTTAATCCATATCTCAATTCCATTAATTTAATATTACGTTGGTGTCATTAACATAAGAGAGTGTCATTAACATAAGAGATGTCGTTTCTCTAGAGAACAAAGCAAATGTATTTTATAATAAAAATCTTATGCAGCTTTTAATTTTAATTTCAATCCTGAAATTTAACTTAATTGAGTAAACTTTCTTTACAATATTGACGAATTAGTAATATTTTCCATTAGATTATTAAATATACATATCATAATAAAAATTAATTGTATTTCATTGAATTCAATTCATTATCAAGAATCAACTTTTACAGTTTCAAATTAAATAAAAAACAACTCATTTGTTTAATTCTTAAGTATATCAAATTTTGTAAATACTTTTATTTCTGGCATGCATGCATTTATTATAGAATTCTGAGCGTGTCATAGTTAATTGTTAATGCAAGCATAGTTTGCTTCACTAAGATGAAAATTCCATTTTTATCTCTGGAATTGTCTTATAATAGCTGCATGTCATCTACAATAATACTCTCTCCGTTTCACAAAGAGTGTCGTTTTAAATTTTAAACTTGTTTTACAAAAAATGTCGTTTTGTGTTTCAATGCAGTTTTTAAAACCAAATCTCTTTTTTATCCATACTATTTCAGCTTATTAATTAGAGAGAGGGTATTATTTAATGTATTAATAAATGGTAGAAATGAAATTTGTTTACTTTTCTTAATTTGTGTGAAAAATAGTAGAACGACAGTCTTTGTGAAACAGAGAGAATATGATTCTGACACGCAAGCCAAAAATAAACTACAGTTTCAAATTTTCAGTTTTTAATCTTGTTATAAATTTCAATTTAAGGTGTAAATGGTTATCCATTAGATGAATGAGATGAAAATAAATTGGAAGAAAAAATATAGATGAATAGTTTTCATCTCATTCATTTGCGGTAGAGTGGATGAAAGCTTTTTTTATTTTTTTCTTCTTTGTTTATTTTGTTAAGAATGAAAAAGATGAATAATAGATTTTAGACTTTCAACTCAAATAGTAACATTTGAGATGAATCTATTTTTATCCAGTTTTTTTATTCTAAAAATGCAACCATTTACTTAGACTCTTTTCCTAAACTTTTGTAAGTAAATTTTTGTTGATAAATAAATTTATTATTTCAACAACAAATAACTGATTTTTATACAATTATTTGTATTAATATAATAATAGATAACGATAGTTTTCTTTCTATTTTTTAGAATATATATTTAAATTCCTCGAATAATAAAGAATAAATGAGTTAAAAAGATGCGTATGTAACACTTCGTGTTTCTTTACTTCTTTTACTCAAATTCGTAAATAAAATGTACAATCAAACACAACAATTCTTTTAGTAAAATAAAACTGGTTATTCAGTTTTTTACCAAAATGTCAATTCTAGTTCTAGAATCAAAAGACCAAAAAGCATCATTCACCAACATGGTAGTGCATTCTGTAAAGTGTAAAGTAATCAAAACCGAACGAAATGAAATTAATCTTAAATATTAAGAAAAAAAATAAACATTTTCAGGTTCAGAGGCATTACCATAAAAGATGCAACAAGATGAAGCAAAAACAAAAACAAGAAAGAGGGAACAAATTTTCCTACACGAAACGACAAAAAAAAAAAATTGAAACTTCAATATGACACAATGAACCCTTACACTTCCTTGTTGGAGCAATTGAATGACTTGATTGATGCCTTTGCTTAAACGATAACAGTTCTCTTCAAAAAGTTATACAATCTCTCTAAGCCATAAGCCTCTGGTCTGATCCTTAGTCTAGTTTCACCGAAGAAAACAAGTAGTGCACGAACCAGAAGGAAGAAAGGAAACCAATTGTACCTGTTGCGAGCATGATAGCCAAGACCATAAAGAGAGAGTAGCCGAGATAAAGAGTTGCTGAAACAGGTCCACTCAAGCTTTTGAGGTCGAATACGAGATAGTTTATGGAGTATATGAAGATGTAGATTGCAACGGATCCTGATGCAAAGAAGGATTTCCACCACCATTTATAGTCTTCAACACACAGGTGCATGTATGTTAGCACTAGGGAAACCTCGGCACACACTACCACAAGAAGGATCAAGACAACAAAAAGGAATCCGAAGACATAGTAGACACGGCCCATCCAGATGCTAGACATGATGAAGAAAAGCTCAATGAAGAGGGTTCCAAATGGAAGTGTTCCAGCGCCAAGAACCAGAAGCCACGATGGGTATTTCTGAGCTGGGATTTCCCGAGGAATTTGGTTGGTTCGAACTGGGAATTCAATGTGAGGAGCCTTGGCTCCAAAGTAACCACCGATAAGAGTGAGAGGAACCGAGATGCAAAACCACAGGAGGAGGAGGATAACAAATAGAGAGAAAGGAATGGCTCCAGTACTATGGCTACCCCATAAAAGGAAGTTGAGCGTTGTAAGGATCAGAAACGCAATACCAGGGAAAAAGCAAGCAGCTTTCCATGCAACAGACATCCATCCACGGTGATCGCCACAGCCAATTGTCCTCCAGAGACGAACTGAAACATAACCAGCTGCAATGCCAAGAATCATGTAGAAGAAGAGCATACCCGTAATAAGTGTTCCACGTGAAGCCGGTGACATGAACCCAAGAGCAGCAAACAAAATGGTTACAACAGCCATGCCAAGAATCTGAACTCCGTCACCAACCATGACACACAAAAGCGAGGCGTTTGATGGAGCACGGAAAACATCACCCACGACAAGCTTCCATCCAGATAACTCTTCGTTCATCTGAGCTTGAGCCTCCTTGTCAAGCTCCTCATAGCGGGTCAAATCCCGCCTAACAGTTCTCAAGAATATCACGAGGACGATACCGGCCAAGAAAGTGATAACCATAAGAGAGTTCAAGATTGAGAACCAATGAACCTTTGAACCCTCCATCTTCAGGTACGCATCCCATCTAGATGGCCATTTGATGTCACTCTCCTCAAAACTGACTTCATACGAAAATACAATGGACTGACCTTCCTTAACAGACATGGCAACACTAGTGGAATCACATTTAATTGGGGTTGAGTATCTTTCATACATTTTCAACTTCTTTGTAGAGTCACCATTATGAGCAAAGCTACAAGGAACCACCTCAAACCCAACAACCATATACCCAGGCACATCTGAATCTTTCTTCCCAACCGTTGGAATCACCTCAGCCGCATCCCCAGTACCCATCACACGTGCCACATTAGCAGCCTCTTCATACTTATGAACAAGAACCTTAAACTTCAAGTGGTTAAAAACATAATAAATACCCTGAAGCTTAATCCCAACAGGATAACCAGTCCACCTCAAAACATACCCATCTTTCTTAGTATACCGAATCGCCGGTAAATTATCAAGCATAGGGTTAACCTGATACATCTCATCAATCCTCTTCTTCAAAAGCTTAAAACTATCAGCAGACAACTTCTCAGTCTGACAAAGAAAGATCTCACTCTCATTCTTAAACATTTTAAACCTATACGGCGAATTCTCAATCCGATCTCCCATTAGAAGCTCACCTAAATTCTCAGCACTATCCTTAATCCCCTCAGTGGGTTTACAAAAGGGTAAACTATAATAGCTAAAGGGCATTTCGGTTTCAATAGAAGTAAGTGAATTCACCTTCACATTCAAGTAATCACCAACTTCATACTTATGCGGGTAGCTTCCCGGAAGGTAAAAACCGAAACTTGATTGAACCACCAACAAAATCGCAAGTACCCAGATCCCAAATCGATCCATCGACCTCATATCTGGATTAACAAATAAAGAAAACACCTTGTCAGATCCGGATCGGTACACAGTATAAGAAGAAGCTCAGATCTAGAAAAGTCGACGAAGGGCACAGAAAAATAGTTTGAGAGATGAGCAAATTAGGGTTCTGGAAGCGGGAAAATAAGATCGGAACTCACCTTTTCCGGCGGAGAAGAGATTTGGCAGCGAAGAAGTGCGAATTTCTCGGTGAAGGAACGCATGAGGCTTTAAATACGACGAGTGAATAACAACACCGACGCATGTTAAAATTATGTTTGGACGAAATTACCCTCCATGACTCATCATAATTACCACAGTACCGCACCGTCGGTTTTGTTTTTATTTTACGTTAAACATAGGGATTTAATGGAAAAAAGAACCGTAAAGTATCAGACGTATCCATTTTAAAGCTCACAATTAAATTATTAGAAATATACAATTTATTTATCATCAAAAGAAAAATATACAAAAGTTTGTAATGTTTTTAGAAAGATAAGCACGCAAACGAATAAAGGTTTCTATTTTATATGATTTTAGAATTTTTAAATTGAGATTAGCGGTTTTTAAAAATTTATAATGTTTTGAATACGTGTTATTTTTTAACATGTTATTTCTTAATTATTAACAACACAATAAACCAATTAAGCGAGATATGTTCAACGAAATTATAAATGAAAGGGTTTTTTTCACTAGAATTTCATATTTGAAGTTTTTTCATTAATTACTTTAGTATTTCAGAAAAAAAAAATTCTTCTTTTTAATACATCTTAAAAAAAAATGTCTGAAGCATGAAAATTTATCATATTCCATAAATCATTGTTTTTTTTTGAACTGAATATAAAATTATATTAAAACCAAAAAGTTGTTGTTTACATCAGGTGCATCTTAATGTTAGAAAAAAAATCGCTGAAAGAATTTGAGTTCTGAACTTAAGATACTAGTGCGCCTAGGTGCTTCTGGAACCGAACCAGATTTGAAGCAAATCTTTAAGCCTGCCATCCTTGATCAATGAGAGCTTGTTTCTGACTTGTTTGTCGATAAGTTTGATGAGAGTTTAATGCAAGATGGGCAATTGACCGTGACGATGGGAGTTGCGCTCTCCCCAAATGTAGTGAATGCATACTAAGAAGACATAACGTAATACGAATAGGGAGGATCGAGTTTGAGTGTGACCTCTGTTGAGGATGAGTTGTATAAGCTGTTCCTAGTCAATAATAAACCTTGTTTGAAGCAGCTCTTGTGCTAGTTTTTTCCAGATTTTGCCGAGTACCAACAGCGAAGAATAAATGATCTATTGTCTCCAATGAGGCATTACATAGGGTATAAGTGATGTTTGCACCTATTCCATTTTTGCATTCGATCCTCTGTTGATAATCTGTTAAGAATTGCAAGCCAAGTGAAGAGCGAATATTTAGGAGTAGAATGCTTAAACCAAACCCATTTTTGCCACGGTACTGATGGAAAAGTGTCTCAGATAAGTAGCCAAGTGTTTTTAGTGTTGAAACCTGGTTTGTAACGATCTCCCTTGCTCCGCCACAAAGAGATATCAGCCACCTGTGATGCAAATTGCTGCCTCTTCAATTGTAGTACCTCCTCAATGCGTTTCAAAATATATGTTCGATGGTGCCTTCTCCGTCTAGAAGACCAAGCCTCGGCCACTGAAACATTTAGAGGCACTCCTAATTCGACCACTCCTCTCGGACCCAACAATTCATTAAGGCATCCCAACTCAGACCAAGGATCAAACCAAAAAGATATGGTTTCACCATTTCTAACTTCCCTCATGTGAAAAGCTCTTGCCATTGTTCTATATTTAAGGATTTTCCGCCATATCCAGGATCCAATATTAGGTGAGTTCGTTACAATCCAAAAAGACTCTCTTCGTATCAGAAATTGATGTACCCACCTTACCCACATAGATTCTTGAGAGGACACTAGTCTCCAAATCAGCTTAAGACAACAAACTTTGTTAATCTCCCTCAAAGATCTTAAACCAAGTCCACCTTCCGGTTTCGGTTTACAAACTTATGTCCATGCCACCTTGGCTTTCTTTGGATTTAGCTCAGGCCCTGACCAAAGAAAAGCTGAGAATAGCTTGTCTAATTCTCTAATACATGCTTGAGGTAGATGGAGAGCTGATAGCCAGAAGTTTGATATGCTCATTAAGACCGAACTAATGAGTTGTAGACGCCCCACAAGTGATAAAAATCTGTTTGTCCAAGCACTAATACGTTTCCGAACCTGTTCCAGCAAAGGAAGAAAATTGGAGTTTGTCATTCTCTTAGATAGAAGCGGTAGTCCTAGATATCTCACTGGTAGTTGTCCCACAGCAAAGGGAAACAAAGATGATATTGATTCTCGGCTAGTGTTTGAGACACCTGCAAGAAAGATGGTTGATTTTTCCAGACTTATATGAAGTCCTGAGAGCTTGGCAAAATCTTTAAAGACTTTGATTATCCCCTCCATCGATCGAATGTTTCCATCTGAGAACACAAGAATGTCATCTGCAAAGGTAAGATGAGTGAGACTTATAATTTTGCATTTGGAGTGGAAACCAAATTGCCTTTCTCTGGCCGCTCTATCTAGTAATTTGGAGAGCACGTTCATTGCATTTACAAATAAATAGGGGGAGAGAGAGCATCCTTGTCTAAGTCCTCGTTTACTTCTGAAAAATCCCACTAATTCCCCATTGACTTGTACTAAGAACGATGCTGAGGTGATGCATAGAGAAATCCAATGTATGAATTGATTCGGGAAATCCATAGCTTTTAGGATATTTAGAAGGAAAGGCCATTGGACATAATCAAAAGCTTTGGAGATATCTATCTTGATGGCAACCGAGATGGACCCACATTTCGATGGTAGTCTTTCACCAATTCTGTCGCAAGCAACAAGTTCTCAATTAGAAGCTTATCTTGAACGAAGGCAGTTTGATTGATAGCAATGAGGTTAGGAAAAATTCTCTTCAGCCTATTTGCAATAATCTTGGAGATGACTGATATATCATGGTTTTTACGGTTTTTAACCATGATATAGGAATCGTTTTTAGAGTCTTTATAGAGTCTTTACAGTATTTTCTAGTCTTTTAGAGTCTTTGCAGGTTTAGGAGCGTTTTGGACTTATTTGGAGATTATGGGACGTTTTGGAGTAATCCGAGAAGCTGTGCTGAAGAAACCAACTCGGAGAGCAAAATTGGTGTGAGTGTCGATCGACACTAGGCATTAGTGTCGGTCGACACCAATATCTGACGGCAATCGAACTTCCCATCTTTTTGAAGTTTTGAAGAATTGCAAATTTGGCCCAGAAGTTGTCCCTGTTTACAAATAAAACCCAAATCGTGTTTTAGCTTATTTATAGGATTTTAAGGTCATTGTTTAGACCTATGCTTAGAATGCTTGATTTTTAAGCAGCCACCTCTTCAGGGATTTTTGGAGAAGATTTCTAAACTCTTTTCTTCTTCTCTTGATTTTCTTAATGCAATTTATTTCCTTCATGAATTGTGTTTCATTGATCATGTCTGAGTAATCTCCCTGTTAGGTTTAGGGTTTTCAAAGGAATTCATGAATTGTTAGATTGTTAGATTGTTAGGATTGAATCTATAGAGTTCTTCATCTAGATTGTGTTTATTGCTTATTCTAGCTTAGCTACCTAGAATCTGATCTTAGGTTGATTAGTTGACACGAAAGTGTAATTGATTGCCTGAACTATCTTAGATGAACAAAATACCCTATTCGCAAAGAAATTTGGTTTAGAGATTTTGTGAACATATCAAACCTGAACTTTAATGCTTGTTTAAGTTGAAGAATTCGCAAAGAGATTTGGGATTCTAAAATTTAAGCATAGATAATCTTCGCAACGAAAGTTGGTTGATTTTACATTAGTGTTTTGAGTTCTAGAATGGTTCTTAATTACAATCCTGATAATTGTTTTGTTCTGCAATTCTGAATTTCCTGAGAATTTCCCTAAGCTTAGCTTTTCTCCCATTCATCTTACAACCCAATTTTAATTCTCTTGTTATTTTTAACTTACAATTTCTTCTGTTTAGCTATATTTCCAAACTGATAATCTATTGTGTGAACATTAGTGCTTGTGGATTCGATCCCTAAGTACTACAGTGATCTCTTAATTTGAGAGAGTAGCTCAAGGGTAAATTTGAGCATATCAATGACCTTATAAATGACATTGCAGCAGGATATAGGCCTATAGTTTTTTATTTCTATAGCTGAGGAAGATTTTGGTATGAGAGCTAAGATGGTGGAGTTCATACCTTTTGGAAGGAAACCCTTTGTAAAAAAAGATTGAACTCTGATTGTGAATTCTTTCCCAACAACCAGCTAAACTGCTTTATAGAACTCCACATTGAAACCATCTGGTCCCGATGATTTATTGGTTGGCATTGAAAATATCACATCTTGAATTTCCTCCGCCAACACAGATTGTACTAATTTGCTCTGATCAATCGTTGAGCATCTGTTTGGCAAGAGCTCTGTGAGAGTCTCTATCGAGGGATCCCTATAATCTGCAGGAATAGTAGCTCAAGGATAAATTTGAGCATATCAAATTTTGGCACCGTTGCAGGGGACTCTTGTTGCACCATTAGATTTCTGTTAGGTTTTAGTATAAATTCTTTTGTTATTTATTTACTTACGTTTTTTTTTGTTTTTTTTTTCTCTTTATGTTTCAGGTTTATGCCTAATCGCAAAACCAGGAGCAACAAAGATCTTCAGCTTACAAATCCTTCCAACCAAGACATAACAAGAATTGAGCGCACTAATCGCAAAGCAAAGAAACTTGTTGCAATGGATCACTTGGTTGTTTTGGTAAGGGATGAAGCTGGGGTACTGCGTGATCAAGAGGGCAACGTGCGAAATGAACGGGGTCATAAAGTTGATGCTGAGGGTAATGTGATACCCGAACCCGCCGTTGGTGTCGATCGACACCCTGGTGGTGTCGCTCGACACCCACCTGCTATTGAGGCTCCAGATTTACAGGCAGCTGCTGCTGCTGCCGCTATTACTCGTGGCAGGACACTAGGGGATTACAACAGGCCATATCAGTTCTATGCGAATCGATCTGCGATCATTCCCCCACCCTTTCAGAGGAATTACTTCGAGCTGAAACCCGCATACTTCACTCTTGTGGGACAGCATCCCTTTCATGGTCTTCCTCATGAACAGCCCATGGATCATATTGAGAGGTTTGAGGATCTCGTTACAAGCATTAAGGCTAATGGGGTCTCTACAGATTTCCTCTTCTGCAAACTTTTCCCTTATTCTCTTGGAGGGAAAGCAGCTTATTGGCTCAAGCAATTGAAGCCAGGATCTCTGACAACTTGGTGGGAGACCAATAATGCATTCTTAAACAACTTCTATGATGATGCAAGGTCAGAGGATGCGAGAACAAAGATCTCAACCTTTTCTCAACAACCAGCTGAAGCATTCAAAGCTGCTTGGGTGCGATTCAGAGCTTATCAGCGAGATTGTCCGCATCATGGGTTCAGTGAGGTTCAGTTACTGGGAATCTTCTTCAGAGGTGTGGATTGGAAGTATCAGATGGCTCTGGATGCTGCAAGTAATGGCAACTTCAACACCAGATATCCAGAGGATGCAGTCACTTTGATTGAGAACTTAGCTTCTAGCAACAGCACGAAAAATGCAGATTTCGAGAGAAAAAAGCTAGCAGAAAACTCTGAAGGTGGTCAAATCGCTGAGGTAAAAGCCAAGTTGGGTTCTGTGCATAATCTTCTCGTGGGTAAGAGATCAGTTCACTTTGCTGCTGAGGTTGAGACTTTTGAGCCTGTGGAAGAGGATTGCAACTATGCCAATGGAGCTGGATTTAAGGGTCCAAGATATGTTAATGCACAGAGGAGTGCCTTCACAGAAAACCAGATGCCTGAGTATCAGAGGAGTAGTTTCACCAGGAACTATGGTTCTTCTTCTTACCAAGCCCACCCTCCACCCAATTCAGAGAGTGAGGTCAAGTTTATGATGGAGCGGATTCTAGAGCGTCAGCAGAAGATTACAGTGGACTTTAATGGAAAGATCGATACTCTGTACACTGATTTGAATGGGAAATTCGAAACTCTGAGCACCCATGTAAAGAAGCTAGACACTCAAGCTGCTCAGACCGCTGAGTCTGTCAAAAGACAAGAGGGATTCCTTCCTAGAAGGACTGGTGCATGCAATGCTATTCTGGTGGCCGATATGGATGATTTCAGTGATGGTGCGGATTTTGATGTTTCACACTCAGTGTCGATCGACACCAACACTATGTGTCGCTCGACACCAGCTTACGTTCACGAGAATTCGAGTCGAGACGGAGAGAAATCGACCCCGATCGATACAAAGGACTCGACACCCCTCAGAGGATGAAGAGAATTCGACGCAAGACGGACCAAAATCGATCGAGCTCGACACTAGAGTGTCGATACAAGAGGTCAGTGTCGATCGACACCAACCTAGTGTCGATCGACACCCTGTGCGGACTGAACCAAAACCTATCAATAATCTTCTTCAAATCGGAGAAAGAGTGTATACGCCTAAGGTTCCTTTCCCAAAGAGTCTTAGGAAGTCTAAACAAAAGATAGAGGACGCCCGATGCAAAGCAATCATGGACAAGGTGGTGATTGAGATGTCTCTAGTTGATGCAGTCACGATTTCACCTCCACTTAAGCGGTATGTGAAGAGAATGGTTACTAATGGTTTGAGTCCTGAGGAAGGAGCTTTACTTACCAGGGACATTTGCGAGCATATCTCACATGAGACCCCACAGAGAAAGAAAGGAACGAAGCAGAAAGGGGTTGTGTCTGAACAGATCAGTGCTATGATTCAGAGTAAGATTCCAGAGAAGCTACCTGATCCGGGAAGTTTTGTGCTCGATTGCTCAATCTTCACGGGACAATTTTTGCATTCTATCTGCGATCTTGGTTCCAGTATCAACTTGTTGCCTCACTCTGTTGTTGTACGCCTGGGGATGACTGATTTCAAGCCGACCAGGATCTCTCTCATCTTAGCGGATCGATCCAAAAGGATTCCAGAGGGTATCTTAGAAGATGTTCCAGTGCAAATTGGTGAATGTACGATTCCTACCGATTTTGTGGTCTTGGAATATAAGGAGGAACCCAATGATCTTTTGATTTTGGGACGACCCTTTTTAACTACAGCTGGGGTTCTGATTGATGTGAAAAAGGGACGCATAGCTCTGAATGTGGGTGATCTGGTCATGAATTTTGACATGGACAAGATGAGGAGGACACACACCATTGATGGACAGACATTCTCTGTAGAGATCTCCACAGATATTACCGCTGGGTATGTCAAGGAGTTGGGGTCAAGTGAACAAGTGAATAAGCAAGATGTTGCGCTTAAGGATTGGTGTGGTGATCATCTTTTCAGTACTAGGCTACAGGCAGAGGTTCTACTCAGTGACAAGTTGCCAGGGGATGATGTTTTTGAGATGGAGATAGGGATTGCAAAGAAGAGTTGCAGAAAAGGTGTTGAGATCCGAGCTACAGACATAGTGTCGATCGACACCACCCGGGTGTCGGCCGACACCTCACTTGATGAAACGGATGAATGTCGATCCAGCCATTTTTCACTCGACACAGGGATTCGACATAAGGACATAGTGTCGA
This sequence comes from Turritis glabra, assembly GCA_900406565.1. Lineage (NCBI taxonomy): Eukaryota > Viridiplantae > Streptophyta > Magnoliopsida > Brassicales > Brassicaceae > Turritis > Turritis glabra. The sequence goes on from OVBN01000192.1 coordinate 1,379,268, forward strand.
GCGACACCCACACTAGTGTCGGTCGACACTCTCCACGAGTTGACCCGGATTTACCTCCAAGACACTGTTTTCGGGTTGATTCTCTTGCTGCTCGTCCGAGACCTGTTGTGCAACAGAAAGCTCCACATCTCACACTCCATTCACCTCAGGGAAAGCAAAGGTACGTACATCCTAATCTCAAACCATCTCCTTTCATCAATAAGAACTTCAAAGGTACAAAAACTGTTTTGCCGTTAACCAAGCCACGAGATTCTCGTAGAGCGCTTATTTCTTTTTTTGATGATTGTGCAGGAAAAAAGAGTGTACAACCCAAGATTAAGTTCCGCCCTGCTCCTATTTCTCACTTCCTTGGTCGTTCTCACGCACCTAATGCCTATACACCACCTGGGATGATGAGACTAATTTCGTGGAAGCATTCATTGCCACCCTCTGCTCCACCTGATACCTGAGCTCCGCCACAATCCAGCTAATGACTGAAAACAAGCGCTTAGTGGGAGACAACCCACTCGTATGTTTTTCTATTTTATTTTGTTATTCATGTCGTTTCTATTTTATTTTATTTTGCCAACCCTGGGTTTGGTACCACTGGGGACAGTGTTACTTAAGTCTGGGGGAGGTAGTCACTGACTTTGTGTTTTTTTTTAGAGTCAGTTGTGTCAGTTTTATTTCGTTTTTATTGAGTCAAAACTTTGGTTAGGAAATAACGACCTCTCTTCTTAGTCTATTTGCCTGAGTGATTAATGCTACAGATTAAGTTCAAATCTGACTAATGGAAAATCTAAAGACTGATCGATGACCCAGAGCGATACATACTTCGCAACAGAATCCACTACAGCCGGAGCTAATTTCTGAGCTCTTCCTTTTACCTCATCAATGCAACTGATGTTCATAGGGCTTGACTTCCCGTTCCTACCTGACAAACGAAAACCTGAATGCAAAAGTGATGGTACTCCTCTCCCTTATTCAGTAAAAAAAATGTGTGTTTACAAGCAGAAAAGATGAGATGATTTTCTTTTGAGTAAAGGGATAGGAAAATTTCCAACGACCCCATTATTTTACTTTGAAAGGAATGATCACACGAAAGTTGGAAGCGAGGTTAGGAAAATTTCCTGTGATACCATTATTCACCTACACTTTCGATATATAAAAAAGAAAAAAGAGAAACAACACAAAAGATGTTGACAAAAGAATAAGTCTAGGGGAGAGAAAGAGTACCAAAGAGTGTGAAAAATTGGATGGTTTGTCATGGTATTGCACGGGAATGAGTCTAGAAGGTTCATGGCATTGATTTCATTGATGAGACCCAGCGATGAAGGCTGTGGAGAATGTTGTGAAGTTGTGGGTTAAATTTGGGATGTTGAAATGTCTACGGAGAAGTACATGGTGGTTCGATTTGGATTAGTCTGCTAAGCATATGGATTATGGTTTGAATGCTCAATGCAATGGTCTAAGAGAGAGAGAGTTTCCGCGTTTTTCAAACCTCTTTCACAGGTTAAGTTTCTGTTTTGCTTGAGGACAAGCAAATGCTAAGTTTGGGGGAGTTGATATATCATGGTTTTTACGGTTTTTAACCATGATATAGGAGTCATTTTTAGAGTCTTTGTAGAGTCTTTACAGTATTTTCTAGTCTTTTAGAGTCTTTGTAGGTCTAGGAGCGTTTTGGACTTCTTTGGAGATTATAAGACGTTTTGGAGCAATCCGAGAATCTGCGGTGAAGAAACCAACTCGGAGAGCAAAATTGGTGTGAGTGTCGATCGACACTAGCCATTAATGTCGGTCAACACCAATATCTGACGGCAATCGAATTTCCCATTTTTTTGAAATTTTGAAGAATTGCAAATTTGGCCCAGAAGTTGTCCCTGTTTACAAATAAAACTCAAATCGTGTTTTAGCTTATTTATAAGATTTTAAGGTCATTGTTTAGACCTATGCTTAGAATGCTTGATTTTTGAGCAGCCACCTCTTCAGGGATTTTTGGAGAAGATTTCTAAACTCTTTTCTTCTTCTCTTGATTTTCTTAATGCAATTTATTTCCTTCATGATTTGTGTTTCATTGATCATGTCTGAGTAATCTCCCTGTTAGGTTTAGGGTTTTTAAAGGAATTCATGAATTGTTAGGTTGTTAGATTGTTAGGATTAAATCTATAGAGTTTTTCATCTAAATTGTGTTTATTACTTATTCTAGCTTAGCTACCTAGAATATGATCTTAGGTTGGTTAGTTGACACGAAAGTGTAATTGATTGCCTGAACTATCTTAGATGAGCAAAATACCCTATTCGCAAAGAAATTTGGTTTAGGGATTTTGTGAACATATCAAACCTGAACTTTAATGCTTGTTTAAGTTGAAGAATTCGCAAAGAGATTTGGGATTCTAAAATTTAGGCATAGATAATATTTACAACGAAAGTTGGTTGATTTTACATTAGTGATTTGAGTTCTAGAATGGTTCTTAATTACAATCCTGATAATTGTTTTGTTCTGCAATTCTGAATTTCCTGAAAATTTCCCTAAGCTTAGCTTTTCTCCCATTCATCTTACAACCCAATTTTAATTCTCTTGCTATTTTTAACTTACAATTTCTTCTGTGTAGCTATATTTCCAAACTGATAATCTATTGTGTAAACATTAGTCCTTGTGGATTCGATCCCTAAGTACTACAGTGATCTCTTAATTTGAAGTAGCTCAAGGGTAAATTTGAGCATATCAAATTTTGGCGCCGTTGCAGGGGACTCTTGTTGCACCATTAGATTTCTGTTAGGTTTTAGTATAAATTCTTTTGTTATTTATTTACTTACGTTTTTTTTTTTGTTTTTTTTTCTCTTTGTGTTTCAGGTTTATGCCTAATCGCAAAACCAGGAGCAACAAAGATCTTCAGCTTGCAAATCCTTCCAACCAAGACATAACAAGAATTGAGCGCACTAATCGCAAAGCAAAGAAACTTGTTGCAATGGATCACTTGGTTGTTTTGGTAAGGGATGAAGCTGGGGTACTGCGTGATCAAGAGGGCAACGTGCGAAATGAACGGGGCCATAAAGTTGATGCTGAGGGTAATGTGATACCCGAACCCGCCGTTGGTGTCGATCGACACCCTGGTGGTGTCGCTCGACACCCACCTGCTATTGAGGCTCCAGATTTGCAGGCAGCTGCTGCTGCTGCCGCTATTACTCGTGGCAGGACACTAGGGGACTACAACAGGCCATGTCAGTTCTATGCGAATCGATCTGCGATCATTCCCCCACCCTTTCAGAGGAATGACTTCGATGAGGCATTACATAGGGTATAAGTGATGTTTGCACCTATTCCATTTTTGCATTCGATCCTCTGTTGATAATCTGTTAAGAATTGCAAGCCAAGTGAAGAGCGAATATTTAGGAGTAGAATGCTTAAACCAAAACCATTTGTGCCACGGTACTGATGGAAAAGTGTCTCAGATAAGTAGCCAAGTGTTTTTAGTGTTGAAACCTGGTTTGTAACGATCTCCCTTGCTCCGCCACAAAGAGATATCAGCCACCTGTGATGCAAATTGCTGCCTCTTCAATTGTAGTACCTCCTCAATGCGTTTCAAAATATATGTTCGATGGTGCCTTCTCCGTCTAGAAGACCAAGCCTCGGCCACTGAAACATTTAGAGGCACTCCTAATTCGACCACTCCTCTCGGACCCAACAATTCATTAAGGCATCCCAACTCAGACCAAGGATCAAACCAAAAAGATATGGTTTCACCATTTCTAACTTCCCTCCTGTGAAAAGCTCTTGCCATTGTTCTATATTTAAGGATTTTCCGCCATATCCAGGATCCAATATTAGGTGAGTTCGTTACAGTCCAAAAAGACTCTCTTCGTATCAGAAATTGATGTACCCACCTTACCCACATAGATTCTTGAGAGGACACTAGTCTCCAAATCAGCTTAAGACAACAAACTTTGTTAATCTCCCTCAAAGATCTTAAACCAAGTCCACCTTCCGGTTTCGGTTTACAAACTTATGTCCATGCCACCTTGGCTTTCTTTGGATTTAGCTCAGGCCCTGACCAAAGAAAAGCTGAGAATAGCTTGTCTAATTCTCTAATACATGCTTGAGGTAGATGGAGAGCTGATAGCCAGAAGTTTGATATGCTCATTAAGACCGAACTAATGAGTTGTAGACGCCCCACAAGTGATAAAAATCTGTTTGTCCAAGCACTAATACGTTTCTGAACCTGTTCCAGCAAAGGAAGAAAATTGGAGTCTGTCATTCTCTTAGATAGAAGCGGTAGTCCTAGATATCTCACTGGTAGTTGTCCCACAGCAAAGGGAAACAAAGATGATATTGATTCTCGGCTAGTGTTTGAGACACCTGCAAGAAAGATGGTTGATTTTTCCAGACTTATATGAAGTCCTGAGAGCTTGGCAAAATCGTTAAAGACTTTGATTATCCCCTCCATCGATCGAATGTTTCCATCTGAGAACACAAGAATGTCATCTGCAAAGGTAAGATGAGTGAGACTTATAATTTTGCATTTGGAGTGGAAACCAAATTGCCTTTCTCTGGCCGCTCTATCTAGTAATTTGGAGAGCACGTTCATTGCATTTACAAATAAATAGGGGGAGAGAGAGCATCCTTGTCTAAGCCCTCGTTTACTTCTGAAAAATCCCACTAATTCCCCATTGACTTGTACTAAGAACGATGCTGAGGTGATGCATAGAGAAATCCAATGTATGAATTGATTCGGGAAATCCATAGCTTTTAGGGTATTTAGAAGGAAAGGCCATTGGACATAATCAAAAGCTTTGGAGATATCTATCTTGATGGCAACCGAGATGGACCCACATTTCGATGGTAGTCTTTCACCAATTCTATCGCAAGCAACAAGTTCTCAATTAGAAGCTTATCTTGAACGAAGGCAGTTTGATTGATAGCAATGAGGTTAGGAAAAATTCTCTTCAGCCTATTTGCAATAATCTTGGAGATGACTGATATATCATGGTTTTTACGGTTTTTAACCATGATATAGGAATCGTTTTTAGAGTCTTTATAGAGTCTTTACAGTATTTTCTAGTCTTTTAGAGTCTTTGCAGGTTTATGAGCGTTTTGGACTTATTTGGAGATTATGGGACGTTTTGGAGTAATCCGAGAAGCTGCGCTGAAGAAACCAACTCGGAGAGCAAAATTGGTGTGAGTGTCGATCGACACTAGGCATTAGTGTCGGTCGACACCAATATCTGACGGCAATCGAATTTCCCATCTTTTTGAAGTTTTGAAGAATTGCAAATTTGGCCCAGAAGTTGTCCCTGTTTACAAATAAAATCCAAATCGTGTTTTAGCTTATTTATAGGATTTTAAGGTCATTGTTTAGACCTATGCTTAGAATGCTTGATTTTTGAGCAGCCACCTCTTCAGGGATTTTTGGAGAAGATTTCTAAACTCTTTTCTTCTTCTCTTGATTTTCTTTATGCAATTTATTTCCTTCATGATTTGTGTTTCATTGATCATGTCTGAGTAATCTCCCTGTTAGGGTTAGGGTTTTCAAAGGAATTCATGAATTGTTAGATTGTTAGATTGTTAGGATTGAATCTATAGAGTTCTTCATCTAGATTGTGTTTATTGCTTATTCTAGCTTAGCTACCTAGAATCTGATCTTAGGTTGATTAGTTGACACGAAAGTGTAATTGATTGCCTGAACTATCTTAGATGAACAAAATACCCTATTCGCAAAGAAATTTGGTTTAGGGATTTTGTGAACATATCAAACCTGAACTTTAATGCTTGTTTAAGTTGAAGAATTCGCAAAGAGATTTGGGATTCTAAAATTTAAGCATAGATAATCTTCGCAACGAAAGTTGGTTGATTTTACATTAGTGTTTTGATATCTAGAATGGTTCTTAATTACAATCCTGATAATTGTTTTGTTCTGCAATTCTGAATTTCCTGAGAATTTCCCTAAGCTTAGCTTTTCTCCCATTCATCTTACAACCCAATTTTAATTCTCTTGCTATTTTTAACTTACAATTTCTTCTGTTTAGCTATATTTCCAAACTGATAATCTATTGTGTGAACATTAGTGCTTGTGAATTCGATCCCTAAGTACTACAGTGATCTCTTAATTTGAGAGAGTAGCTTAAGGGTAAATTTGAGCATATCAATGACCTTATAAATGACATTGCAGCAGGATATAGGCCTATAGTTTTTTATTTCTATAGCTGAGGAAGATTTTGGTATGAGAGCTAAGATGGTGGAGTTCATACCTTTTGGAAGGAAACCCTTTGTAAAAAAAGATTGAACTCTGATTGTGAATTCTTTCCCAACAACCAGCTAAACTGCTTTATAGAACTCCACATTGAAACCATCTGGTCCCGATGATTTATTGGTTGGCATTGAAAATATCACATCTTGAATTTCCTCCGCCAACACAGATTGTACTAATTTGCTCTGATCAATCGTTGAGCATCTGTTTGGCAAGAGCTCTGTGAGAGTCTCTATCGAGGGATCCCTATAATCTGCAGGAATAGTGTGAAGAAAATTAATGAAGTGTGCTACTACTTCCATTTTGATCGCTTCGTCACTCGTTACCACTGTCCCATCTCGACATTTGATTTCCTGGATTATGTTAACTGCTTATCGTGCAACCGCAGCTCTGTGAAACATTTTATTGTTTCTATCACCAATACGAAACCAATGAAGCTTTGAACGCTAGTGATATATCATGGTTTTTACGGGTTTTAACCATGATATAGGAGTCTTTTTAGAGTCTTTTTGGTGTCTTTCGAGACTTTTAGAGTCTTTGCATGTCAAACTACGTTTTGGACTTATTTGGAGATTATAGGATGTTTTGGGGCAATCCGAGAAGCTGCGCTGAAGAAACAAAGTCGGAGAGCAAAATTGGTGTGGGAGTCGCTCGACACCACTCCTGGTGTCGGTCGACACCAATATCTGACGGCAATCAAATTTCACATCTTTTTGAAGTTTAAAAAAATTACAAATTTGGCCCAGAAGTGTTCCATGTTTACAAATAAAGCTCAAATCGTGTTTTAGCCTATTTATAGGATTTTAAGGTCATTGTTTAAATATATGCTTGATTTTTGAGCAGCCATCTCTTCAGGAATTTTTGGAGAAGATTTTTAAACACTTTTTCTTCTTCTTTTGATTTTCCTAATGCAATTTATTTCATTCATGATTTTGTGTTTCATTTATCATGTCTGAGTAATCTCCCTGTTAGATTTAGGGTTTTCAAAGGAATTCATAAATTGTTAGGTTGTTAAATTATTAGGATTGAATCCATAGAGTTCTTCATCTAGATTGTGTTTATTGCTTATTCTAGCTTAGCTACCTAGAATCTGATCTTAGGTTGATTAGTTGACACGAAAGTGTAATTGATTGCATGAACTATCTAAGATCAGCAAAATACCATATTCGCAAAGAAATTTGGTTTAGGGATTTTGTGAACATATCAAACCTGAACTTTAATGCTTGTTTAACTTGAAGAATTTCCAAATAGATTTGAGATTCTAAAATTTAGGCATAGATAATCTTCGCAACGAAAGTTTGTTGATTTTACATTAGTGATTTGAGTTCTAAAAAGGTTCTTAATTATAATCCTGATAATTGTTTTGTTCTGCAATTATGAATTTCCTGAGAATTTCCCTAAGCTTAGCCTTTTTCCTTCATTGAATTTACAATAATTACTTTTTGCTTTGTTAGTTTTACTTTTTATCATTTGTCATTTAGCTATATTTCCAAACTGCTAATATATTGCGTGAATTTTAGTCCTTTTGGATTCGATCCCTAAGTACTACATTGATCTCTTAATTTGAGCATATCAAATTTTGGCGTCGTTGCCGGGGACTTTTGATTAACCATTAGATTTCAGTTAGAATTTAGTCTAAATCTTTTCACTACTTATTTACTTACGCAGTTTTTGTTTTTCTTTTTTTTTTTTGCGTTTCAGGTTTATGCCTAATCGCAACACCAGGAGCAACAAAGATCTTCAGCTTGCAAATCCTTCTAACCAGAACATAGCAAGAATATAACAGACAAACCGAAAAGCAAAGAAGCTAGCTGCAATGGATAACTTCATTGTGTTGGTAAGGGATGAGGCTGGAATTTCTGAGGGAACAAGAGGGCCATGTGCACAACGAGTAGGGCCAAAAACTGGATGCTGAGGGAAACATGATAGCAGAACCCACCATTGGTGTCGATCGACACCAACAGGGTGTCGCTCGACACCCTCATGCTATCGAGGCTCTGGTTGTTAATGATGCAGCAGCTATAGGTGCAATGGTTCGTGGGAGGATACTGGGTTATTACAACAGGCCGGATCAGTTCTACGCTAATCGAGCCGGGATCATACCCCTTCCATTTCTGAGAAACGACTCCGAGCAGAAACCCGCATACTATACTCTTGTGGGACAACATCCTTTCCATGGTCTTCCTCATGAACAACCCATGGATCACATTGAAAGGTTTGAGAACCTGGTTACGAGCATCAAAGCCAATGGGGTGTCCAATGATTTCATCTTCTGCAAGCTTTTCCCGTACTCTCTTGCTGGGGAAGCAGCTTACTGGCAATATATCAATCATGCTGGATTCTAGGGTCAGAGTTATGGTAACTATCAGGGGAACATGAACTATAGTGGAAACGGTTAGCGGACTAATTTTGCTGGAAATCATAATTCTTCTGCATACACCCCAAAGCCAGACTACCAGAACGTTCATCTGAACAGCAGTTTCACCAGGAACTTTGGGAGTTCTTCTTACAAGAAACCTCCTCCGCAGACTTCAGAGAGTTAGGTAAAGTCTATGCTGGAGCAGATTCTGGAGGGCCAGCAGAAGATTACAGTGGACTTCAATGGAAAGATCGATGCTCTGTTCACTGACCTGAATGGAAAATTCAAACCTCTGAGCACCCATGTCAAGAAGCTGGACACTCAAGTTACTCAGACCGCTTGAGTCTGTAAAAAGACAAGATGGATTCCTTCCTGGAAGGACTGAGAACAATCATAAAAGTGCATGCAATGCTATTCTGGTGGAAAATCGAGATGATCTCAGTAAAATTGAGGGGAATGGTGAGGATTTTGACGTTTCATACGCAGTGTCGATCGACACCAACCCTATGTGTTAATCAACACTAGCCTACATTCACGAGGAATCAAGTCAAGATGGAGAGAAATCAACTGAGGTCGATACTAAGGGCTCGACACCAGCGATAAGTGTCGATCGATACCACATGGGTGTCGATCGACACCCCTCAGGGGATGAGAAGAATTTGACGCAAGGTGGAGAGAAATTGATCGAGCTCGACACCAGAGGTCAGTGTCGGTCGATACCAACCTAGTGTCAGTCGACACCCTATGCGGACTGAACCAAAACCCTTCAACAATCTTCTTCAAGTCGGAGAAAGAGTCTATAAGCCTAAGGTTCCTTTCCCAAAGGGTCTTAGGAAGTCTAAACAGGAGATAGAGGATGCTCGATGCAAAGCAATCATGGACAAGGTGGTGATTGAGATGTCTCTAGATGATGCAGTCAGGATTTCACTTCCACTTAAGAGGTATGTGAAGAGAATGGTTATTAATGGTCTAAGTCCTGAGGAAGGAGCCTTTCTACTCAGGTTTCCCATCTTTTCTTTTGCCAACTCCCGTATCAGTGGTTTTAATCCTTTAAGTTTCTTTGAGAATCTATAAAGCGATGAAGTTGATAGAAAAATAGGCTGTAAGTCATTCCAATACTTTTCCACCAGCGGTTGGAAAGCTTGTAGCTCAAGGACCGTGTTAACAAACTTGAAAGGCTTTCTAAATGTATATGACATCTCAAATGGTCTGAACATCCCCCGGCTTCGAAAACACAGTAAGAGTTGGGAAAGGCCGGAGTCCAATAATCATTCTTAAGCACTCTATCCAGTTTCTTTGAAATCATACCTTCTTCTCTTTTATGCACCAAGTGTAGACTGGTCCGTGTGATGCCAAATCTACAAAAGAGCAATATTGAACCAAATTTTGAAAGTCTCTCAAACCCGTTGAGATAGCTGGGGATGAATTGAAGTTCGAGTGCTCTTCGCCATCCAAAATTTTATTAAAATCACCAATACAAATCCAAGGGTTTTGCTTTATAATTGTTGAATGTTGATGGTCGCGCAGATTATTCCAAAGCTCTTTTCTTTCCTCCGCAAAATTTAAAGCATTGATGAAAGAACAGAAGAATTCATCTGCTCTGTCTTCTAACTTTACTGAGCAGGTTATCATCTGGCCACTTTTATAAAAAGGGGTAAGTCTTACACACTGCTTCCATACCACCCAGATACGTCCCAATATACTAAATTCATAGTTTGTTAGTATCGACCAATCTCCAAATATTGAAGTTCCAATTCGATTTACCTCTTTTCTTTTACCTTTGTCTCGAGAATACAACCAAACTGAAAACCCCCACCATTGACCCAATCCTTTATTACTGAATGCTCTGTTGATTTGTTTAATCCGCGGATATTCCAGAAGAAACCTGACATATTAGCGTGTCGTGGTTTTCTTTTTTCCCGCAACAATTGGGATTAGCTCCTTAATGTTTTGGGTATGTGGTTTCGATCGATACCTGTTTATCGCTTTTGATTAACGAGGAAGAACCTTCCGAAGGGAGGATTCGTTTTTGTTTATCTCCACTACATTTTCCCTTCCAACCCCTGCATCTTTTATTTTTGATCCCTCGTGCTCTGTTTGTTTCTTAACCATCGTCTCTATGTTTAGAATAGGATCAAGGCCAGGAACTGAATCTGAGTCACCTGCTTCGTTGCCTTCATCCTCTGCTTGATGTCTAAGAATTTCGAATCTCGATGGGGAAGCTATTGTTACATGGTCGTAGGTCAATTCTGCACTCTTTTTTCGAGATTTTCTTCCACCTGAAGGAGAGACCTGCAACCATTTGTCGTCTATAGAATTGTCCTTCAACTCAGCTATTGGAGATGGAATATGGATTTCGCTTTCTTTTTCCTTCACTAACTTTGGATGAGTTGTCCATACTTTGGTTTTTCCTCCCGTCTGTCAGCTTTCTCTTTCTCTGTTCTGTTGTATCTATTGCCAGACTTCTCTGTGTCACCCTTATTTCAGCAGTTTGATTCTCGGCTTTTCCCTCTCTCCACTCTCTTCAATGCTTTACCAAAATTTTTTGCCATTAGAGCCAGATTGTCTCTGATCTCCTGTAGTTGATGGTTTGTTTCATCAGCCTTGAAAGCGATTCCGCCTTCATGGATTCTTAGATCTTCAGCAACTTCCATTTCTTTTGACTTTAGCATACCGATCAGATTTTCGAACTTAATAGTATCATTATTGCCAAAAACTCTCATGATAACTTTATGTGCTGCATATTTGGCAGGCAAGCATCGAATTAGTTTCTTGACTAGCTTTTGATCTTTGTAGTTTTTTCCAACAACTTTAGCTTCGTTGGCTATGGCGCATAGCTTTGTGCTGAACTGTGAAATTGTTTCTTTAGGTTCCTTTCTTAACATCTCAAAGCGAGATGCAAGCTGATTTAGTCTTGTTCTTTTGACACTTGTCGTGCCTTCATGAGCCTTCTGCAGTATGTCCCAAGCCTGTTTAGCGGACTCACAGCCTTGAATGAGTTTGAACTCATCATCATCTGCTGCACCAGAGATAACATTGAGAGTTCTGGCATTGAATTTTGACAAGCTTTTCTCATCAGTCATCCATCGTGCTTTGGGTTTGATGATCTTCTCTCCTACTTCAGTAGTATCATACGGTGCCTCCCACCCATCTTCACAAGTAGTCCAAGCATCTTTACCTTGACCACAAATCAACTGTACCATCCAAACCTTCCATTTTCCATAACCTTTTTCATCCAACATCATTGGTTTCTGAAGGTGAATCATATCTCCTTCACGCTTTATTCTTTCCTCATGATCTCGGCCTATATTAAGTGTAGTACTCATGTCGGTCACTGGCTCTGATACTAAATGAAATTACTTAGAATGCAAGCACAGTGAAAATAACTTATTTTCGGTATTAAGAATCACTTAAACAATCTTTACAAGAACTTCTTTAATCAGTTTTACTCACTGTCACACTTGACATGATACTGACCAATTCCTAACTAGCAAATCTCACAATCACAACAACAGCTATGATACACTCTTTGTTCACTTACCAAGAACACTTAGAATTTTTTTTATATCACACAAGTATTTCCATGAGCTCTTTTTGAGGCACTCATAGACCCATGATGCCTTGTCTCCTTATTTTATTATCATAGCCCCATGATATCTTGTCTTCCTCTTTTCTTATTATAATGAAGACTCCATTCCAATGACACCTTGTCATCACCTTTTCCATTTTTTTAAAGAGGTCTTCATCCCACTTGACAGCATCTTGTCTTCCTTTCATTAGTTTGAGAAAAACTGTATTCCACAAATTATCTTGCCACATGATCACTAATTTTTGCTGGCTTTTTGTCGTCATACAGTACTCCTTTGTATTCTACAGGTCGTCACTTGTTGAACTAGCATTCAAATGCTTACAATCTCCCCCTTTTTATGTGAATGTAACAACTCAACCTCCAAGCAATTCCTGACAAAGTTAGTTCTCCAAACAAGCGCATAATGCATATCTCAAGTTAACAAATAAAAACAAAATAACATTAATTAGCTATGACATCAGAGTTGCACACCAATTGTAACACGTTTCGAAACCATTCAACAGAATCATAACACAAACAGTCGTAGTTTAACACAAGGACACAAGCTAACAGAGGAGACATACTAAGACGTCCTAACTGACTCCCCCTGACTACTGGATTCTAGACTCAATATATTAGACACTTTCAACTTCATGATCGTCCTCTGCATCATAATTCGATTCATCATAATCTCCCCCTGCTTGAGTGCATATTCATATAAAAACAACTTTTATCATGATGAATAATCATAAAGAAGGAATAAGAGAGAACAACCCTGCTAGCTTGACTTGCATTGCCTGTAGCAGTTTGATGACTTCACCAAGATTAGCAGCCATATGAACGCGTGGATTCTTGATAAGAGGTTTCCCAAGATTGATGAAGTTCTTAGGATCTAGCTTGAAGGCAACAGGAACAGGAGAGATGGAGTCCGTTGACATGGAGGAAATGACCCTTTGATAACTGAGCAACTGAAAGATCAGATTTGGGTATGTGAGATGAAAGGAAGCTTGAAAACTCATTCTTGACAACTCCAAGACGTGCTCCATGACCAGTTTTCCAAGATTGACTGGAATACCATTTGCTGCCATGTAAATTAGTTGACACCGGAAAGGCTTCAAAGTGGTTAGATTGGTAGTAGGCATCTAGTTGTGACAGAAAATCTTTTGTAGAACAGACATGGATTGGGAGAACCGAGTCGTGTCCAACTGGGACCAAGAAGCGTTGATAACTTGTTCTTTGGGAAAACAGAAGTAATCACATGCTTGGTCTGGTCGAATTGGGAGTTGTCAATCAGCAAGAGGCGATTAATGAGATGTGGGGTGAATTCATACATTTTACCTCGGACATAGACCATGGTGAGACCATCAGTCCTGGTCTCCAAATCACAAAGATTGGCATAGAACTCATACACCACCTCAGGGACAAATTGATCCATATCTATAACAGTAAGAAGTAATTCTCCATGCTGAAGCAATTGTTGAGCACCGAGTGTGTGTCCAGTTCCAAGAGGCAAAAACTTCTGATAAATGAACTTCCTCTTAATAAGCTTTTTGTATCGTGCAAGAGCCTTCTGAGACGAAAACTGTTTGTTAAAAGAAACAGACTGTGGTTTCTAGGAATTAGTAACTGCTTTGTCTCGTACAGCCATTAACCGACGATCTTCAGCATAGCGTTTAGCAAAAGGTGCATATGGCAGGACAAAGTGAGCAGATAGGTAGTCAGCTTCGCCCGTAGTGAACCACGCATCATCATCATCAACCGATGCCATCGGTTGTTTGGAGTGACGACTACAAGCTGAAACAGCATGAGTATTGACCGAAGAAGAAGCGACATGAATCCTCTGTTCCTGACAAGCCACACGGTGCCACTTCTTCGGTCAATACTCATGCCGCTTTAGTTTCCAGTCGTCGCTCCAAACAACCAATGGCATCAGCTGATGATGATGATGCGTGGTTCACTACGGGCGAGGCTGACTACCTATCTGCTCACCCTATTCTGCCATATGCACCTTTTGCTGAACGTTATGCTGAACATCGTCGGTTAATGGCTGTACGAGACAAAGCAGTTACTAATTCCCAGAAACCACAGTCTGTTCCTTTCAACAAACAGTTTTCGTCTCAGAAGGCTCTTGCATGATACAACAAGCTTATTAAGAGGAAGTTCATTTATCAGAAGTTTTAGCCTCTTGGAGCTGGACACACACTCGGTGCTCAACAATTGCTTCAGAATGGAGAATTACTTCTTACTGTTACAGATGTGGATCAATTTGTTCCTAAGGTGGTGTATGAGTTCTATGCCAATCTTTGTGATTTGGAGACCAGGACTGATGGTCTCACCATGGTCTATATCCGAGGTAAAATGTACGAATTCACCCCCATCTCATTAATCGCCTCTTGCTGATTGACAACTCCCAATTCGACAACATCAAGCCTATGATTACTTCTGTTGTCCCGAAGAACGAGTTAGCAATGCTTCTTGGTCCCAGTTGGACACGACTCGGTTCTCCCAATCCATGTCTGCTCTACACAAGATTGTCTGTCACAACTAGATGCCTACTACCAATCTAACCACTTTGAAGCCTCTCCGATGTCAACTAATTTACATGGCAGCAAATGGTATTCAAATCAATCTTGGAAAACTGGTCATGGAGCACATCTTGGAGTTGTCAAGAGTGAGTTTTAAAACTTTCCTTTCATCTCATACCCAAATCTGATATTTCAGTTGCTCAGTTATCAAAGGGTCATTCCCTCCATAATCATAAAGAAGGAATAAAAGAGAACAAACCTGCTAGCTTGACTTGCATTGCCTGTAGCAGTTACTTTTAGGCAGTTTGGCATCTTTAGAGGAGGATTTGATTATCGATGGTTGGTCGTGGGCATCTTCCATATGTACTGTCAAAGGATCTCTTGGAGATGGGTTTCCTTGCTTAGCTTGTTATGTAACCGGATTTTCGGGGTTTTGATTCTTGTATGGTTCATTTGTGGTTTCCCTCTTCTATCATTGTATATCTTTGGCCTTTCTAGTATCAATTGTTTGCTTCTCTTTTATAGGGCTTTACTTTCTAATGATATCTTATTTTTCGCCGGCTTATGTTTATAATCCTCCAAGTATTCCATTTTGACAATTTTAATAAAATTGACTTTTGAACAAAAAAGACTTTGGACCATATGCTAAAAAAATCTTGTAAAAGAAAACTTTTGATCTACCTATCAAAAATGCAACACTCCACCACCACTCTTGCTGGACTTATCAACCTCAAACCTCCAACTGCCGAACGCCCCTGCCACCATACTTTAGGCTTGACGTTAGATTCACCTTACTAGTCACCAATATCTCTGTATCCAAAACATAAATTTAGTTATATTACTATCTGTGTAAAGTGATAAATTTGTTATATATTATCAATACAAAAAGGTATTTTATCTTGCTTATTTGATATATTTGCATAATTTATAATTGATATATATTATGTTTACATCATTTATATAAGTTATTTTATAAGTGGTGATGCAAAATATTTTGTATCGGTTAAAATAATGTTAATATTTGCATCAGTTTTTCAAATCATGTTAATATTTGTAACGAATATAATAAATGTTGTTAAATGATTGTATCAATTTTTCAAAATGACGTTAAGAAAAAAAAAAGAATTAATTTCACTAATATGAAAGCAAATCATTAAATTTATTTGAGATAATAGTTTGCATATATATTAAGCCATACACTTTTTGACATAATGAAAAAACACCAAGATCAATATATATAAGAAAATAATGGATTTTTTTTTCAGTAGAAGCGATGTTAGGCGTACCCAAATTGACTAAATGTTACATCACTTTCTATAACCAATATTTAAATTTTTATTAGCATCGGTTGTTACTGAGTTAAATTTTATATCATTTTCTAAATAATGTTAGCATAAATAAGTATACATCGGTTATTTAAGTTATGTAAGTTCATATTTTTATCAATATATCAATGTGATGTAAATGAATATAAATTTGCATAACTTTGATGACTCTATAACGAAAAAAATCAATAACGGCATCAAATATTGTAATCGATGTTGAATTAGATATTTTGTATAAATTAGAAATACATAATTTAAAATTAGCATTGTTTATTTTTTTGTCACAAATTAATTAATGCAACACATATGTTTTTTATAGTATATGTTTTACAAATGCATTGTAAAATTACAAAGAAAAAATGCTTCATGAATCTGTTAAAAGTAAATAAAAAAAATTTGTTTAATCATTTATTTATGACGATTACATAGTTTTTAGCAAATAGAAATTTGTTACCGTTTTTTTTTTCTATAGTTATAATTTCTGCTACTTAATTTGGTAATTAAATTGTCTACAATAGTTTTCTAGTGAGAATTTTTGGTTAGTCAAATATTGAATACAACTTATTCAATATTCTTTAAAGAAGTTAGAAGGAAAATTAGTCGCGATTTGTGTGGTAACGTGCTGCTGAGTATGTATGAACATAACAACAGGATATTGACTATATTAAACGTAATATCAACTTTGAAGATTTTAGAGAAACTACATATAACAATTAAAGTGCGAAGCTATTTTAACAATAAAGCAATAACGAAATGACACAGATTTAACGAGTTACTGGTTTGGTTCTCTTTCAAACCAACTAGTAATCTTCGCCTGCAATAAAAGTTTATTAAAGTACTTAAAAAGATACAAAATAGACTCATAATATGAACTAAGGTTAACTAGTAAATACATTTTACTCTCCCTTAATCATATATGCATTCTTTTTGTAAAAGTCTTTGCTTTGTATTCCTCACACCAACAACAATCTCTTCCCAATATCATCTCTCTCAAACTCAACATCTACGACACACTTAAATAACTAACTCTGTTTTATATTTTTATGTTTTAACAGTGGAGCAAGTGTTGGGAAAGAAGAAAGTATCTTTAGCCTTTTATAGAGAAACACCTTAACGTCTCTTTCCTTTTCTCAGTAAGGATAACACAACTTGGAATTAGTAAATAAAAGTCAAATAGCGTGCTTTATCAAGATTTTCCAACTAAATTAAACAATATGACAAATATGCATTAATGAAAAAACATAATTTATCGTAATTCTTGGTTTAAATAAGATCCTTATAATTAAGGATTCTACTAATTAACTTGTTGAAAAATATACGATACAAAAGTAACAACTTATCAAATACGTGACATGGGACCACTAGACATAGACTCATAACAACTGATAGTACTATAAGGAGAAGGATTTGGAGGATCATGAACTTGAGCCACCCCTTCAAGCATCTGTGTGACATTTCTCATGTTAGGTCTCATTCCTGGCTTTTCTTGTATACACCATATCGCTGATCTCACATATCTCTCCACCGTCTTCCATGTCGTCCATCGCCTCTAAATCGCCCTCGATCAGATCTTCTAACCTTCCATGGCGGAAACAATCATAAGCCCAGTCGATGAGAATCACGTTATCCTCAAGATCAACAGCTTTCTTGACACGGTTTCTAAAAGCATTACTCCGTAGCTATAGACATCTACTTTGGATGTAATGGGACTGTTCCTAAACCATTCAGGTGCGACATACCCTTTTGTTCCGCGGATGTTCGTGAGTGTATTCGTTTGGTTCATCATCAAAAGCTTTGCTAGACCAAAATCGGAGATCCGAGGATTGTAACACTCATCTAAAAGTATGTTCTGTGGTTTTATGTCAGTGTATGATTTGCTCGTTGCACTTTTCGTGTAGATACAAGATTCCGCGAGCAATGTCCACCGTGATTCTCCTTCTGGCTAGTGTCCCATGTGGTAAGAACTCGTAGACAATCATCCGGTTTTGCCCTTCGCTGCATAAGCCAATAAGTCTCACTAGGTTCTTGTGGTGAATCTGACCTATCACTTTAACCTCATTCTTGAACTCCTTCTCGTTTTCTTGAGCAACACTGTCTAGTGTCTTGACAGCCACAGTAAGTTCAGAATCACCGGTACCTTTTAAAAATCCTTTGTAAACAATCCTGAAAGATCCTCTTCCAACCTCATCCACGAAATCTCCTGTAGCCGCTGCAAGCTCTCCGTCTGTAAAGACCCTCAAATTCAACTCATTTGCAGTAGCTGTAGCTGTAGCAGCACCAGTATCTCTTGCTTGATTCTTCTTCATCTTCGTACTCCTCTTCTTCTTTCTGTTCAGAGCAAAAAATATGAAATTCACAAAAGCTGAAGTTCCAAATAGAACCGAACAAGCGATGATTAACCATTCATGATTTTTCACTCTCTTCCCGATAATTGGAGCATCAGCGGCGGCGCGTTTTAGAACCTTAACGAATGTATTTCTGTTACCATTCCTCTGACCATAAGACAACGGAAACCTCTTCTTCGAACATACTCCAATATCCTTTCCGGAAATAACCGCAGCACATAAACAGTCGTTAAGACAAGTAGCTTTACAACTTTCTTCATCATAGTTGTTGTAATTCATGTATTCCCCAGTCGGCCAATCCGTCCCCTCTAAAGCAATGAACTCGTAAATATTTACACTTGAGTTTGTGGTTTGGTTATTCTCTGGTCCACAAATCGGTATCTCAAACTCCGGCTTGCAATCACCATGTTCATCACTTGGATCCTTCAACACAAACTTCTTAGGGCAGTCACATCTTGGCCTTTTTTCATCTGATTCTTCTAAAGTGCATACATTATTAAACCCACAAGCCATATTACCAAGATTTCCCACTGATCTTTTCTCGCACATATTATCCGGCTCGGCCCAAGCCAAGGTCCACCTTGAT
Source organism: Turritis glabra (assembly GCA_900406565.1). NCBI lineage: Eukaryota > Viridiplantae > Streptophyta > Magnoliopsida > Brassicales > Brassicaceae > Turritis > Turritis glabra. The sequence continues at coordinate 1,398,200 of OVBN01000192.1, forward strand.
AGAGTATGTCAACAATCTCCAACGGTCAAGACATCTTACATAATTGATTCTGTAATTACTGTGAATATTTATCTTTCCTATTCTAGTGTTTCTCCCTCTTGTATAAATCCTGAATCATTCTATTGAATATAATTATCGATTCCTATACCTTATCATGGTATCAGAGCCACAATAGGTTTTCTAACCTATCATCAGCCGCTCCCCTTCTCGTCTCTTGTTTTCCTTTCTTCAAAACCTCTGTTTTCTTCTTCTCCTCTCTTATTACTCTGTTCGTCTCTGTTTTTCAGAGATCTTCTCTGTTTGTCTGCGTTTTTCTCCGTCTCGCTTCAGATGGCTTCAGAGACATCAGCTGAACGGACGTCCGTCTTCAACGCACAAGATCCTCAGAGTACCTTGCTATCGATCAACATGTCAAGTGTAACCAAACTCACCACACAAAATTATCTTATGTGGCATAGTCAGGTCCGTGCTCTACTTGAAGGTCATGAACTTCATCAGTTTATTGACTCCCCCGCACCAGATCTCACCGTTATAGTTAATGGAGTCTCTGCTCCAAATCCGACTTATGCTCCATGGCGTCGGCAGGATCGCCTTCTATACAGCTCTATGATTGGAGCCCTCACCTTATCCGTTCAATCACTTGTTTCTACAGCCACCACAACGAAAGAGGTCTGGGATAGTCTAGCTGAAGCGCTTGGTCATCCTTCTCGTGGTCATGTTCGTCAACTCAAATACCAACTGAGAACATGTGTCAAAGGGACGAAATCAATCAGTGAGTATCTTCATCTCATGAAAGCCAAGTCTGATGATCTAGCTCTCCTCGGCAAGCCTCTTGATCCTGAAGATCTAACGGAGCAGATATTGGCGGGTCTAAGTAACGAGTATAAACCAGAAATTAATGCTATCAACGGTAGGGATAATCCGATCTCATACACTGAGCTTTACGAGCGTCTGCTCAATTGTGAAGCCATGTTACTCTGCAGCGATCAGTCTTCAGTCAACCCAATCGTGGCTAATGCGGTAGATACTCGCTCACGTCAACCACCACGATCGCACAGCTCAAACCAAAATTGCTTCAGCAACAACTCCTCTCAGCCACAGTTCACTTACAACAACACTCAGCCTCGATTCAACAAACCTTATCTCGGCAGATGTCAAGCATGTGGTATTCATGGCCATAGCGCCAAGTTTTGTCCTCAGTTTCGTCTGATTCGTGGTTCGGCTTCATCTTCGCCATGGTCTCCACAGTCCCAACCAACTCAGCCTCTGCAGCCATGGCACCAGCCGGATGCTCCTCGTGCAAATGTGGCCATGCTCTCTGACTCATCCACATGGTTGGTGGATTCCGGAGCCTCACATCATATGACAGCTGACTTAACTAATCTCTCAGCTCATAACCCTTATGGTGGTGGTGACAATGTGCATCTTGGTGATGGCTCCGCCTTACCAATCACGCACTCGGGTTCTTCTTCTCTTTCCTCCTTTACTAAACCATTCTTTTTAAATAATGTGTTATGTATTCCTTCGCTTGATAAGAATCTTATTTCTGTTTTTCAATTATGTACCACTAACGGTGTTGCTATCACCTTCACACCCACGTACTTTCAGGTTCGGGATTTACAAACGGGAGCTCTTCGTCTGGAGGGCAAGCCTAGCAATGGTACTTATGAATGGTCTAAACAACGCTCATCCGTCCAACCGTCGTTAGCATTTGCATCCACGGTCAAGACTTCTTTATCCGATTGGCACTCTCGCCTTGGACACCCTGCTTTTCCTATTCTTCAAAAACTCATTTCTCAATTTAGTTTACCTATTTCGAATAATGCTTTGCTTGCTCATCCGTGCACTGCTTGCTCAATCAATAAAATGCATAAGTTACCTTTCACTGCTTCTTCTTTAAAGTCTTTGTGTCCTTTAGATATTATCTTTTCTGATGTGTGGACTTCACCTCTTATTTCTATTGATAGTTTTAAATATTATGTAATATTTGTTGACCATTTTACTCGATACACCTGGCTTTATCCGTTAAAACAAAAATCTCAAGTTTTAAATGTTTTTATGACGTTCAAAAATTTGGTTGAAAATCGATTTCAATCCAAATTGAGAACTCTATATACCGACAATGGGGGTGAATTTATTGGTCTACGAACATTCCTCTCAAGTCATGGTATCTCACACATGACAAGTCCACCTCATACCCCGGAGCACAATGGGATTGCTGAGCGCCGTCATCGACACATAGTTGAGACGTGCTTAGCTCTTATGTCCCATGCTTCGATGCCTAAGTCATATTGGATTTATGCATTTGGTACGGCGGTATATCTTATTAATAGAATGCCATCACAAACTCTTGATTTTCAAAATCCTTTTTCTCGTTTGTATGGCACTTCTCCGAATTATCAAAAATTACGTGTTTTTGGGTGCTTATGTTTTCCTTGGTTAAAGCCATACACAAGTCATAAGTTAGATGCTCGGTCTGCACCGTGTGTTTTTTAGGATATTCTCTCACTCAACATGCTTATTTATGTTTAGATCGAACTAACTCGCGCATATATACTTCTAGACATGTGGTCTTCCATGAAACAATTTTTCCCTTTATGAGTCATCCTACTCGCGACATCACAGACCTAACGTCACAAAATGACGCCTCAGCCCCTTCATTTGGTCCACCTGTCTCCATTATCACTCCGCATGTGCGTCTTCAATAGTCTCCACAGCCGGCTCACACGTCTGGTGCACCTCCGCCTCCACAAGTTCAAAATCTGTTGGTTACTCCCACATCGACTCCTTTGTCAGCCTCCAATACCGAATCTCCGACATCTCCACCGGTTGACTCTTCCTCCCCGGAACATTACACTACTCCATCATCATCAACTTCCCCGATGGCAGCAACCCCACCAGCTGAGGACACACAACCGATAGTGCCAATACCATCGTCCCAGCCACCTCCAACGGCTCCCACTCGTATAAGTAACCGGATTCGAAAACCGGTTCAGAAACTCAATCTTCATACCACAATTGCTCCAGCCCCCGATTGGATTCCTAAAACAGTCGCTGAAGCTCTCATTGGCGTCAAGCCATGCGTGACGAAATCAACTCACAGATTCGTAATCACACTTGGGATCTTATTAATAAGTCTAATGCTTCTAATGTTGTTGGTTGCAGGTGGGTGTTCACAATAAAACGCAAACAAGATGGCACCATTGATCGTTACAAAGCACGGCTTGTGGCGAAAGGATATAATCAATGCCCTGGCATAGACTACCAAGAAACCTTTAGCCCAGTTGTCAAACCATCCACCATTCGGATCGTTCTTAGCACGGCTGTCACTCGTGATTGGCCGTTAAAACAACTAGACGTCAACAATGCATTTCTTCAAGGTCATTTACAAGAGGAAGTCTATATGGTGCAACCTCCAGGTTTTCAAGATAAAGATAATCCAACAGCCATATGCAAACTTCGAAAAGCAGTTTATGGTCTCAAACAAGCACCACGTGCTTGGTACAATGAGCTCCGTACCTTTCTTCTTCACTCAGAATTCAAAAATTCTGTTGCGGATGCCTCTCTCTTTATATACAACCAAGACAACATTCTCCTTTATGTTCTCGTCTATGTCGACGACATCATCCTCACCGGCAACAGCTCATCTCATATATCCCGGTTTATCACTTCCCTCTCTACTCGTTTTTCTCTTAAAGATTTGGGTGACTTATCATATTTTCTTGGCATAGAAGTCATTCGTACAAACAAAGGCTTACATCTTAATCAATGTCGTTATATTACAGATCTCCTACAAAAGACGAACATGATGGAGTCCCGATCCGTACCTACACCAATGTGCTCCAATTCGCATCTCACACTTCACTCGGGTAATGTCTTGGATAATGCCACCGAATTCAGGACTATCGTTGGCAGCCTCCAATATCTCTCGTTCACACGGCCAGACATCTTTTTCTCCGTCAACAAGCTCTCACAATTCATGCACCGCCCCACCACTGATCATTGGATAGCGCTACGCCGCCTTCTTCGCTACCTCGCTGGAACCACTTCAGTTGGTATTCATCTCCGAGCCGGGAACAAACTTGACCTCCATGCGTTACCGATGCCGATTGGGAGGAAACAAAGACGACTATACATCTACAAGTGCCTATATTGTGTACCTAGGAAGCCACCCAATTGCGTGGTCCTCTAAAAAGCAAACCGGTGTTTCTAGATCTTCAACCGAAGCTGAGTACCGTTTCTTAGCCTCCACTACATCTGAGCTATGCTGGATCTCCTCCATTTTACAAGAACTTGGTCTTCATACTACTAATAAACCGGTGATCTATTGCGACAACATTGGTGCCACATACCTTGCTGCAAATCCGGTCTTCCACTCTCGTATGAAGCACCTCGCGTTAGATTATCATTTTGTTCGACAATTTGTGCAAAATGGACAACTCCGAGTCACCCATGTTACCTCAGATGATCAATTAGCGGATGCCCTCACCAAACCGCTTCCTCGCCTGCAGTTTCAATCTCTTCTTGTCAAGATCGGACTAACTTCCGCCTGTCCGTCTTGAGGGGGTGTGATAGAGTATGTCAACAATCTCCAACGGTCAAGACATCTTACATAATTGATTCTGTAATTACTGTGAATATTTATCTTTCCTATTCTAGTGTCTCTCCCTCTTGTATAAATCCTGAATCTATCTATTGAATATAATTATCGATTCCTATACCTTATCACACCTATCATTCACTTCCCCTTTGGAACGATAGTACTGAGCAAAAACGCCGTCAAAATGTAGAACGGCATGGTGATAGAAGTTTGTAGAAGGTTCCAGAACTTCCTTTTTGTCATTGATAATGAATGTCAAATAGTTCCTTTGAAGAACATACAAGTCGCCTGACTGATTGAAAACTAATCGAATCCCGCGGTTTAGATAATTCGTGCTATTTGGATCATTCGTATGACTTGCGTAGTAATAATAGTCTATGTCTGATTCTTTGAGCGTCTCGGAGTTAAGAGAGAGAAGCTGGAGATCTCCTTCTGTAAAATCTCCTTTGGGACGTAGACTTAGCCTGAATCTTCCTTTCTTGAAGCTTGTTTCCGTCATAGGAGATGACAGATTCCCTCCAAGTTCTATACTCTGTATAATCATCAACATCGATCCGTAACAATTAACATATTTACAAGAACAAACAATTCAAAGATTGATGAAGCTTGAATATTCTGTGTTTAATCTATAATGATAAATAAAAATTTTCTTTTGACAAGAAGATGATTAGGAGGACGAGCCTTAATTGTGCTATACATTTCGTTTTTCCTTGCGCTTCAAGTTAATAATAATAATATCATTTTTCATTTCTTTTTTGACATTTTAAATATCATTAGATGTCAATATATATATATTAACATTTTTGCAAGTATTTTTTAAAAAAACCTTTATGTTAATACTTATTTACAAGGTTTGCCACTGAGTTTTAGGCAAAAAAAAAAAAAAAACTCATTAAGGGTATTTTAGGATAAAAAGTTACACGGGTCGGTGCAGAATCAACAAAATTGACCCGAATATTGGATTTCGGATCTTCTTACTTGGTAAATGATTTTTTTTTGTTTTGTAAAACTCGGGTCGGGTAAAAAAAGACACGCAGACCTTTTACGGGTTGTGTAAACCTAATGAATATTTTCTCTCCTATCTGCCGTCATCGTTGTCGAAACCATTGCAGATATTTTGTTCTTCTTGGTGCTTCCTCTCTCGAGATTTATTTCCCTCCTCATGAAAACTCTTTTGAAGCGACGATCGTCTAGATTCTCATGCCTTTCGTAAATAGAAGTCAAGACCTAGATTTTGTTTCGGAAGCCTTGCTTGATCCCAAGAAGAAATCTGAATAATATGGAGTCAAATTTGAAGCTTATGGCTCAAAATATATATCGAGTACATGAAGAGCGAGCATACCATTCACCAGGTAATCTGAGTAACACCTGAAATTTTAAGATTTTTTATCGTAGATTCGATTTTCCCAAAATCAATTCCGGATCAGATCCTTTACCCTTCTGCACAACTATCTCACCTTTGTTGTGTCTAGAAACTGCAAACTGGAAGAAGCGACGGAGATGGATACAGACAGATAACTTACCTTCGTTTGAATTTACAAAGATCGCTTCGAAATTCGAATAAGTGGAGTTACAAAATGAGTGGGTCCGAATGATTACGACGTAACCGGAGTTATTGAGGACTTATTGGGTATGTGAAGGAGTTTTTCATGCATCTAAGACGTGGTTGTATTTTCCTTCACTTGATGAGGAATGTAACTTTGATGGTTAGTTTTCGTTTCATGTCTCCTTGGATATGTGAATTTGTTTATGGTTTTTGAGTTTGAAATTCTTAGTCTTCACACTTGAATGTCTTGGTTTATAGTGTTTTAGCGATTAGGTTTGGTAATTTTTTGTTGGAGAGCGGTGGACAGTGGTGTTGATGCCGATGGTGGTAGATTTAATCGTAGCAGCTTAACAAGGGTTAGGAATTGCTCAAATTCAAAGCAGATTATGGTTCGAAACAAAATGCTTGCAGATCTTTCATTCTCTTCAAACTTGGAACCAAGGTTTGTCAATGTCTTTAGTATTTATCTCAGACCACTTATGTAAGTATTGTCTCCTAAGAGAATCGAGTTGTGGTATCTATGTAAAGATTATGTCCTATTGCTAATTTGCTATCACTAACATTAATCGTTTGTTGCAGGTTCTCACAACTTTTGCCAACACATTCCACACATTGTAGCCCCTGAAAATTCCTGCTTTCAGGTTAGGACACAAACCTATTTCTCGCCATGCTTCTGTTAAAAGTGGAATCTATGAGGAACTAGTTGGCACTCAAATAACTATGTTGTCGAATGTTTCATACTTAGAATTGAATTTTTCTTTCGTGTCCAGTTATATATTTTGATTATCCTCTGAGAAACTCAAGACGAAGCTAACAAAATTGTGCTGCATACCATAAAATTATTTATTTTGGTCTAGCTTTTTCTGAATTTTTCTCTGCATTTCGTCAGGTTGGAGCATTAATTTTTATGTTTTTCTGATTTACTATTTTTACATTGCAGAAGAAGCTAAAAGTATAACACAACAACTTAAATTTCTTCGGTGAAAAAATCTCAGTTAACGAACCAAGAAAATCATAATTTTATTGAGGGATTTGGAGCACTTGCCAAGGTAAGTATAATCTTCCTGTATATAATACTACATATAAGATAAACAAAAGTGTTGGTTGGGAGGAATTGATTTTCTCCATATTTGTTTTACATTTTATATATGTTCGCGTTTACAGTTTACAAAAGAAGAAAGAAAAAGAAAAGAAAACATGTATATATTGTTGTTTTTACGTAAAACGAAAATACTTAACTATAATTTGTAAGCGAAAAAGAAAAATAAAAAATTGGTATCAGGTCTTGTTAATATCGGAGATCTCATAATAAAGATTTAACTAGGTTCTATCTCGTACTATACATAGAGTGATTTTAAAAAAAATTAAATTTGATTACAAAAATAATCGGTTGTGAAAATGATATGATGTTAATCTCAAATGTACATATATTTGTAGTGTAAGATTCTGAACCATTCCAATATATCTAGTTTAATATCACATAACGCATGCTTTTAAACTTTGGATATTACGTAACCGAGATATAAAAAAATTGTTGTGATTTCTTTTATAATTTAAATATTTCTTCAAACATTTAGCAACCAAAATATAGAAACATATATGATGTGCTTTGTATTGAGGATAATGATAATTAATTTAAATACTACCAGAATAATTTTAGAATATATAGAAACAGTTATATATAATTCCATTAAAAATGTTAAATGATGAAAAGAAACTATAATAGAATTTTATATAAATATTTTGACATGATCATATATTATTTTTCAAAATATTCAATTTGATTTATATTTTTTATTAAAAAAATTGAACAGGTTTTAGTTGAAAATGTTTTTAAGTACATATTTAAAGTGAAATTATTTGATTTTTTCTCATTTTTATTTATTTTATAGATCTTGAATTAATTGATATTAATTAAGTTTTTTGTTAGATATTTTCACGTTTTGGATATTTTATTAGTTTAAAATAAAAGATGTAAAAAATTATCTTAATAGGATTTTGTTCTCATCATATAAAAATAAAATATACTCTTTTATTTAAAATAAAGATATGAAAAATATTATAACTAATTTTAATGACTTGTTTGGTTACACATATAGTAATATAAGATTTCATAGAGTTTGTGATTATTGAAATAATAGAGTTAATTGTTATTTTGGCTATAGAAATAGTAGAACTAATTTTAATGGTTTGTTTATTTTTTTGTTCTTCCTATCTATGAAAAATGATATAATATTTAATATTTTGAAAACTCATTTTACTTTCCAAATAAAATTAGTAGGATTAATTACCTGATTAGGTAATAGAGTATCGGTTGGATTTGCAAAGCTAGACCACAAATCTTCTGTCCCTACGCTGAACAGACGGAAGTTTCCGTCGTCGGTCATGCGCCCTCGAGAAACCGACCCTGAAGAAAAGAGCGATCTCCAGAGCTGCTGACCTCTAGGATCAGTGAGAACTAGACCGCGGTCTGCGGTTAATGTAACCTTGGAACCATCAGGGACAAGACCGGTGGTTGTGTTGACGATTTGTGCATGCCACACGATAGTCTTGTCAGGAATCTTGTCAAACCATATGGAGAGAGTGAAACCATTTGGTTGGATTTTTCGGAATCCGAATGCAAAGTCACCATTAGGGGAACGCCATGAACTGGAGAATTATTGAGACTCTAAAGCGTTGAGAGATTCTCCGATAGTAACATTGCCGTTTACGATATTTTGAGACAAAACGACAAGTGTTTGTAGATGAAAAACAAGAATCAAACAAGAAATAAACCCCATTTTTTTAATCCAGAATGACCTTGATAAATGTGAGTGTTTGTGGATTGTGTGTGTATATATACAATGTTGATTTGATTGATACTATTGAACGTGTAAAAAAGGTTGAGAAAGACTTTTTTGTTCTTTGTCTCAGTAATAGAGCAAGTTTTGGAGAGTCAACAGTCAACAGATTCTTCTCTTCCATACAGTATTAAGTCGTGAACATGTGCATGTTCTAGAGTTTTTTTAACGGCATGAACAATTAGAGTACGGTCATGTTTATTTCTCTGTCGCTGGCGACAGAAACCAGCGACAGCGACCAAACGTTGTTCGTTTGCCTGTCGCTGGGCCAGCGACCGAGATTTTAGATCGCTAGATTTTTTAGCGACTGTATTTAAAAAACGCAGTGACTGCTTTTAAAAAAGTAACACAATTACAAAAGTACTCTTGTTATTTTTGAGAAATCACAAACAAACCTAACCCTAAATCCCCAAATTATCATCGGCGCATGTCTTCTCTTCGATTTCTCTTCTTCGATTCCTCTTCTCTTTTTCACGATTCTCTTTTCTTCTTCGATTTCTCTGTCTCACCCAACTGCGATAGAGCCCAACGAGGGGGTGTTGCTCTCTTGTCTCTTCGTAGTCATCAGGTAAATTGCGAGAATTGTTCTTGTGTTCTTCTTGTACAATACTTGTGTGTATGTGTATCGCTGCTCATTGTATTGTTTGTTGTTTTGTACTGTATAGATTGAGTGTGATTGTGAGGTATGTGAATGTTTGTGGATTTTACTGGAATTGAATCTTTGGTGTTTACTCTTCGATGGTATGATTGTGTTCTAGGGTTGAATCTAGGTTGAAGGATACATGGGTTTTCAGATTTGAGTCACGTTAGATCTAATTCTAAATGTCTATCTTGAATCTAGATTGAAGGGTATATGGGTTTTCTAGATTTGAGTCACGTTAAATAGTCCACTTCGCAACACTCCTCTGGTTGTTAGTGGGTATGCATCTACTCTAAATCAAAATGTTATTTCTTCTGCTCTCTTAATAAGGCGTTATAATTATGTAACTTAGATGGTTTTTTTCTTTTCATTTTAGCTCTCTTAACATGTATCGTTTTGTTTTGCTTCTGTAAAAATAGAGGTACGCTCTGTTTGCTTCCAGCTAATGTTTTTTTGCTTTAGTGCAGGTCAAGCCTGAAGAAGAAGACGACGACGACGATGATGATGATGATGATCGTGGTGGACACACTCCATATGAGCTTACCGGGGACAGAGCCATGGAAGGCGTGGGTGATACTATCACGAGTGCGATTGGTAGAGGACGTCGATTACCTTATTAAAAACTTTTATTGTGAAACTTTAATTTCTTATGAAATTATGTTTTAATGGTATTATGGTTGTAGATTTTGTTAATTATAATTTATTTATTTTTAAATTTATTTTCTATTAATTTAAATTTACACTATTTTTTTTTTTATCAAAACAGTATAATAACATAGTATTTATATTTTCTGTCGCTGGCGATCAACAAACGAACAACATAACGACTTGTTTTAGCGACAGGCAAACGAACATCACAGCAACAGTCACCAGCGACAGGCAAACGAACATCACAGCAACAGTCGCCAGTGACAGATAAACGAACATCACAGCGACAGACGCCAGCGACAGGCAAACGAACAACACTTACTGTCGCTGATCGCTGTCGCTGAATCCAGCGACAGGGAAATGAACAGGACCTACCTATGTGGTTGTGTGTTTATCGTGGTAGGCCATCTTGAATTTTTAAACGTAAAAGATATTTTTCCGACAGTGTATGAAGTCTTTAGAAAAAAAAATGAAGTCTTTAGAACCTTCTCATTTTAGTTATATTTAGACTTAAATAGTCGAAATATCTGAAATCATATATTTAAAAATAAAGTTTTATTTTCTTTTTTATTGATCCATTTGACATCTCTTTTCTTTTTTAAATTGTTTATGTAGATATTAATTATATTAAGATCAAAACAACTGAAGTATTAGAATAACCAAAATATCCAAATATCTTTATATTTGTCAAAATTAAACAATTGTTTTGCAAAATTTAATCAAATTTCAATAAAATTGAACTAACTTTTTACATTTTTTTTTCTCTATTCTACAAGAATTGATGCTTGAGTGATTAGTGAACTTAAAGAACTTGATTCATGCTTGTGTATTTGATATGATCAAAACGAGAATTTATCATTACCTACTGAGAAAAGTTTACCCCAACAATATACACATAGAGATTGACTGTGATGGAAAACTCTGATGGATCTAATCGAGAATCAGACAGCAGAGAAATCCGAATCGTAGAGCATAGACATGCATAGTGAACTTGTCCTTTTACCATTCGAAAGCCAAACGTAAAATAAATAAAAATATCTTTTACGTTTACATTAATTCAGGAATGTCCTACCACAATAAACACTCAACCACTTAGGTACTCTAATAGTTCCTGCCATTAAAAGACTCTAGAACACGTTCACGACTTAATAATATTGAATGGAAGACAGGAAGAGAACATTCTGTTGACTTTTGACTGTTGACTCTCCAAAACCTGCTCCAACTCCATTGACTCAGAGAAAGAACAAAAAAGTCTAAAGTCTTCCCAACATTTTTTTAAGGCTGGACATTCGGGTACTCGGATCGGGTTTGAGTTGGAACCGTTCAGGTTTAGGTCTTTCGGGAAGAAGAATTTAGGAACCAATAGGGTAAATGTAAAAATTCGGTTCGGATTCGGGTCGAATTTTTCAGATCGATTTCGGTTCGGATACTCGGTTCTAGTTTTTATGTCCAGGCCTAATTTTTTATACATTCAGTATTATCGAACACACAAGATTTTAATCCTTGATCAGTAAGTTAGTGAACTTAATTGTTTACAGGTTAGTGAATTTAATTGTTTTCTTCTTCCAACAATCGGTTGATTAGGGTTTCAAGCTCCTAAACCACAGTAAGGATTTTATTAGGAAAAAAAACATTGTTGATTTTCAAATTTCTTCAAAGCTCCTAAATTCGGTTCGGTTTCGGTTCAGATCCTTTCGGGTTTGGATCGTGTCGGGTATAGATTTTCAGAACCGCTAAAAACCCGATTTTTTTCGGATACACAAATACCTGAAATTATACCCGAATACCCGGAAATTTTCGGGTAAATAGCTGGGTTTTCAGGTAAATACCCAGGTTTTCAGGTAAAATTTCGGGTTTCGGGTAAAAATTCGGATATTCGAGTAAAAAATCGGTTTTCGGATCCTAAATTATTAGTATGTACTTATATTTCAGGTATTTTTGGATTCGGGTTCGGGTCGGGTTAAAGTTCGAATTTTCGGGTAGAGGAGTTTAGGATCCAATCGGGTTCCGGTTCGGATACTTGGTTCCGGTTCCAACAATCGGTTGATTAGGGTTCAAGCTCCTAAACCACAGTAAGAATTTTATTAGGAAAAAAAATATTGTTGATTTTCGAATTTCTTCAAAGCTCCTAAACCGGAAATATGAAACTGAAACAACTAAATTTTGTTTTTTTTTGGTAATATTTAACATCTTCGCACATAACACATGACAGTTCATGTTTGTACTGATGTTGTATAGATAACTTATAATTTTTTAGGGAGAACGTAGCGAGCGCTTTTATTAACGATAAATGAGATTGGTGGTCACAAAGAGTTAATTATGTTTTGCCCTCCGAGTCTAACAGGCCGAATTTATGGCAAGAAAGTCTGTTAGTTTTTTTAATCCCTGTTTGGGCCAAGAGACATGCTAAGGGCAAGGCCCGTATCCTAAAATAAGCTCTCCCCTTAGTTCGTATATTTGGCCCTCTGTTGGGTCTCTGTTGTTTTCTATCTTTGTGAACCTTGAACTATGTCGGCTGTTGTTTTCACACTTATCGTCTCACTCGAAGCGTTTGTTGCTTCGGAGGAGCTGGTAAAAGGGGAGACATTTGTCGCTCGATTGAGATATAAACCGGTTCAGCGCGGCGATGCGTCCAGTGAATCGTTGTACTTCGCGAATATTTCTCGGGGATGGTAAGTTGATGAGTGCAAAAATTTACTTCGGATTGTTTTCTATCCCCCGTTTAGGACAAGCTTTGTTGAGATCGGTGAAGTCAATGCAGATTTGCTACTTTTCGTTCTCTTTCTTAATGACAACAGGGTTGCTTAACCAATCCGGATATCAGACTTCCACAATAAATCCTGCATCGAGCAGTTTCTTGACTTCTTTATTGACCGCGTTGGCACGATCGAGACCGAGCTTTCGTCGTTTATGCTTGACTAGTTTGTAGGTGGAGTCGACATTGAGCTCGTGGCAGGTGATTTCCAGGGAGACTCTAATCATGTCCTCTATCCACCATGCGAAGGTTGTAGCGTGTTGACAGAGGAATTGCATGAGGTCGTCTTTTAGTTATGGTGGCAGATCGGCGTTGATGCCGATGCATCTGATCCAACACGATGCGTCGATGTTGATCTGGATGATAGACTCAGCTTTTGGGGTAGAGCGTGCATCGCGCGGTTGAGCGGGTTGATATGTTGTATTTTTAGCATCTTATGACCTGTATAAAATTATCGTTTTGAGTCTTTTGTCGAATCTTTGTCCATGTTTTTGTGTTTTTTTGGTCGAGTCTTGAGTCTTATGCAGGTTGCAAGAGCTTTACGGAAATTGGATAACTTCAAGCTTGTTCGTGTGAGAATTTGCGCATAAGGATGGGAAGATGTCAATGGACAGACTGATCCACTTCTGGACCGATCGATCCATCTTTATACGTAGGAGACGTTTTCAACCTGTGGCTGCAAGATCGATCAATCCACCCCTGGATCGATTGATCCCCCTTTCAAATGTGCAAGACCATATCCATTTGACGCTGCTAGATCGATCGATCCACATCCGGATCGATCGATTCACCTCGAAGACGAACGCGGATCTCGACCAGGCGCTAACGGACCTATCGATCCATCCTTACGGACATACGAGGATTTCGACCAGGCGCTAACTGACCGATCGATCCATCATACGGATCAACCGATCCGTCTTTACTGACGTATGCGGTTCTTGATCTTACACGGTCAGATCGATCGATCTGACGTATGCGGTTCTTGCGAGTTGCCCTCAGAAGGGCGAGGCGCGTGTGGATATGCGTGTATGCTATCACTGCAGGGAGACGGGTCATATCAAGCCGAGATGTCCCAAGTTGCAGAGAGAGGTAGCGGTGGCACTGACAGCGAATCAGAGTGCAGTGGCGCCCCGAGCTTATTCTATCATGGAGACGGGAGGCCCAAGTTCCAGGCCGATCACAAGTATTTTGTTAAATTTACCTGAGTTAAATTCTTTTGTTGTAGAATTTATTGTCTCCATGATGGGGTGTCAGGGTTTTGAGCATATGAGAAATATGCAGGGACCCTGGTCGTGAAGGTGTAGAATCCCATGTGTTGTTTGATTATGGAGCATCGCATTGCTTCATTACTCTGGAATTTGCCGATAAGGGCAAATTACGGGGAACAACCGAGGAACGGTTGGGTTTTGTTAAGGTTATGGGAAGAAAGCTACTGACCATTCACGGTCGAGTTGCTGACGTGGAGGTTCAGGTGGCTGGAGAGTCTATGCCAGCGGATATGGTCATTTGCTCGGTGGAGCTTTATGACGTCACTGAACCGAGTCACTGTGAAGAACAGGTATCCTCTTCCACGGATTGATGAGTTGTTGGATCAGTTGAGAGGGGCTACTTGGTTCTCCAAGATAGACTTGGCATCAGGATATCATTAGATTCTGATTGATGAGAAGGATATCAGGAAGACGGCTTTTAGATCGAGATATGGACACTACGAGTTTGTGGTGATGCCATTCGGATTGACGAATGCACCAGTAACGTTCATGAGATTAATGAACAGCGTGTTCCAAGAGTATAAGGATGAGTTTGTGATCATCTTTATCGATGACATTTTGGTGTATTCGAAGAGTCCCGAGGAGCACGAGTTGCATCTGAGAGTTGTTCTAGAGAAGCTGCGAGAACAGAAACTATTTGCTAAGCTGAGCAAGTATAGTCTCTGGCAGCGAGAGATTAGATTTCTGGGTCACATTGTGTCTGCAGAGGGAGTTTCTGTGGATCCAGAAAAGATCCAGGCTATTAGAGAGTGGCCAAGGCCGAGGGATGCTACTGAGATTTGGAGTTTTCTCGGGTTAGCAAGTTATTACCGGAGATTCGTCAAGAGTTTCGCGAGTATGGCTACGTCTATGACGAAGCTGACAGGGAAGGATGTCCCTTTTGTGTGGTCTCCTGAGTGTGAGGAGAGTTTCGCGAACCTGAAGACGATGCTGACTAGTACGCTAGTATTGGCATTGCCCGAGCCGGGTGAGCCTTACGTGGTGTATGCAGACGCTTCGGGAGTAGGTATGGATTGTGTGTTGATGCAGCAAGAGAAGGTGATTGCCTATGCTTCACGTCAGTTGAGGAAGCATGAGGGCAACTACCCTACCCATGATCTTGAGTTGGCTACGGTGGTGTTGGCCCTAAAAATTTGGAGGTCTTATCTTTATGGCAGTAAGGTTCAGGTGTTCACAGATCATAAGAGTCTGAAGTACATTTTTACTCAGCCTGAGTTGAATTTGAGGCAGAGGCGCTGGATGGAAGTTGTGGCGGATTATGATCTCGAGATAGCTTACCATCCTGGTAAAGCTAAATTGGTTGCAAATGCTTCGAGTCGCAAACGTGTGGTTTTGGCTCGGAAGCAGGACATGGAGTCGTTGGTGTGTGAGCTTGGTTCTTTGAGGTTGTGTGTTTTATCTCAAGAACCATTGGGCTTGAAAGCAGTTGATCAGGCGGATCTTCTAAGCAGGGTTCGGTTGGCTCAGGAGAAGGATGAGGGTTTGGTTAATGCTTCCAGGGAAGCGGGTTCAGAATATCAGGTCTCTGCTAATTGTAGTGCATGGGCGGGTATGAGTACCCAAAGATGAGGGTTTGAGGCGAGAAATCCTGAGTGAGGCTCATGCGAGTATGTTTTTGATTCATCCGGGAGCGACTAAGATGTACCGTGATCTCAAGCGGTATTATCACTAGGTCGGGATGAAGAAGGATGTAGCCAACTGGGTCGCAGCGTGTGATACGTGCCAGTTAGTGAAGGCAGAGCACCAGGTTCCGAGTGGATTGTTGCGGAGTTTACCCATTCCAGAGTGGAAGTGGAATATGATTACGATGGATTTCGTAGTGGGGTTGCCAATTTCTCGAACCAAGGATGCGATTTGGGTCATTGTGGATCGTTTGACCAAGACTGCACGTTTTCTGGCCATCAAGAAAACGGATGGAGTTTCGATGTTGGCTAAGAAGTATGTGCAGAAGATAGTGAGACTTTATGGAATACCGGTGAGTATCGTGTCAGACCAGGATCCTAAGTTCACTTCTGAGTTCTGGAAAGCGTTCCAGGCAGAGATGGGCACGAAGGTGCATTTGAGTACCGCGTATCATCCTCAGACAGATGGGCAATCCGAGAGAACGATCCAGACTCTTGAGGATTTGCTAAGGATGTGTGTGCTTGACTGGGGAGGTCATTGGATGGATCACCTGAGCTTGGTAGAGTTTGCAACCAGGCGAGTATTGGGATGGCTCCGTACGAGGCTCTGTATGGGAGGCCATGTCGTACGCCGTTGTGCTGGACCTAAGTGGGAGAGAGGAGCACATTGGGTGCGGATTTTGTTTTAGGAAACTACGGAAAAGATCTGAGTTTTGAAGGTGGGGGATAGAGTGTATCTCAAGATGGCGATTTTGCGAGGTCCGAACAGGTCCATTACCGAGACTAAGCTGAGTCCGAGGTATATGGGTCCGTGTCTGATTGTTGGTCGGGTTGGACCAGTTGTGTATCGGTTGGAATTGCCGGAGATTATGCAAGAATTTCACAAGGTTTTCCATGTGTCGATGATGAAGAAGTGCTTATGAGATGATAAGGTGTTGGCTAAGATTCCGTCAGATCTTCAGCCCAACATGACCTTAGAGGCCAGTGAGGGTTCTCGATAGGAGGGTCAAAGAGCTTCGTTGGAAGAGGATTCCGATGATGAGAGTCTTGTGGGACTGTGACAGTGTTCATGAGGAAACTTGGGAACCAAAGAAACGGATGAAAGCTAGATTCGAGAAGTGGTTCAAAAAACAAGCAGCGGCTTGGGGTTTGCATCGTTGGTTCCGGTTTCACAGTGAGAGTTGTTTGCTCTGTGTATTCATTTTGTATTTCGTTTGTGTGTGTGAACGATTGTTACATTTGAAATGGTAATAAGATGAGTATTTCTTATTGTTTATGACTGGTGGTGTCATGAGTTTATTGGAGCATGAAGTTGTGAAAAGATAAAAGTTTATGAGAATATGAACTGGAAATATCCTTCGTATTTGGATATGAGAAACAACCATGTATGTGTTGGGATGTTTCGAGTTGACCTGAAGTTTGGTCATGGTTGAGGTGATATTCCGGGTTGGAATATGTGTGGTGAAGTATTGCATTGCGATGCAATACGTAGACCATGTGAGGTAGTTTTAGTCAGAGATGCTTATAGACATTTAGACTTTATTGCTCTAAGGACGGTTTGGTCCTGTACAACTCGTGAGGGATGATTAGTTTCTCTGATATACCGATAGCTTGAAGGACATGTAACCTGAGGGTGCGAGTGGTATGAGAGATATACTGATACCCCGAGGGATATGTGACCTGAGAGTGCGAGTGCTATGAGTTAGTGCCGATAGCTCAAAGACTTTGTGTCTGAGAGTGTGAGTGGCATGGGGTTTGTGCCGATAGCTCGAGGGACTTTGTGACCCGAGAGTGCGAGTGGCATGTGGTACCGAGACTCGAGGGACTTTGGTCTTGAGGGTAGAATGGTACGAGTACGTGTTGTAGTAGGAGCAATGAATGTCTAAGGTATGTTTATAAACATAGCGACTGAATGTAGACCTCGGAGGTTGATAGTGTTCAATCTCGTGTTTGAGTTGTGTTAGCTGGGCTGATCAAGGTTAAGAGAATCGTTGCGACGATTGTGGGTTGGGTTCATCGCGGATGAACTGTGCCGTAGATTCGAGGACGAATCTATGTTTGTGGAGGAGAATTGTAACGCCCGTCTCCCTGAAAGTGGACTGCTGATGTAAAATATATATATGTGGGGTATATATATGTCAATATGTTTTTGATCCGTTTAAGTCCGTGATAAATGTGTTTTCTCGCTGTTGAGGCTTTTAATGTTAAGAGCTCCGGAGAAAACATTTATCGAGTGGAGAAATCAAGTTTTAGAGCGGTTGGTGGGTGTGGACCCCATGTGACGGTTTTTAAGTCAAAGAATGGCTTAATTAATCTTTTCTTTCTTCTTCTTTTCTTTCTTCTTTCTTCCTTCTTTCTTCTTGCCACGGTTTTGGTTGCAGAGAGAGAGAGAGAGAGAGAGAGAGAGAGAGGAAGCTTGTGAGAGCTTGTTCTAGAGAAGGAGAGCAAGGGGAAGAGGTTTGTAGCTTACCTTGAGAGTGGAAGGAGAGGGAGATCGAGCTTGCTAAGGTGTGGGTGGAGAAGAGAGTCATCCTTGAGCTTGTGGAGTTGTTCTTGAGCCGAATCTTCCAAGGATCTAAGGTGAGTATGCGACCATGAGCTTATCTAAGCTTCTGAGGTGGTTTTGTGTGGTTTTGGTGTGTTGAGATAGTTTGTGTGTTTGGTATGTTTGAGTTAGATTCTTGTTGAATCCATGGTTTGTGTTGCTTGTTTCCTTGTGTTATGGGTTGGGTTTGAGCCTAATTGCTTGGGGGAAACAAGGATTGAGGTGGGAAGGGGCGATGGTCGTGAGGAAGGGTGAAGGAGGTCGAGTTCGGTTTTGGGTTGCAGGTGGGCGTCTGAATGGATTTGTGAAATTGATTGCAGACAGATTTTTGGTTATGAATCGGTTTTCAAAATCGGTTGCAGACCGATTGAACACTTTTCGTAGGCGATTCTTCGTTTTTGCCGCTCGGTTTGTGAAATCGGTTGAAGACAGATTTCTGGTTCTGAATCGGTTTGCAAAATCGATTGCAGACAGATTTATGGTTCTGAATCGATTTGCAAAATCGATTGTAGACAGATTTCTGGTTTGAATTGGTTTGAGAAATCGATTGCAGACATATCTTTTGTTCTGAATCGATTTGTGAAATCGATTGCAGACAAATTTTTGGTTTTGAATCGGTTTTTCGAAATCGGTTGCAGACCTATTCAGAGACCTTTTGCGCACCACTTTTCTTCCTTCTGTTTGACGGCTTGGATCAGATCCAGTTTGGTCCCTGTTGTTGAGTTTTGTGTCTTGGGTGTTTATATTGCATGTTTTGAGCGGTTGGTGATCTCTTGCTTGTGTGTATAGCTCGTAGATGGGAGGACCGTCTCACTAAGTATTTTTGTTAATACTTACGCAACTCTTTGTTCTGTTGCAGGTAAAGATAAAGTGTGATCGTGGAATCGAGGCAATGAGGAGGAGGATGATTAGGACTCGGTTGTTTGTGTTTGTGTTTGTTTGTTGTATGTATCGAATCGTTTGTTATGTTTAATTAATTTGAATAATGTTGCTGTCGGTTTGTTAAGTGTTTAATAAGATCGAGTCTTATTGCTTTGGCTGCGTTTGTTGGAGGTTAATATTATGGGGTATTAACTGCTAGAAAATCGGGTGCGGTCGTTTCACTTTCGAACGTGCAAGACCATATCTATCTCACGTTGCTAGATCGATCGATCCACCTCGAAGATTAACGCGGATTTCGACCAGGTGCTAACAGACCGATCGATCCATTGTACGGATCGATCGATCGATCCTTACGGACATACGCGGTTCCAGATCTTGCACGGTCAGGTCGATCGATCCACACCTTGGATCGATCGATCCGACCCTCTCGACAAATTATTTCTTTTTCCTAATCTAATTAAGATTTCATTTTTCTGTAAGGGGTATAAATACCCCATGACCCTAGACTTTTAGAGGCACGTTTTTTACAGCCTTTTTTATTTCTCTTTGTGTTTTTGGAGAGCTTTTCATCTCTTGTAAAGCAACTCCTTGGGGATTAGAGATTCATCCTTCTTGACACCTTGGAGAAGATTTCTAAACCCTCTTTATCTTTTATTTATCCAGTTTCTTTATGCTTGCATCTATGTACTCTGCTTTTACTTTTGCTATATGTGAGTAGTCTCATAGTTGGGTTTTAGGGTTCTAAGTAGGGGTTTAATGTTTGATGGTTAGATTGATTGTATGAGTTCTTATCCTTAGGGTTCTTTGATTCACATGATCTTAATGCTAGAATAGGCTTGATCTCCCTGTTTTAGATCTTAGGTTTCTCTATGCATGGACCGTGTTTTAGATAGGTTGAACAAGTGTGAATTGAGTATAGTATGTCTAGCCAATGGAAGTTGATGTTAGAACGCTTTGTGAACTTAGTGAACTTGACTGTTAATGTGAATTATGCTAGGAGGCTTAAAACGAAAGTTCATAGTTGAGTAGTCTAATTTAGTGGCTAATAACTTGGAAGAGGATTAGTCTAATTCCGTATTCAAGTCCTAGAATGGTTCTTAATATTGAAACTCATGATTCTATATTGCCATTAGTCATGATTCCCTGAAATACCCTATACCCCAATGCCTTAATCATATTGCTTAATCGTTTTTATTTCCTTGCATTTTTAGTTACAAGTCTGAAACAAACAAACAATTCCTTTGCTTTAACTAATTACAAATCTACAGTCTTTAGAGTACCATTGGTCCTTGTGGTTCGACCCCATATATACTGTCTTGCGGTTAAGTGTATCGGAAATTTTCTGATTTCACGAGAACATCACGAGTTCGGCAATCACGAAAGTCTTGGCGTTGCGGAGTTGGCGGTTAATGATAAAGCACATGCGTGCTACTAGTGGGTCGCCACACAATGTGTAGAGTCCATGTAAGGTTGGGAATTTGACACATTGATGGTAAGTCGATGCGACAGCCTTCATTTTATGCAACCACGGTGTGCCGAGAATAATGTTGTAAACAATCGGCTTGTCGACAACCGTGAAGTTGAAACTCGCAGTATGCCTGGTTGCGTTTTATATCGGATTCGCAGTAGTATTTGTTCCATGAAGGTTGCGCTTCTGATCCATTGATAGGATAGGTCTATGCTTTCTTGCCTCTTTCACCCTTGGCGTTTTTCTTATCGTAGTGTTGACAAGACTCGTAGTGTTCTTGCGTCCTGCCGATCGAGTCTGTCAAGGATGGTCTGCACGAGTTCGTCAAGGTGAGTGCTTCTATCGGCGGCTTCAGTGGGCTCGACACCGTTTGGCATGACACTGTTGGGTGTGGCACCGTTGGGCGCGACACCTTCGTCTGCGATGGCAACTTCGGCTACGACACCCGAGGCAAAATACGGTGCAGGCGAACGATCCGTCTGGTCGGACACGTTGGTTCCTCCTTCACTTGAGGTATCCATCATGTCATTACGATTCTCTGAAAACATTGGGATCATCAATTATGATCGTCAATAGAAAGACGAACGCTCCGTCTAGCCCCACGGTGGGTGCCATTTGTTTGTACCGAGGTTGTAACAATAGATAACTTAGAGTTTTTAGGGAGAACATAGCGAGCGTTTTTATTAACGATAAATGAGATTGGTGGTTACAGAGAGTTAATTTTCGGAGCGGCGGTTATTGATAATCCGCCGAGCCGAAAACTGAACGTACAGGCAAACAGGAAAAATACGAGAGATAGGGATAGGGAGCGATTCTCTCTGTAATCTTTTGGATAATAACTTCTGGATCATAATCCTTTGCCCAATGGTTTCTTCTGTTATTTATGGGGAAGTTTTTTGCCCTAGGGTTTCTTCTGTATCCTCTGCGGAATTTTCGTTTTGCCCTCCAAACCTAACGGGCCGAATTTATGGTCAAGAATACCCGTTAGTCTTTTGAATCCTTGTTTGGGCCAAGAGGCATACTAAAGGTAAGACTCGTATCCTACAGTTCAATACTTAGTTGTGTATATATGTCAAAAATTCTTTTTTCCCAAGCAATCGAGGCATTAGAAATCAAAAATCTTTAAAATGTCTTGTGGAACAACAATAAGATAAAAAAATTCCTCAATTCTACAACTTGAAAAAAAATGAAATTGCAAAGACTCATATGCAAAATGTGCCAAAATGATTATGGATATGTTTAAACATAAAATATTATTTTCTAGGATGGAATACTGATTGCGTCAATTACAAGTTCTGTATCACATCTTTTTCCCCATAACAATTTTCCTTAGACAAGACACTCGTACTGTAGACCTCTGGATATTTCAGCATCTTAAACAAAAGAAACGCCTCTTTCACATCTTCCATTAATATTATTAGAGTATGAGATTCCAATTCAAAATCAATTTAGCAATGAGTGGATGGACCCATATATCTTACATACTAGTCAAGATGCCTTGCCGTTTTCCGAAATAGGATATTGATATCCTAATAAGTATGACCATCTTAGAAAAATAACTATTATGAGAGAGCAATCATGCTTTAAATAGAAGTTAAAAATGATTACTCTACACATACCTGTATGCGTAAGATACTAGAAGACGGGTATCTCAAAAAAATCATCGGGCTGCTGCAGTAGATGTGCCAAACATGAGAAGGCTTGTGCTAGTTCTTCATTGGAGATGGGTGTGGATGTTCCAATGAACTCCCGAGTAAACTTCCCTAGCTGTTCTTCTTTCTCACTGGCAAAGCTCACAGCTTGCTTCCACTCCTTAAAGAAAAGGAGATGTGAAACAGCACACGACAATTGCAGTCTGTGGTCTATGCACCAAAGCCATAGCAATGCAATTCTGCCCCACAACCTTCGAATTGAAACACAATATCAAAAGTCAAATTCTGTTAAAAATATGTAATGAGTTCTGCATGAAATTAATTACATTCTTGCTTTCATATAATAAGTAATTATAAACTCAAAACAGAGTATCTATGCTCTTGAACAACTTCTGCAACAACGATAAAAGAAGAGTATTTCATATTGAAGTAAAAAATCGATGCATAGTTATGCTTGTTTTTCTAACACATATCATAAGCAAGGTGTTCCACTAAAACTACTCTTTACTGTTTGCTAGATATGTTGTCTGAAACACATTTTCAACAAAGTCAAAAACACAAAAGAGTCAAGAGTCATCATATAATGATATTGTAACACCCGTCTCACCCTCTCTCGGGAACGGCGTGCCACGTGTAACATCCGTCTCACCCTTCCTCGGGAACGGCATGTTACCAAAAATAACTCCAATAAATAAACGTCCACTTTTATTAAATACCAATCCGATAAATCCGTTAAACAACAATAAATCCAACATAAATCCATAACACATTTGTTTTATTAAAATCACGATTAAAATGCGGAAAACGGGAATCAATCCCAAAACAACACCCCGACACGTCAAGTACCAACTACTCGCCAGGCTCACCTGAAAGGGGAAAAGAGGGGGTGAGCAACAGGGGAGTCGCTCAGTGAGGTATGGGAATGCTAATCCGCATGTCACTGACTCCGGTCTAAGAAACTAATCACAAAACAGCACAAAACCAAACATGAACAAACACAGCACCTATAGTGCTCAACCAACAGACAATTGCCCTACTATTGGATAGTGTCCAATCACACCCTCACCCTCGAGGTAACCACGGGCCAGTGCCCAATCTCATCCTCCAACGAGGTCAATTATGGGATAGTGCCCAATCTCACCGCCCGGAGGACGATTATCGATCTAAAGGTGCAGGGCAACAGATCGATTATGGATTGCCCTCACCCCGAACCCTCACACAATGCGACGCGATACAGAAGTCCATCTCTGTACCCTCGCTAACATATATCCATATAATTATATACTTATATATAGCAATCACTTAACATAAACAGTATGAACAAACAGTTGGGTTGAATCATCTATTTTTCCTATGTCCAATTTAAACAAACAAACTATCTAGACTCGATCATAGAAACAAATCACATTTAGTTACTACACTATCCGTAACTAGAATCCTCGAACCAAAAACAGAAGTTTGCGAAATAGCCCTCACCTTAGCAACACGGAAAACTGCGGTTTCTGGACCTCAAATGCTTAATCCGACTCCGGATCTGAAACCAGCACGAAAAATCAAGTCAGTCGGCTTTCGAACGGGAAAAAGCGGTTTTCGGATCAACCGGTCAAAGTCAACGGTCAACTCCGAAAAGTCAACGGTCAATGGTCGGTCAAAGTCAACCCGAACCGGTCAACGGTCAAACCAGTCAAACCGGTCCGGTTAAGCTAAACCGGACATCAATTGATTTAAACCGACCGGTTTACCTAAACCGGAACAAATTGATTTTAACCGAATTGAATCGAATTAAACCGAATTAAACCGACCGGTTAACCTAAACCGGTCGGCGGCGAATATTCCGACGACGGCTTACCGGAAAAGTCACCGGCGGCGACGGCGGCCGACGGCGACAGAAGGCGGCGAGCGGCGGCGACACGGCGGACGGCGGCGGCTCCGGCGACCGTCGGCGGCGCGTGAGATTCACGCGCGGGAAAGGTGGCGGCGCGTGGCGGCGCGTCGACTTCATGCGCGCTCTTCCGGTGGGGCGTGGCGGCGCGTCGTGGCTCGGCTCCGGCAACGGTTGGTCTCTCCGGCTTCGTCTCGTCGTCACGAATCCGATGGTGGCCTTAGATTTGCGAGATTCGAAGCGGTTATAGAGAAATCTCAAAAATAAGAAACGGCCCGAAACTAACTCTTAAGAAACCGAGTTTTTGGAGTTACCTTCGGTTAAGCTATTCCGTGGCTTGGCCGGTCTTAGCTCGGGGAAGGGTTCGAAGGTGGCTCTCGGTGGTTCGACGGTGATTTTCTCTCCCGCGAAAATTCTGCAGAGTTTCTCTACTCAGGAGAGTTGTGGAAAATATGAGAGAAATGAGATCTATTTATATATAAATAGGGGAGAGGGTACCTAGGGTTTGAGTGGTGGGCTTCATATTGGGCTTCGGGTTGGGCTTCATTTTGGGTCTCGGCTTGGGCCGAAAATGGGCTGTTACAGATATATAAACACATTCCTGAAACGGAAGCAGGTTATCAAAAAGATTCAACTTCCAAAGAAGAGTAACAGAACGCTTATGCAGCTCCATATGCAAGCATGATCAAAAAGAAACAATATGTCAACGTGTTATTTTCTAACTCATACGAATTGTGTACGTATTTGAATATAAGCCAATAACATACCAGAGGTAGATAAGAGACTTGATCCACACACTCCATTTTATAACTTTTAACTTCCTTCGACATTGACAATTCCAAACGTGCTGTCAGTCTCACACCCGTTAGGAGCCAAGCTATATCAGGAAAAGCCAGACAGGCATGCTGATTAGATGCAACACTAATTACCAAATACATCCATGCAAAATGATATAAATGCAGGGGTTGGTGTACGCAGCTGCAGCCATGTTAACAAAACTAAGGAGTTAAACTTGAAAAAAAAATCAATAGGAGACTAATATTCGAATGGTAGAGTGTTAATCATCTTTAGATCCTTCAAGTCTTTCATTATGTTTATGTAAGCATATATTTGAAAAGTAAAAGGATTCATGAACAAACTGTCACTCAGATCAAAGAGAACGAGTAAATTGGGTGTAAAGTGTAAAGATTTAACAAATGGAATGCATTTAACAAATTGAAACATGTTAATTGTATAAGGTGTTTTGAAGAGGTAGGTTAATTAATTCCCAAAACCATTCGTTTTTAGCGAATTTTTGTTAGACTACTGATATTGGACACCTGTAACATTAACACATTTGAAAACACTACTCTAACCTTTGGAAGGATGTGAAAGCAATTAACAAACCTCAATCATTGAATATGGATCAACAACCTCTACTTTTTAGTATTCCAACAATTGCAGTTTTCTTAAAAGAGCTGTTAACCAATAGAAATTTTTGATTCAATGTTAGTGAATACAATTTATCAAACGAATTGATTAAGAATAGACCTTTCCCAAAAGGACAGTAGTGATCAAATCAAAATCTTTGGGTTTTCTGTGTAGTAGAATGTCCTTAACAGATCCACCGACCAAATAGGAATCAAAGCCAAAACAGAAAAAAAACAAAAAAAACGTTAGGAATATTATAATTACTAGAGACAGTAAATGAAGGGAGGAAAAAGAACAGTAACCTAGAGCTAGATTTCAAGAAATCTTCAGGTAAGCAAGAAGAGTGGTAACCAAAGCAACCAAAAGTTCACGTTCAAATAATGGCAATTGCCAGAGTATCCTGAGACCAAGTAGATTTTCCGAAAGAGACTTAGCTTAAGCAACATGATATTCACATAAACGAAATCGAATAAAGAGAGCTAGAGAAGAATTCTCTGTACCCGTTAGAGTATACTCCACATTGTTACAGAAACAGATGGAGAAAAAGTTTTAAAATCACAGAGAACGTCTAGTATGAATAAAAAAACATGTGCATAGACACGAGTATTCATCTAGTTAATATATAAAGAATTTGTTAAAAAATTTTACAGATTTCCTTATTTTACATATTTCAGAATAAAAAAATATATGCTTAGAGCAAAAAGATAGCAAGAGTACTGAATATTTATAGATCATCTTATTCATCATCCAAAATCATTACTATGAATAAAAAACGAAGAGTAATGTTGTATTATAAAAAAGAAAAGTAGACTAAACATAAAAAAATATAATAAGAAGGGTCTAAGTTAAATATTATTTCTTTATTTTAAACTGTTAGGGAAGAAAACCAAACCAAACAGAGATCTTTTCATCGTGTAATCATTCCCAAAATAGGAAGTTGATCGTCAGATTTTTTCTGTCGATCTAGCTACTTAAATTCCACCTAAATTTTGGTTACAATTTCTCTTATAAAAAAAAAAATAAAAGGAAGACATTGAGAAAAGAAGAAATAAGAAGGTGGTTTGGTCAAAAGATCCCGAAAAAAGAGCAATAACACATAATTCACACGCTTCTCACGTACAATCGCCACCTCCTTTAACCATTATTTCTGCATGGCTATAAAAAAGAATCTCTAATAACCCCAAAATCAGAATTCATCTTTTGACAACAACAAAAACTCTCTTCGTCAACGACAAACGCGTTCACTCTTCGTTCACGTCGGGGAATTTAAAATATCTCCTTCGTAACAAAAAGAGAAAGATCAAGAAGATTGTCGTGATGGCTGCTGGATCCATGGACGGAATATTCCGCAACATTTTCGAAGGTTGCATCTCTAGCTGCGACTCTTCCGTCCAACGACGTCCATATCACAAGAACTGCGGTTGCGCGCTTCACGAGAGATCTCGTGGTGGAGGTTCGACGACCCCTTGTCGTCATGGAAGGTCTGAGATCGTCATGTTCCCAATCCGACGGTCTTGGAGTGAAGGAAACAGTCTGGCTCTGCATCTCGCCTCGTCTTCTTCTTCCTCTAATCTCCAGTCACTCTCGTCGTCTTCGTCTGTTTCTACCCTCGCATCGTTATCTTCGACCGTGTCTGATATTGATTCTCCCATTTAAGGCATAAATTATTTGTTCCCATATTCATTTAATTGTGTCGATTTTGTTTGCTTGTTTCGAAGAGAGTCAAATGATGTTTGATGTGTGATTAGAAAGGTTTCATGGATTTCCTTAAATATCAAAGGAATATAACTCAAATGTTGTAATGGTCAAATATAGGGAGGCTTTTCAATAACATTTGTACATAAATCACGTTTTCGGATGTAATTTTAGTTTAATTGTTGTGATATGATCTTCAAGCTTTTTTCTTTTGGTTTTATGTCTTGTCTACATATTGTTTTGATTATACCACGCCATCCAATTGCCCAAATCTCTTGATTAGAGTTGTTGAGCGACTTGGATTGTTTCTTCCAAGAAAAGAGAAAAAAAAAATATTGTGTCTTCCATACGTAAAAGAGAAAATATTTTTTATTTACGAGACTTGTGTGAAGGGTCTTGCTTTGTAAAAGAGAAAATATAACAAAAGTGTTGTGAGCTGAATGTGTTTGCTAGGAAATTGTTTAGATTTCCCAATAATCTGGATGTACAGACTTCACGAGTAAGTGTTTAGGATGACTAATATTAATTGTAGAAATAAAATGCATGATACATGTTTCTTAATTGTGGCCTATTAGAATTGAGCTGGTTATCTTACTTTGGTTAAGATTAGTTAGATTGATTTCCGGTTTAGTCAATCCCGGTTTACTGTAATTTGTTGTATATAGATCAAAGTGTACAGTTTGTTAGAGATGAGAAATAGAGAAAATCATTTCACAAAACTCTCTTTCCTCATGAACTCTATTATGGTATCAGAGCATTTCTTCCGTATTCTTCTGTGATTTTTCTCTCTTTTTCTTCAAATTCTTCAAAATCTCACCGACAAATTGCTTCTATCATCATCGGAAAATCTTCCACGATATCGATTTTTGCGAAAATAGTGAAGAGAGGAGGAAAATTGAGAAATCGGAGTGAAACACCTGAAGGTGAAGCATCCGCAGCTAAGGTTACTCACGGATCGGTGATTCTCGAAGATCCTGAGGTTGATATGGTTAAACAACAACGTTTTGTTAGATCAGAAGGATATGGAGCTCATGGTTCTATGTCGAGACAATCTGAGGCGTTTGATAGTCCGTTCAGCCTTCAATCTTCGGATCATCCAGGTTTGGTGATTGTTGTCCATATTCTTGATGGATCGAATTACAATAGCTGGTCTATAGCGATGAAGATTAGTTTAGAGGCTAAAAACAAACTTAACTTCATTGACGGATCTATGCCTAGGCCTTGTGAGAGTGATTACGATTTCAAGATCTGGAGTAGGTGTAACAGCATGGTAAAATCGTGGATTTTAAATGTTGTGAGCAAGGAAATTTATGATAGTATTCTGTATTATCAAGATGCTGTTGAAATGTGGAATGATTTGTTTACAAGGTTTAAAGTAAACAATCTGCCAAGGAGGTATCAACTTGAGCAAGCAGTGATGACTCTGAGACTAGGTCAGCTTGATTTATCCAGCTATTTCACAAAGAAAAAGACGTTGTGGGAACAATTGGCAAACACAAAGTCTAGGACTGTGAAGAGGTGTGATTGTGATCAAGTGAAAGAGTTGCTCGATGAAGCAGCTACAAGCAGAGTAATACAGTTTCTCATGGGACTGAATGATGATTTTGGCAATATCAGGAGTCAGATACTGAATATGAAGCCTAGACCAAGTTTGAATGAGATCTACAATATTTTGGATCAAGATAAGAGTCAGAGAGTAGTGGGAGTGTCTTTTAGACCAACTATAAATCCTACTGCTTTTCAATCTCAAGCTATGATCCCGGATCAAAGTTCAATACTAATGGCACAGAGAAACTTCCAGAAACCTAAATGTTCTCACTGTTCCCGTATTGGACATATTGCGGATAAGTGCTATAAGCTACATGGATATCCCCCAGGTCATCCAAGGGCAAAGAAGAACAATTATGTGGGAAGTACTAACTTGGCCAGTACTGGTCATATTGAGGATATTACAGATCAATCTAAGGAGAATATCAGTGAAGATATGTCAAAAGAACAACTCTAACAGATGATCTCTTATTTGAGTACCAAGCTTCAGTCTCCTAGTATTACTTCATGTCCTGATAAAGCCATAGCTTCGACTTCAGCATCCGTATCAACTATCTCACAGATATCTGGTATATTTCTTTATTATATGATTTCACTTTCTATGACATGTTGACTTCTTCTACACCTTATGAAACTGAGTTGTCTTTTAGAGGTTGGGTCATAGATTCAGGGGCTAGTCATCATGTTACTCATGAAAGAAATTTTTAGATAGAATATAAATATTTAGATAGAACCTTTGTTAGATTACCTAATGGTCAAACAGTTAAAATCGAGGGAACTAGTTATATTCAGCTTACAGATGCTTTGTCTCTACACAATGTGCTGCATATTCCTGAATTCAAATTTAATCTGTTGAGTGTTAGTGTTATAACAAAATCCTTGAATTCTAAAGTTAGCTTCACTTATATTGAATGCATGATACAAGCTCTTACTCAGGACCTAGTGATTGGCAAACGTAGTCAAGTTGCAAACCTATATGTCCTAAGTTTTGGATAAATCTCTTGTCAACGTGTCTTGTTCTGGTTTTCAAAGTAAGTCAGTCTGCTCAGTTTCTACAGATGATTCAGATGTATGGCATAAAAGGTTAGGGCATCCGTCTGTTGCTAAGATAGAATCTCTCTCTGAAATACTGTTGTTGCCAAAGTCTAAAATAAATAAAACTAAAGCTCATTGTCATGTTTGTCATTTATCCAAACAGAAACATTTTCCCTTTAAATCTTTAAATCATATGAAAACAAAACCTTTTGAACTGATTCATATTGATATATGGGGTCTTTTTCTGTTCCAACTATCGATGGTTTTAGATACTTCTTGACAATTGTTGATGACTTTACTAAAGCAACTTGGTTGTACATGCTGAAACAAAAATCTGATGTGTTAGAAGTGTTTCCTGGTTATCTTACTTCGGTAGAAACACAATATAATACAAAAGTTTGTTCTGTGAGGTCAGATAATGCACATGAATTGAAATTTCATAATATGTACTTGAAAAATGGCATTAAAGCATTCCATTCATGTCCTGAAATTCCTGAGCAAAACTCAGTTGTAGAGAGAAAGCATCAACATTTATTGAATGTAGCCAGGGCTCTTATGTTTCAATCTGGGGTTCCTTTAGAATATTGGGGTGATTGTGTTCTTACGACTGTCTTTCTTATCAATAGATTACCTTCTCCAGTGATAGATAATCATACACCTTATGAAAGACTTACATCTACAATTCCAGATTATCATAGTCTTAAAGCTTTTGGATGTTTGTGTTATTGTTCTACTTCACCTAAGTCTAGAACTAAGTTTGATCCTAGAGCTAAGGCTTGTATATTTCTAGGTTACCCCTCAGGTTATAAAGGCTACAAGCTCTTGGATATAGAGACATACTCAGTTTCTATTTCTAAACATGTCATTTTCTATGAGGATATCTTTCCTTTTGCTTCATCTACTATCTCAGATGATGTAAAGACTTTCTTTTCCTCATAATTTTCTCCCTATACAAATCAATGATGAACATTTTCCTTTAGTGCAATCATCTTCTGATGCTCCTCACAATCATGATGAGACATCTTCCATGGTTTTTGTTCCTTCTGAACCTAAATCAACTCGGCAGAGAAAACTGTCTTTCCATTTGCTGGACTTTCATTGCTATAATAATAATACTCTTACTAATACTAAACCTCAAAAGACTTCTCCATATCCATTAGCAAATTATATCTCTTACTCCTATCTATCTCAGCCTTTCTGTGTTTTCATAAATATCATCACAAAATCGAAAATACCTACAAAATATTCAGAAGCTAGGCTGGATAAGGAATGGATTCGTGCTGTGGAAAAGGAGATTGGTGCTTTTGTAAGGACCAACACTTGGAGTATCTGTGATTTGCCTCCTGATAAGATTGTTGTAGGTTGCAAATGGGTGTTTACAATTAATTCTCTTGCTGATGGGAGCATTGAGAGATATAAGGCTAGACTGGTGGCTAAAGGGTATACTCAACGAGAGGGAATTGACTTCACTGACACATTTTCTCCTGTTGCAAAGATGGCAACAGTCAAGATAATTCTTTCCCTCGCACCTAAGATGCAATGGTTTTTACACCAATTGGACATTTCTAATGCATTCTTAAATGGTGACCTCGATGAGGAAATATACATGAAGTTACCACCAGGATATGCTGAGATTCAAGGAGAAACAGTTTCTCCAACTGCTGTTTGTAAACTACATAAATCGATTTATGGGCTCAAGCAGGCATCAAGACAATGGTTTCTAAAATTTTAGTCCACTCTAGTTCATTTTGGCTTTGAAACTTGTCATGGTGATCACACTCTCTTTGTGAAGGTTTCTGGAGATATTTTTTTGGTGGTACTAGTCTATGTTGATGATATCATGATTGCTAGTACAGATGATTTAGCAACCTGCTTCTTAAGAGATCAATTGAGTTCTGTCTTCCAGTTAAGAGATCTTGGTCCTCCTAAATTTTTTCTTGGCATGGAGATTGCAAGGACTGATACAGGGATTTTTCTCACACAAAGGAAGTATGTTTTTGATTTGTTGGAAGCCACAAGTTTCTCTGATTGTAAACCTTCTACTATCCCCATGACACCTGATCAACAAATGTATATGACTGGTTTATCAAGCCGCAAAAGTTCTGACAAGAGCTATCTATAGAGGATAATGAACTTCTTCCTGATGCTAAGCAATACAGACGCTTAATTGGAAAGCTTCAATATTTGACCATCACTAGGCTAGATATTTCTTTTGCTGTATCAAAACTGGCTCAGTACTCCTCTGCTCCAAGGCAATTTCATCTTCAGGCTGTTCACAAGATTATTTGAAGGGTACCATTGGATAGGGTCTGTTTTATGGCAAAGATGATGATTTTCCCATTCGAGTTTTTTTTATGCTGATTGGGGAACTTGTCCAGACACCAGAAGATCCGTAACTGGGTTTGCAATATTCATTGGCCAATCTTTTGTTTCCTGGAAATCCAAGAAGCAACAAATGGTATCCATGAGTTTTGCAGAATCAGAATACAGGGCTATGAGTATGGCCACTAAGGAGTTGCTCTGGTTCACATACATTCTCAAAGCTTTGAGAGTTCCTTTATCTCTTCCTGCTTATTTGTATTGTGACAATACTGCAGCCCTTCACATAGCCCGCAACTCTGTTTATCATAAAAGAACTAAACATATAGAGTTGGATTGCCATAAAGTTCGTGAAGCGATTGATGATGGCATAATCAAGAAAAAGTTTGTGAGGACGGATAATCAACTAGCAGATGTCCTCACGAAAGCACTTCATCCAGCTCCTTTCCGAGAAAATATGCGCAAGATGGGAATCATAAACATTTACTCGTCTCCATCTTGAGGGTGGTATTAGAATTGAGCTGGTTATCTTACTTTGGTTAAGATTAATTAGATTGATTTCCGGTTTAGTCAATTCCGGTTTACTGTAATTTGTTGTATATAGATCAAAATGTACAGTTTGTTACAGATGAGAAATAGAGAAAATCATTTCACAAAACTCTCTTTGCTCAGAACTCTATTATGGCCTAGTGAGATGGGATGGTCTCAACCACAAGTATTTTCAAATGGTTATGCCTTATTTGGATGCGGGAAAAAGTTGTATGTGCAAATTGTAAATCGAGTCTAGTAGTGCACGATACTAAAGAGAAGTGAAGGGAAAGATAGTGAATCCGGTAAAACATAAAGTCTACTATAACGCTGCAATAGTATAGATTGTGTGAACTCATCGTTGTACTTAAATGTTGTTAAATATAAAGTTTTAGTTTATGCTCCAAAATGTCTTGTCTTCACGAAACAATACGCAAAAGCTTGCTTAGTAATATGCCTAAGTGTTTTGTCCATAAATCATTGAGCTAGAAGGTATATCTTATATTTAAAATCCGAGTTGGTTAAGCAAAATTCCAAAATATATAAATGCAACCCTCTTAAGATAATAAATATAAAATTTAAAAAAGATTAAAAAGTAGAAAATGCTCTTTTATTTATTAAGAAAAATGGTGGACAATCACATCAGAGAAATTTGATCCCTAAATATGTAAAACACCTCCAAAATGAATTGTAATGATTAAAACTGATTGAACCGTCTAGATCTTCTTCGTTCATTCTAAACTGATATTCTTCATTCATTCTATACTGAAGTAAAACCTTCAATTTTTCTTCTTCCTACATAAAACTTCTAAATTGAAACATTTTCCCAGCTAAAACCTCCAATTTTTTTCATTCCCATATAAAATCTCAAACTAATTAACTTTACTTAAATAATATTTCAACTCGTCAAATTTGAGTCCGAGCAATGGTTGACTGTACTTTGGGATTTGTACTTCCGATTCATAATTAATTTTTTTTTTATGTAACTAACATATATATATACTCTTTGTCTTTTTCATTGTAACTAACACGTCTGAAATTTGAAAATTAAACAAACGGAAATTATATCGTCAACAGCCTTTATTGTAAAACACCTCCAAAATGAATGTTTACGACTACAACTAATTATACATTCTAGATCTCTTCATTCATTCTAAACTGATCTAAAAAGTCATAAACAGAAATGTATCCGATGAAACGGAAATATGAAAAACCAGCTAAAAGAAAACAAAGAAGAAAAAAAAAAAAGCATGTGCATTGGTGAGAGATTCATTGAGTCTCTCATCAATATAATATTATTATTTTTAGTTCACTTTAGTGTTATAACATTTTTATGATATTTTAGGAGGTAAAATATATTCAATATAATATTTTTTTAGTGCAGTTTATATTTGTAATGTAATTTGATTTGAATACTTATTTTAAATTTTATCATAATTAGAAGATTTTTAATTAATATTTTTTAAATCATATCACATTACATTTTAAATGTATTCAATTTCATTAATTTGTTATATTTATTTTTATAATTTTAATATTAACAATAATAAAACCGTAAATATTATTAATACAATACTTTATAAATAGTACAAGATATAGTTATATTATCTTAAAATTAAGCATAAAATTCCATAGCATAAACTCATAAGAAATAAATTTAAAATTCAAGAACACATAAATAACATATAAAACCATGATCAAAGATATAATTAACTTGGCTCTAATCTTCACTTGATTTTAGACCAATCTTTTGCCATATATGATCAACCAAATCAACTTTTAATTGTTCGGTGGAGTCATTTGGTTTAAAGTTGAATTAAAAGGAAAATGATTTGTAGTGTTTCCTTCTTGTTGAGTAGTAAGAAGATCCACTAAATTTGTTGAGAAATGAAATGGATAATTTGAATTCATAATCTAATTAAGTGAAGAAAGAAAGAAAGAAAAAAAAGAAAGAGAGAAAAAAAGAAATCTCAAGATATGTGAAAAAATGAAGCGATGGAGCTTCTATATATAGGAAATAAAATAATTATAGTATATGATTTTAATAATTATTGTAATTTTAACTAATATTAATTAAAAATAATATTAATATATAATTTAAACTCATGCATAATAGAACTTATAAGATAGATAATTTTATTTTATGATTGATAAAAAAACTAAAAAAATAATAATAAGATATAAATTATTTAATTAATTTTTTAAATTATTGTGGATTTGATTTATCATATAAAATCTGAACTATTTATAAGAAAACATGCATGTGTTTTATGTGGGATCCACATTAGATGTTCTAACTTTTAAAAAATTTCAAATGAGAATTGATTTTTTTTTGTCAACAGATATAATAAATTCAAAAAACCCAATGGTAGGGAATATTGTTTACATAAATGATTTGATGCGGTTCAACACGAACTTACCGTGCCAAATTATCCGCTTTTCCATTTTCGCTACGACTAATCAAAGTCAAAGAAAAATAATCAAACTCCTCCTTGTCGTTTAATCGTCTCTTGATAAGGTGAGAACGCCGGCCAGTCATCTGGAAATATTACCATCTTCACGAGATCGGAGCAATCGGTGAGGAAAACTACTTTTCGCCTATCTTGACCAATCATACATCGCATCGCCCATACTAGTGCTTCTACCTCAGAATGAAGGGAAGTCAGACTCCTACGAAGGTTTGCCGCCCCCATGTAATGCGGCTCTTGCTGGGGTTTAGAACAAAACCACTTTAATCCTGAGAACTTGTCAACTGCCTTCCAGGAACCATCTAAAAAACAGCAGAATACATCATTCTCGGATCTAATCGTGTCACCTCGTACCAAGTCACCTCGTATCGGCGTTCCAATAGGACCATGTAGTTTCAGAGTTTCCTCCTGTTGAGCCAAAGTCCAAGCTTGT
Organism: Turritis glabra; assembly: GCA_900406565.1. Lineage (NCBI taxonomy): Eukaryota > Viridiplantae > Streptophyta > Magnoliopsida > Brassicales > Brassicaceae > Turritis > Turritis glabra. The sequence goes on from OVBN01000192.1 coordinate 1,433,984, forward strand.
GCCTCAGATTTTGCCAATTGGATAATTTCTTGTGGACCTCTATCCACATTCTCAAATAATTTTTCATTTCGTGATTTCCAAATATACCATACTAGCCATGGGTACATGTAACTATTAGAACCCTTTGGTGTTCGCCAAAATAGGTAGTCCATATTTGTATTGACCGAATCCAAGGGAAATACGTCAATGGAAGTTGATATCTGTGATAATGCCCAAGTCTGCAAGGCAGGCGGGCATTGAAAAAGTGCATGATTTATCGATTCCACTTCGTCCCCACATCTAGGGCAGCATGTATCGCATTGTATACCCCATTTCCGTAAATTTACCAAAATCGAGACACTGCATGTGAGTACTTGCCACATGAAGTGTTTTAATTTTGGTGGGCACTGTACTTTCCAGGTATGAGCCTGTAGAGGTCTTAATTCCGGATTTAAGATTTTAAGATTATGATCTCCCGGCTTCGCTAACCATATTGTGTGGTAGCCCGATTTTACCGTATATTTTTTGGTTTTTGTAAAATGCTAACCAATAGAATCCGGTCTATTTGGTGCACCCAAAGATAGGATCATACAGGCGTCGTCAATCGCAAATTTAGCATATAGCTGCTCCATATCCCACATGTTTGTCTGGGTTTTAAATAGTTTTTCTACTCGTAGAGATAAATCAATGGTAGAACCGTTACTTAAAGCCGGCCTCGGGAATTGAGCTGGAATCCATGGATCATTCCATACCGAAATAGATTCTCTAGAACCAACTCTTTTAATAAGTCCTTTGTTAACCAGAGGGTGAGCAGATACAATACTCTGCTAACCATATGAGGGGGAGAGCGATTTAATAGGGTCCAAAGGTGTTGTATTGCGAAAATACCTTCCTTTGAAAACCTTAGCAAAAAGCGAGTCAGGTACCAATATTAACCGCCAAAGCTGTTTTGCCAATAAAGCTGTGTTAAAATCTTCCACATTCTTGAAACTGATCCCACCATCATATTTACTACAAGATAATTTATTCCAAGCCATTCAATGCATGCCCCCCCCCCCCCCCCGTTTGTCCATTTATACTCCACCAATAGTTTGCTATCGCACTAGTCAACTTTGTTGTGACTGTTTTCGATAATCGAAAACAAGACATAACATAGGTGGGCAAAGCCGCCGCCACAACCTTTATCATAATCTTCTTACCTCCTTTGGACAAAAGCTTTGCCGACCATCCATTGATTCGATGTTGTAATCTCTCTTTAACAAAAGAGAAAATTCTTCTTTTTGACCCACCCAAGCTTTCTGTTAAACCCAGATATGTTTCCATGCCACCAATGTTTATAAAACCCATGACCTCCTTTATTTCCGATTTTAGAGTGTCCTCTACTTTTTGACCGAACTGGATTGATGATTTCAAAAAGTTTATTTGTTGACCTGATACCTTCTCATACTGCTTAAGAATTCCTATAATGACACTGGCCTGCATTTTTGTTGCCTTACAGAAGAACAAACTATCACCGCAAACAACAAGTGAGTAACTGCTAGGCTAGAATTCGCCACTTTTATCCCATTAACTAAATTATCTCGTTCTGCTTACCTGATGTTTGCGACCAACACCTCTGTGCACAGGATAAAAAGATAGGGTGATAGTGGATCTCCCTGTCGGAGCCTCCGTTCTGGTCTAATCATTTCTCGCGGTTGACCATTAATTATAACTCTATACTGAACCGATTTAATACACCACATTATCCAAGAAATCCATTTTTCGAAGAAACTCATTTTCCTAAGTAAATATTCAATAAAACTCCATTCAACCCGATCATATGCTTTACTCATGTCCATTTTTATTGCCATGAATTTACCCTGACAAGCTGGGTTTGTACGGAGGCCATGAAACATTTTCTGTGCTATAAGGATATTGTCTGATATCATTCTTCCTTCTACAAAAGCTGATTGTGTTTTCGATATCAACCCTGGTAACACCTTTCTTAGTCATTGACATAGGACTTTCGAGATGATTTTATAACCCACATGATAAGATTCTCCTAAGATCGACACTCTTAGAGGTTGAGTGAGGGATCGATTTGGGTTTGGAAATAACCGGGATGATGGATAGATATAGATGATCGATTGGAGTTATTAGAAACTTGCGGAAGAATCTCTAAACTCCGACCTAAACACTTAGGATATTACACACCAAAGTGAAAAGGGATTTCGATGGATATTACACACCAACGAGATTGATCTTTGCATAAAAAAAGGTTTTGATTAAAATGAAAGATAGATCCTAAGAATAAGAGTACAAGAGAATATAAAGAGAAGAGAAGGAGAAGAAGACGAAGAGACTAATCTTGGAACAAGCTCCAAGACTAACTCTAAAAATGAAAAACAGAAATTAAAATTATCCCTTGGTCTTCAAAGCCACGCCTTGGACCCTTAAACGTGATGGCTGGATTCTTGTTCCAGTAAAGAGATGATTTGAAAGTGATACTTAAGCCTCATTAAAAACCTTCTAAGGAAAACCCATTGGGACAAAACCTTAGAAGGGAAAAAGAGTTCAAAAGCATCACTTGTCCCTTTACCGAATGTCTTGGGCTGTTATCAAAACCAAAGTGGTTGGGATAACATAATTCTTGTCCTGGCCCAAGTGTCTAAGTATCAAACCAACGGTCTGGTTAAGTAACTTAGTTCGAGATCGGGTCATTGGACCCATTTGTCCGGTCAAAGCTTCCTCTGGTTCAAGCTGGTCTTCGGCTACAAGCTGTCCTTCCTTGTCCTTGTCCATAGCCTCGGCCATAGTCATATCATCCCCTCCCCCTTGAAAAGGATTTGTCCTCAAATCTGTTTCATCTGCAAGAAAAGGAGAAAGATCAGTAATATTAAAACTAGGACTTATATTGTACTTACCTCGGAGATCAAGCTGGTAGGAGTTGTTATTGATTCGTTTAGTTATGGTGAAAGGTCCATCAATCCTTGGCATTAACTTGGACTTCCTTTCTGCTGGAAACCGTTCCTTCCTGAGGTGAACCCATACTTGATCGCCAATATTAAACACAACATCACGCCGGCTTTTGTTTGCTTGCTCAACATACTTCTTGGTTTTCTCTTCAATGTTTTTCCGAGCATTCTCATGGATTTTCTACACTATTTCAGCTTTATTTTCCCCATCTAATCTGGTTCTTTCACTCAAAGGCAAAGGCATTAAATCCAAAGGAGAGGTGGGATTGAACCCATAAACAATTTGAAATGGAGAGAATTTGGAAGCAGAGTGCACAGCATGGTTATATGCAAACTCTAAATGCGGCAAACAATCTTCCCATGTTCTAAGATTTTTCTTTATTAATGTGCACAAGAGAGTGCCTAAGGTTCTATTAACCATTTATGTTTGACCGTCAGTTTGCGGATGACATGTAGTAGAGAATAACAGTTTTGTTCCTAGTTTAGACCAAAGAGTCTTCCAAAAATAACTAAGGAACTTTGTATCTCTATCAGATACAATGGTCTTAGGCATGCCATGCAAATGAATGATTTCCTTAAAGAATAAATCTGCTAAATGAGATGCATCATCAGTTTTATGACATGCGATGAAATGCGCCATTTTAGAAAACCTATCAACAACCACAAAGATTGAATCCTTTCCAGTTATAGTCCTAGGCAATCCAAGCACAAAATCCATTGATATATCAGTCCAGAGATGAGAAGGAATAGGTAGGGAAGTATACAAACCATTCGGCTGGACTTTAGACTTAGCCTGTTTACAGGTAGCACATCTACCACATATGCGTTCAACGTCTCTGACCATGTGCGGCCAATGGAAATGATCTCTCATTACCTCGAGAGTCTTGGCCACACCAAAGAGTCCCATCAAGCCTCCACCATGTGCTTCTCTGACAAATAAATCTCGAAGAGAACAATTAGGCACACACAAACGGTTCTCATAAAAGAGATACCCATCTTGTCTATGGTAACGACCTGAAGCAAACTTAGAACAAGATTGATAAATCTTGGTAAAGTCAAGATCAGTCTGATAAATCTCCTTAATCAGTTCAAAACCTAATAATTTGCACTCAAGAGTAGAGAGTAAAGTGTACCTCTGGGATAATGCATCGGCGACTACATTATCCTTACTTTTCTTGTACTTGATGAAGTAAGGAAATGTCTCAATGAACTCAACCCACCTGGCATGTTTCTTATTGAGTTTTTGCTAACCTTTAAGATGTTTGAGTGACTCATGATCGGTGTGTACGACAAACTCCTTTGGCCATAAGTAATGCTGCCATGTTTGTAAGGCCCGAACCAAAGCATAGAGTTCCTTGTCATAAGTCGGACAGTTCAAGGTGGCGCCTCCAAGCTTCTCACTAAAGAAAGCTATTGGTTTCTTGTCCTGCATCAATACAGCTCCAATCCCTATACCTGAAGCATCACACTCAATTTCAAAAGTTTTAAGAAAATCAGGTAAGATAAAAAAAGGGGCGTTAGTAAGTCTGTCTTTGAGTGTCTAGAAAGCATTCTCTTGAGCCTCCTCCCACTTGAATCCAATATCCTTCTTAATAACCTCTGTAAAGCGGCCAAAGTATTAAAGTCCTTAACAAATCGCCTATAGAATCCGGCTAAACCATGGAAGCTCCGGACTTCACCAACAGTCTTATAACTTGGCCAATCTTTGATTGCCTTAACTTTTTCCTCGTCCACCTTAATTCCATCTGCACTTACAACAAAACCTAAGAAGACAAGGTTATCTGTGCAAAAGGTGCATTTCTTGAGGTTAGCAAAAAGTTTCTCTTTTCTAAGCACATGTAGGACAGATTCAAGATGATCAATATGCTCTGCTAGACTCTTGCTATACACCAGTATATCATCAAAGTAAACCACAACAAAGTGTCCAATGAATGCTCTAAGTACATGGTTCATTAAGCGAATGAATGTACTAGGTGCATTAGTAAGACCAAATGGCATAACAAGCCACTCATAAAGACCATGCTTAGTTTTAAATGCAGTTTTCCATTCATCACCCTCCTTCATCCTAATCTGGTGATAGCCACTCTTAAGATCAATCTTAGAAAATATGTTAAAACCATGCAATTCATCAAGCATATCATCTAATCTAGGAATGGGGTGGCGATACTTTACAGTGATATTGTTAATTGCTCGGCAATCAACACACATGCGCCAACTGCCATCTTTCTTTGGCACCAGCAAAACAGGAACGGCACAAGGACTCATACTTTCTCTGATATGCCCTTTCTCCATAAGCTCATCAACTTGGCGTTGCAATTCTTTTGTTTCCACCGGGTTTGTGCAATAAGCTGGTCGGTTAGGAAGTGTAGATCCTGGCACAAAGTCTATCTGGTGTTCAATACCACGAACAGGAGGTAAACCTACAGGATTGTCCTCTGGAAACACATCCTTAAAATCCTGTAAAAGATCAGTCATCTCACTCGGCACAACCGGTGCAAGGTTAGCTAAACTTGTTACTGTTTCTTTAAAAACAAATAACAGAATCGGTTTTTTTGAAAACATAGCTTGTTTAACCTTATTGGACTTGATGAAATAGTTAGGTTGTTTGTCTAACCTGGTTTCCTTGGCAGCGAGTTGAACTTGATCCTCATAAACCTCTTGTGGCGTCGTAGGTATAAGAGTAATCTTTTTACCTTTAAATGGGAACGAGTAGCAGTTTGTAAAGCCGTCATGGATCACTTTTCTGTCGGACTGCCATGGCCTGCCTAAAAGTATATGACCAGCGTCCATAGGCAAAATATCACAAAGAATCTCGTCCTCATAATTCCCAATAGCCATCGGCACAACCACTTGACTTTTAACCTTCATTTCCCCCACATCATTTAACCATTGAAGCTTGTATGGCTTAGGATGCTTCTGCTGTTTTAAACCAAGCTTTTGGACCATGGTTTTACTAGCCACATTAGTACAGCTGCCTCTATCAATGATCAGACTACAAACCTTTTCCTGGACAAGACATCGAGAATGAAAAAGATTCTCTCTTTGTTCTTCTTCTTTGGTTCTAGTTTGAATGCTCAAGGTTTTTCTTGCTACATAAAGACTTCCTGGCCTCTCCTCATACTCATCAGGGGACGATATTTCTTCTTATTTCTTATTCTGATCGCGAGTCAATGAAACTTTTCTTGAAACTAGAAGCTTCCCGCTGACCGGTTTAATCTCATTCTCTTCGGATAAAAGATCATTTTCTTGTGTAAGATCATCTTCAAATTTAAACTCGGCATTTTCCTTAATGATCATGACTCTTCTGTTAGTACACTCACTAGCATAGTGACCACGACCCTGACACTTGAAACACTTAAGATCACGAGACCTTGTAGAAGTGAATCCCTCGGTTCTGCTCTTATCTTGGATGGCCGGAATTGGTTTGGACTCAACCTTAGGAACAAAGGCTGGTTTGCTTTCTCTGTGGTAACTAGACCGGTTAGATTCATAGCTTGACCGTGAGGAACCCTTCCTCTGTACTTATTGTTCCACAAGAATGGCCTTGTGTAACATCTCCTCAAGTTGCACATAACGTTGCATCTCTACACGGTTTTGTATTTCGCGGTTCAAACCACCTAGGAACCTGGACATAGTTGCCTCTTTATCCTCCAGAATATTGGCTCTCAACATCAAGGTCTCCATCTCTTGATAGTAATCCTCAACAGACCGTGTTCTTTGGGTAAGCTTTCTTAGCTTGGAGTGAAGCTCATGATGGTAATGACTCGGCACAAATCTTCTTCTCATTAGTAACTTGAGCTCAGACCATCTCTCCACAGGAAACTCTCCATGCCACTGCCTTGAAGTAACAATTTGATCCCACCAACTGAGGGCATAGTCATAGAATTCAGTGGCTGCTACCTTCACTCGGTTAATATCAGCATAATGATGACAGTTGAAAACGAGCTCAATCTTCTTTTCCCAATCCAAGTATGCATCTGGATCATTCCTTCCATGGAACTGAGGAATCTTCATCTTGTATCCACTTAGATTATCGACCATAATGGCTCGATCTTCTCTTGTGCGCCTCGTTCTTCTTTGACTCCCATGCGATGAATGGCCACGGCTTCCATAATATATTTTGGCATTAGCATCTTCTGGATCTGTTCGTGGGTCTTTAAGCTTATTAGACTGCTCCTTGGACTTGTGAGACTGTTCTCCTTCGGACACATTATTAATCCCTTCATTGTACGCATGAGATTTTCCTTTAAGCTCATCATGCATGGTTTTTAGCTTAGCATCCATCATCTTATCCATCTGTTTGGTGATAGCGTCGATGAGGATCTTGTTGTTGGCACCGATCCTTGAGCTTGATTCATCGGACATGGTTCCTGAAATGAAACAAACTCACACCAGTCACTAGTTCTAAAGAAACAAACTAGCATTCACAAGACTAAGCATGATAAAATAATTTCAGAACCGAAATCTAAACAGAACGGTGAAGTTTGAGATATTATCTAGACTGAACGAAAATGGATAGATGATCAAGTGAAGACACAAAACAGTGATGAAATTAACACAAATGATCAGGCGATTGATGATGATGAACAGATCTGGTATGAACGAAATGAGAAGATGAACAGGCAATGATGAACGAGAATGATGCAATGATAGAAATGATAAGATGGATAGAGTACTCAACTTCAGAGCGTGTCTCTGATACCATTTGATATGATTCTCCTAAGATCGACACTCTTAGAGGTTGAGTAAGGGATCGATTTGGGTTTGGAAACAACCGGGATGATGGATAGATATAGATGATCGATTGGAGTGATTAGAAACTTGCGGAAGAATCTCTAAACTCCGACCTAAACACTTAGGATATTACACACCAAAGTGAAAAGGGATTTCGATGGATATTACACACCAACGAGATTGATCTTTGCATAAAAAAGGTTTTGATTAAAATGAAAGATAGATCCTAAGAATAAGAGTACAAGAGAATATAAAGAGAAGAGAAGGAGAAGAAGACGAAGAGACTAGTCTTGGAACAAGCTCCAAGACTAACTCTAAAAATGAAAAACAGAAATTAAAATTATCCCTTGGTCTTTAAAGCCACGCCTTGGACCCTTAAACGTGATGGCTGGAGTCTTGTTCCAGTAAAGGGATGATTTGAAAGTGATACTTAAGCCTCATTAAAAACCTTCTAAGGAAAACCCATTGGGACAAAACCTTAGAAGGGAAAAAGAGTTCAAAAGCATCACTTGTCCCTTTACCGAATGTCTTGGGCTGTTATCAAAACCAAAGTAGTTGGGATAACATCATTCTTGTCCTGGCTCAAGTGTCTAAGTATCAAACCAACGGCCTGGTTAAGTAACTTAGTTCGAGATCGGGTCATTGGACCCATTTGTCCGGTCATAGCTTCCTCTGGTTCAAGCTGGTCCTCGGTTACAAGCTGTCCTTCCTTGTCCTTGTCCATAGCCTCGGCCATAGTCATATCACCACATTACATAGGCGAATGGGTCTCAATTCCGTCATTCGTGTTGGCCTTTCTGTTTTCGATATCAGACAAATATTTGTCGTATTCAACCTTTTATCAAAGACACCATCTCGCAAAAAAGAATTAACCAAAAGCACCAGGTCCAATCTGATAATGTTCAACGCTTTCTGATAAAACAAAGCTGTCATACCATCCGGACCTGGAGCTTTTTCTGGATGCATCATGAACAAAGCTGTTTTAACCTCCTGTTCCATCATTAATGTTGTTAACCTATCATTAATTTCGTCTGTTATTACTTGGTTGATTTCCGCTAATGTATCCTCAAAATCCACCGGTTTTGTGGTCGTGAAGAGATTTTAGAAATACTTGACCGCAAGTTGTTTGATATCTTTTTCCTCTGTATACCACAATCCATTTTCGTCTTGTAAACCGATTATGCGATTTCTCGCTCTTCTCTGTTTTGTTAAAGCATGGAAATATTTCGAGTTATGATCCCCTAATCTTATCCAACGGTTTCAACTTTTCTGTTGCTAATATACTTCTTCTTCCCAATACGCCTCTCTCAACTGAATAGTTAAATCTGTTATTTCTGCAGGTTGCCTCGTATCATCTGCCTGAGCCACTGATAGTTCCTATTTAAATTCTTCGATTTTTTGCCGCCCATAAAATGTTAGTTCTCTCCGCCCTTTTGATATTGTTCGTCTACAATTTCCTATCTTATCCACAAAATTTTTCTCTGCCAATCCGTACCCCGATCTCCACCCTTCTGAGATTGCGTCTAAAAGACCATCCTTACTAATCCATCTTCTATCAAACCTATAATTTCGGTTTCCTTTTTGGGTTCTTCCTGCTATATTTACTAATACCGGTTTATGATCCGAGGCAATCATTGGTAAATATTCAATAAATGTGTTACAGAATGAATTATGTCAATCCTCATTTACTAGAGCCCTATCTAGCCGTCATCGTATTGGTTTTCTATCCTGCCATCCTCGCCAAGATAGGTCGTCACCAAGTGACGAAAACTCAACAAGTCCACAGTCCCTTATCATTAAATTAAAAGGGACAAAAGTAGAGGCACTTCTCAACTTACCACCCCTTTTTTCATGATTACCTTTTATTTCATTAAAATCACCTACCAAGAGCCATGGTAAATCTAGAGTTAAACCCATCCGTGTTAATCTTTCACACACATGTTCCCGAAATTTCGGAACCGGATCACCATACACAAAAATCATAAAAACTTTCTTTCCTTGAACCAATGCTTCAATATCTATCAATCGATTAGACTCATATAAAATTGAAACTTTAAACTCTTTATTATAGAATAATGCTAAACCGCCACTACAACCCGAAGGATCAACTATTTTTAAACTAGTATAACCGAAGTGACCTACAAATTTTTCCATAAAATAATACAACTGTTTAGTTTATGAAAGAAATAAAAAATCCGGTCTATGATGTTTCCATAAATCCCGAAGATACCCGATAGTTGCTTTGTTCCCCATACCTTGACAATTCCAGCTTAGAACTTTCATTTATCTTGTGGTGGTTTTGGTGGTTTAGTCCCACCTATTTTACCCTTTTTCGGTTCTGGGTCCTTTGGTTTAGTATCATTGCCTATCGAAACCGTCTTCTTATTTGATGGCTTTTTCTGGGAGTTGACAACATCTGCACATTTCTATTCTTGGAACTAACTCCTTTGAGGGTTATTCCTCCTTTTACTTTTTTTCCTTTCTCCACCTCCCCACTCTTGTCATGTCCATTCAACCATGCCACCTGTTCAGCCTTCATCCCCGATCCAAGTGCTATAAGCTCCTGGTCCTTAATTCCCATTAATTCCCCACCCCTTATTGAAACCTCTCCACCAGTATCCATATCCTCCGTCTCCGCTATATCACTAGGCAACACACTTTACCCACACACCTCCCCAATTTCACCTGCAATATGCACCTCAGAATCATGAAAAAATTGTAAATTACTAGCCTGAACTGTTGTCCCATCGATCCCTCCATGACTCCACCCTCCACCTCAGCGAAACCTGAGAATTGGGTTATTTACCTCAGTGGTTAAAATCGCTATTCTAGGTTGAACCTCAATTGTCTTCATGACTTGAGGCCGAGTCAGCTTCAACCTGCGAAACACTCAAAAGTGCACCCCCCAGCTTGGTTGTAACTGAAGACCGATGTGCCAAGTCCCCCAAAACCATATCATCACCCAGCTTCTCTCCCGCATCGCTTCCTTCAGCAGAAACCGGTTCTGCAAACAAGGCTTTCTGAACTTGTTTTGGTCGTTGATATCCACCGAGTGATAAATTAACTGTCCCCTCGCTTGTCACCCCAATCTGCCCTGGTTCCAATATTGCACCTCCATGTACCACTCGGTGATCTTTGGGCTCATCATAACTAGTAAATCTCCTTTGTTTCGAAAAGGTCTCGCCTTGTTGTTGCAAAGAACGTGCCTTTGAAACACCTGCTTGCTTCCCATTATTAGGATTATGTCCACCTTTCTTTGGTTGGTCTCCGAATTGGCTAGCTTTAGAAGCGCCTTTGAGCTTCCTTTCCTGGCCGTGACTTCTCCATCTTTCATTTGTTACAGCCCCACGATAGCTTTGGTTTCTCACCTCTTCCATCTCCTCCTCAGGATCCTCTCTCATACCATGCTTTGGTGCTACCTTTGGACAGTGTGCAGCGTCATGACAAAGACTGTAGCACACCTTACATACCCCAAAAAGCCTTTCATACCGTAGCTTGACTATAGTCTCCTCACCATTGCCAAATTCTATCACCGTTTCAAAACACAGTGGCTTCAAACCATCAACCGTCACCTAGACTCTGCCTCCATTGATATCCACCGCTTCCACCACTCCTAGATCTTTTCCAATATCTCTAAAGGTTGGCTCGGACCAGAATTGAAGAGGAACTCCTAGTACTCGTATCCAAAACTTGATCGTAGAAGGGTAATCAGGATCTACTGTTGGCTTCCATTTCACCATGGACACCATCTAATGATCGAAGTGGACCGGCTGCATCTTTAAAACCTCCACGATATCCGCTTCATTATCAAAATCAAATTGGAACTTGCCTAATCCCAAGTCCGCTCCCACCACTTTGCCTTCCAGTTGCCATATATGTGGGAGCATAAACAATAGAGACTTCATGTCTTGCATCCGGGGTTTATGCACCTCCCAATCACAGTTTTTGAGTAACCCGCGATGAGAGCCGAGTTGTCAAAAGCCGAAATCTTAATTCTTCTCAACGGCATCTTCCCTCCAGTCCTCTGTTCTCCACCACTCCTTTGTTCTCCACCACTCCTTCCCATTAGGTTACTCTACGACATGATGGAAAAGACGAACCAGAGCAAAACCAAGGAAAACTGTAAAGAAACTGAGGTAGATTCACAGAAAATCGCATAAATGCAGAATAGTGTGATTGAATGAGTGAAACGCTATGTATCTGTATCCAATAAATACCCTCTCAAAGCCAGTAATCGATTTGTATCATCCTCAAGAACCATATCCCTAAATTACCGCTTTAGAGACCTGATCTCATAAATCCGTACCCGACTTGATCTGCAAATCCTACCGAAATTGATTACTCCGCGATCCTCCTTATACAAAGATACCAAAAACTGACATAAGAAAACTTCTGGTCCGTCCTCCACTTTCCTTACCCAATCGTGTTCCCAAATATTCTCTGGAGTCCGAATCGAAATCTTGTGTAATCCGAGATTCTGAGAGCCCTTTGTATCCCGTTCTACGGATCTTCTCCAATCCTCCTCCCCCCAAATCTCCATCTTCCCTTCGCAAGACTGATAGCGACTCCTCCATCAGAATCGGATATTCCCCTCTTTAATTTCTCCTCCGCGACCGCATAGATCATCCGTAAACTGAATCGTGAAGATCAAAACTTCCTTTAACTGAATCCACTGTTTCCCAAACACCCCGATCCGACTGGAACCACCATTCAATTCCAAATATTGCTCCGTAACCCACATCCATCTAGAGACGCCTTGTAGATCCACTGCCATATATCCAATGTAAAAAAACCGAATTTAATCCAAAAAACCTTAATCAGGCCCCCAATTCATCACAATGTCAAAACCCTAAAGTCGCCATTTTGGTTACGTTTTACTTTTTTTTCTAACACTACTATAAAATACAACGTTTTTAGCAGCATAATCCGATGAGAATTGATTCTCAACTACTCTTAAAAAAATTTACTTTTTAATATTTTTAATTGTGATGCTCTAAAAAATAATTAAGTAAAACCTCCGGGCCGATCAAGTAATCCAGTTAAGGCCCATCACAGTTGGGTAAAGGGCACAGAGAGAGAGAGAAACATTGTAATTATCATCCAGCATGGCATCATCATCCATTCTCATCCCTCCGATTCTCTCCCGCCGTAACCTCCTCCTCTCCACCACCATCGCCACCGTGTCTCCACCACCACCTAAATCACCTTCACCTGACATCACAATCACCGATCGCGTCTTCCTCGACTTCTCCCTCTGTCCCACCTACTTCCGCTCAGATCCCTCCGCCACACTCTCCTCCACCACACCTTGCTCCGATTCAACTCCTCTCGGCCGCGTCGTTCTCGGATTATACGGCCGTCACGTCCCTATCACTGTTTCAACTTTCAAACGTATGTGTACTTCTTCTTCTACATCTTACAAAAACACTCCTGTTCACAAAATCTTCCCCGGTCAGTATTTCCTCGCCGGAAGACAAGGAGGAGGACGGCGAGATACGGCGGAGGTTGGACCTTTACTCAGAGATTTGCCTCGGAACACTGACGTTGTTAATTCTAAGGCTTTTTTGCTCCCACATGCTCGTGCTGGTGTTGTCTCTCTTTGTTTATCTGAGAATGATGATGATGATGAAACTAGACTTGATCCTGAGTATAGGAATGTTGAATTCTTAATCACTACTGGTCCTGGACCTTGTCCGCAGCTCGACGGCGGTAACATTGTCTTCGGAACTGTGCTTGAAGGTGAACATTTTATCTTCTTTTTTTCTTTTTCTTGGGAACGTAAGAAATTGAGTTGTGATTTTGGGAGTTTCTCTTGCAGGATTAGATGTGGTGACGAGTATATCTTCGATTCCTACGTATAAGCCGTCGGATAATATTCGACAGTTTAATGATTTTGCGGAGTTTCTTGGAGACGAAAGAGCTCAGAACGCAAGATCATTGTGGAACAGACCTCTCAAGACGGTTTATATCAGTAACTGTGGAGAGCTCAAGGTCACTAATCCTTCACTCTCTCCAACTCTGCCTTAATTACTGTATATATATGTGTGTGTGTGTGTGTCAAATCGTGTTTATAATCATCATTTACAATCCTGCTTCTGCTTCTTCTTCTATATGAAAATCAAATTGTAATTCAATCCGACTCTGGTGGTTGCTAAAGATTAAGAAACATAAGAGCTTTATAATCAAAACATTGAGGTTTAGGTTGTTTGACTTGTCCTCTGGTACTAACCTACCAGTGAATTGTAATCATCTGCAGAGAAAGTAATTTTGGTTGGACAAAGACCGTTATTTGCGGTTTGAGTGATCTTGTTTGGGGTCTGGAAACATCTTCAGAGGTTCATCTCAATGCGGGTAGAGAACCGATTTTAGATGTTTTTGTGAGTGACCTCAGTGTGTAATTTTTTTGTTTGCGGCGTTCATGCCATATTTGATAAAGGGCATTTTGTTCGGAAAGACGGAATGAAGTAGAATTGTGAGAGCTCTCAAATCAAACCATTAAATCAATGGAGTAGAATCAAAGGTTTTCACTATGAGGGCAACAATTTTCCCTTATTACTACTACTAGAATTGCCAAGTGATGACTATGATTGCGAAGGATTTGATAAGCCGTGGGGAATGTAGATTCGCCACAATATTGCAGGGAAGACACATAAAGTGGATCCAGGCGAGGCATGAGAGGATGATTCTACACAATTAAAGCATAATAAGAAAATCGCAGTTTGCAAGGCAGTTGTGAGTTATCAGAATAGTTACTACACTTGTAAGTTTTACTCTAGTTCCATGAGGATGTGAGTCAAAAGTTTTGAAATCCTCTGAAACAATACAAATGCGTTTTTATTGAAAACCTCTGCCTATTCGAGATGGAATGTGAGGATATTTCAGTACAATTTTATTTTCTCCAATGGTTACCAACGGTTAAAAGGTTTAATGCAATTCTAGCTGTGATGGACATATTGGGTATGTGTGCTCATCTGCTCTGCGGTGGATATGTTGTAGACTTGTAGTAACTTTTTCAAGAGATTGTTTGGTTACATAGCGATCGATGGATTCAAATCGTTCTTGTATTTTTCTAAAGCCACTTTTGGTTTGAATTGTTTCCGCTCTCTTAATAAAAATCTTTCGTCCAGTATCGCATTTCACCCACAATCTGGTTACTAAACTCAAGTGCTGAACTGTAGTATACATTTATTTATCTCAGATGATTAGCATCTTTTCAACTTTAGAAATAGTCTTATTTTTTGGCATGCACAGTTTTGGTACAATATTTCGTACCATTCTCCTATAACAATATACACACTTCAGTCGAAATCACTGATAAGCTAGAAAACACATGACCATGATTGAAAAATAATGTCCAACTATTATTATATCAACAACAATTTTTTTTGTCAAATCAACTTTAATATTTACAATTGCTAAATTATCAGATTATTGGATAGATTGAAATGTGTGGTTCAATCATTTTACCGCAAAAGGTTGTGAACCGTAAACGAAGACTCCGTCGCGGCCTTGGCCGAAGAAGGCGGCGAACGAGGCAGCCTAGCGGAGAAGTTGCGGAGCGGAAAGCGGTCGATATTGTCATCCTCGTCTCCTTTATCAAAGTTAAGCGCATAGCTCGACGGATCGTAATGAAAGTCAGTAGTATGACGTCGGATATGCTTCCCGTGGCCGCCAACGCCGCCAACACCCCCGCCCATCCGATGGATCAGACTCCGGCACTTTTCATGTGACTTCGACAACGTCCGAGTGAGTCGTGGAGATTTGGTCTTGATTCCACCACGTGGGCTTTGAGTAGATTTCTCCGTAGCGGCGGAGGGAGTCGTCGGAGATGAAGGTCGGTCGTCGGGGATGTCGTGGTGGTGATTGGTCGTACGAAAACATCCGGCGATGCAAAACCTTGATTTGAGTTTCTTTTTAAGAGACAAGTGGCTCATTGATTCGCTTCCCATTTCTACAAAACCAATGTTTTGGAAGTTTTGTTGTTTTGATCTAATCAACGAGAAGAAAAAACAATAATGCAAATGAAAGAAATCAAAAACGAAAGAAAAAAAGGGATCGCGAGATATTTGGCTGATTTTAAATTATTTTGTTTCATGAAATGAACAGTTATACCAAAACTTCGGAGGAGAAGTTGAGAATTTACTATTTTAGGAATATTTAAATTTTCCAATTAAAATGAGGTTCAATTTTTGTTTCAAGTTGGATATTTAATTAGTCTTTTGACTTTGGTGAGCAAGGGTACATATTTAGGGGAAGAAAATATTGATTTACCAGATTAGTTAAGGTTATAAAAGGAAATGAATGATATGATAGAATAATTGGAAAAAATGTTTGACCAATTTGTAAATAGTAAAGGTATAGCTAAAACATTTTTTTTTTCAACTAGCTAAAACATTTGAAGGACTAAATAAAATTATATGCGGTTCAAACATAATACTAGTGGATTAGTAAATAAAATTATTAAAGATGCCTTCAGAAATTAAGAAATATGAACAAGATTGTGTCTGGTAAAATTGAGTAATTCCACTGTTAGAAATTTTTGAAATTTGAAAAATGTGAAAAGAATATTTTGGCTCATTTTCCAACTTTTTCCATCACTTAACTGAAACTTTAAAAAGTCCAACATGAATTAAAGAAAAATAAGGAAGCTTAAAATTTCCAAATTTTTCGTTTAGAAATTTGAAGTGCTTTGATGGGCAAATTGCGTTCTTTCAATGAGTAGAATAATACTGGAATGTTACAATTAAGAAGTCTTTGTTAATTTAATAAGGGAAAATTTTCCAAAATACGTTAATCTATTTTGGAAGAAAATTATATATATATATTTTTATTTTCCGATTAGTACTTCGTTTAATAAATCTTATAGATTAATATCTTTTAAAAAAATATTATCAATTTCAAACATGTGATTTTACCCCCAAAAATTTATTTTTTAAAAGCCCAAAAATACTTTTAATCTATCTTTAATAGAAAAAAGTTAATTAAAAAGAGGCATTTGTCTTAGAATGCTCTTCGGATTTAGGCACTTCTCAAATTTTTTTACAAAAACAGGCACTTCATCGTTGTAGAAAGACGTTTTTGCCCTCATAATTGTGACGTCAATTTTGGCTTCGCGTTTGTGATCTATCATCGGGACCATTGTAATTTTGTCAAGCCTCTCTTATTTACTTGAGGAATCAATTAATGGTGATGACGCGGGGTAAAAGACGTCTTAGAGATTTTGCGGCTTCGTCTCTAACATCGCCCAACTCCAGCAAAAGTCGCCGTCGAAAATCCAAAATCTGTGGCGAGAGAGGGTAAATCGGTTTTGAGAAAACCGATCCCTAATTCTCAGAAAATATGTTACCAGACAGTTGCTTCTGGAACTGCAATTCAGAGGAGGGGGATACATCATCGAAGCCCCCAGATTTCAATCCGAGGTTACAATCATGTTTTAAGTTCTAAAATTGCAATCGTGTTGTCTGAGTAGTGTAGGATTTATGAATTATGAATTTAAATAAACGTTTCTCGCTCTCTTTACATTCATCTAACCATACTCTAGCAGATACATCAAGGGCCGACGACTCTCTGCATCTAGTTGCAGGTACACTATTCCCTTTTTCTCTTCTTTTGTTTATCTACAAGTACCGAACATCCTTTCATTTAATATATAATTAGGGCTCTAGTCTGTCGTTGTAAAACACATATGGCTAACCAGTTTACTGTAGGCGAAACAACTATTGATTTGTCTTCTTCTAGTGGTGAAGGTTCGTCATTCAATATCTTTTGTGCTCTGTCATTTTTGTTTCTTCTATTTATTGATATGTCCTTTTTACTTGGCTGAAATTGACATCATCCTTTCTTGTGAGATTCAAGGACACAATTTACAATATTTTTTTTCGTGGTTGTTTTATCTACTGGTTTTGTTTATGTTCTATTTAAATTTGTTAATTTCTACTCTCCCACATATGCTAGCCCCACTTCCAAGAGTACGCCTGCAGGTAAGAAATGTCAAACAAGTGAGAACTCTGGATATATTTCTGTGATTTATGTGGTCTTTAGAAATTTATTTGAGTTTTCTTTTGGTTTATATTTATTGAATTTTAAATTGTCTATAGCTTCCTCTTCCACTTCAAAACTGCAAGCTTAGAAACAAAGTGTCATACGCCTGAGACGGCGACGTCTCCAAATAGTAGTTGTTCAAGAGGAAATTTAGATGCTTCTCTTAAAGGGGCAAGTAGTGGTGATCGGTCTGTATCATTTTCTAAAGGAGATTTAGATGATTCTGATGAAGGGGAAACAAGTGTTGATGCAGCTGTTTCATCTTCTGAAGGTTAGGTTCTAAATTTGTAAGATTACCAAACTATAAAAATCCAGCTTCCTTAGTTTCATATCTGTGAAATTTTATGTAGCTTTCATATGAGGAACCGGATGCGCAAATCTTGCCGAAA
Source organism: Turritis glabra (assembly GCA_900406565.1). Taxonomy (NCBI): domain Eukaryota; kingdom Viridiplantae; phylum Streptophyta; class Magnoliopsida; order Brassicales; family Brassicaceae; genus Turritis; species Turritis glabra. Next base: position 1,452,081 of record OVBN01000192.1, read on the forward strand.
CGCTTCTTCTCAACTGATAGGTACCCAACAGAAGGGAGGGTGAACTCATACTCGAAACCCCAATATCTCGTTGATATTTTAAATACATTGGATGCTACAGAAGAGCTTCAGAAACTAAAGAGCTCCCCGTTCAGCTGCTTAATTGATCTCCCGGCTCGGCGTTGTTCTTTGTCTGGAAAACTGCTCCACAACTTCCTATGTAGGCAAATTGTCACAAAAAATTCTCATGAACTCTAGTTTATATATGGAGGATACCCGTTCAGATTCTCGTTGGTAGAGTTTCAGAAAATCACTAGGTTACCTTGTGGTCCTTATCCAGATAAGAACACAATTGCTGCTGCCCAAACCCATGCGGAAGATGAGTCTCCATATTGGTATTCCCTTGTTGGTCGTCAAACTGAGGTTAGTATTGAGGATATTATAGCGATGCTGAAGGCAGAACCAACTATGCCAGGATGGAAGAGACTACGTCTTGTACTTATTGTCATTGTTGAAGGTGTGTTAATCTGTGGATTTAGCCAATCAGACCGTCATTTCCTATTGTTGATATGGTTAAAAACCTAGATTTCTTTTTCTCTTATCCTTGGGGCCGACATGCATTTAAGCGGACAATTCGGATGATTAAAGTTGGGAAGAAAGTCCGGCGGCACTCAAACCTTATTAAGAAATTAAAACAACATTCGTTGGTGCTCCATGGATTTCCAATAGCTATACAATTGCTGTTATTTCAGTCAATTCCACTACTGCTCTAGTATCTACCATCATGCGAAGATGAACAGAGTTTTTATGAAAGGCGAATGAAACAATTACCTCAATTGAAAACATTTCACACAAAAAACATTATACAAGTTGAGAATGGAAAAGAGGTTAGTCCATGATCCTATTGTCTATGTTTTGTTGTGCATTGTAAGACAGTAACGTTCTAATTTGTACTTATTGCAGCTTACCGTACAACAATGCGTTTTGCCCACATATCAAGAAGTTAGAGGATCTGTGCAAGTTGATTATGAAGGTGATGCACAAGTTGCCCATATGGTGAGATTAATTGAGGGAGGTTATAGATTTTGTAAGGCCGATTGGCGTGGAGGTGATGAGTCCCTTGAAAAGTTGTGCATATGCAACAAAAGTAAGAACCTCCGCTGTTAATGTGGGAGTAAGAGTTGTTCAGAAAATAGTGGTAAGTCAGGAGATGTGAAATATAGTAGGTCTGCTCTAAGGAACCCGACTGAAATTGCTAAATTACGGGCATAAGTTGCATCGCTTAAAAAATCATATGAAGATTCTATTGTGAAGTTGCATAGTACTGTTTCTGAAATCCAATCGTTGCTTGTGTCACGGAAGTGTGGGAGTTGCAGTACGTCTCCTGGTAAGTCTATTGGTGTAAAAGCTAGAGGAGAATTGTGGATCTGTTGCAGGCCCAGATATGTCCGTGTTTGTGCCCCCGACTAACACTTTTGAAACTGATGACAATCAGTCTCCTCTTGGTAAAGTTCAGAATGTAATATCGGAACGAGACTCTCACCAGAGATGTGAAATGTATAGAGTGGGTAGAAATGGTGTGGACACATTAAATTCCTAGGTTCCCCTCGATATGGTTAACTCTTATCTTCATCGTCAGTATTTTCGACATTAATATAAAATGTATTTACCACTTCCTATTTATTGTAGGGTCTTGGAAACAGTGGTAATAAGGTTGCAAGTTTTGATTTTCCTTCTTTACCAAAAATGGGAGAAGTTGTTGCCACCATAAAAACCCGGGTATGTGTTTCTACTGAGTTTTGAAACGAATATCGTACGTACAATATCATGAAATATTTAAATTTCATGATATTTGTACTCAGGTTTGTGGGAATGATGTTGTCCCTATTTCGGTTCCTTCTAGCCCTGAAATAATGTTAGGTTTAGTATCTGCACTAAACAGTTCTAGTGAGTCATGGTGGGCAATTGTAGTACTAAAAAATTGTAGTAATTTTTTCCCTGTTAAATATGTTTTTCTTTACGGAAACATATTTTAAAATTTTTAACACATGTAGGCCACAGTGGATTCTGTAGCACGTAGTTGTTTTGCCAATGATGTATGTGCTTTGCATGCCAGTGATACTAATGTCAACACTGATTATGCCCCTTGTACCGTCAACTTGCAGGTATTGAGATGTAATATTGAATTGATTGATTTTTATTTAAACGCGATATTTTACAATTTTCTGTAGTCATTTTTCTGTATTTCAGAGACATATGTGTCCTTTAAAGAACATGTTTTAAAATTTTTACCACATGTAGGCCACAGTAGATTCTGTACCACGTACTTGGTGTGAGGATGATGGATGTGCTGCGCTTGGCAGTGATACTAATGTCAACACTGATTATGCCCCCACTAATGTCGCCTTGTAGGTATATTGATGTTATTTACAATTGATTGTTGTTTATGTAAATGATATATCTTACATTTCCCTGTAGTCATATTTCTGTATGTCAGAGACATATGTTATTGTTTAACAAACATGTTTAAATTTTTTTAACACATGTAGGACACAATAGATTCTGTAGGACGTACTTGTTGTGAAGATGATGGATTTGCTGCACTTGGCAGTGATAGTAATGTCAACACTGCGTATGCCCCCACTAATGTCGACTTGCAGGTATTGATGATGTAATTTTGAATTGATTGAAGTTTATTTAAATGCTATATTTTACAATTTTTATTTTTATATAATAACAGTCATGAGCAATATTCAAGTTCTGCAAATGTATTTATTTTGTTTTTCGCAATATATATAGGTTGTTGAAAGGCTTATGATGCCTCCACCAAGACCAGTTGATGTCGTGAGTTACATATTACTTCAACTCTCGCCTGGACCACTGTATGAACTTCTTCCCCATTTATCTCCTGACTTATGGAGTCCTTTCATAGAGTGTCCAAGTAAGAGATGTATGGTTCCAACTGGTAACCGGATGGTGCGTAAAAGCGCCAAGCGGTTGAAAGTTTTGGTTTCTGAAGATGGTGATTATATTCCGTTCCGTGCCATTCCTGGAAAACGTTTTGAAAAATTCAAAGAAATGCTTCAGGCGTACCGCAAATCGTGACTGCCAACTATTTTTTTTCCCTAAATTTGTACTACTACTCATCTCTTAAATGTGCCTCCCTGTAATTTTTTTAGAGGTCATATGATATGGATGGGTATGAAGTTGGCAGGGACTTCTTCAAAGAAATTTACACACCAAAACATTGGCTCTTTAAAACTGTGAGTATCTCTTGTTCTCCCCTGTCGCAATTTAGTTGCTCTTTGCAATGTGCAGCTTCCCATTGAGACCATTAAGTTGATGTGATCATGGCTAGCAAGGAGACTAAGGAGATTAAGGAGCAGCTAGAACTTGAGCTTAAGGGAGCTAAAGGAGGAGTTAGTGACCAGCTTGTAGCCGTGGAGACTCAAGAAGAAGAAGGAGAAGAACTACAAATTCCAATTGATCCTATGACTAGGTCCAAGCCCATGAAGTTTGATCAAGCTTTCCACACTCTCTTACACCATATCCAGGGCCACCTTGAGTGTGCTGATCCAACCATATTGGTTGTGATTCAAGCCACTTGAGCATTCATCAAGAGAGGTGTATGGACTTGTACTCTTTTTCCCTCTTCTTGGTTTTGTCCCAATGGGTTTTTCAAGAGAAGTTTTTAATGACGCAAGCCCATACACTATTACCAAGCCTATTGATGAAACTTAAGCCCAACAAGCCCAAAATGAAGAAGAAATTCGTGCAAGACTTGTGCATGAAAGGCAATTTCGAATTCAAACTCTTATTAAGCGTTTTGTTTATTTCGTAGGTCATTTAATGTTTGCTCTTCATGCAAGGCCTTGTTGAATTTCCTTTATATGTCTCTTGTACTCCCCATGGACGAAATTATCAAACATTTTTATCAAAAACCTTTTCTCTTTGTTTGATCTGAATAGTGTGTAATATCTATTCAACTTGAAGATACACATAGAGCAATCATCTGTAGCTTTAAGCCACGAAAGTCAGAGGTGTTTCCATAGCCTTTGGAAGTTTTAATCACTCAACAAGTTCATTCATATTCATTACAAATCACAGATCATATCACAATCTCCATTCCATCGTTATCTTTCGGTTTTTAAAGACAAGATTCATATCAACCATCTCACAACCCATGAAGTAGCATCTTAGGGCAGAGGATCCTCATCTAAGATCATATCAAGTGGTATCAGAGCTACCTTTCGTGAACGAGGTTGTGAAATTCCAAAACGTTACAAATTATGTTTTGTGTATTTTGAGTTTCTCAATTAGTTTTAGGGTTTAATCTGATTAGAAACATGTTTGCTAGGACTGATACAACCCTAAAATACATCTAATCAGAACAAGTTTGCTTGAATTTGGAGAATTAACCACGAAATTCTAGGGAGAGAAGGTTAACGATCACACGTGGCTATTTAGGATTTATGCTCGATTCGACATCTAGATTGATTTTGTTATCCAATTTCGTGTGTTTTGGACTATTTTACTTGTTCTTCAATTGAATTTGGTCAGGTACCATGGTGGATTCAAAGGGAGAAGAGAGGAGCAAGGAAGATACAAATCGGTTATTCCTAGATGCAATTACGGCTAGAATGACAACTTTGATGAATGAAAGGCTTGAATCCTTTAGGCAGGAAATTGTACAATCAGATCAAGAAGGACCAAGAAGAAGCCAAAGAGATCAGGCCACATAAAGCTACTATAGCCAATCCTCATGATCTCATGGTTCAAGGAGGAGAAGGAATGAACGTGAAGAGAGAAGACCACGACCTATGGACAGTTTTGCTGGTCTGAAACTAAAGATTCCAACCTTTCATGGAACCAACAATCCTGATGAGTATCTAGAATGGGAGAAGAAGATTGAGCTTGCCTTCAATCGTCAAGAATACACTGATGAAAATAAATTGAGAGTTGCTCCCACAGAATTTCAAGACTATGCTTTGAGTTGGTAGGATCAGTTAGTGACTTCAAGGAGGCGTGCTGGAGACTACCCCATTGAGACTTGGACTCAAATGAAGATACCAATGAGGAATATATTCGTTCCATGCCACTACCATAGCGAACTTCACTTTAAGCTCAGAAAATTATCTCAAGGAAGCCGATCCGTTGAAGAGTATTACAAAGAGATGGAGACTCTTATGTTGAGGGCTGATGTTCAAGAGGACAATGAAGCTACTATGGCCAGATTCATGGGAGGAATCAATAGAGACATCATTGATAGACTAGAGGTTCTTAACTATGAGGAGTTAGAGGAGGTTCTTCACAAAGCTATCATGTTTGAGAAGCAATTAAAGAGGAAGAGTTCTAGGCCTAACTTCGGATCAGTAAAAAACTAGCTATCAAAGAGAGGAGAGATCATGCTCTTATAAGGATTCTAAAGCGTTTCTTAAGCCTAAAGTTGAAGATCATATTTACAAAGGAAAAGATAAGTCATCTACTTCAAGAATTAGAGACATCCAATGCTTCAAGTGCAAGAGACATGGTCACTATGCTAGTGAGTGTTCTAACAAGAGGGTAATGGTTCTTAGAGATGATGGAGCATTAGAATCTGATGAAGAGAAGCAAGAATGCGAACCTGGATCAGATTATGAGCCAGCTCCTAAAGGTGATCTTTTGGTTGCTATTCGCGCTTTGAGTGTTCTAACTAAGCAAGAGGAGCAAGAACAAAGAGAGAATATGTTCTATTTAAGATGTGTGGTTAAGGAGAAGATCTGTAGCTTGATCATAGATGGAGGGAGTTGTACTAATGTAGTTAGTGAAAGCATGGTCAGAAAGTTGGGTTTTAAAGAGCTTAAGCATCCACGACCATACAAGCTATATTGGCTAAATGATGATGGTGAATTGACCGTGAACAAACAGGTTATAGTTCCCTTGTCTATTGGTAAGTATGAGGATGAGGTGTTGTGTGATGTATTGCCAATGGACGCTAGTCACATTCTGCTTGGAAGACCATGGCAATTAGATCGTAAAGTAATACATGATGGATTCACCAATCGCCATTCTTTTGAGTTTAAAGGTAGGAAAACCACTCTAATACCAATGACTCCTCATGAGGTGTATCAAGATCAGATTGTGATGAAGAAGAAGAGATTATAATCTGATCAGAATCTTGCTCCATCAACCGGCCAAACATCTAACCTCTTACTCACAAAACCAAAAGGAAGTCACAAAACTAACTTACTCTTTGTACTTAAAGAATCTTTTGTGAACTTATCCCTTTCAAAGCAGGCTATGCCTAGCAAGATTGAGTATCTTTTGCAGGAGTTCCAGGATGTGTTTCCAGAAGATAATCCAAAAGGCTTACCACCCAGAAGAGGCATTGAACACCAAATAGATTTTATTCCCGGAGCCTCTCTACCAAACAAGCTGGCCTATAGAACTAATCCAATGGAGACTAAGGAGCTTCAACAACAAGTTTCTGATCTCATAGAGAAGGGACACATCCGTGAGAGCATGAGTCCTTGTGCAATACATGTTCTACTTATTCTAAAGAAAGATGGAAGTTGGAGGATGTGTGTAGACTGCCGTGCCATCAATAACATCACTGTAAAGTATCGACATCCTATACCTAGATTAGATGACATGTTAGATGAATTGCATGGTTGTAACATCTTTTCTAAGGTAGATCTTAAGAGTGGTTATCATCAGATTAGGTGTTGAATGGAAAACTGCTTTTAAAACTAAACAAGGACTATATTAATGGTTAGTAATGCCATTTGGGCTAACTAATGCACCTAGCACGTTTATGAGACTTATGAATCATGTTCTTAGAGCTTTCATAGGACATTTTGTTGTTGTGTACTTTGATGATATCTTAGTATATAGCAAAAGTTTAGAAGATCATGTTAAGCATCTTAGGATGGTTTTAGAGGTGCTTAGGAAGGAAACCTTGTTTGCCAATCTTAAAAAATATACTTTTAGAACATATAACCTTGTCTTCTTAGGTTTTGTTGTGAGTACAGATGGCATAAAAGTGGATGAAGAGAAAATCAAAGCAATCAAAGAATGGCCAAGTCCAAAATCTGTTGGTGAAGTGAGGAGTTTCCATGGACTTACTGGCTTCTATAGGAAGTTTGTGAAGGACTGTAGTACTCTAGCAGCTTCACTCACTGAGGTTATCAAGCAAAACGTGGGGTTTAAGTGGAACAAGCTCAGGAAGATGCATTCCAAACCTTGAAAGAGAAGCTTACTCAATCTCCTATCCTTTCACTTCCTGATTTTAGTAAAACATTTGAAATTGAATGTGATGCCTCAGGAGTTAGTATTGGTGTTGTTCTTATGTAGGAAAAGAGGCCTATATCATTCTTTAATGAGAAGCTTGGAGGGGCAACACTTAACTACCCAACCTATGGCAAAGAGCTTTATGCGCTTGTGAGAGCTTTGCAAACATGGCAACACTATCTTTGGCCTAAAGAGTTTGTAATACATACTGATCATTAGTCACTTAAGCATCTAAAAGGTCAACAAAAGCTCAATAAGAGACATGCCAGGTGGGTTGAATTCATTGAGACCTTTCCGTATGTGATGAAGTACAAAAAAGGTAAGGATAATGTTGTGGCTGATGCATTGTCAAGAAGGTATGCTCTCTTAACTTCTCTTGAGACAAAATACTTAGATTTGAGCATATTAAGTCCTTGTATACCACTGATTATGTTTTCAAATATATTTATGCTTCTTGTGAGAAGTTTGGAAGTGGTAAATACTATAGTGCATATGGATTTCTTTTCTATGAACATAGATTGTGTGTGCCTAACTCTTTTTTGAGAGATTTGTTTGTCAAGAAAGCTCACGCATGTGGTTTGATGGGTCACTTTGGTGTCTCTAAGACACTTAGTGTGATGCAAGAACACTTTCATTGGCCACACATGAAAAGAGATGTGGAGAGAAAATGTGAGAGATATGCTACTTGCAAGCTAGCTAAATCCAAAGTTCAACCCCACAGTTTGTATAGTCCATTACCTATTCCTTTGCATCCTTGGCATGATATATCTATGGAATTTGTTGTTGGATTGCCTAGGACTAGAACATGACATGATTCTATTTTTGTGGTTGTTGATAGATTCTCTAAAATAGCTCATTTTATACCTTGTCACAAAACTGATAATGCCATGAATGTTGCTAATTTGTTCTTTAGAGATGTTGTTAGATTGCATGGCATGCCTAGGACTATAGTTTCTGATAGAGATACTAAGTTTCTTAGTTTCTTTTGAAAAACTCTTTGGTCTAAGCTAGGAACTATACTGTTATTCTCTACTACATGTCATCCACAATCTGATGGACAAACTGAAGTAGTTAATAGGACATTATCTACTCTCTTGCGTGCACTTATTAAGAAGAATCTGAAAACTTGGGAAGAATGTTTGCCACATGTTGAATTTGCTTATAATCATACTAAACATTCTGCCTCTAAGTATTTTTCTTTTTGCGATTGTCTATGGGTTCAATCCCATATCCCCTTTGGATCTATTGCCTTTACCTTTGAGTGAAAAAGTTAGCCTAGATGGGAAAAAGAAGGCTGAACTTGTTAAGCAGATTCATGAGAAGGCAATGAGTAATATAGAGGACAAGACCAGATCGTATACTAAGTACGCCAACAAAGGAAGAAAGGAGATGATATTTGAAGAAGGAGATTTGGTTTGGATTCATCTAAGAAAGGAGAGGTTCCCAAAGGAGAGAAAATCCAAACTAATGCCACGAATTGATGGACCCTTTAAGATAAGAAGATCAATGACAATGCCTACCAATTGGATCTTCAAGGTAAGTATAATGTAAGTCCTAGCTTCAATGTTACTGATTTGGTTCCTTTTCTTGCAGACGAACCAGATTTGAGGTCAAATCCTTTTCAAGTGGGAGAGGATGATGTGATCATGGCTAGCAAGGAGAATAAGGAGATTAAGGATCAGGTAGAACCTGAGCTTAAGGGAGTTATAGGAGGAGTTAGTGACCAGCTTGTAGCTGTGGAGACTCAAGAAGAAGAAGGAGAAGAACTACAAATTCCACTTGGTCCTATGACTAGGTCTAAGTCCATGAAGTTTGATCAAGCTTTCCACACTCTCTTACACCATATCCAGGGCCACCTTGAGTGTGCTGATCCAACCACATTGGTTGTGATTCAAGCCACTTGAGCATTCATCAAGAGATGTGTATGGACTTGTACTCTTTTTCCCTCTTCTTGGTTTTGTCCCAATGGGTTTTCCAAGAGAGGTTTTTAATGACGCAAGCCCATACACTCTTACCAAGCCTCTTGATGAAACTTAAGCCCAACAAGCCCAAAATGAAGAAGAAATTCGTCCAAGACTTGTGCATGAAAGGCAATTTTGAATTCAAACTCTTATTAAGTGTTTTGTTTATTTCCTAAGTCATTTAATGTTTGCTCTTCATGCAACGCCTTGTTGAACTTCCTTTATATGTCTCTTGTACTCCCCATGGAAAAATTATCAAACATTTTTATCAAAAACCTTTTCTCTTTGTTTGATCTGAATAGTGTGTAATATCTATTCAACTTGAGGATACACATAGAGCAATCATATGTAGCTTCAAGCCACGAAAGTCTAGAGGTGTTTCCATAGCTTTTGAAAGTTTCAGTCACTCCACAAGTTCATTCATATTCATTACAAGTCACAGATCATATCACAATCTCCATTCCATCGTCATCTTTCGGTTCTTAAAGACAAGATTCACATCAACCATCTCACAACCCACGAAGTAGCATCTTAGGGCAGAGGATCCTCATCTAGAATCATATCATAAGTGAACTTGAATTACTATTTGTGTTCAACTCTTTTCCATCTTTTATATAATGTACATGGAGTTTCACACATTTTCAATTTCCCAAGTTTTGAAAATTATGTTTTCTATGCGTTTCATACATTATTAACATTTTAAGTTTCGTCCAGTTCACCTAGCATCTGTAGGTACACATTTGGTTCTAAAATTATGTGTTTTTTGCTTTCCCCCTTTTTCCAGCATTTGGACTTGATGCTTCGACCCTTTTGGCGAAATAAAGGCTCATACCTTGCTGGGAAAAAAATAGTTGTCCTGGACAGCTTGCTTACCCAGCTTCTCACTGCTCAATATTGTACATTCATGCAAACAGCCTCTTCATCTTCATATCAGTGGCACCCTCTGCTTGCCAGCTACGTAGAAGGTACTGTTGGGAATCGCACTGAGAAAACTGTATGGTTCAAAAATGTTAAGACATTTTATGTACCAATGAACTGGGGAAATCGACATTGGGTTGGTTTGCTCATATACCTGAATACCTGGCACATAGACATCTTTGACCCATATCTAAAGTTTATGTCTGATCAAAAGGTTATCTCTTACATGGAGCCAGTGGTTAAGATGTTGCCTCACCTGATTAAGGCATCCTGCGACCCAAATGATATCAGTCATGTAGACGATGCGGAGTTCAGCTTCTGCCGTGTTCAAGGACTTGCACAGAACACTCGAATAGGAGATTGTAGAGCGTATGTTATGAAATTCATTGAGATGCACTCCCATGAATTCTCATTGAAGGATGGGACATATAACCAATGAGATGGTTAACAGATTTCGTATGCAATATGCGATTGATGTGTACGAAGAGTTTATTAGGAAGGTGCATGTGTAAGTTTGTAATAAATGTGCATTTTTTGCTGTTATATATGTCTCTTTCTTCATCTTGTAATATTTTAACATTTGCTGGCTTTGAAAATTACGTACCACTCGCAGTGTTTTTGACGCTGTCTTATATAATATTTTAAGTTTGTTATCCCATGTTATTATATAATAATTTATTTTCCCTTCTCTTCCCGTTTTTATATACTTTTCCAAAATTATGATTTCTAATTGGTTGTTTACGATACAAAGTTTTAGTTTATAGATATGTTATTGCCAGTATGAACCTAATCTTGTCCATATCTTAAATGTGTACTCATTTGCCAAAAATATTGGTGTCAGCGGCTGTATCTATAGACCTATTTTAATATTAGTCATTCTTTGTAGGAGTTGGAAGTACTAACTTGCTGAATTAATGTGTGTGTTTGGTAGTCCATATGCTGGATATATGGAGTATGATTTGTAAAAACAAACTTTGGGTTGGGCCCTTTAATAGATTTTTTTATGTCTTGTTAAATTTCTCGAGCTTTTGTATCCTTAACATATGTTATAACGGTCGCTTCTATATTTTTCAACTCATTACGGTTTTCACATTGTCTAATTATCTTATGTTCTAAGCTAATGTTTGGGTTGCGTATGAGAAATCATAAAGTTTTGTTAAATTTATACTTGGACTTGTACCATATATACTTGTAACTTTTTCGGTTGCCTTGTGCTAATATTGGATATTATGACATTTGCATTCTTTCTATGACTCCCACAATTGAGTAGTCCATAACTACGGTTATCATTTTATTTCTTCCGAATGTTTTTTATACACGGTTGTTTTGAAGAATTTTTTTTTTTGGTGTGCACTCTTTGGGTTTATGCGTCCGCATTTTTGGGTTTCGTTGGGTTTATTAGTACAAATTTTTGTGTTAATTTGCGTTTTTGCGTCTGAATTTTTGTGTTTAGTTGGGTTTATGAGTACACATTTTTGGGTTAATTTGCGTTTTTGCATCCCAATTTTAGGGTTAAGTTTTTCTCATATCCTCTAATTTTTTTTTCACTTTTTTGTGATTTCGTTGGTAAATGCATAACCTTGTTACAACAAAAATAATTTGGTTTCGTCATTTTTATAGGTATGTTGCTGTGGTTTTAAAATTTCTCACACTTTGTTTTTGTAACGTATTATATAATTGTCGCGTGTAACGTCTTCAGATGTATCAGTTTGGTCAACTTGTCCATGGTGTCAATTTACACTCATTTATCTCTTATTTTCTTATGTTAAAAATATCGTTTCGTTTTATTCCTGCTGACTATAAATTCTTGATAAATTTTTCGTACTGCATAGTTAGGGTCTATCGTATTCTTTCTTTACATATTTTTTACTACACCTCTGTTTTAACGATTAGGATTTGTTGCTTTCAAATGTTTGGGTTTATGATTCCCAAACTTAGGGTATATTGTTTCTTATTTATAGTTTAATATTCATTTTGCACTATATTGATAGTAATACATATTTCCATTTTTAGCTATTTTTATCACCACACATATATTCGTTTACCATATTTTATACGTACAGTTTGGTTTTTTTTTCAAAATTTTTTCTTTTATTAGTCCTTATCTTTTTTCAAATTTTTTTTTATCACTCGTTAACTAGTGTGTACTGTTTTTTCCCTTTCCATATTTTTTTCTACACACTAGATTTTACAAATACATTTTTTTCTTTGAAATGGTTGGGTTCATGCATCCCAACCTTAGGGTTTAGTTTTTCTCATTGTTGGTTTCCAATAATTGGGTTTATTCTTCCAAAACTTAGGGTTTAGTTTTTCCTCCTTCACTATACTCTTCTAATGCTACTATTTGTATTACCTTTACTAAATGTAATACCTTTTTAGTAAGAACTACTTTGGTTTACATTGTTAAATAGGTTTGTTGATGTGGTTTTACAATGTACCACAATTTCTATCTGTAACCATTTAGATACTGCTTCCTTGTGTAGTAATAAGATCCATTTGGTTGTCAAATTGTTCACTTTGTCAATTTTCAGTCTTTTATCTATTCTTTCATATGTACGAATCTAACGTCTCCGTTTATTAGTCGGAAACATAATATTTACATAAATAGATCGTAGTGCATACATAGGGTATTTTGTATTCCTTCTAACTATATTGATAGAACATTGACATTGTTCGCTATTTATACTCATAACCCATTTATTCATTTATCCTACTATCCAGTGTAGTATTTTTTCCCGAAATTCTATAATTTCCTTTACTAAATGGACAACCTTGTTAGTAATTGCTTATGTTGGTAGCACACTCTATTTTATCTTTTAATGTTTACTTCGCTTTAAACCACATTCTGCATACGCATTTAATATTTAAACTCTTTAACATTACAACTTCCCACCTTTCATTTCAGCATAGCTAGCACACTCTGCGAGAGTACCAGTACCCTATGCAATTAAAGCAAACACACGAAAAAGAAACACAATTTGGTACATCACCTCCTGGGTACCTAAATGTTGCATTATATTTACCAGATAGTGGAGTTTGTGTTACCTATTTCGACCATTGTATCCAGCCACCCACTTTATGAGACAGACTCATCAAACGATCACTTCCTTCTTCATAATGTCCACTAGCTATCAAAAATATAACAAACGCAAAGCCTGCGTAGACGAGATGATCTTCAGTCCGGTGGAGGAGGTTCAAGCTCTAATGTGATGGCCCAAGTTTCACTGCACGTCTTAGCCCCTCCATGTATGTTTCCGTCAGGTTTTCTTCTTCAAAACATTTCATGAAAAATGAACGATATGGCGAGCCTTCATTTGCTAGTGGCTAACAAATATGACTTCATCGATGTCAACCTCTTGTAATACTTCTCCTGCAAAAACAGTGTCTTTCCCATCCCGTCCACTTACAATGAAAGGTGCAAGCTCTCTGATCCATTGTTTCTAACCCTCCTAACAATGTCTATGAGTAGTTCTTGCGGTAAGTAAACCATCTTTGCTACCTTAGTTTCACCATCTACAAATCCTAATATACAGTCATGTGTCTTTCTGTTTTTTTCATTAAATAAACTTAACTGTCTTCTGTAATATGCATTTAGAGTCTACAACTAATGGCTATCTAATAACTTATTTATTATCGATAAGTTCAGTCATGTATTTATGAACCTACTTGTCCAATTTCAGACACCCGTAATAATATTGTAAGCTCTCCCTCTCTGCTCTCATTCATTCTCTTGCGTTTACATTTTGTAATAATAAATCCAGAGTTATGTTTGATAAAATGGACCACCTAACTGATATTTACTCTTTCCATCACATGTCACTACTTTTCTTGGAAGCTTTAATTTATTTATACTTTAAACTTCCACTTATTAAAATTCTTTCCCCCATGACTCCTGTTTCACAAACCGTAATTAATCATCTTATCCTTACTCAATAAATCTTGAAGGTTTAACATGCATCATTGCTTATTCTTCACACGTCAGTTTGTCGTAATGGGTAACTTACCACATGAGTTACTTGTCGAGATTTTTCAGCGTGTTGGGCGTTATGGTTTTAGGTCACTTGGTCCTTCGATCGCTGCTTCCAAGCAGACAAAAACTGCAGTTTTTTCTCCCCTCGTCTTCGAATGCGGTGATCTTTCAGAGTTCATGCTGGACAGTTCAATGGCTAACAAAGATTCTATATACTGTTCCTTTTTCTGTAGTTGCATTGCCTATGGAAATGTTACTGCAAATCAGCTTGAGGGGCTGAAACGATTTGCATAAGTTGTTTGAAAAACCATGTCCATGTTAGTTCATTTTCAGAATCAACCACGCCAAACCCCAACGGTATTATCTGGAAATTTCCATCTTGAAAACTAGCAGTTAGCAATCATCCACGAAACTTTGCTTTGATTGCTGTTGCATCAATAATGACAACTCTCCTCATGAACTTTTCTGCGTTAATGCATGCCCCAAACGCGAAAAACAGGTACTTAAACCTACATTTTTCTGTCCCAACTCTCGTGCTGAAAACATCACATACCGTCCTTTCATTAGTTTGCTTCAGAAGATGTAAATAAACGAGAAGCAGCTTGTAACTCTCTTCTGCACTCCCTCTTGCTACTAATACAGCCCTCTCCTTTGAATGCCATGCCTTCATGTAATTTATCGAAACGCGGAGCTCATCGAGTACAATATCAGAGATATGAATAGCCCTTGGTCCAAGTTTTCCATTCGCATACTTTGATTTCAACACTTCTGCTATAACCTTACAAGACGCCTTCTTCTCATACTGCGACCGTGTTGAGATGTCACACGTGTGTGTGAGTGTGGCTATCCTAACTTCCATGTTTTCAGAGGTTCCTCCGGCAGTGTAACCATATACCCTCCACGGATACTTTATATCCATACACCTCACAATTAACCGCTCCTTATCAGATCTTACTTGCTTGAAAGTGAAGAACCTTTTGATTGCATATATAGCAAGTGCAGTTTGCATCTCTGCTTTGTTCCTGAAAATTTTCCCTACAAAAATAGCATCATTTTCGGGATCATATATACCGTTAGGTAGTTGTTGTGTTTGTATGTACTCATTCCCAAAACAAGGAGCACTATCGTGTGATGGGACAACATCAGCTATAATAATTTCATTGTAGATGTTTTGAAAGCTGAGTAGAATTTCTTCATCTCCTCCATCCTGTGTATCCACTTCTGCTGCAGCTCTAATAGTCTCCTCTACAGCCTCTTCCCCTTCATTGCCTATGTTTTCGGTCAATGCAGCAACCTCATCTCGTGTTGCCAATTGTTCGGCCACAATTTCTGGAACACAAACCCTTCTCATTGAATTAGATATCTTGCCATCGACCAAACCGTCACGTGCTTCCAGTTCCTTGTATTCCTTACTCAGAAGTGTATTCCAGAAGTCGTTGTCATAGTCTTTTTCCTCCCCTGTCCCATAAAGTTCTCATTCTTCACTCGTCCCAGAATGTCCTATTCCGTTCTCTTCATATGTGATCTTCTCTTTTCCATTATTACTCTTCAAACCCTGAGCCTTTCTTGCCAATTCTTCAATTGCCTTCAGTTCACCCTGCACGTCAGCATCATATATGTTGTTTTTGTGCAGAATCATATGTGGACCCAACAAACTTTTCACTGTCTATAGAAGACGTACCATTGTTAAGCCGAAAAATTCCCCCTCCACTGATATCTCCTTTCTCTGTACCTGCAATTGGTTCAGCTCCACTTCTACTTTCGAATGTAACCAACAAATTCATAGGTTTTGTTGTAGCTATGAGTTTGAAGAAAGTGTTTACTCCTGTGTCTGTACTAATTGAAACTGGAGGAGATTTTTTAGACGAAAACATTGACATTTCGCTTGGTGGCCAGTATGTAAGTTTACATATCACTCCCTGGATCTCTTTTTCAAACTCGTCCTCAATTCACTTTTTAAGGTGTTGTAGGTCATCTCTTGCGAAACCATAATGCACTGTGATGTACAGTTAATTTCTACAACGAACTTCCATTCTCCATGAGTAGAACATTCCCAGTCTCCAACTATAACAAGCAAAGGCTTCTCCATAACCTGCAACCATGAGGAAAGCCACAAATATTTATAAATTTCACCATCATGATTTGTTCTCGATGAACTTTACAATAGACAAGATCGTAGCTAGTAGACCATAATTTGAAATTATGGTTCACGATTAGTAACCCCTTCTCTACGGTTCGATCGACAACGATAATGTGGACACTACATACAACAACTATATGTTTACATTTGTAGAAGATTTCTTTGATAGTACAAGAAACAAGAAGTTTGGTCGTTCTGGAGCAAGAAAACAATAAGAAGAGTTTTGTAATCTTACAACTTTAAGTTTATCATATTTCGTTGTGTTTGCACAACATAACGAGACCACCAACGCAAGGCATACTTACGTCGTCTGTAGATTCCGTTATCAACATTGTCGTCCTCTATACCATCCACAAAGCTCTCTGTTTGTTATGTCTCAGAGCTTCTCCACTTCCCTTATGAGATTATGCACAACTCTTTTATTTAATTAAATCCACAAACCCTTGTAAACCAAACCAATTTCTGTTGCTTAGTTTTTGTCCACACAATTAACTTCAAAACTTGTGTCCAACTGTGCACACAATGGCTCTTCTCCACATATTATCTTCGTTAACCGTAATTTACTTTGTTATCATCAATGACGTCATCATCCCACTTACTTATGAAGCTTGTAGTTTCCCGCTCATGGTTGTGAAGGGCAAAACAGTCCGAAAATGTTGCCAATTGATGTACAGTGACGTTCTCCTATAGCAAATGCCAAAATCCGAATATGTTATGTAAATAATACCTATTTACGTAATATTCCCTAGAAAAAAATTAAGAAAATAAAAAAAACTACAAAAAAATTATATTGGTCTAGTGATCAAGGGTTTAACAGATTTTACACCAACTTTAGGATCGTTCCCAGAAAATGCACTTTCTTCCAAATTAATTGTGCAAAATTAATCATAATTTCAAGAGTGTTATAGGTAGAGCCGTCCGTCGTGGTCTCGAGTGTTAGGGATAAGACTTTCCAGGTTGGTATGGCGCGGTAAGAATCGTTAATAGAAAATCCAAGGGTTACGAGGAGAACTGCACGTCATAGAATTGTTGTGGAGTCGTTCACCATGACCGCATATGTTTTATTTAGTTAAATGTGATAGATTGATCATCATGTCATATGATTAGTTCAAAATATCTACCATGATAATGTAGCAAACCATTAAAAAAATCATCTCAATACCTCACGTGGGTCCTACCAACTCTTTCCATATTCGTCGCCTCCCTCCTCTGGAATCTCACTAGAAAACTGATTTCCGCGATTTCATGCTTTTGGCGGGACACGTAATTCTATAAATTTTGTGGTTTTGGAGAGAAAACATAATTCAATATTTTTTGCGTTTTTAGCAGAAAAACGTAATTCTGTAATTTTGACGATATTGAGAATACACGGGAGATGTTGAGATAATTTAAAAAAAAAAATTCTTAATTTCTTTATTAAAGATAGGTTAAAGGAATTTTTAGATTTTTAAGAATTTTGTTTTTTTGGGTAAAGTATGATTGAAACTGGTAACATTTTAGAAATAAAGTATTAATTAAGAAGATTTATTAAACGAAGTATTACTCAAGCAACAACAAAAAAATCATATAATTTTCTTCCAAAAGAAAAAAATTTGGCGTATTTTTTGAGAATTTTCCTATCTAAGAACGTCGAGGAGAAAAACAACGTAATTAACTTGTATAAGATGTTGATATTGGGTTTCGACGAAAGAAGTCCACAATGCAAACCTATCAAAGATAAAGATAATGGATGATAGTCGAATGGGCCTCATGATGATAGTATTAGCCCAACAAGATTGGCTTGGCAAGAATCCGAGTTAAACGCTGGGTCCGAGGATCGAGTCAACATGTCCGCAAAATGCTCAATTAACAAGATTACATAAATAAGTGATACGAGGCGGGATCTGCGGCAATCATGTAGAGCACGAGCCTATTGAGTTGAAGGATGGAGCAGGGATCTACAAGTATAAATATTAAAGTCAGTATCGAGAGGAGATCATCTTTCACACATTTTAAACTCTAGTTGTAATTGCTCATCGAGCTCTAAAAACACCTCATCGAGATCTTTGTATCATTCCTTTTGATAAATATAAATCCAGTTCTTTATTTGTCTTTAAAATTGTATTGATCCATTCGGAAAGTCTAGCTCTAAAATCTTCCGTTCTTAAAACCCTAAATTCTTAATTATGGGATCTCGCATCCACATAAAGTGAACTGTTTCTTCGGTGTTTTAGGTATACAATTTTTGAACTACTTATTTACACCGTATTCTTAAATATGATTCATTCCTTTTGTGAATTATACCAATCAAAACTTGTGATGACATTGGTTAAGTTTTATCTACATGACTTTAGAAGAGCACAAAATCTCATGATCATTAACTAAACAAATACATTAACAGTGTGCAAGAAGGTGATATCTTTATTAAAACTTCTAGAAGTTTTTGTAACATTTGATAGGTTAAGGGTATTTTTCGGTTTTTAAGAATTTTTTTTTAGGTAAAGTATGTTTGAAACTGGTAACGTTTTAGAAATAATGAATTAATTAAGAAGATTTATAAAACAAGGTATTACTCGAGCAACCAAAAAAATCATATAATTTTCTTCCAAAAGAAAAAAAGTTGACATTTTTTTTTGATAATTTTCCTATTTAATAACGTCGGAGAGAAAAAAACGTAATTAACTTACATTATTAAGTAAAACAAATACATTAACAATGTGCATGAACCTAGAAGTCTTTGTAACATTTGATATCTAGAAATATGGTGGTGTATGATGAGAGTTTAAGAGAATTGATTTGGCTACCTATGTCACCAAGATGCATTTATCTTTTCTGTCAAACATTTGTTCAGAACTCTAGAATTAAGTGTGTTTGAACTTGAACAATTTTAAGATGTATGACCTACATGAAAGTGATTTCTGGTATCGTGTGAGTGAGGACAAAACATAAGGAAAGATCACATGGTGATTTGTAGGATTGATAAACAAGACTCTGAAAGCAGAGCACCGACCGTCGGATGAGGGTGGCACCCACTGGCCGAAAAAGGTGTGAGGATTTATGAACGGTGGTTGTTGGGGCGTTACAATCTTGTCAGTGCCATTGTGGAGAAAATGCACTTTTCATATTTCTTGATATATATGAAGTTATCTCTGATTTTACATATTACGTTCTTAAACATTAAAATATGCTTTCCCATTAATGAACAATATATAGCCAATATCGTACAATCATATTGGTGGTAAGTTTTTTAGTGGATTGTAAAACATTTTGTTGGACAATAGATATTTTGAAATGGTCACATGCAAAACAATGATAACAATTCCAAGATATGAATAAACTTCAAGTTTAAAATAATAACATGGAGCAAAGGTTCTTTGTTGTTTTATGATTTTCCGACATCAACGTCTAAGCGCATTTTTGCAACATTTTCTTGATGTTGGTGTAGATCTATTGTTTCTCTTATCTTTTCAAACTTTTGTTTTTGCCGTTTATGTCTTTTTTTGTCAAAAGGCTTTCTATTTAAATACAGAAGGGTTACATGGAGCAAATAAGAACAACAATATAAAGTTTAAACAAAGAAAAAGCAAGCTTAAGGAAGCAAAAGGATATGGGAAAGGCATATGATGTCTAACGGAAGTCAAACAAGGCTAAGGACCACATACAGCAAAAGAGATGAAGAGCAGTCTAAACCAACCACTAACCAATAACCATCAGCGGCCCAGGAGAGAGTCGCGGAAAGAGACATCCAAGCCAAAAAGTGGCCACTTAAGAGACAAGGAGAACTTACCCAATCAAACAATATTTCCCTGATATTGAAGATGGCAGAAACCTTTACTCTACCACATTAGCACCACTAAAAAAAGGCGAAACAGATAAACAAAATCTTAGAACAACTAGCTTTGTCTATTGTACGTTTTTCTAAATTTTTTTGTGTCTTTTGTTTATAGCTTAAGTCCGACTTTTTGTAAATTTTTATGAATTTATGATACTTGCAAATCTGACTTTAAAATGACATTTTCTTTAATACCGTTTTATAGTGACATTTGTTTTCAATAAAGTTTAGAAAATCACTTTAACAATTTTACTATGATCTCATTAAATAATTTGTGTGGATCCGGCATCTATCTTTGTTTGCAAAACAGGCTTGACATGAGATTTGGTATAATCTTCAAAGATTTAAAAAATTTCATTGTGTTATGAACCTATTAGATGGATGCTTATTATATGCCCATCTTAGACCCATGTTGTATTTCTATATATACTATGTATTCTTCTATGGAATAATATAACAACAATTCTCCATATATCTCTTTATATAATACGTTATTAGCACGAAATCCTAGCCGTCTGAGCTAAGAGGTATACAATTTTATATATATATATATATATATATATATATATATATATATTATTTTGAGATTAGAACCATGTTTATTATCGACTCATGGTTCATAATATTGATCCACACTTATTGATACTTAATTAAATATTATTTATCTATTGAAACAATAATCGATCGATGATTATTTTATATAAATCGGTAAAAGTATGACTCAGTGATTCAATAAAGAAGAAAAAACATACTTTTTGTTTATTATTCATACTTTTATTATTGAAATAAGAATCGATCAATGATTATTTTAGATAAATTAGTAAAAGCATGACTCAATGATTCTTTAATCCAATAAAGAAGAGAATCATGCTTATTGCTTATTAATTA
Source organism: Turritis glabra (assembly GCA_900406565.1). Classification (NCBI taxonomy): domain Eukaryota; kingdom Viridiplantae; phylum Streptophyta; class Magnoliopsida; order Brassicales; family Brassicaceae; genus Turritis; species Turritis glabra. Next base: position 1,473,017 of record OVBN01000192.1, read on the forward strand.
TAGAAATTGTTATTGTTATATGATTGTTTCTTACCGATTCCATAGTAGCACTTAGATCTGTTTTGAAACACCCCAACCTGGATATTTAAACATTAAATAAGTATACAATAATTAATATTCCCATAAATACTAATTATTCTCCCGTATACCCATTCAATTCCAAAAATTCAACAACACGCCAATGAATCAATTAAAACCGGTTCAACAACCGTCCTAGATCATCCTCCTCCTCATCGCCTCGATTCCACGTTCTCGTTTTACTTTCCTGCAACACAACAAAGAAAGAGCTGCGTAAGTATTACCACAATTACTTACTGAGGCGATCCTCCCATCTACGAGCTATACACACAAGCAAGAGATACGATCACCAAACCACGCACCTACGCGCCAACTCGCGCAACACAACCAACATGGGTAAACCCAACAACCATGGGTAACCCAAACAACCAGCGAACCAACAACAGCTGAACACAACCATAGCTGAACGCAACAACCAACCAACAGCGGAACAAACATTCCGCAATTGTTGGTGTCGATCGACACCCACACCTGGTGTCGCTCGACACAACCACACACTCTAACTGAGCAACAACAGCAACTGCTGGTGTTGATCGACACCACCTCTTGGTGTCGCTCGACACCGAGCACACGCTCCATTTGAGCAACAACAACAACTGCTGGTGTCGATCGACACCACCCCTTGGTGTCGCTCGATACCGAGCACACGCTCCAACTTAGCCACAACTCGCAGGTCCTGGTGTCGGTCGACACCGAGCACACATCACAACCGGTGAAGTGCTTATGTCGATCGACACCCACCACCTGTGTCGATCGATACCAGCTCTGCAACACGAGCCCAGCAACGCAACCTTGTCGAACACAACTGCGAAACCCTCTATGGCTTCCATGCTTCCCAAAAATTGATCACTTTCCTGCACATACAGCACAAAAAGGAAGAAACCCAGGCAACACAAACCACGGATTCTCCCAATCCGAACCACACACACACAAATCAAGCCAAACCATCTCAAAGCTTAGATAAACTCATGGTCACGCACTCACCTAGAAAATCGGAAGGATTACGGGCTGGAAACGGCTCCACAAGGCAAGAGACAAACTCCCCCTTCACGCCCTCAACTCCGCAACCGACCTCCCTCTCTCCCGGAAGCTCACGCTTCCTTCCTGAAGCCACAACCAAGCTTCCCTCTTTGCTCTTCTTACACACCGAAGGATCGAGCTCTCCTCTTCTTCCTCACTCTCTCTCGCTCTCTCACCGCCCAGAAACGGCCACAACCCGCAAATAAAGAAAGAGGAAGAAGAACGAGTGATTCAAGTGGAAGAAATCCACCAATCACAACCTGCCGACACAGGTTTCGATCGACACCCACCCTTGGTGTCGCTCGACACCTCCTCCACAAGCCAAGGAGGCTCAAGACAACACGCTGGTGTCGCTCGACACCGAGCCCTCAAGCCAAACTGCTCGAGAAACACTTCCAGGATCGATCGATTCACGCCTGGAAACGATCAGTCCTCTTCACCATTTGCCTTGCAAATGATCCCCCGGTCCCAAACACCACAAAGTACTCCACACAACAGTACTTCCCGGGACACGGGCGTTACATGTTTGGTTCATGGCACTCAAATATGTTTGGTTTATGGTTTACTGTTTGTTTATTTAATTATCGTTGCATAAATATTTTATTATTTCATTACTAGAAAGTACTTAAGTATGTGTTTGATTCTTGAGTCAATATATTATTTAATTCTCATAACGAAACAACTTATGTTTTATTATTGAGGTGATTTCGGTATCACTTTATTATACGTCTGATCAATCGTTGATTTATTTCGTTCAATTGTTTGGTTTAGTGGTTTATTAATTGTCAAGACCAACACATGCTTTGATTTCAATTCATTTATTGTTAAGAATCTCCGATTAGATGTGTTTCAATATGGTCTCATGCTTAATTATATTATTTGTAATATTTATTTATATAGCATGGTAGCAGATCGTTGTCGTAATAAGCATATTCGTTTAGAATTTTGTATTAAAACACTAATTGATTATATACTGTGAATATTAATTTAGTCAATTTTTATGATTATTATTTTAGTACTCGCATTATCTAGAAGATAAATGCTTACAATAAACCAAAGTTTACTACAACAATCTCACTATTTGGCATGATCGGTTAAACCATTCCGGTTCAATATTGATGCGAAAGAGTGGTTACTTATAAAAATTATCTTGAATGGTCAAGATCGAAGTGAAGGTACTTTTACGGGATATCATAATTTTTAATGGTCAAAGTTCCTTCAAGAACTTAAATTCTCACCAGAAGTGAGAAAAGAAAGATGGTAAAAAATAAGTGCAATGTTTATCATTCGACGATGAATAATCTAGTGTGAGTATAAAAAATCAAGTAGTATAAAAGCTTATTAAAAGACTCTAGAAGAGCATATTGTTATCTATGAAAATGCAATTTAAAATCATTGATTCGTCATACTCCCACAAATCTCAAAGTTAATAGGATGATATATAACGCAAGTCATGTTGTTGATTCTAGAGTGGAATTCAATACGATATTGATGAACTTGAAGTTTTATCATCTAGAAGAAGAGAAGTAAAGAATCTCTCGTAGACAATAAGTGACATATTCAGAAGATAATGTGTAATCACTAACATGTGATATTAGCTAAAATGAGTTATGATTAGTTATTATTAAAACTACAAGACTTGAAGTTTGTAAGTGAATATAACTCACCTATATTTACAGTTATTTGTAAAATGACATTATGTTTAGAGAATATCTCTGATGCAGAGATGGTAAAACATGCACACTTACACTTTTTGTCCTATAAACACAATATCGTGAAAACAACTTAAGAACTATTTTGAACTTATATATTGTGTCTTTTTAAAACTGATAAAATATATGAGTTATTGATGAGAAATTAGACTCATATTTGGCTATTTTTGATCTATTCCTTAAAGTGAATATAATATCTTACATATAAAAGAACATGATAAACAAATAAAATTTGCCGAAGAAGTGGCTAATAAAGTGATCACCTCAATCTTCTGTTTTCTGACAATTCCCATCGATAGCTTTGGATTTTTCAGGTACACTCGATTTCTAAACTCTTGATTTCGGACCGTGTCAATATGCTTTTAGTCAAATTAAACTATAAGATTTTATATACTATATTATAGAATTTTTATTATTATCTTGTTTATTACTTTATCAACATATACTTCATTATCAAAATACATGTTTAATTATCATGGGCTAAAAAAATAATTTTGATTATAATATCCCTTGAAGGGAGTAAATGATAAGAAATGAAAAGTAAATCAGAAGCTTACTAAGAATGAAAAGTAAACCAGAAGTTTACCAAAATATATATATTTGGTTTAACTGGATTGTTCATCCTGGTTTAATGATTATGCGAAAATAATGAGAATTATGTGGATATTAGGTGAAGAACCAGAAGATTCTTCCTAATGATTTATCATGGGTTACTTGCTCAGAAATTAATATGATAATGTGGCTTTTACCAATCAAAATCATTTGGAATTTGTCTATTCAGAAGTATATATTAGGAGATGGTTATGGGTTGATCACCCACTATGTGACATTTAGATACGTTATGGTTATAATAGATGCATTGATTCAATAGACGCATTGACTCGATTGACACATCGACTAGAATGTCACATTTATCCTTGTTATAAACCCGCAACCTGAAGTTTACGAGGTTACTCTCTTGATTAAATTACAAGAGTATTCCAAATTTTATGTTTGAAGTTTGATCATTGCATATTCATTAGGATAAATGTTGAACATCTTGAAGTTCATGTTCATATACAAAATGGTTTAGTAACATTGATTCGCATCAAGCCAATGAATAACTAATAGTTTTTTCCATCATTATTGGTTTTGGGTCAGAAACTAAATAATTATCATCTGAAATCTTTAAATTTGAAAAATGTTCCACCACAGCGTGCTAAGATGAACCCTCAAAGGAAAATAATAATATATGTTGGATATGTATGATAACTAACTATTTAAAGCCATCCCAAAAAGATTTATGTAAGGCTTGATTTGCATACTATCATCTTAATGAGTCAGTTTTTCCAACATGCTGGTGAAAAAACATACGTAGAAATGAATTGTAAAGGATTAATGATATCAGAATTATGTTCCCGGGAACTCTACTCGATCAAATAGAAAGACAATAGGTAACATGGGGTATAATCATGTAAATATATACCCATGTAGCTTTTATCAAAAGATATTGATCAAACAAAATTTTGTTGAAAATCATCAAAACTCATGCAGAGTTATCACAAGTAATACAATGACAATAATATATGATAAAAGATCACTAGATAATGATATTTATATGAAAGTCACAAAAGGATGTAATGTAAGAAGATATAGGAAATGATTTGTTATAATTGTATTGTATGTTGATGATTTGAACATCACTAGAACTCCTGAAGAGATTCATATATAGTGGACTATCTTAAGAAAAGATTTAAGAAAATACACTGAAAATATAAAATTATCTTCATGTATCTCAAATTGAACATCTAGCGAAAATATTATCTTAAAATATCCTTGCAGGATTTTACATAAAATGCTCATATATGTTTGGTCTTGAAGTACCAAACATAAAATACGATTAGAACAATTTACTAATCTATTTCATGAGTGAAATATGTGTTTTGTATGACAAGAATAACATGAACAACATGTACAAGAAAAATGTTTAGAAGAGTGTACATGAAAGATATTTAGGCATGAAGTCCAAATACACCAAGATATGATCTTCTTTAGAAAGGATGATATGAACCAGAAGTCAATATGAAAACCATTCGAGTTTGTTCATCAATGTTATGCTTAATAATTTTAATGAGATAGTGTATTTGATCGGAATTCATCTCCTGAAGAAGATGTTTCCAAGGGAGAGAAATATAATGATATGCGTAGATGTACTTTTTTCTCTTATCATAGTTTTTATCCCATAGAGTTTTTCTATGACGAAGTTTTTAACGATACATTAAAGAACATGCAAATAATAGACACTCGATGAATGTTATCATTAAAATGATGTATGAAATTCTATTAATCTACCAAGTGAACATCATACACTAATGATATTGAGAGAAACAAAGAAGATGATCAAGATGAATCATCTGAAAGATCCATGAGCTGTAGAAAAATGTCGATGCACTTTATCTAGAGATTCGTAACTACTACTTCCAAGAAACTAGTTCATCATTTGGTGCGTCGTCATAAAGATTCTAAGTTATGCACTCATCAGGGGGAATAAAAGCGAGTTGCACTTTTTTCTCTTAACCATGGTTTTATCCCAATTGGATTATCCTGGTAAACTTTTAAATAAGGCAACATCTTATGCACATTATGAATACTTTTATTATAATAGACATCTAAGGAGAGTATTATAAACCTATTAGATGGATGTCCATTATATGTCCATCTTAGATCCATGTTCTAGAATATTCTAGATTTATTTGTTCCTCAAATTTGATTTGTTCTCCAAATCTTGTATTCTTATATATACTTGTATTTTTTTATGGAATAATGTAACAATTATCCATATCTCTTTACTTCATAACAGATTGGGTTTTTTTTTTTTCCTTGAAAATTCCATTGGTAATCTTCATATCCGTTTCTCGTCAAATTGGATAGGTCTGATTAAACCGGTTTGAACGAACCCGATACAAATACATCCTGTTTTGATGAAATTTCTTTCCGACAATGTAACCGATGAACTAGATTTTGTTGGGTTAGAACATTATGTGTCGAATTATAATTGGATGAACTGCGTGGACATCTTATTATTCACATCGCCGCAGCTAATAACAAACGACGAGCGATCTCATCGTCTACATCGCCGTCGCTTGTCACCGTCCGGTCCTAATTAGCTTCACAATCTCAACTTTTTGGGCAGTAAGAAGATGAGAATCATGCGAATCTTGTTATGTCTTGTAATAATAGTTGCATTGTCGTCAAGCTACGATGTGTTGTCCGATCAGATCTTCCCAGCTCATCTAGGTCTATATCACTTCCTCTCTTCTCCTAATTTCCCGATCAAATTCGAGTTTTGCCTCTTCAATATTTGGTATTTGATTCAATGTTTTATGTATAGTTGGAACATTCAGCAGAAACAATCGTGAACCAAAGTACAAGATTGAGTTCCTTCCTGAAGATTCACCTTTTCACCCGGTACTAACACTGTTGTTCTGAAATCTATGGTTATGGTGTATAGATTTATGGGCGTTTTATGACAATTTAGACTGTTTTGAAGCTTGTTTTTGCAGTTTGACCTGAGTTACAATGAGTAGAGATAGCTGTAACATAGAGATCCTCTGTGATTTTGGCGTTTTGATTCTCTAGTGTTGTTGTTTATAGGGTCATAATCTGGAATCTATGGTTATGGTGGATAAGCGTTGGCGTTTTTAATCACAATTTAGATTGATTTGAAGCTTATTTCTTCACTTTGACATTAATTACAATGAGTAGATATAGTTGTAACATAGAGACCGTAGGTGATTTTTGCGTTTTGATCTCTAATATTGTTTTTAATAGAGTGAGAATCTGGAATCTATGGTTATGGTGGATAAGCATGGGGGTCGATTTTTATGTTACTTACCAAAGGAAGAAAAAGCAACAAGTGGATGGGCTTCTACTCAGCAAAATATTACTACCGTGATGATGGAAACACACAAACAGGTGAAGCTAAAGACTCCTGATGAATTGCTTCAACCACTTACTGAAAAATGTCTTTTTAGGGTAAGCATTTTAAAAATGGTTTCTTTTGACTCTAATTAACAAATTGCTTAACACTAATCCTTCCCTGGATATGAGCAGCAAGAGGGTTGGTGGTCTTATGAGTTTTGTCATCAGAGGTTTGTACGGCAGCTACACATTGAGGATGAAAACAAGGTTTGCTTTTCTGGTTTCTCTCTGCTTTATCTCTTGTTTCTCTTATTTTATCCTACAATCACTCACTTTCTAATGCTTATGGCCCTGGTATCCTACCACTGCAGATTGTTCAAGAGTTTTTATTGGGTACTTTTGACCCAGAGGCAACTGCGGCTTTTAATCAAACTGTATCTGATGCTTCAACTGATGCATCTCAGAGGTATAAGCTGAGGTTTTACATAACCTTTATAGCAGCAGAAAGATATATCTCAGCTAATCTGTTATTGTGTTGTGGTTGCAGGTATCACTCTCATGTATACACCAATGGGACCACCTGTGATCTTACAGGATCACCTCGAGAAGTCGAGGTATGTAATCTAGTTTTCTGCATTGCATTTGGGCTCATTGCATTACAATTCATTATACTTGAAATTGCTCTATGCAGGTGAGGTTTGTATGCGCAGAAACCAGGGCAATGGTCACTTCGATCACTGAGCTATCCACTTGCAAGTACGCACTGACTGTTCAGTGCCCAACCTTGTGCAAGCATCCGTAAGCAATCTTATATCCCTGAAGGCCAATTTTCAAAGTGAATTTCTTCCTGCTCCATTAAAAGACCACATCGGAATGGAGACACTAGTGGAAACTATATATTTCATCTTGCATGCTAATTACCAAAGACAACGAATAATAGCTTGAAAAGATATCCTAAAATGGGGACATACCGTTAATTGAAACACGAGTCACCGCTTTATAAGTAAGCTTATGATTCCTTAGTTTGTTAACCTTGTTGTTCTTGGGGGAATTGTAGGCTATTCCAGCTAGAGAAACCAGTGTCACACACGATCCACTGTAATGCGATCCCAGTTGAAGAAGACACAAGAAGAAACAAGGAAGAACAAGTAGTAGGCGAGTCACCTAAGATGATAGCTGATTCTTGAAAACCGCCTAATTGAATCACAAGAGTAAGAGTTAAACAGCGACTGTATATATAAGAACTAGCATATCTCCAGCGTCGGTGTTACCCGCTGTAGTGTTCATGGTTTTAATTGGGATTGCTTGCTGGTAGGGGATGATGATACTCTCTCTCTCTGCAACCTTCTGCATACTAAAAGCAGCATTTCTATAGAAGGCACTGATAAATTAGTTGTGTTTTAAAGATGGCAACGCTTCATTAACACATATATGTTTCCGTTTCACTAGTGAATTCGCGCTGTGCGTGTTTCTTCTATTTCGGTAATAGGAAGTTATATTTGTAATCAAAGAATATGTTTACAAATTGATCTTCAAAGGATATTTGACAACTAAAACCCAATAGGTTTTCAACAAGATGAGAAGAGAAGAAATAGGAGAGAAAGCTATCTTCAGTGTTTTTTAGGTTTATTCTACTCAGAATGCTATTTTGCTTCTACTATCTAGGGGTGGGCACAAGTACCCGTTACTTGTCCGATACCCGTTACTCGTCTCGTACCCGCTTTGAAAAACCAAGTACTTGCCGTCGACAAGTCAAGTATCAAGCCATAAAATTCAATTATTTGCAAGGCAAGTATCAAGTCTTTAAAAAAAATCTTTTACTCGGCTTGTATGGATTGTTACTCGTTTTTTACTTGTCCCCATTAATCCAAAAGTTTAGGTGTAGTAAGTTTTTTACTTATCTTTTGGAACTTTGAATGTCAAGTGATTTTAGGATGTTTGAAACTTTGAATGTTTTGTAATTTGTATGAGATTGTTTTCATATTCAAGTACAAGTAGTAGCTACAATATGATTTTCTAAAACAAGTCATATTTTTGCAAGTATCAAGGCGGGTTAAATTACTTGCAAGTCATCAGATTTTAGACGGGTACTTGCTAAAGCAAGTACTTGTCTCGGACGAGTCAAGTATCAAGGCGAGAATTCACATGCTTGAACGGGTCAAGGCGGGTCACAAGTACTTGAAAATTAGCAAGTACTTGCCTTGTGCCCAGGCCTACTACTATCCAGAATTTTACATTTTTCCCAGCGGGTGACCACTGTCCAGAACCAGAGATTCACTAGAGCTATTACCGTAGAACATCAAAGCTGCAACCATTGACTTAAATCCAGACAAAAGTTTACATTCAGACAGCATGACTCACTATTTTTTCAGGCCATGTGGGAGATTGTTGGCCCTAAAAGCTTAATTTTCATTCATAGTTAACTACAATATATTTTGTAATTAAAATATATTTGGCAAAAAAACTTAAAAGTGTGGTATTTTGTGGAATTTCTCTAAATTATTTCCTTCTATTTAATTTTTTTCTTTGCTAGTTACATTTTTTATAACTGGTTTTTCTTTTATGAAAAACAAGATTTAGCAATGTTTTAGTAAGGGATCAAAACACACAAAAAAAAGAAAAAAAAATCCTCAAATTAAAGGAAAAAAATCCATTTGAAAGGGACAACTTCGAAAGCGAGAGGTGAAATAGCTTTTTAGGTTTTATGTATAGAAGATATGAAGATTGAAGATTGCGATTTTGACGCTTGTATTAGTTTTATTAATATTTTATTTATTTTAATAATTTAGATTTTTTTATATTAAATTTTATGGTAATTTTGGAACATTTGAGAGTGTATGTTAATTTTAGAAAAAACTTAAATTAGTGCTATTTGTGAGAATTTTAAATTTGTTTTAGTATTACTAAAGGGTATTTCTCTTTTAAAAATATTATTTAATGAGATGGCAAATCATAACTAATTGTTTAAATATTAGGTGGAAAGCCTTACAAATCGATATTTTAAATACAATCATTTGTTCATGTAACAAAGAAAACAATTTAGTCATATGTAAATAGTCTGAAATGATTAAAGATGAAATCAAAATCGACTTTTAAGTGAACATCAATCGGCCTTTTACAAAAACGACTTTTCAGATAAGGTTGGCGAGAGAACAAAATACAAAGTCATGGTGAAAATAAACCCAACAAATAAAAAGCCCAGCCCAAACCAGATTATTGTTTTATAAATACCTTCTTTCTAGGTCTCTGGGGTTATTTAAACTTTGTTATGTTGCTGCAGTCTCAACTCTTCCCGGGAGATAAACCGGCGCTGTTTTCATCTTCTCCATGGCCACTAGCGAGAAATCGGCCGACGAAGTTAATTTGTTGGGTATGTTTTGGGTGGCTCTGAGCTCTTAGCTAATGTTCTATACTGGGCAAGAGGTTGTTGTTTCTTAACTTTAGTTTTTTTTTAGTTAAGCGAAAGCCGGAAGATGATTTGGAGATCACAACGATTCTGAAGAAACATAAGGAAACATCCGAGGAGAAGGTAAACCTCATCATATGGTCGGATTCCTCTTGTTCTTTTGAGAATACACTTTCTTCTAATGGCTACTACTCATGTTTGTAACTAACAGGAGACAACCAAAGGATTTGGTGATAGTCTCCATTTGTTGGAGACAAATTCTGATCAGGCTAATTTAATCTCAGTGAAGGTATGCTGTTCTGTTTGTTAGATATGCTGTTCAATTAAATTTTACATTTGTTGTTATGCAATTTAAGTGCCTTTCTCCTTGATCGTGCTAACACACATGGCTGTTATATTCAGGAAGCTGCCGTAAGAAAAAAGACGCTCTTTGTTAACAATATCCCTCACGACTCTAAAATACCAAATATGTAAGTAGCACACCTTTAATTTCCTCTTTCCGCAAGTTTTTCATGATATTTTATCCTCCTACTTTTACAGCATCGATTTCTTCAAAAATGTTGGACAAGTTGTTCGTGTTCAACTTATTGTACACCTCAACAGTAAACTTGTGGGCTGTGGCTTTGTTGAGTTTGCTTCTTCTAACGATGCAGAGAAGGTGAGGCTAGTTTACAGTAATGATGGAAAGTATTTAAGTAGTCATTTGAAAACTAGTCTATACTTATGATGAATAATTGTACAAGTTTTTAATTTGACAGTACGATTGCTGATTAAAATCTTTTATACTACTGTAGGCACTGCAAAAGAAGAATGGTGAATACTTGCTCGATCATAAGATTGATCTTGATGTGGCTACTAAGGGAGCTAAATACCTTCCACCCAAGTAATTTGATTTATGTTATGGAGATTTTTTTTTTATGTAACATTGGTTCTATCTTATTAATAGAGTTTTGATGCCATTACAGAAGACTAACGCTCTTGTTTTTGTTAATTAGGTATAGCATAGATCACAAGGTTCGGTAAGGGATTTAACTATTTGCATCTTGAGTTTGTTATCAAGAGCACATTCGGTGAAGTTTTTGGTATACATGGGGATATCACTAGGGTTTTTTATATTCCAGGTACAAAGACTACCTTCCACGGAAAAGCTTTCTCGTTGATGAAGATGAGACACCTCCCGATTCTGTTGAGGTACCTGCTCTTATTATCTTCAAAATATGTCAGGCTTAGTGTTTAATTAATAACACAGTTGTTGCCACGAAGTCCAAAAATGACTTAATTCTGGGAATGAATCTACTTTTTGTTGTTATGCAATTTAATTCCTTTTCTCCTTTAGAGTTGTGCTAACAGTTACTCTTGGCTGTTTAATTCAGGAAGTACTCTTTGTTTCCAATCTCTCTCCCCAAACTAAACTATTACATATGTAAGTAGCACCTTAAATTTCCACTTCCGTTCTCATAGCAAGTTTACTTGACTGATATTTTATCCTTTTTTATAGCATCAATTTCTTCAATGATGTTTCAAAAGTTGTTAGTGTTCGACTTATTGTAAACAACGAGGGTAAGCATGTGGGCTATGGCTTTGTTGAGTTTGCTTCTGCCAACAATGCAAAGAAGGTGAGAGTAGTTTTGTAGTAATGATGAAAAGAAGTATTAAAGTAATTTGAAAAGCAGTGTATACTTATGATGAAAAATATACAAGTAGTTATTTGAATAGTATGATTGCTGACTAAATCTTTTATACTGTAGGCTCTGGAAGAGAAGAATGGTGAATATTTGCACGATCATCAGATTTTTCTTCAAGTGGCTAAGACCGTTCCACACCCTCCACAACCCAAGTAAATTAATTTTCTATGTTATGGAGATTTGTTTCCATAACACTGGTTGTAACTTATTCCTAGAGTTTTGATGCCATACTAACGCTATGATTTTTGTTAATTAGGTACAACCTTGTAGAGATGCTTTGGTAAGGGATTTAACTATATTTGCATCTTGAGTTTGTTATCAAGAGCACATTGGTTTTTGGTATTCAAGGAGAGATCACTATGTTTTTGATATTTCAGTTACGAAGACTACCTTCGACGACAAAACCTTCTGATAGAAGAAGATGATGAGATACCTCCCGATTCTGTTGAGGTACCTGTTCTTATTATCTTCAAGATATGCCATGCTCAGAAGAAACACTTAGCTTAACTGTTGCCACAAAGTCAAAATATGCGACTAATTCTGGGGATGAATCTTTAGATGAGGCTATTTTTTGTTGTTATGCAATTTAAGTCCTTTCCTCTTTAATTAGAACCGTGCTAACATACTTGGCTGTTAAATTCAGGCAGTCGCTGTAAGAAAAAAGACGCTCTTTGTTGACCGTCTCCCTAGCCAAATTCAAATATCACATATGTAACTAGCACCTTTAATTTCCTCTTTCTTTCTTGGAGCAAGTTTTTCATTACTAATATTTCGTCCTCCCTTTTACAGCATCAATTTCTTCAAAGATGTAGCAGAAGTTGTTCATGTTCGACTTATTGTAGACCACAAGGGCAAGCGTAAGCGCTGTGGATTTGTTGAGTTTGCTTCTGCTGACGAAGCAGAGAAGGTGAGAGTAGTTTATAGTAATGATGAAAAGTATTTTAGTTGTCATTTGGAAAGTAGTGACCACTTATGATGAAAATTGTACAAGTAGTTATTTGAAAGTACATTGCTGATTAAATCGTTTTACTGTAGGCGCTGGAAAAGAAGTACGGTGAATATTTGCACGGTTGGAAGCTTTTTCTTGATATGACTAAGACATCTCCATACCCTTCACGACCCAAGTAATTTAATTTTTCATGTTATGGAGATTTGTTTATGTAACACTGGTTGTAACTTTTTGCCATTACAGAAAACTAACACTATTATTTTTGTTAATTAGGCATTGCTTAGATCACAAGGTTTGGTAAGGGATTTAACTATTTGCATCTCGAGTTTGTTATCAAGAGCACATTGGGTGAAGTTTTTGGTTATACATGGAGAGATCACTAGGGTTTTTAATATTCCAGGTATGAAGACTACCTTCAACGAGAAAGCCTTCTGATAGATGAAGACAGACTTGATGAAATTCCCGATTTGGTTGAGGTACCTGTTCTTATTATCTTCAAAATATGTCAGGCTCAGAAGAACATAACTGTTTCCACAAAGTCGAAATATGACTTATTCTGGGGATGAATCTACTTTTTGTTGTTAATATAAGTCCTTTTCTCCTTGGACTTGTGCTAACACACTTGGCTATGAAATTCAGGAAATTGCCCGAAGAAAAAAGACGCTCTTTTTTGCCAATCTCTCCACGATTAAAATATGTAATTTGTAAGTAGCACCTTTATTTTCCTCTTTTGTTCTTGGAACAAGTTTTTCATGACTAATATTTTATCCTCCATTTTTACAGCATCAAATTCTTCAAAGATGTTGGAGAAGTTGTTCATGTTCGACTTATTGTAAACCACAAGGGCAAGCATATGGGCTGTGGCTTTGTTGAGTTTGCTTCTGCTAACCAAGCACAAAAGGTGAACTTTAGTTTATAGTAATGATGAAAAGTATTTTAGTAGGCGTATGAAAAGTAGTGTATACTTATGAAATATATACAAATAGTTATTTGAAAGTACGATTTAAATATTTTATATTGTAGGCGCTGCGAAAGAAGTATGGTGAAAATTTCATTGGTCGTGTTATTTTTCTTGACGTGGCTGAGATAGCTCCATACCCTCTCCGACCGAGGTAATCTGATTTTACATATGGTGGTTTCTATAACTTGTTGCTGTAGTTTTGTCTCACTACAGAAGATTAACAGTAGCATTTTTGTTAATTAGGTACAACCTTGCAGAGAAGCTTTGGTAAGAGATTTAACTATTTGGCTTTTGAGTTTTGTTACCAATTAGTGAAGTTTTTGGTATACATGGAGAGATCACAATGGTTTTTGATATTCCAGGTACGAAGACTACCTTCAACGAGAAGGCCTTCCGATAGAAGAAGATGATTTGGAGACCAAACCAAAACTGAAGAAACAGAAGGTACCTGAGATGGCCGAATTCTGCCGTAAAAAGATTACCTTCTCCGAAGACTCTGAAGATGACTTGATAAAAGAAGATTAAGCTCTTTGGTGTTTTTAACTTATAATGCAACTTTTCTTTATTACTTGGGTTTTTATTATGTGCGACTCAAGTTTTTGTCTAAACGTACGTTAAATTAATCTTAACTTTGTATGTTTTGGTGTTAAATCAGTACCTGCCTTTCTTTTCACCTTGGTAAGTGCCGTTTACAAGAACTGATTTGGTTGACAAACCATAATCTCCCGAGGGACACAAATATACTTTTCCCATATTTTTAGTGTCAACTTGATTGATTGGGTGGATTCAGTCTTTCATATCTTCCACCAAAGTGAAAAGGAAGCCATGGCCAATCGTTTTTTTTTTGGTTGGGTTTTTGGATTTTTTGGATTGGGAAAAATGGCACCGAATTGAATTGAATAAAAGTTTGGTTAGGGTTTGATTCGGTTCGGAAATTGGTTTATTTCATTCGGTTATTGGCGTTATTATTACGAACTGAACTGAATTTGTTGTTTTATTCGGCTTCTTCAGTTCAAATATTGGTTTATTCGCTGGGATGTAAAATTAACTTGTGAGCTGTACAAAATTTTATGGACTAATGGATTGCATAAAATTTATCTATTTTATTTTATAGGTTGTAGAAATATTATTGGGACATTTTTATAAACACATTATATTTTATAAGAAATTTGAATGGTTAAATGAGTTGACCCATGAAAATAAATAAATTAATTCATTAATAATTATTATCATATAATATTATCAATGACATTTAATAACATATAAATGAGTTGTGAAATCGTTTTTTTAACGGAAAAAATTGTAAAATCACGTTTTTGGCGAAAAAATTACAGACTCACGTTTTTAGCGGAAAAATTACAAAATAACGTTTTTTGTCGAGAATAAAACGGATTCGCTTTTTTGGCGGAAAAATTGTGAAGTCGCATATTTTACGGGAAAATGTAGACTAGCTTTTTTGGCAAAAAAATTGTAAACCGTGATTTTGGCGGAAAAATTATGAGACCAGTTTTTTTGCAGAAATTTTGAGACTGAGAGAGATCGATGGTGAGAGATCTAAGATTATCAAGTTTGCTTCGGTTTACTAAAATCGGTTTAGACATTTGATTCAGTTATATTTGGTTTACAGATTTGATTTATATTGTTTAATTTCTATTGTTTGGTTATGAGTATATTCTAACCCAAACCATTTCAATCCAACTCATTAAACTCATTAATCCATTTAATCCACTAAGGTCCAAATTTCTCACTCATTAAATTCATGGATTGGTCTGGTTTGGGTTGATCCATCAACTTTTGACACTCGTATTGAAAGCTTTAAGAAAGCTTGAAAGAAAACTTGGAGAAGAATAACTTTTATTATTTCAACTTAACGTTTTCAAAATACATAGCTTTTGATATTTAAGGAATCAAGACATATGGCCGACATTATTCCTAGAACCTTGCATTACTTTTTGCTACTTTTCTGGAACCTCACATTGCTTTATGCTTTTGTTGCAGGATAAGAACTGAGCTTGTGTAATGAGCTTTGGCGTTTATATTTCCATTGGCCCATCTGCAGTTGTGCTCTTATTGAGCAAAACCTATGTGTCAGCTGGTGAGTTCTTTATACACCCTCTCAAACTTGTGGTGGGTGGTAGACCAACACCAAGTTTGAAACGTAAATCACAGAAGGGTGCCTGAGGAAGAGATTTAGTAAAGATATCTGCTAGTTGGAGAGATGCGGGGACATGTTTTACGACCAACGTACCAAGAGCAACTATTTCTCTAACAAAATGGAAATCCATGTCAAAACTCTTGGATCTTGAGTGTAGAGCAGGATTTGCAGTGAGATAAACAGCTGATAAGTTGTCACAACACAATTATGGAGTAACAGACTGAGGAACACCTAGTTCTTGAAGCAGAGAAGATAGCCATTTTATTTCTGTTGCAGCAAATGACATTGTATTATGCTTCAGTAGAAGACCTTGAAATGGTGGATGTCTTTTTGCAGACCAAGATATAATGTTTGAGCCAAGAATAGTGCAAAATCCTCCTGTAAAGCATCTTGTTTCTTTGCAATTTCCCTAGTTACTGTCACTATACGCACGTAGAGTTGAATCTGTGTTAGCAGCAATGTTGATCCCCATTTGCAGAGTTCTTTTCAAATAGCGAAGAATCCGTTTAAGCAAACCGAAAGCAGAGACAGTTGGATAGTGCATCTTTCGACATAAAAAGTTTACAGCAAACTGTATCTCAGTCATTGTCAATGTCAGATACTGCAGCTTGCTAGCCAAACTTAAAAAATATGTAGGATCCGAAAAGATTTTTTACTGACCTGAGATCTTGTCTAACTGCAAAGGTAAAGGAGTTGGCATAGAAACACAATGTTCCATTCCTGCTGCAACCAGAAGATCTTTTGTGTACTTTTCTTGATTGAGAAAGAGTCTGTCTTTGTGAAACTGAGCTTGTATGCCTAGAAAGTAATGTAAAGAACCCATATCTTTTATCCTGAATGCTTGATTAAGACTTTCTAGTAAACGCTGAATCAATGTATCATTATTGCCTATGAGCACCATATCATCCACATACAGCAATAAAACATCACATATTTGCCTTTGAGATAAACAAATAATGATGGATCAGAAAAACTGCAAATGAAACCAAACTCAAAGAGAAATGTGCTGAACTTGTCAAACCAGGCACGAGGAGCTTGTTTAAGTCCATAGATGGCCTTTCTGAGTTTACACACATAGTCATGCCGATTAGGATCTTCAAAACCAGGAGGTTGCACCATGTACATTGTTTCTTTAAGATCACCATGCAGGAAAGCGTTTTTAACATCCAACTGTTTGATATTCCAATGATTTGTAACAGCAATATGAAGGACTGACCTTACTGTGACAGTTCTGACAATGGGACTATATGTTTCTACAAAGTCCACTCCCTCTGTTTGATCATAGCCTTTATCAACAAGTCTGACTTTTAATTTGTCTAATGTTCCATCTGAATGAAGCTTTGTTCTGAAAACCCATTGACATCCCAACGGTTTTTTCGCCATATCTGGTGAAACAAGATCCCATGCATCTGTTTCATGCATTGAATCCATTTCTTCACCCAGCGTTCCATTCCAACCAGGGTCTTGCAGTGCAGTTTTTACAGTTTTTGGCTCTGGATAATTAGTTTTGACAGTAAATAGAGCATATTTGGGATTTGGCTAGAAAATACCTGACTTAGCTCGTGTAATCATTGGATGAGTAGCAACATCTTGACTTTGGTTTTGACTTTGATTTGCAGCTGAAGAAGAATTTGCAGGACTTATGGTACTTAATGCAGGAAAATCATCTTCTTTAAACAAAGTAGTTGATGTAGTGATGTCTGAATGAGTGATAGGAGTTGTTGATTCTGATATAGGGAAAGCAATGGACGAGTGTAAGTTGCTAGATACATGACGAGGACTGTTGCCAATAAAAGCAGGATATATGCCCGTCGTACACTCAGAACCCTCCTCTGTATTTACAACAAACAACGCAGATGGGGAAAAATTCAATATATCAGAATTATCGACTTGAACGCATGATGAACTTGATTGTCCTAATGAAGTCTGCGGAAGAAAACTGAGCTGCCATGCTGATAATAAGGACGTTGTTGATGATGAATGAAAGTTTCTGTAAATGTCTGCAAAAGAATAATTCTTTTCATCGAATAACACATGTCTACTAATATAGATCTTACCAGTAGGAGGATGTACGCATCGATAACCTTTATATTTTTCATTGTATCCAAGGAAGACACAATGCAATGACTTTGGATCAAATTTATTTTGAGCATATAGCCTGAGATATGGATAACAAGAGCAACCAAACATTCTCAATGAAGTATAAATCAGTGGTTTACCATAAAAGATTTCATATGGACTCTTGTGATATGTAGTGACTGATGAAGGTAAAAGATTGCCCAGAAAAGTTGCTGTAAAGAAAGCTTCCACCCATAATTTGTGAGGCACCTTACCTTCAAACATCATGGAGAGACCAAGCTCTGTAATGTACCTATGTTTTCGTTCAGCAAGACCATTTTGTTGAGGCGTATGTGGACATGATATGAGTTGTTTGATGCCACAACTTGATAAATGAATAAGAAACTGAGTGCTAATAAACTCACCCCCTGCATGACATTGAAACATACATATCTTTTGTTGGAGTTAATTCTCAACTAACTGTTGAAACAGACGAAATACACCGAAAAATTCTGATTTCTTCTTAAGTGGTAGAACAAAGTGAATCTGGAGAAATTATCCACGAAAATCACATAATATTGAAATCCTTGAGTTGAAACAACAGAAGATGGTCCCCATAAATCATAGTGGACACGTTCAAGAGGAAAAGTAGACACAAAAGTAGATGAAGGAAAAGGAAGCCTGTAATTTTTTCCAAACTGACAAGAATCACATATACTAGAGCTTGTCTTAGTCATTACTATAAGCTTAAGTTTAGATAAATGCTGAAGAATCTCATGATGAGGATGACCAAGTCTTCTATGCCATACTTCATCACTTGTTACTTGCTGCCTATTTGAGTAGAAAGCTTGAAACTGAGAATTCTCCAAGACATATAGATCCTCACGTCTGTTGCCTTGAGTGATCTGTTGCCTTGAGTGATCTGTTGCCTTGAGTGATCTGTTGATTTGTTCGTTTGTCCTTCACAATTACAGAGTCAGAATCAAATGTGAAAGAGCACGGAAAATCCCGTGTAAGTTTGGAGACAGACAACATTGATTTTGTAATATCAGGACAAACTAACACATCTTTTAATGGCAGTTTACCTTAAAGATCAATAGAGCCAACATGTGTAATTGGCATAAATTCTCCATTTCCAACAATCACAGAATCATCACCTGAGTATGGCTGAGAAGTTTGAAGCTTTGTTGTGGTATTGGTGATATGTGCTATGACAGCTGTGTCAGGAAACCATTCATTCCTTGCAACGACATCCTGATTTGATAACCTCATTGCAGCAAAGGCAGTATGAACTTCTGATGGTTGAAAGTTTTGATCAAACTGACTGTAACACTTGAATGCATAATGACCAAATTTGCCACATATTTGACATGTTAGTCTCGTGTCTGAGGGAGAGCCTGAACTAAACTGCTGTTGAAAACCACGACCATGAGTGGAATATGATCCTCTTCCTCGGTTTCCACCTCTTTAGTGACCTCTACTACGATTGGAGTATCCTCCTCTGTTATTGTTGTATGACTGAGGAAATCCAGATGTATTTATGTGAAACGCCAGATGAGGTGTGACAGCATCATATGATTCATACTTCTGAATCTTATCATCAAAACCAGTAAGCTTAAAAACCACTTCATCAAAGCATGGACCAGGATATGACTCCATAGATTATTCAATCACAGTACAAATAGATTCATATTCTTTCCCTAGTCCACTCAAAGCTCTAAAAATTTTCTCATGCATAGAGATAGAGGCACCAATGGAATCTAATTGATCACCAAAAGATTTTATTCCAGCAAGATATGCAGTCATTGATTTACCCATTTTTGTTGTTGAATGTATCCTTCTCTGTAGTTCTAGCCAAAGAAAGCCATACCTCGTGTGAAGATCTAAGACCATATACACTTTTGAGAGCATCTTCAAACAAAGATCCAAACAACCAGGCCATACAAGTTGATCTGAGTATATCCATCTCAGAAATTCAGGGTTACTGACTTCTGCAACTTGATCACCATTACGAACCGCCATCGTTGAAGAGGGACGTGGTGTTGCACCAGTAACAAAACCAAGAAGCATCTGACTGGACAAAAATTGCTCAAACTGTAACTTCCAGAGTAAATAGTTGTTATCTGTCAGCTTTAGAGTGACACACTAAGAGATAGTCCCAGTGGGAAGAGACAAGGTTGCAGCTGCAGGTGGATGAAACGATGAAGAACTCATAGGAGCAGAAAACGATTGAGGAAAAGTTGTGGCTGCAGGTTCAGAAATCATCACTGCAGGAGCAGGAATCGTTGATGAATTCAGAGAAGCGGAAAGAGGTTGTGGAGAGCCATCCATGGCTCTGATATCATGAAAGCTTTAAGAAAGCTTGAAAGAAAACTTGGAGAAGAAGAACTTTTATTATTTCAACTTAACGTTTTCAAAATACAGAGCTTTTGATATTTAAGGAATCAAGACATATGACCGACATTATTCCTAGAACCTTGCATTACTTTTTGCAACTTTTCTGGAACCTCACATTGCTTTATGCTTTTGTTGCAGGATAAGAACTGAGCATGTGTAATGGGCGTTTATACCTATTATAATCTAATTAAACCTCAAATGGGCATAAGGTTAGGTGCTATGTTATTGATCTTCACATATGGAGATATAGGAATGTAAATTTTTTTTGGTAATCTCAATCTAATTTCTAAGACTATAGCAAAGTTATTTTTACAATGCTAATCCAGGATGGAAACACTTTAATTTTATGCATATGAATAAAAAAACATATAGTGTTGATGGTTTGGCCAAGTAAACAAGATATAATCTCTTGTCTTACAACGTGTCTTTCGGTTAATAAAATAAGTTGACAAAAGAAGAGAAAAAATGAAAGTCAAATTACTATTGTGCATATAAAATTAAATCTAAAACGTAAATTTATATTTATATATTTTATAAAATCTATATTAACATTTTTGAAGTATATTTGGGAAAAACTCTTGGTTTTCGAAACCATTTACAAAACTTGCTATTGTTGGGTCGAGTCAATTTTTAAATCGGGTTACAAAATATCCGAAAATCTTTAATGGATATTGACACCAACAATTACCATAACAAATTTGAGCTAATTTTCTAAAATATCTCTACCTAATTCAAACATAAATATATGATTCTCCTTTCACTTTTATTTAATCTTATATTTAATTTATTTGTATTATTATATACTACATTTAGTTAATAAAATCTGAATTTTTTTTGCATATGATGTGATTAAAATTTTTTAAAACGGACATATATTACTCAATAAATGAATAAAACAATATGTGTACAATGTCCCACATCGCCTGAAAAATTGGACAATGGTTCAGAGTCATACTATAAAATAAACCAAAATGATTCTGAATACAAATGAGCAGGAAGTTTGACTTATTATGCGTCCAAATTTAAAAGCGGTTTATTCCGGTTCTTTATTTCAAAAAATTTAAAAATTTTAAAAAGTTTTAAAATATTATAAATATTTCTACTTTATATAAAGCTTAACTATTATAAATATTTAAACTTTATTAAAATATAAATATTTCAAAAATTTTAAATTTTTAATAAGTTAAACTTTAAAACATTTAAAATATTTATAATATTAAAACTTTATGAAGTTTCAAATATTGTAAATTATTTAACTTTATAAGAATTTTAAATATTATAAATATATAAACTTTGTAATAAGTTTAAACATTATAAATATTTAAACTTTATAAAACGTTTTAAGTGTAATATTTAAACTTTTATAAATATTAATACGAGATGGTATACCGCGGGTGAAATCTTAGAAATAACAATCAAAATACAATTATACAATTTTAAACACTAAACAAAACAAACAATATTAACAAAACAAATACAACTTAAAATATAATTTTTTTAGTTAAAAAAAATTAACTCGCGATATACCGCGGAGTAAAATTAAGTTAGTTTACAATTCTTCCAAAACAAAATATAATTGGTAAGGAATCCTTGAATGCACGCATTAAACTTTCTTATCTTTGGTTGAGATAATAAAATCTGTATTTAAGAATTGCACATATACGACCTGGAGGAATTTCAAAGCAACCCCTAGATACTATTTTATTCGATAAAGAGGACCTTGTCTTTGTTTTATTCCACTACAGACCCAACCCTAATTCGTTCCAATCTCTCGTTTCTTCCCCAAAATTCTCAACTTCTCGCTCTCCTAACCCTAGGCTTCCCAATTCCTCATCTTCAAGATCCGCTTTTGATATTTTGGTAAAACTATTCTCTCCCTCACCACTAATTTCGTAACAGGGCAATGTCTTCTTCTTTTGATTTGCCAATTCCAAAATCCTCGTCGTAGAAATTTAGGGTTTTTTTTTGGGTGTGTTTATGGATTGTTGCTATGATTTAGAGGATTACAGTCTTAGCTGAATTTTTGTGGGATTCAACTGTTTCCTTGTGTTCTTTTGCTCTTTAGTTCTATCAAAGTTTTATCCTTTGTGGTGCAGACCCAGGTGTTGTGGTTTCTGATTCCTATTCAAAGACTGCAACTTTTACCCTTTAGTAAATGTCTCTTTGTGTTAAAACATTTATAACCTTTAGTAGTTTGGATTAGTTTAAGAGTGTGTTGCAGGCCAGTGTGCTAACCAGTGTTGCTTGTATAACTCTTTTTCTTCTGTTTCGAGTTCCTCAGGTTTCTGTGGGTATGGGCAAAGGTAAGCTTATATTGATTTGTCAATCTGGAGGCAAATTTGTGACTGATGATGATGGAACAATGACATATACTGGTGGAGAAGCAGAAGCGATAGATATTAATCATGAAACCACGTTTGATGATTTTAAGCTAAAACTGGCAAAACTCTTGAACTTGGAGTATACTTCTTTGTCCCTCAAGTATTTTCTTCCCGGAAACAGAAGAACCCTTATCACCATGAAACAAGAGAAGGACATGAAAAGGATGTATGATTTCCATCTGAGCTCAGTTACAGCAGAAGTTTTTATAACAGGACAAGAAGGCTTCCAGTCTGAAGCAGTTGTGTCACCTGGTACCAGGTATGCAGAAAAATGCTCTCTCTCTCTCTCTCTCTCTCTCTCTTAGTTTAATCTAATCTGCCAGAGTATGTAGTAGGCACCTAATGATGTATCAGTTTTGCGACATTTCAGGGATAACGTTTGTTATGTGATAATTATGTATTATCCCTCTAGTTTGAGAGCCGAGTAAATTTTAACTATTGCTGGTTTTGCTCGCGTCTCTGAAATGCTGATGAATTTTTTTTTCACATAACAAACGTCATTCAACTCCTCCTCCGTCAAACCATTCGTTTACTTCAAAACTGATATATACCATTAACAAGAGAACATTTTCAGTGTTATTGGTTTCTGATGTCTACAAAACACCAAAATGTTCATTACAATGACATTCTCTAATTGATAATTTAGGTGCTCTATTATAAAGGCAGTCGTTGATCACTATTTTGGCTAATCTAGGTTTTTGTCTTATCGCTTCTGATCCAAAATGGGGAAGAATTAGATATTCTGCTCTACAGAAATAAAGATCTTAAATGTCTCTAGCAATATATCATTCTGCTGTGCTTGTGATCATGGTTGCATAATGTATTTCTGTTTTAATTGCAGGTCTTATAATATAGCAGTCGGAACAGATACGACACCTGTGGCATATGGGAATGTAGCCAATGTACCCATCCAAGTTGTCACAGGAATTCCTGAAGAAAACAACCTTGCTGATGTAAATTTTAGATCTAGAAAGGTCGCCCCCAGAATTACCTCTGAATCCAGTGGCCTTGTGGACATTCCCGTAACAATATCCACCAATCCAATGGTACCAGCCAAATCAACTTCAAAACATTTCAAGAAGAAAGGGAAGAAGAGTCTTGTTTCCAATATCTCCAAACTGACTCCCAAAAGTTTGAAACAATCATTCATAGGTAGTAATCCTGGTACCAAAAGCTCCCCTCCAATGTCTCTGAGTGTTGTGTGTGGTGTGACTACCAGTTCCCCTAGAAGTGTTAGTAAACTAAGACGTGTGATGGAAGAACCCAGCAATTTGGTTCAGGATGAAAATGTCACGGATACAAGGAGACGATCCTTAAGAAATAGGGGAGAAATTCGAAAGCCTGTAATAGAAACTGATGATGATGAATTTGTCTATAATGGCGAAGACGATGACGCTGACGACGTTGATGATGACGACGATGATGATGACGATGTTGATGATGACAAAGACTATGTGCAGGATATTGAGACCTATTACCCTGAAACTGAGGATCTTGACTCCGAACGCGAGATGAATTATTCTATCTCTGATGCTAACGATGGTTCTGTAGAAAGCTTGGTAGCCTCATGGAAACGTTGTATTACCGGTGTGGGTCAGGGATTTGAAAGTGTCGTTGAATTTCGTGATGCGCTGCAAAAATATGCGGTTGCTTGTCGTTTTGGGTACAGATTAAGGAAGAATGAATCAAATCGTGCATGTGGTGTTTGTTTAGTTGGAGGTTGCCCTTGGAAGATTTATGCATCATGGGTACCATCTGAAAGTGTGTTTAGGATAAAAAAATTTAATAGAAGGCATACATGTGGGGGAGAATCTTGGAAATCTGCTCATCCCAAAAAGAACTGGGTAGTGAGTATCATCAAAGAGAGGTTGCAGGAAAACCCGAATCAGAAGACTAAGAACATTGCTGACTCGATTTTTCAAGATTTTGGTATTGAGCTCAGTTATTGCACTATAAGACGAGGCATTGATGAGGCTAAAGGAGGACTTCATACATCATTCAAAGAGGCATATAAGCATTTGCCTCATTTTGTGAATAAGGTAGTTGAGGCAAACCCTGGAAGTATGGTTGATCTGGTGGTTGGGGAGGACAGAAGATTTCAGCGGCTTTTTCTGTCTCTCCAATCTTGTATACATGGCTTTCAAACTGGTTGCCGGCCGCTTCTTTTCCTGGATGCCATTCCATTTAAGTCTAGGTATCATGAGATTTTGTTAACAGCTTCTGCCTTGGATGGAGATGATGGCGTGCTTCCAGTGGCATTAGCCCTTGTGGATGTGGAAACTGATGAAACTTGGCGTTGGTTTCTGGAACAGTTAAAGGTAGCTGTGCCCAGTTTACGAGCTCTTACCTTTGTCTCTGACCGAGAGAAAGGGCTAGTGAGTTCTGTGTTGGAGATTTTCGAGAATGCCCATCATGGTTACTCCATACATTACTTGATGGAGGATTTTATGAGAAGCCTGAGAGGTCCGTTTCTTGGAGATGGGAAGCCATCCTTGTCGTACTATTTACTAGCTGCAGCACGTGCCGATCGACTTGATGGGTTTAAGGTTTACACCGAGCAAATAAAACGAGTGTCTCCTAGAGCTTATGATTGGGTAATGCAGATTGAACCAAAGCACTGGGCCAGTGCATTATTTGAAGGTGAACCATACAGTCATATTACGTCAGATGTGGGAGAGATCTACTCGAAGTGGATTGAAGAAATTCAGGAAACTTCCATCGTCCAGAAGCTCGTGGTGTTTGTGAATAAAATTGTGGAGTTGGTAAACGGTAGCCAGGAGAAGTCAAAACTGTGGTTCAGCCAACTTGTGCCATCTAAGGAGGAAAGTCTAGTGGAAGAATGCAAGAAAGCAAGCACGCTAAAAGTTTTCTTTTGTTCAGACACGCTTTTTGAGGTTCATGATGGGTCTGTTCAGCTTGTAGACATCAGTAACCAAACCTGCAGCTGTTTCGGGTGGAAGCCCACTGGCCTCCCTTGCCATCACGCGATTGCTGTCCTAAACACAAAAGGAAGAAACCTATATGACTATTGTTCAAGTTTCTTTACAGTTGAGAGTTACCGTTTAACGTATTCACAAGCTCTAGGAGCAGTCGCGATTGACTTAGCTTTGGTGGAGACTGAAGGCAGCAGCAAAGAAGAGGATGAACAAGTACTTCCCCCTCTGTTTTCTCGAGTTCAGGGAGTGGAGAAGAGAATCAAAGACCGGAAAAGAGGACGATCCGTGTGCTGTACAAAGTGTGGAGGAGTAGGACATAACAAGGCTACTTGCAAGGATGATTGATCATAGACAGTGTTGGCCTGCTTCTGTTTACTACATTTGTACAGAGGTTTGCATTGTTCTTCATAGATTTTGTTGGAACCGCAAGAACATCCTCTCTCTCTCTCTCTCTCTCTCTCTCTCTCTCTCTCTCTCTCTCTCTCTCTCTCTCTCTCTCTGAGTGTATAAATTAATAAACTCAGAAAGTGTACTGCTTTGTGGTTGAGTATTGCTTTGGATACAATACCATTTTCTGGTCTTCTAACAGTTAGTTAGCTGTTTGACTGCAGCGAGATTTTCTTTAATCTTACTGAATCGTATCTGGTGCCAAATCTCAATAACAGTCCGTTGCGTGCATCTGTTATTTATACAAGACACACTTAAAGATCGCAATGTACACAAGACATGCGGAACAATATGTGTCACTATAAGCTCTGTCCCATAAATAACAGTCAGCTTTCAACATGATACTTTAACATAGGCAGCCTCTAATGTATCAAACCATCTGTAGTGATGCTTTCCAATGTACTTGGTCCGGCTCATCCATTAACTCTGACTCGTAATCTTCAAATAAATAAGCCTTTTAACTAATTCTCGGTATCATTTTGGATTGATGTATATAGGGCTAGTATCAGAGAGAAATCGATGATTTTGTTGAATCAGTAATCCATAAAGCTTCGAACTTCAGCCATGATGTCAAGCGTGTACTTCTTAGAAAGCTTGATCCCAAGGAAGTAGTTTAACTTCCTTTAGTCATTCATATGAAAGCAACTGCTCAGATAAACCTTTGAATTTCTCGAACTCACCAAATCATTTCCATAAATAACCAAGTCGTGTACATTTGTAAGAAGAACTCTTAGGCACACGCCATCCCATACTAAAGTGAACAGTATATAATCTACATACGATTGAACAAACCCAAACCACACAAGAGTCGATGTTAGCTTGAAGGATTAACAACCTCGTGCTTGTCGTAAACCATACAGAGACTTCTTAAAATGACCCACTTTAGTTGGATCAGATGTTTGCATCCCCGTAGAGAGTTTCCTGTATATTTCTTTGGACTAACCTCCATGTAATGGACGTCTATTTAGTGGACTTCTCAATTCTTTGCTGCTCAACAAAAGACGGTTTGTTGACATTTCTTCCACTGGAACAAAGGTTTCATGAAATGGCTTATTCTTACTGAATTTTAAAATGGCTGTATATGTTTATATACAAGTCAATAGTAACATATCTACCACATACACAATAACATATAACAAACAAACAAAATCGTCTCATTTTATCCCAAGAAGTTAGTGTAGTCTTTCCATACTAGTTCCAGTTTTCACGATCTTGCACGGGTACGAAGCTTGATAATTCAATCCATGTGCAAGATGTCCTTAACACAATTATACGGAATACATTATTCACAGATCCAAAATCCCAGAAGCAGACCTCATATCTCAAAAGACTGAAAGAATACATAATTCCAATTCCCTTCATATTCCAAATGGTATAAAACTTAGCGGGAAAGAATAACATCATATTATAAGCATATTTAATAATAAGTAATCAAGATTTGGTGAATCTTCACATACTTTAATAAGAAGCATGAGGCAATTTAGTGAATCAATTGGCAATCCAGTCAGCCACAACACTCTTTATATAATGCTTCTTAAGCTTTCTCCGTCGAATGTTCTTTCCCCTGCGTATTGTATTCAGTTAGATCTGCATCTACGTAGTTGCTATGATTACTAAAGTGAGAATAAGAAAACTAACCAGTACTGGTTGTGTAACACAAATTCATCCGTTGCTACTTTCTTCCCATCATCATTGCGGTTCCAGTGGTATATTGCGTGTGTTCGGTTCTTTATCTCCAGAGTAGAGTGGCCGTAGCTAGCTTCTCTAAATGCAGAATAATCTGGCTGTGGTTCCCTAAACCTGAAATAAAAATGGCACATTGTTCTCATCACCCAATAAAATAAATACTACACATAACCATGCATATGAGAGCTGTTATTATCATTATGATCAGCTCTGAAGATGTTCAGCAGCCCAACTCTTGGATATAGGTCTACTGTATCTAGCCTTGGACTGAATGTAGAGTTATTGGGAGTTAGTTAGAGAGCAGTTTACTGAGGTATGGGTTTATAAGGATCTCTCGGTAGATTAATTTCGAGTGTGGTTGGGCATTTGGTTGAGAGATTTTGTCATTAACTTAGGCTCTCTGGTTTTGAAGAATTGGAATAAGTATAGCAGTCTCCTAGCTTCGTTCTTATCACATTCCAAGGCTCACTCTTATTAAATCTGTTCATGTCACTCACCTTCCTGCCAGACCTTCTTGATTTCCTCCGTCTCCAACTGTGATATAAACTGGAGCCGACTTATCTGGAACTGGATAACGATCCCCGCTTGACACATTATACCGCACATTTGATATTCGGTACTGAGATGAAAAAAACAAAGATTTCACTAAACACAATGAAGCATATAAAATCTATGGGGAGTTTACGGTAATAAGAAATTACCGATCTCTCGTAGGCATGAACATGCCCAGCAAAGATTACATCAACTTTGTGTTTGACAAACCACTCCTCAAAAGCTGCTCGCATGCTTTCACCCTCCATGAAGTGTGCTTCATTACTGTTGTAAATTGGGACGTGCATCAGAACAATTAGCCAAGGAGTTTTCTCCCTGTCAACTCTTTTAAGCTCTTCACTAAGCCAGTGCCATTGTGGGGTATACTTAACTGCACAACACTCGGAAAGGGTCATGCTTAACTACTCATTGGCGTAAATCTTTTATTTATAAGTAAAAGAAGAAAAAGCTAGAAGCAGGGGATGTTATTGGGCAATTGAGGTATTACCAAAAGGTGAATAGCTAGAGAGGACAATGATATGAGCGGACGCACGCCTAACAGCATACCAGAGAGGATTGCTACTTTTTGAGGCTAAGTAAGGCGTAGTGTAACGCTGAAGGTAGTTCTTGAAAGGTGACACTTCCCCCTGTAAATGTTTTACATGTTTGAGAACTCTCAGGAGGAACACAAACAGAAGTCAGGCGCAACAATCTAAATAGTGAGAAGTTACGACTAGTAGCTATAATGAAAATTTCATTTTCCTATATGTTTTACCATATTAAAATTCATGAAACCAATTCATTTATCTCTTTTAAGCTTCAGCGTACTTTCTTAAGCATCTGTAACAATTGATCTATATGTGAGAAACTGTTAAAATTGAAAGAAATGCATCATTGGAACAACTCAAATGGGACTCGAATTTTAAGGATAACCTATATGTTACTTGGGTAGGTAGTACGACAGTACACGATGACTAAGACATTTACCATGTATGGCATGTAATCAACTTCATGATTTCCTGCAGACCAGAGCCACGGTTGATAAGCGGTACTACGCTCCACAAAACGACCCCAGCTATCCCATCTCACACCAACGTCGTTATACTGATATCTGTCAGCATAAGAAAGATCTCCTAGAAATAAGACAGCTTGAGCTCCACTCTGCATGTAATGTTCCAGTGTAGATAACGAGTTGAATGTTTGGCCCATATCGCCTACAATTCGTAAGTGAAACTGAGTTTGGTTAGTACAGAGCTGGAGAAACAAGTCAAGTAACTTACCAAAACGAAAAAGAAACAAGTCAAGTAACTCTCGTTGAAACAATAAATCAAGTGATCTCTGCAATGAATCTTAAAGAACCAAGTCTTGGAACAAGCACAGATGCATTTAGATCAATATACAAACAGAAAGAAGATAAGTAACTCGTTACAAGAAAAAGACATTACATACCTATTATACCAAACTTGTAGGAAGCATCTGGATGAACATGTGGTGGTGTAACAAACCAAAACTCCCGAGAAGATTCACCGCCTTCGATCTTGTAATAGTATTTTGTATCATACTGACAGCCAACATACATAGATTAGCATCGTCCCAGTAAGTAGGTAATCTAACCATCAAATATAAACTAAGATCACATAGGTCCAAAGTCAAAAAAACATTGCAATATACAAAACAACCATTAAATTAGTTTCATCATGTTCGCACTTTGCCACACAAAATGAATATTTGATATCAGTTCTCTAATAAGCAAAATCTTTTATTTTATTTTTTTATATTGTTACCTCAAGACCAGGGACAAGGCAGTGATGAATAAACCCAGATTTGTATTTGTAAAATGTGTAGTTATGGTATGTCCCTTCAGCAACAAACTCATATTTCCCCTGAACCGCGCCGTAATGTACTTTGCTAGAACCAGGTTCATCTGGTGTCACCCATGAGATGATAACAGCTTGACCATCATAATCACCTTGAGTTATATGCACTTGTTGAGGAGCATTATACCCTTTTGGGACTTTGAAAACATGATGGTCAAGTGGGATATCAACAGCGGGCCATTCGGATCGAATGAAACTACTTGTAATCCCAGCATCTCCTCCGTATAACAACACTGAGCTCAAGATCACAGAGAGTATCAGCAAATGATGCATCACACTGAATCTGCCCATACTCAAATCTCAACTCAGTTTAACCTGTAGCCACACAGGATCTGGATTTCTAAGTTACAATCGCAAATCTAAATGTTGATTTGAAAACTAGAATTACAAAATCTAATGGAGAATCGAGATCTGAAGAAATCGAGAGAGAGAAGTAATGAAGAATACCTGGAAGTTGAAGAAGACGTTTGGGAGATTATGGAACAAGGTATTGATAATCCCGACAGATATATGATGAATGGAACAGAACTACTATTGAACAAAGGTAACCACAAACGTGGAGCTTTATGATTGGTCGAGCCTAATGGATTGGGTCTTAAGCATAAAAGTGCATAACGTAACCTTTTAACCAAGTTATAATTTCACTCTTTTAGAAATAGTTTGGTGTCAATTAAAAAAAAAATATTTAGTTTGGATTTAAAATTTTAATGATAAAGTTTGAGTATTTTTTGACACTTCTGTTAAAGTTGGACATTTAAAATTTTATTAATATTAGGTGAGTATTTGTCCCACGAGCGGCTTTTAATTTGTCATTCAAAATAATTAGTGAGTTTTTGTCCAACGCAAACACAGTTCGGATAATTGATTTGTCATTCAAAATAATTGATTCGGATCGGATCTTCAAGTTCGGATATTATGTCCACCCGTAAATTGACACCAAAATTACAATGCATGACCCAGAAAATCCATTTTGGATGAAATCATAAGGCTGATGGCAAAACACCTCATAAAACGTGCAATCATGTGTTTTGAATTTTGAGTCAAAAACAAAAAAGAAGTAAGAATTTTCTTACAACGTGCAGACTTGAAAATCAGCAAAAAGTCTTTCTTCTTCCAATGGCAGATGCAGTAGAAGTCAGAATCCTCCTCTCCATCACCATCACCATCACCATCTTCTCCAAATGATCTCTCAATCTCATTCTCATCATCATCTTCTCTGTCAATCCTCTTCCTCCTTCCCAAAGCTCATCACCATACCTACTCTCTCCTTCTCCTTTAACTCTCTCTCCTCAATGTTTCCTTCTCTCTCTCTCCGTCCTCCTAATCCCACCGCCATCTGCCACCTCTCCGTCTCCGACAACAACCCTCTCCTCAATTCCGATCCAATCCCTCCTCTCCGTATCGCCATTATCGGATTTGGCAACTACGGCCAATTCCTCGCCGAAACCCTAATTTCTCAAGGTCACATTCTCTTCGCTCACT
The DNA here is from genome assembly GCA_900406565.1 of Turritis glabra. NCBI lineage: Eukaryota > Viridiplantae > Streptophyta > Magnoliopsida > Brassicales > Brassicaceae > Turritis > Turritis glabra. The sequence continues at coordinate 1,504,678 of OVBN01000192.1, forward strand.
CCAGATCCGATCACTCCTCCGCCGCTCGTCGTCTTGGTGTCTCATACTTCACAGATCTTCACGATCTCTGCGAACGTCATCCTGACGTTGTCTTACTCTCTACTTCAATCCTTTCCATTGAGAATGTTCTCAAAACGTTGCCGTTTCAGAGACTCCGTCGCAACACTCTCTTCGTTGATGTTCTCTCTGTTAAAGAGTTTGCTAAGACTCTTCTCCTTCAATACTTACCTCAAGATTTCGATATTCTCTGTACGCATCCAATGTTTGGTCCTCAGAGTGTCAATTCAAATCATGGCTGGAGAGGTTTAAGATTCGTGTATGATAAAGTTAGGATTGGGGAAGATAGATTGAGAGTCTCAAGATGTGAGAGTTTTCTTGGGGTTTTTGAAAGAGAAGGATGTAAGATGGTGGAGATGACTTGTGCTGATCATGATAAGTTTGCTGCTGAGTCGCAGTTTATAACGCATACTCTCGGTAGGCTTTTGAGGATGTTGAATTTGCAATCTACGCCCATTAATACTAAAGGCTATGAGGCAATGCTTGATTTGGCTGAGAATACTTCTGGGGATAGTTTTGATTTGTATTATGGGTTGTTTGTGTATAATAAGAACTCGTTGGAGGTGTTACAGAGGATTGATTTGGCTTTTGAGGCATTGCGTAAGGAGCTTTTTAGTCGACTTCATGGTGTTGTGAGGAAGCGGGCCTTTGAAGGTGAAGCAAATAAAGTTCATGTTTTTCCAAATGGTTACCAAAATGATGCTTCTTTGGATATGATGAGGTACACTACACTGTTGGTGTTGGATTTTCATGCCAATTGATTGTGTTGTTGTTAGGCGCCTTTGTCTTTTGATGCATTGGATTTGATTTCTTATTGTAAATATTTATCAATTTGTGATCCTGCAGGTCAGAAGATGTTGTTGTGAAGTATGAATATAACCCCCAGCTCTCTGGCAGTGTTAATGACGGTTCGAGGCTCAAGATTGGTATTGTCGGGTTTGGAAATTTTGGACAGTTTCTAGCAAAAACAATGGTCAAGCAGTGTCACACGGTGTTAGCATATTCCAGAACTAACTACACTGATGAAGCTGCAAAGCTGGGTGTCTCATATTTTTCAGACCTTGATGATCTATTTGAAGAGCATCCTGAAGTTATTCTTCTCTGTACGTCTATCCTTTCGACTGAAAAAGTTCTCAAGTCACTCCCGTTTCAGAGACTGAAGAGAAGCACCCTTTTTGTGGATGTGCTTTCAGTAAAAGAGTTCCCAAGGAATTTATTTCTTCAAGCTCTCCCACAAGATTTTGATATTTTGTGCACACATCCCATGTTTGGACCAGAGAGTGGTAAAAATGGATGGAACGATCTTTCCTTTGTGTTTGATAAGGTTAGGATCGGAATGGATGGTAGAAGAAAAGCGAGGTGTGACAGTTTTCTTGATATTTTTGCCCGTGAGGGATGTTGTATGGTGGAGATGTCGTGTGCGGAACATGATTGGCATGCTGCTGGATCACAGTTTATCACACACACAGCGGGAAGGCTTCTGGAGAAGCTGAGCTTGGAGTCTACTCCTATCGATACGAAGGGTTATGAGACATTGCTAAAATTGGTGGAGAATACTGCTGGTGACAGCTTTGATCTTTACTATGGACTATTTTTATACAATCCTAATGCAATGGAACAGCTTGAGAGGTTTCATTTGGCTTTCGAATCATTGAAGAAACAGCTCTTTAGACGACTACATTCTCGTGAGCTAGCTAAATCATCTTCGCTAGAGACGACTAAGCTATAAAATAGCTTAAGTTAATGTTCTCTCAGTCTTGCTCCTTGACTACTAATTTTTTTAATCTCATCTTCACGCATTACTGTCGACTCAATATGGTGGAAATTGGCGTTTTTACTTGGGAGAAATCGTTTGATCTTTGAAAGGCTTTAATGTAAGTTTTTTTTTTTTCTTTTTTTTTTTTTTGTAGCTTTATTTGACCCTTTAGTGGGTATGTTGTGTCTTTTGTCCTCCATACGGGCTTCACAGTCCCAACCGGTTTTAAATGTTAAACAGAAATAATATGCAGACAAATTTTGTGTTTGGAGTTTGATCACTTATTTTATTTGGTCCAAATACTTTTGAACTCAGAGATTACAATGCCTATAGGTTTCTGAAAGAAAGGTAAACTTCTTTCGTTTTCTCTAATCAAATAACTGAATGCAGGAACTGTATTAAGTTTCATATGCAGCTACCTAAGCACATGCAGGTACAACAAGACTCCGCATATGCACAAACACAATTGAATATGGAGCTATTGTTATTGGCTCTGTTGAATTTATATGTATCGGCTCTATAGGAGGTAAGTCACCCCTCGAATTAACCTGAAGAGCATTTCCATTGAGTAGCATAGTCTGACTGTGTAAGTTTCCATCCCTTGCTGTCAAATGATACTCTTCTCTTTGGATTTCCCCATTAGGATCCCCAGGATGTTGGGAAGTTGCTCTTTTATAAGACTTCATGTGCTTTGTATGTCTCAGACTGAAAGTGTTATTGAACTTTACTTTCGCTACAACAGTTGTAGTGTTGTCAAGGTTCATCAGTAAAACTGTGATCCCTTTCTGCATGATGAAACTTTAAAAGTTAGATCGGAATTCATCGAGAATAATGCCATTTTTGTTACTTGTATGGACACTCGACTTACCGAGTGTCTTGCACAATGGGTGTATGAACGTATCTTTTTGGTACCGGAAAAGCTTGTGAACAATGCCTTTCTTCCCATAAGTTGTCGCCAGATCAGAGCACTGCAATTAACAAGTAGCATGATTTGGAGTTAGGGTTAAATACTATTTTTAGTGCGTCTTCTTCCCATTTCTTCTGTTGACATGCCAAATTCATCTTATGTTACCTGTAATAGTCTGGATTGGGTGTGAAATTAGTAGTATTTAGCAGCCCATAGTTTCCTCCGATGAGAGACTGTCTACAGTAGGTTTTTGTATCGTAAACCGATGCCATACCAAGCTGGTCCAGGTACCTACCGTCACGCAATATAATCAGTACAAAGTTTTTGAGTAGCTTCCATGTGATAAGCTTATTTTTGTTGTTGTTATGATATCTATTTCTTACCAGAAACTATACACGAAAGCATTAGAGACAAGATTCCGACCGCTGTTGTAGGCACCACCAGACTCACCAACCCATGCCACAGCCTTGGTTGAGGAGTTTTTGATAATGTTCTTGAGGCTGCGAAACGTTATTGCCTCTTCGTCCAGATATGAAGGGTTTAGAATCTTTTCTATCAGATGTTCATCGACTCCTAACCAATCAAAATATCGTTTTCTTTCCCTTCAGGTGATTAAAAGGGAAACGATGAACCTGCAGGATGTGAAACGAAAATATTTGAGTATTCGGGTTACCTGGACCGAGATTGTAGATGTGACGAGTAGTAGCATTGAGAGAGTTTTCTGTTTTGTTCAGGTATTCTGTGAACCAAGCAGCTTCAAAGAAGCCACCCGGGCCTATCACCAGCGGCATAGGACTCATATTCTGATAAACCCGGTCCACAATTTTTCGTAGATTTATGGTGTCTATAGCATACTGATTTGCTGCAACTCGTGCACCAACACCACTTCCACACAGCTCATTGCCTATTGAGAAAAAAAGCAAAACCAGCTAGGAGATGTGGAGAGAATTCGATCGGGCTTATGCATTCTGTGTTGTGTTGTCAGGTGACTTACCGAGCTCCCACCCGTCAATGGTGTGGTTATTCTGTAATGTAAACCGGATAAATGATTCAGCATTTGTGTAATCCCAGGCTCCTATGGCTTCGCCGTTAGGTTTTATGAAACGCCCAGAGAGTGCATTTAGCCCAAAGATGACTTTAGCACTGATTCAAACCACAAGTAGGTAAGGGAAGAGAGAGAGGAAAACAAAGTGGAAAGAAGAGAATGTGAAGGTACCCAGTTTGGCGAAAGAAGGCATTGAGCTCGTCCCATCGGCGCATAGGCAGACATCCTTGTGTGAAACCAAAGAGAATGGAAGAGTTTTTGGTAAAAGGAAGACAAGGTTGCTTCTGATCTGGTGTCTCATATATCACCAAGTCTTGTAATGTTCCTCCTATTCTTATTTTCAATGGAGCAAATGCTGTGTTTTTGGAAATTGGAACAAAGGTCAAATCCTGACATAACAAATACTATAATATATATATTTATCAGGAATGTGATGTGATTACCTTTGATTGCATTTTGAAGAATAGTGTTATTCAGATCCTGCAAGAAGATCAACATAGCCAGTTTCAGTGCTTCATATATTCTCTAATCAATTGCTTCATATTTTACATGACCAATTTTTCTTTGTAATCGAATATGATGAAAAAGATAAGGAAAATTTTACTTGCTGCATAATGACTTTTGACTTCTATATTCCATAAATGGTAAATAATAATAATAAACGAGTGTTCTAATTTCTACAATTAGGAATCCTAAGAAATATTCCTGCTACCTCACCAACCCAAAAATACAAATGTTTTTTTTTTTTTTTTTTTTTTTTGGTTTTATGATAAACACAAGTTGCATTGTTATCGACGAAAAACATGTAAATGAAAAACAAAAATACTAAAAAAAAGAGAGAAAAGAAAAGAAAAAAACCAGATTGAGAATCGAAGCATGGTCCCAACTACAAGTGCCGTAGTCACATTTCTCCGGCGGCCACCAGTCTAAGGTGGCGCAAATGAAGTCTTCGTCTACTGTTCCCACGGCGGCTCTTCCGTACACAAACACCGTCCCATTCTCTTCTACGGCGGAGCTAACGGTGCAGTCCAAGAATTGAAACACACAAAGTAACAAAACTATGAACCAGATTTGACGACAACCCATTTTCTCTCTTCCTTATTTTTTATTTATAAGAAAATGAGATCTCATTTGGTGTTTAATATATGGAAATGGAAGACAGACACACATACATACTGAATAAAGTGAAATTGTATTTATATTTATTTATTTACTTTTTTTGTTGTTGTTGTTGTTGTTGTTTGAGCTGTTTACTTGATCTTTAATATAAAGTATTACATACAAAAGGTGAACTAATTAAATGAAGTATCTCTACCTGCACAACTTTTATTATATTGTTGCTTTTAAGTTACATGAATCTTTTAGACTTTTACTTACATGCAAAGGGTTTCACGGACTCAACTCTTAATAGGCCGGATACGGATCCATAGTTATGATATCCGGATTCGGATCCGGTTACTTCGGATATCCGGGTTCCGAATATCTGTAAAAAATCTCGGATATCCGCGGATATCCGGATCCGGTTTTTTTTATTAAAATAAAATTATTATTAAAAAAAATGAAAGAAAAATTTTTAAAAATATATTAATATTATATATAAAATTAAAAATATTATTATAATAATATTATAATATATAATATGAGAAATTTTTTTAAAAATATATATTATATAATATAAATAATTAAAATATTATTAAAAATATTATTATAATATTATATTTCGGATATCCGGATATACGGTTTTATTTTTTTCTACTATCCGAATCCGTATCCGTATTCGGCCGGATCCGTTTCCGTATCCGACCGGATCCGAAATTTCACTATCTGGATCCGGATCCGGCCCACCCGGATATCCTGTTTTCCGGAGCGGATCGGAGCGGATACCGGATCGGATCTCGGATATCGGATAATAAGTCTCAGGCCTAACTCTTAATATAACCAAAATTAATGAATGATATATGATACAATTATTATGTGGGAGACTCATATTTAGTTTGGTGTCCACTATATATCAATTGACAAGTTTTAATGCGAAGAAAATCTTTATGTTTGATTATATTTAGATGGAAAAAATCTACTGCATCTTTATATAGTTATTATTATTTTCTTAATTCTCATTATATGTATTTTTTCATATTTTAGATATTTTTGTAAGGATTTTTCTAATTTGGAAAATTAAGTTTTTGGGATATAAAAATAAAAACATAAAAAACGTTTCAAAAATACTATATTTTCATATCTAGATTTTTAGAATTAGTGGATTTAAATTATCAATTAAAATACACTAACACAAAATATAAAATTTTATTATGTGATAACCAATAACAATTCATGAAATAAAAAAAAAAAAATATATATATATATATACATGAAGATAAAAAAAAAATTTCATCATGAAGATAAAGTTTTGAGTGCACAAATATTTATTTATATTTTCTCAACCATGGTTATTTGGTTCCTTAGAGAAAAAACAACTTCTATATCTTTGATATATTTATATATATATATATATACACACATATACATATATATTATTTAAATATATGTAACAAATTTTTGTCAAATATTATCACTATTTTAGAGTAAAACTATATATTATGAATGTAGTGCATGTAAAACAATTTATCATGGATTTTTATGGTGTGAATAAAATTGTTCATTGTAGATTAGTTTATGAAATAGATTTTAACGGCGTAAGTACGTAGATCTATAACATATTAAATAAAAAATAAAAAAATGTCTGGTATATTTTATATAATTTGATTACCTTTTTATGTTATACTTTATTTTTTTATTTAATAAGTTATACATCTGCTTGGGCAATCATTGACGAACTTAGGTAGTAACGTGTGGGGATGGCAGGTGCACAACCATAAGCGGACTTAGGTAATGACTGCTCCGATTAGTTATTTCTTTATCTATTTGACTCAAATTCCTCTATATATGCATATATCTTAACTTGAAAACTTAGAACAAAGTCATCGGAAAAGTTATGGAACTCGATATTTTGCATCTAATCTAAGAGCTTTAGTTAACATTAGTAGCAAAATATATTGACAAATGTCACCTATATATTATATATTAGAAATACAAATGATTATAAAAATAATGGGCTTTTTTCTTCTTAATGATTATGTTTTCATTTGGAATCTGCAATTGCTTAACATGAGCATATTAGGTGAACGAAAACAAAGTTGGTGGATATTGACATTAGACTGGTTACATTTCAAGTGTTCTAGTTTTTTGGAATACTATACACTAAACAACTAATGAATAAGAAGTATTATCATTTACGAATAGTCTATTATATATTTTATTAGAGTAATAGAATATGAAAACTAAAGATAAAATGTGAGACGACCCGACCTGCTTTATTTAAACAATACCATAACCAATACCCCATAATATTGATTATACCCAACGAGCCCAAAACATAATACTCAAAACAAACATACTACACGCTTTAACTCCACATAAAACGTTAATATGAACTCGCAATTATAACATAATAAACAAATGCGACTAACAACACACAACCGAGTCCTAAATCATCCTCCTCTTCATTGCCTTGATTCCACAATCACACCTTATATTTACCTGCACTCAAACACAAAGAGATGCGTAAGTATTATCACAAATACTTAGTGAGGCGGTCCTCCCATCTACGAGGTATACACACAAGCAAAAAATAACAAACCGCTCACATACGCAAGACCAAACAACAAGCAACCATGGGCAAACCCAACAACCATGGGCAAACCCAACAACCATGGGCCACCCAAACAACCAAACGAAACAGCAAAACAGCTGAACGCAACAAACTGCAGGTGCTGGTGTCGGTTGACACCCACCACTGGTGTCGGTCGACACCATAACCCATCCGGACTTCCACAGGTGCTGGTGTCGGTCGACACTAGCCCTTAGTGTCGGTCGACACCAAGACCCATCCGAACTCTGCAACACGATCTGAGCAACACTTCTTGCCTTTCAACCACCACAAACCTCTTCCCTTGGCTTCCTCGCTTCCTCAAATCGATTACTTCCCTACACACACAACACAACAAGGAAGCAACCTAAGCAAAACAACCCACGGATTCTCCCAATCCAACCCACACAATCACAAACAAGCCACACAACCCTAACTTGCTTAGATCAACTCATGGTCACACACTCACCTTAGATCCTTGGAAGAATCAGCTTAAGAACAGCTCCACAAGCCCAGGGATGACTCCCTCTTCACGCCCCCGCCTTAGCAAATCGATCTCCTTCTCTTCCCCGAGCCAAACCAAGCTCTTCCTTCCTCCCTACCTCTTTCACACCCAAAGAGACAACAACTCTTCCTCCCTTCTCTTCTCTCCCCAAACTCTCTCTCTCCCTTTCGAATCTCTCTGGAAAGATCCAACCCTCAAGAAGAAACCAGAAACGAGCTAAGCCGCACGAAGAGAAGAAGAAGAGATCTGAAATAAGGTAGGTAGAACCGGAGAAAAACTAAACCGACTCTCTGTCGAAATAGCTGGTGTCGATCGACACATCCCCTTAGTGTCGGTCGACACATGGCCTTAGTGTCGGTCGACACATAGCCTTAGTGTCGGTCGACACCGAGACCCATTCCAAAACTGCTCAACAAACACTTCCCGGAATGATCGGTCTCCTCCACCATTTGCCCTGCAAATGATTTCCTGGTCCCAAACAAGACCAATACTCCATACAACAGTACTATACGGAACACGGGCGTTACAATTCTCCCCCACTAACACGGATTCGTCCTCGAATCTAGTGGTACAGTTCATCCGCAATGAACTCAACTCACAGCCGTCACAACGGTTCACGTGAACCTTGACCAACTCACAGCCAACACAACACAAAACACGAGATTGAACACTATCAACCTCCGAGGTTTACACTCAGTCTTTATACTTATTTCCACGTCCTAGACATTCATTGCTCAATAGTACAACTCATACTCCTACCACTCCACTCTCAGGATAAAAATCCTTCGAGTTCTCGGTACCCATGCCACTCCCACTCTTAGGTCACAAAGACCTTCGAGCTATGGACATCTGCCTCATACCACTCCTCACCCTCAGGCCATCAAGACCATCGGGATCTGGGTACGACTCCCATACCAATCCTCACTCTCAAGTCACAATGACCTTCGAGATCTAGGTATCACACTCATACCAATCCTCACTCTCAAGTCACAAAGACTTTCGAGATCTGGGTATCCCATGTCTCTCGCACTCTTAGGACACAAAGTCCTTCAAGCTATGGACATCTGCCGCATACCACTCCTCACTCTCAGGCTACAAAGACCTTCGAGATCTGGATATGCCTCATACCACTCACACTCTCAGGTCACATGTCCATCGGGCTATCGACATATCTCTCATGCCACTCACACCCTCCGGTCACATGTCCCTTGAGCTATGGGTACCACACTCATACCACTCACACTCTCAGGTCATCAAGACCATCAAGCTATCGGTATCTGGGGAACTAATCATCCCCTCACGAGTTGTACATGACCAACCGTCCTCAGAGCAAACAAGTCTAACGTCTATAAGTATCTCCGACCAAAACTACCTCACATGGTCTGCGTAAACCATCGCAATGTCATACACCACCACCGATATTCCCAAACCCGGAATATCACCACAAACTCTGGTCAACTCAAAACATCCCAACACACAGGATTGTTTTTCATATCCAAACACGAAGGATATTTCCAGTTTATATTCTCATAAACTTCTTTCCTTAACCTCATGACATTACTAGTCAACACAATAAGAACTACTCATCTTATTGTAACTTCAATGCATTAATCGTTTCTCACCCGAAATGAAATACATTGAACCCACCACAGGGTAATAACCCAAACTCGAAGCTGGAAACCAACGAAGAAAAGATCAAGCCTCAGCTTGCTTTCATCCTCACCTCCGGTTCCCAAGTCCCCTTCTCACAACCGTCATAAATCTCACAAGACTCATGACCACCACCAAACAGGCGGCAGGATACGACATGCCCACACGATGTCGTCATCCCCACAAGCTGGATCCCTGGTGCCTAAACACCTCATCCACACTCGACAACTCGACGGCTCACCCGCCACTCGACGGCTCACCCGCCACTCGATGGCTCACCCGCCACTCGACGGCTCATCCGCCATCCTGATCTATTCGCGGAAACCACGGACATAGACCACCATACCACTACAAAGATTTCTCCTTGCAGTACTCCCCGCGACTCACCCGCGTCTCCATGCCCTTGGCACCTTATTCATGTTCAGTTTCGAAACTCGGATCCTCTCCGTAGTTTCCTGAACAAAATCCACACCATAAATGCTTCCCTCCCCCACTTGGGTCTAGCATAACAGTGTACCACATGGCCTCCCATACCTCACCTCATATGGAGCCATCCTAAAACGCAAACACTTAACCAAACATCTTGGTGAACTCTACCAGTCCCATAAAATGATAGAACCGACCTGACCTTGGCAAATCCACTGATTCCCAAGATCGCGATCACAGACACGCGATGGTGAACTCAACTAGTTTCCACCGACGCGATCCCGTCAAGCATGATATCCTCCACGGATACTCATCAAGACACGACTATCGCCAGAATCGAACCAACCCGCTACAAGAACAAAACGACTAAACCACCGTCACGCTCTTTCTAGGCTCAATTTAGACCGCAGTCAAACAACCAATTCAATCAAGTCAATAAGGCATGTCACACCCATACATGACAAGCAATTATCGACTGATCAAACCGATCGCTAGAAACGATTTAAACTTAACCACAACACTTTTACCTTGAACACCACAAGGTCTTAACAACCCAACCGCTCCTCGGTTGCTCTCCGCAATTTGCCCTCTCGATAATTTCCGGAGTAACGAAGCAATACGATGCTCCAGAAACAACAACACATGGGAGTCCACAGCTCCCACAACCAAGGTCTCTGCATAACTCACATATGCTCGGAACCCTGACCCCCTATCATAGAGATAACCCGGCCCGAAACTCTGGTCTCCTGTCTCCACGATAGAATACACCCGTGACGCCACTAAGTTCTGGCTAGCTAGCGGTGCCACTACTACCTTCCCCGCAACTTGGGACATTTCGACTAGACATGCCCCAACTCCCGGCAGAGAAAGTACACTCGCGTATCACACGCGCCTCACCCTTCTAAGGGCAACCCACAACCCTGTGATCCCTGCTCCCGTACCTGAAGCACCCCGGACCACTCTGGGTAACCAGCGAAGAATCCTCCATCCTCCGCTCCTGTCCTTGCATTGCTCGGACCAGACTGCTGCTGCAGCCTCCTCGCCTGAAAGTTGGGGCCACCACCTCAACTTTCAAACTTTCCTACAGCAAAGCAGCTGTCTCCACCAATGCAGAAACTGTGCCACAACCTTCACAAGGCAACGGTTCCCCAGCTCAGGCCGAAGACCCAACAAGAATCTCTGAACTCTAGCCCACTCAACCTCCAAACCTCGACCTCTAACCGGTCAAAAGCCTCCTGTGGAAACCTCCTCCACAAAACCTCACAGGCCAACTCTGCCTGAACTCTCCTGGTTGCAACACCCCACCACTAGAGATGTGCATCACCCTCCAGGTAATGACTGCCAGGTCAACTCGGTATCCCCCCGGACACTTAACTGAATGGAAACACATCCGCTCCAACCTCATGCTCCACGCATCAGCGTGCTCAGGCTTGGCACCTCCCGGGAAGAATTCCGCACCAATCCTCTGCAAAGGCTCTATCATCTTAAGCAAAGATGGGAGATCCTCTACAACCGCAACACTCGGCTGCACCTGACCCACTGGTGGCACAACAGGAGCCTGAACTGGTACCTTCATTGGTAACCGCTCCAATAGCAGAGCCAGCAACCCGCCATGCGATCATCTAAGGCCTGAGCAAAACACCGCTGCAACACCTACAACACCCGCTGGAACTCCAGCTACACTGGCACTCACACCGGTCACACCCTCAGACCTCTCCTGATACACATGCGAATCCGCTACTCGCTCAACCATAGCACCACGTGCTACACTCTCTGCCACCACTGGAAACGACCACGCCCTCTACCACAGCCACAACCCTGGCCACCAACACAGCCACAACCTCGGCCACAACCTTGGCCACTAACACGGCCACAACCACGACCACAACCCCGGCCACAACCTTGGCCACCACCACTGCCAAACCCCGGCCACAGCCTTGGCCACCAACACGGCCAAACCCTCGGCCACTGCCACAGCGACAACTCCGGCCACCAAAACGGCCACAAGCACCCCTAGCCAACTGAACCCCCAAGAACAGAGACTAAAGACGCAAAACAACACAACAAGGCAAAGATAACTTACCGTGGAATCTCACAGGCTCGAAGAGGATGATTCTAGTACTTCATGCTCAACCAAATTGATTAAATACCACATAATCAATTTCTAGCACACAACAATTCAACGGTTCAAATGCAACAAGCATCACGAAAATTAATTCAACTCCAATTAATTTTCTAAACCAGCCTAGAATTGTCTAAGCTCTGATACGAAATTGAGACGACCCGACCCGCTTTATTTAAACAATACCATAACCAATACCCCATAATATTGATTATACCCAACGAGCCCGAAACATAATACTCAAAACAAACATACTACACGCTTTAACTCCACATAAAACGTTAATATGAACTCGCAATTATAACATAATAAACAAATGCGACTAACAACACACAACCGAGTCCTAAATCATCCTCCTCTTCATTGCCTTGATTCCACAATCACACCTTATCTTTACCTGCACTCAAACACAAAGAGATGCGTAAGTATTATCACAAATACTTAGTGAGGCGGTCCTCCCATCTACGAGCGATACACACAAGCAAGAGATAACAAACCGCTCACATACGCAAGACCAAACAACAAGCAACCATGGGCAAACCCAACAACCATGGGCCACCCAAACAACCAAACGAAACAGCAAAACAGCTGACACCAAGTGTCGGTCGACACCAAGACCCATCCGGACTTCCACAGGTGCTGGTGTCGGTCGACACTAGCCCTTAGTGTCGGTCGACACCAAGACCCATCCGAACTCTGCAACACGATCTGAGCAACACTTCTTGCCTTTCAACCACCACAAACCTCTTCCCTTGGCTTCCTCGCTTCCTCAAATCGATTACTTCCCTACACACACAACACAACAAGGAAGCAACCCAAGCAAAACAACCCACAGATTCTCCCAATCCAACCCACACAATCACAAACAAGCCACACAACCCTAACTTGCTTAGATCAACTCATGGTCACGCACTCACCTTCGATCCTTGGAAGAATCGGCTTAAAAACAGCTCCACAAGCCCAGGGATGACTCCCTCTTCACGCCCCCGCCTTAGCAAATCGATCTCCTTCTCTTCCCCGTGCCAAACCAAGCTCTTCCTTCCTCCCTACCTCTTTCACACCCAAAGGGACAACGACTCTTCCTCCCTTCTCTTCTCTCCCCAAACTCTCTCTCTCCCTTTCGAATCTCTCTGGAAGGATCCAACCCTCAAGAAGAAACCAGAAACGAGTTAAGCCGCACGAAGAGAAGAAGAAGAGATCTGAAATAAGGTAGGTAGAACCGGAGAAAAACTAAACCGACTCTCTGTCGAAATAGCTGGTGTCGGTCGACACATGGCCTTAGTGTCGGTCGACACATGGCCTTAGTGTCGGTCGACACATAGCCTTAGTGTCGGTCGACACCGAGACCCATTCCAAAACTGCTCAACAAACACTTCCCGGAATGATCGGTCTCCTCCACCATTTGCCCTGCAAATGATTTCCTGGTCCCAAACAAGACCAATACTCCATACAACAGTACTATATGGAACACGGGCGTTACAAAATGGATCTGTGTTAAAAGTTTAAAACGTACTTAAGAACACAGAAAACTAAACAATCACATCCTATCACTTATTAGTAACTAATGAAGGAAAACCGATGTTTTTTTGTCAACAACATGAATTATACGAATCTGATTTTGGGTAGTAACACAATTACGATATAAAATTCGATGAATTCGCATTTGGATTACAAAATAATAAAAAAGTAGTTAGATAAAAGTGGTTCTTATAAAAGTCGATTTGATTGTTGACTTTGTTTTAAAGTACTACAACTTTGACTAAAACCAACAAATCATAGCATTTATTATTTATTGTTGATTAAAACCCCAAATTCAAACAACACCAAATAAATCAAAACAAGTGCTCAAAATGAGTTTAACAGAATTATTTATATTTTATTATATAATATGATTGCGTTTTTGGTAGCATGACACATAATAAAAATTAACAGGATTGCGACATGTGATTGAAGTATAAATAACCATATTCAATGAAATAAAGAAACCAAAATTATATCAAAAAATAACATAAAAGTTCATATTTTTGAAATATCCGAACAAATCCTAAACCACTAGACCTGAAAACCAAGAACTAAACTCAAACCGAACCAAAAACCGAATAGGTACCTGAACATACTTGAAATATAAGTATATATCTAAAATATATTAGTCATATTTATACTTGTAATAACCCAAAAAAATAAAATTATTTCGGGTATTTTGAGTACTTTCGGGTAATTTGGATAGATTTGAGTATTACAACTATACTATTTTCAGATATTTTTTATATACTGTTGGGTAATTTGGATAAACTTGAGTATATTTGGATGATAAAAATACATTATTTTTGGGTATACTGGATATTTTTGAGTATTTTGGATAGTTTCGGGTAATTCAAGTAATTTTTCCATAGATTAGGGTACAAGAACATTATTTTCGGGTATTTTTCGATAGATTAGGGTAATAGACTCGACCCAAACCCGATCCGAATTCTCAAATGTCCAGGCCTAATAAAAACAAAGGAGAGGGGGCATAGGGGGATTCGATCTTTGGTTATAGGGGGCAGAAAAAGGGAAAATGGCATTTTCAACCCCAATGATTTGCGCGGTGCGTTTTTATACCTCTACAAAGACGAGTGTTATTTCCTACCTCAACGTCTAAGTAATTAAAAAAACTACACAAAATTCTTATTTTGTACTTAAAATAGAGTTTACCTAAATATGAGTTAGTCAACCGTTGACTTAGCTGGCAGGCAATGACGTGTCATTTTTCTTAATAAAACGACGTTGTTTTGATCATTTGAGTCCATAAACTCAAAACAACGTCGGTTTGAGTTTTTTTTTTTAAACTTCAAAAATATTAATGATGATTTTTATAATTAAATTTTATCATAAAAATAAAAAAACCTAAAAATATTAGATTTTTTAAAAAAAATTTTTAAAAAAAAAATAATTATTATATTTCATCTCCATCTCCAAAATACATATTTTATCTAAACCTCCAGGCACACCGGCACTCACACCGGCCACACCCTCAGATCCCTCCTGATACACATGCGAATCTGCTACTCGCTCAACCATAGCACCCCGTGCTACACTCTCTGCCACCACTGGAACACAACTACGACCTCTACCACGGCCACCACCATGGCCACAAACTTGGCCACCACCACGGCCACAACCTTGGCCACCACCGCGGCCACTAGCACCCCTAGCCAGCTGAACCTCCAACAACAGAGACTAAAGACACTAAACAACTCAACAAGGCAAAGATAACTTACCGTGGAATCTCAACAGGCTCGAAGAGGATGATTCTAAGACTCCATGCTCAACCAAATTAATTAAATACCACATAATCAATTTCTAACACCCAACAATTCAACGGTTCAAACACAACATGCAACAAGTATCACGAAAATTAATTCAACTCCAATTAATTTTCCAAACCAGCCTAGAACCGTCTAGGCTCTGATACCAATTGAGACGAACCGACCCGCTTTAATTAAGCAAAAACATAATTAATACCCCATAATATTAATTATACACCACGAGTCCGAAACCCAGCGAAACTCAGAAATTTAAACACACGCTTTATCTCTACATAAAATATCAATAGAAATAGCATTTATTAACACAATAAAATACGATCAACAACACACAATACCGAGTTCTAAATCATCCTCCTCCTCATCGCCTTGATTCCACGATCACACATTATCTTTACCTGCAACTCACAAAAACACAGAGATGCGTAAGTATTATCACAAATACTTAGTGAGGCGGTCCTTCCATCTACGAGCTATACACACAAGCAAGAGATAAGGCCACAAACCGCTCACAACGCAAAGCATAACAACCACAACCAAGAAACACACATGGATCGATCGATCCACACATGGATCGATCGATCCAACCAACAAACAAGCACGGATCTATCAATCCCACACCTGGATCGATCGATCTACCTACCTACCTTCACTAGATCGATCGATCCAACCTCACCAGATGAGTCCCTTCGACGAAAGGTCCTTGGATCGATCGATCCACTCCTGGATCGGTCGATCCAACACCTTCTGCAACTCCGAACTCGACTTCTCCCATGGCCGCACACGACCAACGACCACCCTGGGCCTCAACTTTGCTTCCTACCACCGATTAGGTTCATACCCAATCCAACACACAAGGAAAACAAGCAACACAACACATGGATTCAACTCAATCCACCCTAACATCACAAAAATCACACACAACCATCTCAAATGCTTAGATTAACTCATGGTCACTCACTCACCTTAGATTCCGGATCGATTCAGCTCAAGAACAGCTCCACAAGCTCAGGAATGAACTCCTCACTCCCCCTCGCCTCAGCTAATCGATCATCTGCAACTCTCCAAGCTCCACCAAGCTCAAACCCTTCCTTAAGCAACCACCAAGCTTCAAGCTTCCTTTCACACCCAAGGAACAAGCTCTCCTCTTCTTCCTCACTCTCTTTCGCTCTCTCTCAGCCCAGAAACGACCACAACCCGCAAACAAAGAAAGAGAAAGAAGAACACGTGATATAAGTGGAAGAAACGGCCAACCTCCAGATCAATCGTCCACACCTCCGCAAACACCCAAGCGCTTAACTTGACAATGGATCGATCGATCCCCACCTAGATCGGTTGATCCATGTCCTTAAGCCACACTAGCTCGGTCACACGGTCCTAGATCGATCGATCCACAACTGGATCGATAGATGCCCTCTCTTTTCCGGTCAAAAGTTTGACTTTCGACTCTCGATCAATCCGCTTCCCGTTCCTGAGATAACTCCATTCCCAAAACACTTCAGATTGACTTCAAAGAGAGAGATCGCAAACCATCAACCCAATCGTATCAAAACACCTTGATACGATCTTTCTGTAACTTTCCCGACAAAATTCCCTTTTTCCGGAATACGGGCGTTACTCAACTTGTATCGTGAAGCTCGCACCGACGATCACGACAAGCGCAACGATAGGCCTCGGACAGAAGAGCCTCGACAGGCTGAGCACGCCCGCAACAATGACCAGTTGCCTGCTTCTCCCAAAAGAGCTCACGAAACACCGCAGCAAGATTGCTATGCGCCTATTCCACGACGGCGAATCAACATGATTATGGGCGGCCTGACATCATGTTGCGACTCTTTCAGATCGAACAAAAGTTATCGTCATCAGGAAAAGATACAACACGCCTAGATTGCAAACAACACACCCGTTTTTGGTAATACCGATCCAATAACTTTCACCGAAGTTGGCACGGCCAGCCTGAAGGCCTGCATATCGATCCTCTAGTTGTCGAACTAATGATCAGAGAAAGTATTGTCACCAAAAATCCTTATTGATACGGGAAGCTCTGTTAACATCATCGTCAAAGATGTACTCCAACATATGGAGGCGGACTTGCGTTTGACCCAGCTGGATATCTAACAATTAATGGGTTTTGATGGAGACACGGTAATTATAGTCGGGACAGTGACACTACCAATATACGTCGGTAGAACTATGCATTTTTCAACTTTGCGGTTGTCGATAAGCCAATTGTTTACAACGTCATCTTTGGCACACCGTGGTTGCAAAAATGAAGGCCGCCGCATTGACTTACCATCAATGTGTAAAATTCAAAACCTTGCATAGAATCTACCCATTGTGCGGCGACCCGCTGGTTGCACGCATGTGCGTCATGATTGATCGCCAACTCCGTAATGGTAAGACTTTCGTAATCGCCGAACGCGCTCAGCCTTACGATGTACCCTCTCTCCCAAAAACTGAGTCCATCGCCCAGACCAACTCGCTCAGCCTTGCGTCTACAAGCTCCTAACCATGGATGGAACCCCGATTCTCCACTCCTGGAACTCCGCCAACCTTAAACGCTATTACTAATAAGCGCCGCACAGCCAAAAAAAAAAACAAAAAAAACAAAAAAAAAGACAAAACAAAAAACGCTCTTCCGCCGAGCTCACCCTTTGTAATATGAACTACGATTGGCTTGATCCTTTCCGAAGGGTACGTAGGCAGCCTTTCACGAGGCACAACTATAACAAAAAAATATATAATACTTACCTTTGACGAGCTCTTTAGGACGAGTCCGCCTCGCTGATCGACCATCTCCTGCATCGTCTCCCTGGCCAGGTGTACGATTTAAACACGTTCCACATGAATGTAGTGACGAAATAATCCACATCTTTATTTAGGTAAAGACTAAAAGCCGAGGCAGTCTCGCACATGCTAGCAGGCGACCGAATCATAATAAGTCAAGCTCTGACTCATACGTTCTTGCCGACCTCAAAGCACCCAAAAGATAAGCCAGACACAAGAGCCGTACCTATATAATACGACGAGTCCGCCTCGTCTACTTACTAACCTCATCGTTTCGGCTCAAACATATACATAAGTCAAGAGACATCTTGCCCCATAATATGTTTCGAAACCAAGTCTAAACGCCAAGGAACCCTCGCAAAAAATTAGCCAAGAACAACCTTGCACAAAGACCCCAAAGCACCATTTGCGCGTTTCAAGGATGCACATTCGGACAGGATAACAAAAACACAGATAACAAAAATGCCGAGCTGTAGATCGCACCTACTCAACAAGATCTCAATGATAGGACAAACCAAATAAAGCCGAGTTCGAACTCGCACCTACAACTTGAGGATAACAAAACATCAACAATCAAATCAAATAATCAAAAGCTGACATAGTTCAAGGTTCACAAAGAAAAAAAAATGGAGACCCAACAGAAGCCCGAACATACTAAAGCCACAAACGGCTAAAAAGTCTGATAAAAGTCTACAACCAAGAAAGGAGAAACATTAACGATATCCTACAGCGATATCCTAATAAGCCGAATCAACCATGAAATAGTCACTGGTCAGCATAAACCTGAGCGCCGACATCCTCTGCGACAGCTTCGGGAGCCGCTGATACGACCACCCGCAAACTCTGGGAAAGCCACAAGATCACCTTTAGCAAGCTCAGTAACAGCCATCCGATCGACCTCTAATTTCCACATTCCACAGTGTTTCTCCAGCCTCGCCATGGTCGCCAGAGGAATGACTATGCCCATGGCAACCAATTAGCTCCAGAGGTCTTATCCAAATCACTGCCATATCTATACCTATCAAACTCAGCATAATCCTCTCAGCCGTCTCCACTAACGCAATCTTCTGGGGGACGAGGCATAATACTAAAATCAGACAAAACAGCACGTTGCGGCGAGAGGAAACCGAAAGTCACGGTGGTGAGTCACAGCGAGTCATCGCCGCGAGAGAGGCCGCGACAAGAGAGAGGCTGCAGCGGGTTGAGGGCACGACGAGAAACGAGTCGGCGCATTGGCGAGATGAAAATCAGCGCGATGACAAGGTAGTGCGGCGATGACTTGTAACGGCGAGAGAGATCGAGGCAAGAGAATAGGCCATAGCATGACAGCGAGGACGCGGCGGC
This sequence comes from Turritis glabra, assembly GCA_900406565.1. Lineage (NCBI taxonomy): Eukaryota > Viridiplantae > Streptophyta > Magnoliopsida > Brassicales > Brassicaceae > Turritis > Turritis glabra. Next base: position 1,524,288 of record OVBN01000192.1, read on the forward strand.
GTGGCAGTGAGAAAACAACCACGTGACGGAGAGACGGCAAGAATGCGGTGACACGGCGGCAAGAACGAGGTGACGTGAGGGCAAGGATGCGGTGGGGCGGCAGGATCATCAAAATCGGATGCAAAAACAAAATGCGTAAAGAGAAGGGAGAGATAAAAAAATGTCTACCTTTCTAGTGGATGAGACGTGAAAAAGGTTAAATGAAGTTAAAGAAGACATATATATAGGGGACATGTTCTGCAACATTTAAAAAAATTAAAAAGAAAATCTTCTATAAAAGTACAATGCTCCTCTAAAAACATGTCCACGGCACAAATCTTCTGTTAGAACTCCACGGCACCTCAGAAAACGTACCCACAATACATATCTTCTATTAGAGCTCCACGGCACCTCAGAATGGGTGCCCACAGCACAGATCTCCGGTTCGAGATCCGTGCTCCTTGGAAAACGTGCCCACGGTGTAGATCTCTTGATAGAGCTCCGCGCTCTCCAAAAAAGTGCCCACGGTACAAATCTCCTATTAAAGCTCTACGCTTTCCGAAAAACGTGCCCACAGCACAAATCTCTTGTTAGAGCCCCGTAGTCCTCGGAAAATGTGCCCATGGCACATATCTTCTGTTAGAGCTCCATTTTCCTCAAAAAACGTGCCCAAGACATAAAACTTCACGAAAGCCTTCTAAACTCCTAGAATGCAACGCTACCCTCCATTTGAGCCAAGATGGTATACCTCTAACTCAGAAGATATGATGACCGAGCTCAAGCAAGCCTTCGCTCGCCGAACTAAAGAGATGGTTTATTGTAGGATATGGGCCTTGCACCTAATATGTCTCATTGCCCAAACAGGGATTTAAAAGACCAACGGGCTAGTTTAATTATAAATGAGGCCCGTTAGGCTAGAAGGGCAAAACGAGAATTTTGCAGGAGACGCAGAAGAAACCCTAGAGAGAAGAGTTCCCTATAAATAGCAGAAGAAACCAATAGACAAAGGATCCTGATCCAGAGATTATTATCCAGAGAATTAGAGAGAGAATCATAGCTTAGCCTGAAAGCCTTAATTCGCTTTTCTCTTTCTCTGTAACCACGAATCTCATTCATCGTTAAGAAAGTTTTCGCAACGTTTCCCCTAAAAACCCTAAATTATATATTGTTACAACCTCGGTACAAACATGGGAGAAGCACCTCGTCCCTTCTTTTACCAAAACGCCGAGTTCGACCAGGTAGCCCTAAACAGATTTGTAGAAACCCAAAACTTATAAATATTACTTTTTATGCTCTCATAGGCATGCCTCTCTCACGTCACCCCTTTTGCGCCTCACTCCACCTCCATAGACCAGAGAAGATCGCTGCATCACCAAGAGAGTTTTCACTTGAAGATTAATCACTTGTTCTTCATTGCTTTCATCGCCTTTGGGGGGATAGTTTATTCTGTAACTTTGAGAAAAGTTTCTCTGAACCCTTTTATTTACTAGAATCGTTTCTTATGCTTCTCATGATGTTTTTTTAAGAGGGCAAGTGTGGAGTAGGAGGTAAATGCTAGGATTAAACAAGAGAGTGGAGCTGAATGGTCAAGTGGTGCTGAGCTCGACGTGAGAGCTCGATTTGCAAATAGAGTCTGAGCCTTGGCTGACGAATTTGGAGACTTGGCCGAGCTCGACCAGAGAGCTCGATTTGCACATCGAGTCTGAGCCAAAAGAGCCACCTTTGGCGAATCAAGCCGAGCTCAACGTGTGAGCTCGACCAACCACCTCTAGCTCGACCACCTACTTTGTTATTTTGTCTTTTTCTGTACTAGGGTTTTGAACTAAGACTATAAATACCCCTCTTAGGTCTTTACCCAGAAATGATTACGTTTTTCCTTAGGGTTTTTTTCTGTAGCCACCAAAAACACTCTGATTTGTAATCCAGGTTTCTTTTGATCTATTAAGTTTATGTTGTTGCTTCTTTGAAACTTATTATTCTTTTCATCCTTATCTTTTTGATAATGCAAGTTTTAGGAATTTTTAGGTTTGTGTTCTTGATGTTCTTCATGTATTCTGAGTAGTTTTCTAGGGTTCTTCAGGATGGGTTAGATTAGTGTTCTTAATGCTAGTTTCTCTCTGATCAATTGGAATTAGAGCCCAGACATTTCCACACCCACCAAGTGTTTGATGAAATGTCTGAACCAACTAATTCCAGAGATTTACATTTTTAGCCTAAGAGATTAGTTGTCCAGAGTGTTTATTGGCTTTAATAGACTGAATCTTAATGTATGTTAGGTTAGATTTCCCTAATGAGAGTTAGGTCTGGAACTAGCTTAGCTTGATGATTTCTGTCATGAAAGTGGATTAGTTAGCTTTTGAGTCTATTGTCTAGGGATTAGCTCTCTTTGAGTTTTGTTAAACACCTAGGTTGATTAAGGAGGATTCACTGGTCCATTACCCCATCCGTATGAGCTTCTTGTTTATCTGATTGTTCTGTTGCTATTCTCTGTTTATTAGCTTCTGTTAGTTTCTGTTAGTCACAATTGCTTGCTTTACTTTCTGTTCTTGTTTTAGTTTATGTTAATGCTTTCTGTTCACTTAGGTTGTTATACACAAAACCTACTACTTGGCTTGACTTAAAATTGATCTGTTGCATCCTGTCTGCTAGCATTACACCCATTTAGATTGATAACCTTCTGTATTACAATGACAATGATAGTACACTAGGAAATTGATAGCAAAAACATATTATCAAGTTGGCGCCGTTGCCAATTGGGTGTTTGATTGTTACATTTAGGATTTCATATCTCTTAAGATCAAGTTCATTTTCACTTTACTTTGATTACTGATTTGGTGGTTCTTTCTTTGTTGTAGGTGCAAACTGAGCTCGACATGCAGGTTCGACCACCCAAATCGAGTTTCCCAAATCGAGTCAAGTCTCCTACTTTTATGCACACTAGATCAAAAGGCAACCACAATCTCATTCACTACCTTGATAATATCAACCGGTTACCATACGAACTGAGAGAGCAACATGACAGAATCATAGTAGATCAATAGGATCTAGTAGGCATGGATGATCCACATATACCTCAGCAGATAAGGCTAAGATACATTGGAGTTGGTGATGCCCCTAGCACCCACACTCAGAGGCATGGGATCGTACCTCTTGTTGTTCAAAATAATAACTTCGAGATCAAGAGTGGCTTGATATCAATGGTTCAGAGCAACAAGTTCTATGGATTCCCTATGGAAGACCCACTTGATCATCTTGATGAGTTTGACAGGCTCTGTAGCCTTACCAAAATCAATGGAGTCAGTTAGGATGGATTCAAGCTGAGACTTTTTCCATTCTCTCTAGATGACAAATCCCATCAGTGGGAGAAGACTTTACCTCAGGGATCAATTACCTCCTGAAATGACTGCAAGGAAGTTTTCTTTGCCAAGTTCTTCTCCAACTGAAGAACAACGAGACTCAGAAATGAAATATCTGGATTTGCACAGAAGAATGGTGAAACCTTTTGTGAACCTTGGGAGAGATTCAAGAGCTACACATCTCAGTGTCCTAATCATGGATTCAGCAATGAGTCCCTTCTCAGCACTCTGTACAGAGGAGTTTTCCAAAGGATAAGAATGCTTCTAGATACAGCCAGCAATGGAAACTTCCTAAACAAGGATGTTGATGAAGGCTGGGAACTAGTGGAAAACCTTGCTCAGTCAGCCGGGAATTACAATGAAGACTATGACAGAAGCGCAAGGGGCTGTGTTGATTCTGAGGAGAGGCATAGGAAGGAAATGAAGGCAATGAATGAGAAGTTGGATAAGCTCCTTCAAGCCCAACAGAAGCATGTTCACTTTGTTTGTGAGGATGAGCAATTTCAGGTTCAGGATGGGGAGAGTGATCAGCTGGAAGAGATAAGCTACATTCAGAACCAGGGAGGCTACAACAAAGGTTTTATCAACTATAAGAATAACTCCAACTTGTCTTATAGGAGCACAAATGTGGCAAACCCATAGGATAAAGTCTACCCTTCTCAGAAGCAGCAGTTCCAAAACAAGCATTTTGTTCCATACAATCAAAACCAAGGGTTTGTTCCAAAGCCAAAATTTCAAAGCAGCTATCCACAACAACATCTCATGGACGTACCACCTGGTTTTGTACCTTAGCAAGCCCAGACATCTACCGCCCCTGACCAAGACGTTAAAAAATATGCTGCAACAGATTCTACAAGGTCAAGCAACTAATGCAATGGAAGTAGCTAAGAAGCTTGTTGAAGTGAACTACAGATTGATTGCACTTATAATGATCTCAAGACCGAATTGAGACATTACACGCAAGACTGAAGTACATGGAAAGCACAAGTGCATCTACTTCTTCGCCAAGACCTGCTGGACAACTTCCAGAGAAATCAATCCAGAATCCCAAGGATTTCCATGTCAATGCTATCACCTTGAGGAGTGGAAGAGAACTACCTGCTAGAGAAGGACACCCTACAATCACTGTGGACAGTGAAGATCAGGATGTGGAGGATGTCTGTCACAATGAAGATCAAGCTGAAAAATGCATACAGGGAGACAAGCTCGATGTGCAAGCTCGAGATGTTGACAGAGTCAAGCCCACCTCTGTTGAAAAACCAGTTGTTTTGAAGAAGAAGGAAAAACTATTTGTTCCCCCTCCGTACAAGCCACCACTTCCATTCCCTAGAAGATTCAAGAAGGAATTAGTAGAAAAGTATCAAGCTCTTTTCGATAAACAGATTAGTGAACTTGTAATCAGGATGCCTTTACTAGACGCCTTCACCCAGCCTTGAGGTAACAGATCCAACCATTCATTATACATACCACTTCATCTTTAGTAGATTTCTTGTTGTTTCTTAACCTTCCTTTAAATTTTTATTACACAAGGGACACTGTAATTTAAGTTTGGGAGAGGGTTTAGGATGTGTTTGATTTGTTTTCTGTGAATCTTATTTTCAATTTTTGCATACTTGAGTCTGCATATCATCTAAGGCATAGAAAACCATAAAATTTGAAAAAATTTAGAAAATTATCCAAAAAAGAGTCTCTTCATGTAGTTGCATTTGCATATTAGGATTGAGTCTAGTATATTTCATTGTTGCATTTGCATAGGGGATTAGGATGATTACAACCTTGCAAGCTTGCTGATTCATTAGATAAAATCAGTGCCCAAGTTAGTAGTTGTCTGATGCTTGTTGAATGAGTTTGAAACATAAAATTGCACCATACTTTAAATGCATGATTTGAATTCTAGTCTTGATTGAAGCATGTTGTGATCTGATGCCATTCCCTATGTATTATAGCCTGAACTTAACTCATAAATATCCTGTTATGCGTTGAATTTGAACTCATGGATACCATATACATTTTTGGATTTCCTTTCTCATTTTACCACTCTTGTCAATCCAAGTAGCTGATTCCCATCATTGGAACAGTTTTCCACACCCTTACCCTAACCTTCTTTTAAGCCAATTGTGATTTATGAGTGTTAGGCATATTTTTGGATTGAGTTTGGTAGAAAGTGTTAGGTTTGAGCCGACAAGAATAACATCCTGTGTAGTTCTAGTTCACACTTTTTGGACTTGATAGGGCTAGATGAGAACTTGATTCTGGGTTTGGGATTGGTTGAGCGTCAAAAAAAAGATTGGAAAAAGATAAAGAAAAAAAAGTTTAAGAGCTCTTAAGAGGGGGAATGTAAAAAAAAAGTTGGTTGTTCTAGTAAATGATTTGGGCAGTATTGAAAAGAATGATTTTGGGCAAAAGAAAGCAAAGATAGAAAAGAAGAAAAGAGCAAAAAGCTTAAGTTATCTTTGATAAAAAGAAGAAAAAAGAACCAGAGTTAATAAGAAAAACCCTAATCCGCTAGTAGTATTCAAAATCAGAAGAAAACCTCTCCTAAGAGTGAGAACAAGTAAAGGTGTGAGTTAACAAGAAGAGCTCAAGTAAAAGAGTAGAAATAGGATCATCTTCGGGGTTTAGAAATAGGAAAGCTGAAATAGTTTTGCATCTTTGGTTAGCATTCTTCTAAAGCTCAATTCTTTTCTTGAGAGATCCTTGTTACCAATTGCTTAAGCCACATGTGAAGGGACTACCTTTGTCTCTTAACCTTACCCTCACCCAAATGAGTTCATTGAACGTGCATAACTTGGTTCATGGTTTCTGCTTAATGAATGTTAAAGGGAATGGTTGATTTGAATGCATGTCTAGGTTGAGACTGAAGTAGAGTTATGTTGTGAAGAGTATGGTTAAGGTTTTTAAGTATGACTCACTCACCTTGCATCTTAGAATTACTAACTTGGACATTGATTTTAACTATTATATCAGTTTGCGTTGGTTCTGAGTCCCCACCTTCAAACTTCTTCTCCAGCTTAATTTTGTTTGTTTGCTTGAGGGCAAGCAAACACTAAGTTTGGGGGAGTTGATGTCTATATTTTACCTGTTTTAAACATACATTTATCACCCATTTAGCATTGTTTCAACTTTCATTCATGCCATTCTTTGTCCTTTGTGTATACTTTGCATGTTTAAGTGTCTTTTGCATTAGCATTGCATACATTCTTTCATTTGGAGTTATTATTAGGTGTTTAAGGAGTTTTTGAGGGCAAGTGTGGAGTAGGAGGTGAATGCTGGGATTAAGCTAGAGAGTGGAGTTGACTGGTCAAGTGGTGCTGAGCTCGACGTGAGAGCTCGATTTGCAAATAGAGTCCGATCCTTGGCCGACGAATTTGGAGACTTGGCCGAGCTCGACCAGAGAGCTCGATTTGCACATCGAGTCTAAGCCAAAAGAGCCACCTTTGGCGAATCAAGCCGAACTCGACGTGTAAGCTCGACCAACCACCTCGAACTCGACCACCGACTTTGTTATTTTGTTTTTTTCTGTACTAGGATTTTGAACTAAGACAATAAATACCCCTCTTAGGTCTTTACCCAGAGATGATTACGTTTCTCCTCAGGGTTATTATCTATAGCCACCAAAAACACTCTGATTTGTAATCCAGATTTCTTTTGATATATTAAGTTTCTGTTGTTGCTTGTTTGAAACTTATTATTCCTTTCATCCTTATCTTTCTGATTATGCAAGTTTCAGGAATTTCTGCGTTTTTGTTCTTGATGTTCTTCATAAGTTCTGAGTAGTTTTCTAGGGTTCTTGAGGATGGGTTAGATTAGTGAGGAATCCTTAATCTCCTAGGACGTTTAAGCTTAGATTTCTATGAATCCCTTCTGGATTAGTGTTCTTAATGCTAGTTTCTCTCTGATCAATTGGAATTAAAGCCCATATATTTTCACACCGACCAAGTGTTTGATGAAATGTCTGAACCAACTAATTCCAGAGATTTACATTTCTAGCCTAAGAGATTAGTTATCTAGAGTGTTTATTGGCTTTAATAAACTGAATCTTAATGTCTGTTAGGTTAGATTTCGCTAATGAGAGTTAGGTCTGGAACTAGCTTAGCTTCATGATTTCTGCCATGAAAGTGGATTAGTCAGCTTTTGAGTCTATTGTCTAGGGATTAGCTCTCTCTTTGAGTTTTGTTAAACACCTAGGTTGATTAAAGAGGATTCACTGGTCCATTACCCCATCCGTATGAGCTTCTTGTTTATCTGATTGTTCTGTTGCTATTCTCTGTTTATTAGTTTCTATTAGCTTCTGTTAGTTTCTGTTAGTCACAATTGCTTGCTTTAGTTTCTATTCTTGTTTTAGTTTATGTTAATGCTTTATGTTCACTTAGGTTGTTAGACATAAAACCTACTACTTGGCTTGACTTAAAATTGATCTGTTGCATCCTGTCTGCTAGCATCACATCCATTTGGATTGATAACCTTCTGTATTACAATGACAATGATAGTACACTAGGAAATTGCTAGTAAAAATCCTATTATCAGTAAGTTGAGTTATGGAACTTTGTGAACATATTAGACTTGTTGGTAATGTATGTTTAGTTACGTCTTTGCCTGCATAAGTTGAGTAACAAAGTTGTCTAGAATATTAGATTCTGCGAATTGTAGTTCTTTTATTCATTAGGGTTTTGAATTTAAGAATCCATTAGAATCGAAAATGTTTATTGATTGACTTATTGAGAACCATGATCCCTAGAGATTTCTCCAATGCCCAATGCTTTTAATCCATTGATTTATCTATATTGTCTTTTACTTGCTTTATTTCTTGTTTTGTCCTTAGAAAAACCCAAAAACAAACCCACCCTTATTTCTTTTCGTTTTAGCTGGATTACTTTTCTGAATTCATTTGTTTAGCTATTCACTCTGTGAAATCGATCCTAAATACTATATACGACTAGCTGTGCACTTGCAATTTTTCGTGTGGTTTCTAAGGTAAAATCTTGAAGCGAAAACTAACACACATCAAGCTTTTTGGTGCTGTTGCCAGGGAGTAAGAGCTGTTTTGGATTCCATTCGAAATTAGTCACCACTTTTAATTTTCTGTTTCAATTTTTGTTTTACTTTCATTGTTTTCAGGAACATATTTTCCCCTTTTAAGTTTTTATCTTGTGTTTTGTAGTGCGTGACGAAGGAATCAAAACTCAAGATGTGTAACTTTTTACCAAGATATTGACAGATTTGAACGTGAAATCATAAAACTTTGAAGACATCAACTCATAGCCGAGCAAAGGAACCAAGACCAAGGTGGTCTTAATGTCGACCAACAACAACGTGTACCAGTCCTCAACGAGCATGAACAAGAGCTTCAGGATGAAGAAGGGAATCCTATCTACGAACTTGTCGAAGAAGAAATCGAGGCTCTGGTTGGTCGTGAACAACAAGCTCCTTGTGATGCTAATAACTTAGGCATGGGAGACAAACTAGACATGTATATCCACAACCCCCTCATGTTGCTAACACATGTCAACAACCTCGTGATGGTGGTAGACAAGCTGCTTATGTGCACCCTCCAAGACGTGCCACTAAAAACCGTACCATAGCTGATTTTGATGCTCCAAACCAATACCCTTAAGATCGAGCTATTATTCGTGTCCCTCATCCACAAAGACATGATTATGAGATTAAACCTCAAATCATTGCTTTCTTGAAGCAAAACGAATTTCATTGTCTCTCCTTGGAACATCCTGTAGACCATATCGATCTTTTTGAACTAATTTGCAGCACCACAAGATCTACTGGAGTACATGAAGATTATTTGAAGTGCAAACTTTTTCCTTTTTCTCTAGTTGACAAAACTCATAGATGGTTATATTCTCTACCTCCAGGATCGATTACTACTTGGAAAGAATGCAAGTGAGTCATTCTCAACAAAATCTACACGAAGTCTCGATCGGGCCAATCTTTTCAGAAATAAGTTACAAGGATTCCAACAAGGACCTGTCGAGATTTTCTTTGAAGCATGGGAGTGATTTAAGAACTATGAACGTGATTGTCGCCACCATGGTATCATAGGAGGTAACCTTTTAAGTACTTTCTCTAGAGGATTATATCCTATATATCAACTCTAACTCGAAACGACCAGCAATGGAGACTTTACAACCAAGACACTTCTAGAAAGACAAGCTCTCGTTGACAACCTTGTTGCAAGCAACATCAACAGTTGTACCGACTTTGACATAACCATGCGTTCTAATGATTCAAATTCTAAGCAAATTACCGAGCTTAGGAATATAATGAATCCAATTTTTAGGAACTGTTGCGAGCAAAAGTTTTATCCGTTAATAAAACAGCAAGTGCACAGTTAGAGCACAATAGTATTTAAGGATCAAATCCACAAAGACCAATCAAATACACGAAGGATTATATAGAACAGATTAAACTAGAATAACAAAGGAATCACATGGACTCAGATAGGTTTGCAGGAAATAAAATAATAAAAATAAAATAAGAATATACAAGAAATCGTAGAACCTAAAGAAATTATCAGGGAGTTATATTAAAGCATGTAAATTCGATTATGAGATATAGTTCTTGAACTTGAATTAATGATGTAAAATTATCCTGCTTCCGCACGTAATAATTATATATGGAAGATATTCTCTAAAGACTAAACTGTTGGTTTGTTTTAGAGAATTCTAACAAGCATTAAAATCCTAATTCAATCCGTTCACAAAATCCAATAACATCAATTGTTATTTGGATAAGGAAGCTTTGCCCATCTAATAATATATCCGTTAATTCAACACCACTTTTGATAGCTTGATGAAATTGGCTATAGGGCTGTAGTTAAACAGACCTAATTCAACTAACAGCATGAAGAACAATCAAAGATGGAGAACATAGAAAACAATCTCATAAAGAAAATAACATAACTTTTATAAACGTATCTTTTAAAATCCCAAAACTCTATGATGGTACTACTCACACATGACCTAGGTACATGTGATCATTGTAGTTGAAGGATCATGAGTTTTTTTAGGGATTCCCAAAGGGTTTTTGAGAAACTATAAACAAAACTACAAAGAAGAAAATAAAACTTTGAATCAACCTTTAACTAGGAAATCGTACACACAACTCTCTTTCTGCGGCGAGAATATATAGAGTATATATATAGGGTAGAGAGTCGGTTCCCTAGGTTGAGAAAAATGGAAAATTTACAAAACCAAACCGATCGGTGCAAAGGCATATCCGATTGGTTTCAAGCGTCTTCGATACCGACCGGTGCAAAAGTGTAACCAGTCGGTCATCATCTTCATCTTTTTCTTATCTTGACGTTGACGCATTTTGCTCAATTTCCACTCTACAAGCCTCCTCTTTACTCCAACCGGTCCAGAAACTAAAATACAGAAAGCATTGAAAACCGACAAGTTCTCGACAAAATGACTCAAGACTCGATATAAAAATGACTATAAAAACCTACATAAATATGTGTTATCAGGAACCAATAACATTCACTGAACGCTTGCGGGACCATTGATAACAGAGATGCATAAGCTTTTTGATATATCAAGGTTTTTACGGTTTTTAACCATGATATAAGTCCTATTTTAGAGTCTTTTCGGTGTTTTTGAGTCTCTTTCGAGTCATTGTAGGTTCAAGTACGTTTTGGACTCATTTGGAGCATATTGAGATTGTTGGAGGCCTTTAGTGTTCTGTAGCTGAGAAGAGCAACTCGGAGACCATAATGGGTGTGGGTGTCGATCGACACTGCCTCTTAGTGTCGATCGACACAGGTCGCGGCTACTTGTTGCACACGAGTTTTTAAGACTTTGAAGAATTGCAGATTTACCCAGAAGTTTTCCCTAATTGCAAGACAAGTTCCTGACGTATTTTAGAGTACAATTAGTTGTTTTAAGAGTTTTTAGAACATACTGAGAACTTTGGGGATTATTCTTGTTCTTCAGAGCTTTTTGGGAGAGACAGATCAGAACTCATTGTAGAGAGAAGATTTCGAACTCCCTTTATTTCTATTTTCATCTTAATGCAATTTATTCAGATTATTATTTGTTTTGCATTGATGATGTCTGAGTAATCCACCTGTTAGATTTAGGGTTTTTCTAGGGTTAGGATGAATTGTTGAATTGGACTGATTTGTTAGGGTAATCATATGGTTCTTCATCTAGGTTGAGATTAATGCTAGTTCTAGACTGATCACCTGGAATTTAGATCATAGGATAATTAGTAGACACAGAAGTGTTATTGATTTCCTGAAAAAAAATCTAGATAAGCAAAATACCTATCTGCAAAGACATTTGATTTAGGGATTTTGTAAACATATCAAACTTGAATTTAATGCATGTTTTGATTGTTGAATTTGCAAAGAAATTTGGGATTCACTATTATAGACATAGATAATCTCGATAGTTGATTGGTTTGAATTTTGTGTTTTGAGTTCAAGAACGGTTCTTAACCAAAACCTGTACTGCTCATCCGTTTAACAATTCTGAATTCCTAAAGAATTTTCCTAAGTTTAACTTTTCCCATTATTGAACTTATAACTTTTACTTTTGCTTTGTTTGTTTTACTTTTATTCATTTGTCATTTAGCTATATTTCCATACTGTTAATCTATTGTGTGAGCATTAGTTCTTGTGGATTCGATTCCTAAGTACTGCATTGATCTCTTAATTTGAGAGGGTAGCTCTAGGGTTAATTTGATCATATCAAATTTTTAGCGCCGCTGCCGGGGACTTTTGATTCACCATTATATTTCTGTTAGATTTTAGTCCAAATCTTTTTACTACTTATTTACTTACTATATTTTTGTTTTTCTTTTCCTTTTGTGTTTCAGATTTATGCCTAACCGCAAAACCAGGAACAACAAAGATCTTCAGCTTGCCAACCCTTCCAATTAGGACATAGCAAGAATAGAACGAACGAACAGAAAAGCGAAGAAGCTAGCTGCAATGGATAACTTCGTTGTTTTGGTAAGGGATAAGGCTGGAATTCTACGTGATCAAGAGGACCATGTGCGCAACGAGCAGGGTCAAAAACTTGATGTTGAGGGTAATGTGATGCCAGAACCCGCCGTCGGTGTCGAACGACACCAACAGGGTGTCGATCGACACCCTCCTTCGATTGAGGCACCAATTGTCAACAATGGTCAGCAGAGTAACAATGCTGTTGCTGCAGTAGTTCGTGGGCAGACATTGGGTGATTACAACAGGCAGGATCAGTTCTACGCGAATCGATCCGCGATCATACCCCCACCTTTTCAAAAGAATGACTTCGAGCTGAAACCCGCATACTACACTCTTGTGGGACAGCATCCTTTCCATGGTCTTCCTCACGAACAACCCATGGATTAGATTGAGAGGTTTGAGGACCTAGTCACAAGCATCAAGGTTAATGGGGTGTCTACTGATTTCCTCTTCTACAAACTCTTCCCATACTCTCTTGGTGGGGAAGCAGCTTACTGGCTCAAGCAATTGAAGCCAGGATCTTTGATAACTTGGTGGGAGACCAAGAATGCCTTCTTGAACAATTTCTATGATGATGCCATATCAGAGGACGCAAGAGCAAAGATCTATACTTTTTCTCAACAACCAGCTGAAGCATTCAAGGCTGCTTAGGTACGATTCAGAGCTTATCAGCGAGATTGTCCGCACCATGGGTTCAATGAGGTTCAGTTGTTGGGTATCTTCTTCAGAGGCGTGGATTGGAGGTATCAGATGGCTCTGGATGCTGCGAGTAATGGTAACTTCAACACCAGGTATCCCGAAGACGCTGTTACTTTGAAGGTGGTCAGATTGCTGAGGTAAAGGGCAAGTTAGATTCAGTACACAACCTTCTTGTGGGCAAGAAGTCTGTTCATTTTGCTGCCGATGTTGAAACTTTTGAGCCAGACGTAAGGTCTTAAGAAGAGGTGCAGTTTGTCAATCAGGCTGGATTTCAGGATCAGAGGTATGGTAATTATCAAGGGAACAGAGGCTATAATGGAAACGGTCAGCAGTCTAACTTTGCAGGGAATCAAATTCTTTGGTTTATACTCAAAAGCCAGACTATCAGAAGACTTATTCGAACAGCAACTTCACCAGGAACTATGGGAATTCTCCTTACCAGAAACCTCCTCCGCAGACTCAAGAGAGCGAGGTTAAGTCTATGCTAGAGCAGGTTCTAGAAGGTCAACAGAAGATTACGGTGGATTTCAATGGCAAGATAAATGCTCTGTACACTGACTTGAATGGGAAGTTTGAAGCTCTAAGCACCCATGTCAAGAAGCTGGATACTCAGGTTGCTCAGACTGCTGAGTCTGTAAAGCGACAAGAAGGATTCCTTCCGGAGAGGACTGATACAAATCCTAAGCATCCCTGTAATGCCATCTTGTTGAGGAGTAGAAAGACCCTTCAACTTGTGTTGAAGAGTCTCACAGTAGAAGAACTCCAGGAGTTGGAGGATGTAGATGACGATGTGTTTGGAGATCATCGACCAGTGTCGATCGACACTACCCCGGTCGACACTAGTCGACGTTCCAGCGAACTCGACGTATGATGAAGAGAAATCGACCGAGGTCGATACTATGGACTCGATAGAGGATGTCAGTGTCGACCGATACAACCATGGTATCGATCGACACCCCAGCGGTTGAAGAGAAATCTATGCAAGACAGACCAAAATCGACCAAACTCACCATGAGCGATCACAACCAAAATCTATCGACAATCCTCCTAAAGTCACAGAAAGGGTATACAAGCCTAAAGTTCCTTATCCTAAGAGCCCTAGGAAGTCTAAGCAGGAGTTGGAAGATGCCAGATGCAAAACTATGATGGATAAGCTCATAGTTGAGATTCCTTTGATTGATGCGTGACATGCTCAAATTATCCCTAGAGCTACTCTCTCAAATTAAGAGATCAGTGCAGTACTTAGGGGTCGAATCCACAGAGATTGATGTTCACAAAATAGATTAGAAGTTTGGGTTTTAGCTAAATAGTGATTAAAGAAATGTAAAACAGGCAGGCAAAAGTAAATGCTATAGTTTTCAGATATGGAAAAGGCTAGACTTAGGGAAATTCTTCAGGAATTCAGAATTGTTAAACAGATAAGCAGTGCAGGGTTGGTTAAGAACCGTTCTTGAACTCAAACACAAAATTCAAACCAATCAACTTTCGTTGCAGAGATTATCTATGTCTATAACAGTGAATCCCAAATTTCTTTGCAAATTCAACAATCAAAACATGCATTAAATCCAAGTTCGATATGTTCACAAAATCCCTAAATCAAATGTCTTTGCAGATAGATATTTTGCTCATCAAGGTTTAATTCAGGAAATCAATAACACTTTCGTGTCTATCAATCATCCTATGATCTAAATTCCAAGTGATCAGTCTAGAACTAGCATTAATCTCAACCTAGATGAAGAACCATATGATAACCCTAACAGAACAATCCAATTCAACAATTCATCCTATCCCTAGAAAAAACTCTAAATCTAACAGGTGAATTACTCAGACATAATCAATGTAACACAAATTATAATCTGAATAAATTGCATAAAAATAGAAATAAAGGGAGTTCGAAATCTTCTCTCTACAATGAGTTCTGATCTGTTTCTCCCAACAACCTTTCAAAATCCAATTGCCAAAAGTAAAAGATAAGATATCTTCTAAAACTCTAAAAACAACTATTTATACTCTAAAATACGTCAGAGACTTGTCTTGCAATTAGAGAAAACTTCTGGGTTATTCTACAATTCTTCAAAAGTCTTTAAAACTCGTGTGTAACTAGTGGCGACCGGTGTCGAGCGATACTAAGAGGCAGTGTCGATCGACACCAGCATCCATTGTGATCTCCAACTTGTTCTTCTCAGCTACAGAATGCCACATGCTTCCAATCATCCCAATATGCATCCAATGAGTCCAAAACGTACCTGAACCTACAATGACTCGATAGAGACACAAAAACACCAAAAAGACTATAAAAACAGGACTCATATCATGGTTAAAAACCGTAAAAACCATGATATATCAACTTCCCCAGACTTAGCTTTTGCTTGCCCTCAAGCAAAACAGAAACTTAACCTGTGAAAGAAGTTTGAAAATAGCGGAAACTCCCTTTCTCTTAAACTAATGCATTGAGCATTCAAACCAAATCCATATGCTTAGCAGATCAATTCAAATCCAACCTCCATGTACTTCTCCGTAAGCTTTTCTATACCCCAGATTCACCCCATAATTCCACAACAATTTCCATTAGCCTTCATCGCTGGGTATCATCAATAAAATCAGTGCCAAAAACCTTCTAGACTCATTCCCATTCAGTACCATGACAAACCAACCCATTTTCCACATCTTTTTGGTACTCTTTCTCTCTCCCAGACTTATTCTTTTCTCAACATCTTTTGTGTTCTTTCTCTTTTTTTTTTTTATATCGAAAGTGTAGGCGAATAATGGTATCACAGGAAATTTTTCTAACCTCGCTTCCAACTTTCGTGTGATCATTCCTTTCAAAGTAAAATAATGGGGTTGTTGGAAATTTTCCTATCCCTTTACTCAAAAGAAAATCATCTCATCTTTTCTGCTTGTAAACACACACATTTTTTTTTTTTTTTAATTTTTATGAATAAGGGAGAGGAGTACCATCACTTTTGCTTTGGCTTTCATTTGTCAGGTAGGAACGGGGAGTCAAGCCCTATGAACAACCAGCTGCATTGATGAGGTAAATGGAAGAGCTCAGAAATTAGCTCCAGCTTGTGTGGAAACTGATGCAAAATATGGGTCTCTCTGGTTTACTGATCAGCTTTTGGATTTTTTATTAGTCGCATCTGAACTGAATCTGCATCATTAATCACTCACGCACATAGAATAAGAAGGAAGATCGTAATTTCCTGACCAGTTTTGACTCAATAAAACAAATAAAATTTGACTCTATAAAAAAAATAATTATAACAAAAACAAACACAATGTCAGCGACTACCTCCCCCAGACTTGAGAATCACTGTCCCCAGTGATACCAAAGTAAGTGGTGGTAAAAGAAAGAGAAACCAAATGGAACAATATGGAGCAATGAGAGTCATGGAGTAACCTGTGCCTGGTGTCGAACGACACCCAACGTTGGTGTCGATCGAGAGCAAGTGCATATCGTCTGGTGTTGTGGATGGAAGTCGGTGTCGAGCGACACTAAGAGAGAGTGTCGATCGACACCATGCCTTTTTACAGAAACGATTTCTAGCAAGAAACAGTGAATTGTCGATCTAAATCCAAAAAGCACTGTAAACACGCACACACAGATCAAAAGCAGTGACATAGAATAACATAAATCCATACATAATCCAAATAGTAGCTGACAAACTGACTCAAATAATAAAAAATGACTCAAGAGAAAAGGAAAAATAGGAAAAAGAAAAAGAACCATGACGAAACGAAGGACTAATCCTCATTTGTAGCCTCATCATCAGAAGGGGTCGGTGCACGGCGAGAAGGGGCAGACCTGGGCGAGGGACGCACACTGCCGCAGCGAGACAACCTGGAGTTCGCCTGCCATATGCTCTGAAAGCTATCAGCTACATAGCGCTGAAAATCCGCGGTCTCCATGGGAATCGCTGGTGTAGGTGGAAGCTCAAGAGGTGGACCTCCAGCAAGGTCATAAACAGGAGCATCCTCTGCAATAGAAGGAGCAACCCGAGAAGAGCTGCCTCGTCGAACTCGAGACGGTGGAGCTGCAGTCAGGAGGCGGGAGTCAGGGTGGAAGTCAAGGCACAGAGGATCATCTGTAATGGATGTGATATCGCTCTGTGGAAGCTGAATCAGATGTGTGTCCTGAGAATCAGTGAAGCACCAAAGCCACTCAGGCTTAATCCAACGAGCACTCTTCAGGTACTCCTCGTCCATGAGCAAGTGCCTGGTAACAATGCTGCAACTCTCTGTAGCAATCCCAGAGTACCTAAAAATAGGTGTCAGAAGACTACCTACACTCTCGACCTTGGTCCCACGACCCGAAAAAGGCTTAGTCTTCAACGAGACTAAATGCTGGGCAAACACAGCGCCGAGGTTAATATCATCATCCAACTCAGGCCACTCAAAACCATCAACACACAAATCACCAACAGCATAATACAGAAGAACCAACTCAGACAATCTCATCTTTCCAGGCTCCATCTTACACAAAAATGTGTTCCCAAGGAGACGAATGACATACCTCAGGACAGGATGGTGGACGTCAGACTGGGTGGACGTCTTCGAGTCATAGCGCCCATTCCTAAAGTAGGCCCAGAAGGCCTGTGCATCGTAGAAGATGGTGGGAAGAGCCACCCCTGTTGGGTCCCTGCTGAAACCATAAATGCCACAGAGATCGCGCAGAGACAACCTGTAACGCATCCCACGGATCAAAAAAGTGAGCGTACCTTCCTGAGCGTTCTTCACAACCTCGTTCGTGTAGTAGACATGAACAGTAGCTAAGAATTGGCGCACCAAATCAGGGAACAGGTCGTAGTGTTTGGTCGCTATCGTGCCCAAACCAATCTTCCTCAGCAATCTCAAAACATCCTCTCGAATACCAATTCTCCTCAAAGCAACCATATCTGCAACCCTAGTTGGTCTAATCTCAACACCCAACCAAACATTGTAAAACAGAGAATCGTAATCATCCCAATCTTCTGAAATTTCTCTGTACACACAAGCATCACTCTCAACCTCCTCTTTTGGGGATTTCTCCCAAACTCTCTGCAAAGTGATTCGCCTACCCTCTAACCTAGGCCATGGAGGACGAGATTGAGGTGCTACCTGTGGAGGGGGAGGCTGCGGTGGCGAGGGCGAACCGGCGGCGGCGGTGGTGGCTCGCGGTGGGCGAGAGGAAGAGGCTTCACCGTCGCTTCTGTTTTGCTTCCTACGCATTTCCATGGTCGCAGATCGAGAAAATGGAGAATGAAATCAGATTTCCTGGAATCACCCAAATCGTCCAAAAATCGCAAGAGTTAGAGAATTTCTAAGAATATGAAATCGAGTCTCGGGTTTATGATGCTCGACACTGTACTTATAAACTTATGGTGTCGAGCGACACCATTGACTGGTGTCGATCGACACCAACACCACGATTCGTCAATGAGTTAAGCCGTCGGTGTCGATCGACACTAAAGAGTAGTGCCGATCGACACTGATACCTTGGTTCGACATGACGCAATTGAAATAAACAAAAACAAATTGAAATAAACAAAAAGCAAAAGAAATATGATACAGAGTTACCGCAGTGGGTTGCCTCCCACTTAGTGCTTGTTTTAAGTCATTAGCTTGACTTGACAGTTGATTAAGCAGCGGGTGCATCTTCCAAACAGATAATGTGTCCGTCAGGGATGGCGGCGTTTGCCCAGTAATGTTTCACCCTTTGTCCATTCACAGTAAACTCTTTGCCGTCAGAGTTCATGAGGACAACAGCACCATATGGTCGAACCTCCTTGATGGTGAAAGGACCTGACCAACGAGAACGCAATTTTCCAGGAAATAAAGTTAAACGAGTGTTGTACAGAAGTACCTGATCATTCGGTTTGAATTTCCTGGAGACGATTTTCTTATCATGATAAGCCTTTGTTCTCTCCTTGTATAGCTTAGAGTTCTCATAAGCGTGGAATCTTATCTCATCCAACTCGTTCAGCTGAACCATTCTCCTGTCTGCAGCAGACCTGATATCGAAATTCATCATCTTAACCGCCCAACCTGCCTTGTGCTCTAATTCCACTGGGAGGTGACAGGCTTTCCCATAAAGCAGATGAAACGGTGTGGTGCCCAATGGAGTCTTGAAGGCTGTCCTGTAAGCCCAAAGCGCATCATCCAGTTTAGCGGACCAATCTTTCCTTGTCTTGGTCACTGTTTTCTCTAGGATCTCTTTAATCTGCCTGTTGGACACTTCCACTTGTCCACTTGTCTAAGGGTGATAATGAGTGGCGACGCGATGATGGACCCCGTGCTTCTTCAACAACTTTTCAAAGACCCTGTTGATGAAGTGTGAACCGCCATCACTGATCAAAATTTGAGGAACTCCAAAGCGAGGAAAGATAATGGTCTTAAACAGCTTAAGAACCACCGCAGAATCATTCTTAGGGCTAGCAATTGCCTCCACCCACTTTGAAACATAGTCAACAACTACCAGAATGTACTTGTTCCCGAAAGAAGATGGAAAAGGACCCATGAAATCAATGCCCCAGCAATCAAAGACTTCAACCTCGAGGATGAAGTTTTGGGGCATCTCATGTCGTTTGCTGATCTTTCCTCTGTGCTGACAGGTGTCACATGTGGAGATGAAAGCATGAGCATCCTTGAACATAGTAGGCCACCAAAACCCTGTTTGAAGAACCTTGGACACTGTCTTGAAGGTAGCAAAGTGTCCTGCATAGTCAGATTCGTGACAGTGAAACAACACATCTGAAACCTCAGATTCCGCAATGCATCTTCTGTAAATCCCATCTGAACAGTGCTTATACAAGTACGGCTCATCCCAGTAGAATCGCCTGAGTTCTCGCAAGAATTTCTTCTTAGCATATCCTGTGAAGTTGTCTGGCTCGTCCTCTGCAGCAAGGTAGTCGGCAATATCAGCATACCATGGACGAGGTAAAACAGCTACAGAAGCTATATAGTCTTCACATTCTAATTCTGGAACACCATATGAGGGGTGTCGATCGACACTTGAAGTGGTGTCGGTCGACACCGAGACCATGTGTCGAGGATGTGTGTCGAGTGTACCATCGCTTGATCGACAACCGTCCGCCTTGATGTATGAGGTGTCGAGCGACACCCTGGTGGTGTCTGTCGACACTGAGACCAATGCATAAGTGTTCTGCAGATTATGTCGCAAGAAAGCTTGTAGATCTTGCGGAAATCTGGTGTCCACCAAATTGATAGTCTCCTCAGGTAGAGAATCACGAATAGGAACACCATCGTTAATGCGAATCCGTGAGAGATGATCAGCAACACCATTCTCGACCTCTTTCTTGTCCCTTACCTCGATGTCGAATTCCTGAAGCAGAAGAATCCATCTCAACAATCTCGGCTTAGCATCTTTTTTTCTGTATCAAGTATTTGAGAGCTGAGTGATCTGCACCTGTTGACTGCATCATCTGATCGCTTGCATCCATTAGCCTGACATACCCAGCAGCGATGTCATCTAGGTGCTCTGTTTCCTCTGTAGGAGTGAGCAAAACCCTTTCCAAAGGGTCGTCAGGGTGCATCTTGTGAAAAATCTCCTGAGCAAGATTGGATAATGTATCCACATAGAAGGTCCGTCCATCAATGGTAGGTCTCTTGAATAGCTTATCCATATCAAAGTTCATCACCAAGTCACCCACATTCAGCCCGATCCGTCCTTTCCTTACATCAATGATGGCACCAGCTGTATCCAAGAAAGGTCTTCCTAAAATCAGAGGATCTTTAGGTTCTTCCTCGTATTGCAGAACTACAAAGTCAGTGGGAATGAGACAATCCCCTATCGTTATCGGAACATCCTCAAGTACACCATCAGGAATTCGAACAGAACGATCAGCTAGAATAAGTATGATCCGGGTTGCTTGGAAATCAGTCATCCCAAGGTTGACTGCAACAGATCGAGGCATCAAATTGACACTAGAACCCAAATCACATGAAGAACGTGCAAACCTGTCAGAGAAGATTTTGCAGTCCAAAACAAAGCTTCCAGGGTCTCAGAGTTTGTCCGGAATCTTGTTCTGGATAACAGTGCTGATATGAGCAGAAATCATCATCACACTTTGCTCAACATTCAAATCCTTGGTCACCATCTGCTTCACATACCGTCTGATTACAGGAGAAGTCTTCACCGCATCAATCAAAGGGATTTCAACAATGAGCTTATCCATCATGGCCTTGCATCTCGCATCTTCCAACTCCTGTTTAGACTTCCTAGGGTTCCTAGGATAGGGAACCTTAGGTTTGTAGACCCGTTCTGCGACCTGAGAAAGAATGTCGCTTGATCTTGGTGGTGATCACTCATGGTGTCGATCGACACTACGGGGGTGTCGATCGACACTGGTTGTTGGTGTCGACACCTCAGTGTCGAGTATGGTCGATTTTGGTCCGTCAGACGTAGAATTCTTGTTATCCTCGGGAAGGTGTCGAGCGACACCCTGGTGGTGTCGGTCGACACTGGTGCCTTGTGACGAGTCTTCGGTGTCGACCTTGGTCGATTTCTCTCCGTCATACGTTGATTTCTCCAAAGTTGCGACTGGTGTAGATCGACACATAGTGGTGGTGTCGATCGACACTGGTCGTTGATCACCAGACTCTTCATCATCTACATCCTCCAACTCCTGGAGTTCATCCTTTGTGAGACGTTTCAACACAGGTTGAAGGGTCTTTCCACTCCGCAACGAGATGGCATTACAGGGATGCTTAGGATTGGCATCGATCCTTCCTGGAAGGAATCCTTCTTGTCGCTTTACAGACCCAGCAGTCTGAGCAACCTGAGTATCCAGCTTCTTGACATGCGTGCTCAAAACTTCAAATTTCCCATTCAGATCTGTGTAGAGAGCATCAATCTTCCCGTTGAAGTCGACTGTAATCTTCTGTTGACCCTCCAAAATCTGTTCTACCATAGCTTTAACATCGCTATCTTGAGTCTGCGGAGAGAGTTTCTGGTATGAAGAATTTCCATAGCTTCTGCTGAAACTGCTGGTCGGATAAGGCTTCTGATAGTCTGGCCGTGGAAGATAGACTGAAGAGTTCTGATTACCTACAAAGTTTGACTGCTGACTGTTTCCATTGTAGCCTCTGTTCCCTTGGTAGTTACCATATCACTGACCTTGAAACCCAGCATGATTGACAAACTGCACTTCTTCTTCTGATCGTCCTTCTGGCTCATAGGTCTCAACTTCTGCAGCAAAATGAACAGACTTCTTACCGACAAGGAGGTTGTGAACTGAATTTAACTTGGCCTTGCATCATCATAGAAGTTGTTGAGGAATGCATTCTTGGTCTCCATCAAAGTTGTCAGAGATCCTGGCTTCAATTGCTTGAGCCAGTAAGCTACTTCTCCACCAAGAGAGTAAGGGAAAAGCTTGCAGAAGAAGAAATCCGTAGAGACCCCATTAGCCTTAATGCTTCTAACGAGATCCTCAAACCTCTCAATATGATCCATGGGCTGCCCATGAGGAAGGCCATGGAAGGGATGCTGTCCCACAAGAGTGAAGTATGCGGATTTCAGCTCAAAGTCATTCCTCTGAAAAGGTGGGGGAATGATCGCAGATCGATTCGCGTAGAACTGATCTGGCCTGTTGTAGTCCCCTAGTGTCCTGCCACGAACAACCGCAGCAGCAGCAGCTGCCTGGAAATCCGGAGCTTCAATAGCAGGTGGGTGTCGAGCGACACCAGCAGGGTGTCGATCGACACCAACGGCGGGTTCGGGTATCACATTACCCTCAGCATCAAGTTTCTGGCCCTGCTCGTTTCGCACGTGGCCCTCTTGATCACGTAGTACCCCAGCTTCATCCCTGACCAACACAACGAAGTGATCCATCGCAGCAAGTTTCTTTACTTTGCGGTTAGTACGTTCAATTCTTGTTATGTCTTGGTTGGAAGGGTTTGCAAGCTGAAGATATTTGTTGCTCCTGGTTTTGCGATTAGGCATAAACCTGAAGCACAAAGAGAAAAGAAAAACAAGAAAAATGTATGTAAATAAATAGCAAAAGAATTTAGACTAAAACCTAACAGAAATCTAATGGTGAAACAAGAGTCCCCGGCAACGGCGCCAAAATTTGATATGTTCAAATTATCCCTAGAGCTACTCTCTCAAATTAAGAGATTAGTGCAGTACTTAGGGGTCGAAACCACAGAGACTGATGTTCACACAATAGATTAGAAGTTTGGGTTTTAGCTAAATAGTGATTAAAGAAATGTAAAACAGGCAGGCAAAAGTAAATGCTATAGTTTTCAGATATGGAAAAGGCTAGACTTAGGAAAATTCTTCAGAAATTCAGAATTGTTAAACAGATAAGCAGTGCAGGGTTGGTTAAGAACCGTTCTTGAACTCAAACACAAAATTCAAACCAATCAACTTTCGTTGTAGAGATTATCTATGTCTATAACAGTGAATCCCAAATTTCTTTGCAAATTCAACAATCAAAACATGCATTAAATCCAAGTTCGATATGTTCACAAAATCCCTAAATCAAATGTCTTTGCAGATAGATATTTTGCTCATCAAGGTTTAATTCAGGAAATCAATAATACTTTCGTGTCTATCAATCATCCTATGATCTAAATTCCAAGTGATCAGTCTAGAACTAGCATTAATCTCAACCTAGATGAAGAACCATATGATAACCCTATCAGAACAATCCAATTCAACAATTCATCATATCCCTAGAAAAAACCCTAAATCTAACAGGTGAATTACTCAGACATAATCAATGTAACACAAATCATAATCTGAATAAATTGCATAAAAATAGAAATAAAGGGAGTTCGAAATCTTTTCTCTACAATGAGTTCTAATCTGTTTCTCCCAACAACCTCTCAAAATCCAATTGCCAAAAGTAAAAGATAAGATATGTTCTAAAACTCTAAAAACAACTATTTATACTCTAAAATACGTCAGGGACTTATCTTGCAATTAGGGAAAACTTTTGGGTTATTCTGCAATTCTTTAAAAGTTTTTAAAACTCGTGTGCAACAAGTAGTGGCGATCGACACCAGCATCCATTGTGATCTCCAACTTGTTCTTCTCAGCTACAGAATGCCACATGCTTCCAATCATCCCAGTATGCATCCAATGAGTCCAAAACGTAGCTGAACCTACAATGACTCGATAGAGACACAAAAACACCAAAAAGACTATAAAAACAGGACTCATATCATGGTTAAAAACCGTAAAAACCATGATATATCAATGTGGTGAAGACTTCTCCTGTAATCATAAGGTATGTGAAGTGGATGGTGACCAAGGATCTGAATGTGGAGCAAAGTGTGATACTAATCTCTGCACATGTCAATGCTGTTATCCATAACAAGATTTCGAAAAAACTTCCAGACCCTGGGATCTTTGTTTTGGACTGCAACATCTTCTCTGACAGGTGTGCAAGATCATTGTGTGATTTGGGTTCCAGCGTTAATTTGATACCTCGATCAGTTGCAGTCAACCTTGGAATGACCGACTTACAATCAACTAGGATCACGCTTATACTAGCTAATCAATTTGTGCACATTCCAGATGGTGTACTTGAGGATGTTCCAATAAAGATAGGAGATTGTCTCATTCCCACTGAGTTCGTGGTTTTGCAATATGAGGAAGAACCTAAGGATCCTTTGATTTTGGGAAAACCTTTCCTAGCTACAGCTGGTGCCATCATTGATGTAAGGAAAGGAAAGATTGGTCTGAATGTGGGTGATTTAGTGATGAACTTTGACATGGATAAGCTGGTAAAGAGACCCACCATTGATGGACAAACTTTCTACATGGACACACTTTCGAATCTTGCTCAGGAACTCTTCCATGAGAAGCATACCGAGGACCCTTTGGAAAGGGCTTTGATCACCCCTACAGAGGAAAAAGGGCATCTAGATGACATTGTTGTTGGGTATGTCAGATTGATGGATGCGAATGAACCAGTGATGCAGTTGATTGGTACAGAGGAGTCTATTGCGACATCTGAAAAAGCTGCTCAGGTTAGTGATTAGAGTGCAGAGAAAGCTCCCAAGTTTGATCTCAAGCAACTCCCTGCAGGGCTAAGGTACGCTTTTCTTGGTGAAAATTCTTCTTATCCTGTTATTGTGAACGCTTCTTTAAACAACGCAGAGCTCACTTTACTGCTAAGTAAGCTGCAGAAGTTTCGCAAAGCTCTTGGCTATTCTCTTGATGACATTGCAGGTATCTCTCCAGATTTGTGCATGCATAGGATCTACCTTGAGGATGAGACAAAGTCATCAGTTGAGCATCAGAAGAGGCTGAACCCGAATCTGAAAGAGCTTGTTAAGAAGAAGATCATGAAATTGCTGGAAGCTGGTATAATCTATCCTATTTCAGACAGCAATTGGGTAAGTCCAGTACATGTGGTTCCTAAGAAAGGAGGGGTTACAGTGGTTAAGACTGACAAGGATGAGCTGATTCCTACAAGAATAGTGACAGGACACAGAATGTGCATTGACTACAGAAAGCTGAATGCTGCAACCAGGAAGGACCATTTTTCTCTGCCTTTCATTGATCAGATGCTGGAAAAGTTAGCAAGTCACTCGTACTACTGTTTTTTTAATTGGTACTCAGGGTTCTTTTAGATTCCAATCCATCTCGATGACCAGGAGAATACTACTTTCACTTGCCTGTATGGTACTTTTGCATATCGCAGGATGCCATTTGGACTTTGTAATGCTCCTGCAACCTTTCAGCGGTGTATGATTTCTATCTTCACAGACATGATTGAGGATTACATGGAAGTCTTTATGGATAATTTTTCTGTTTATGGATTTTCGTTTAAAGACTGCTTGGACAATCTATGCAAAGTGCTTGCTAGATGTGAAGAGAAGCATTTGGTTCTGAATTGGGAGAAGTGTCACTTCATGGTTCGAGATGGCATTGTGCTTGGGCACCGGGTTTCAGAAGCTGGGATAAAAGTTGACCGATCGAAGATTAAGGTAATGACAAGTTTACCACCTCCTAGCTCTGTGAAATCAGTTAGGAGTTTTCTGGAACATGCAGGTTTCTACAGAAGGTACATCAAGGATTTTAGCAAAATCGGCAGGCCACTAACTGCTTTGCTCTGTAAGGATGTTCAATTTAAATTCAATGCTGATTGTCTCTCAGCATTCGAACAGATTAAGCAAGCATTGGTGAGTGCTCCCATTGTGTAACCTCCAGATTGGGGTCTACCTTTCGAAGATTTCGAACTCCCTTTATTTCTATTTTCATCTTAATGCAATTTTTTCAGATTATTATTTGTTTTGCATTGATGATGTCTGAGTAATCCACCTGTTAGATTTAGGGTTTTTCTAGGGTTATGATGAATTGTTGAATTTGATTGATTTGTTAAGGTAATCATATGGTTCTTCATCTAGGTTGAGATTAATGCTAGTTCTAGACTGATCACCTGGAATGTAGATCATAGAATAATTAGTAGACACGGAAGTGTTATTGATTTCCTGAAGAAAATATAAATGAGCAAAATACCTATCTGGAAAGACATTTGATTTAGAGATTTTGTGAACATATCAAACTTGAATTTAATGCATGTTTTGATTGTTGAATTTGCAAAGAAATTTGGGATTCACAGTTATAAACATAGATAATCTCTGCAACGAAAGTTGATTGGTTTGAATTTTATGTTTTGAGTTCAAGAACGGTTCTTAACCAAACCCTGTACTGCTCATCCGTTTAATAATTCTGAATTCCTGAAGAATTTTTCTAAGTCTAGCTTTTCCCATTATTGAACTTATAACTTTTACTTTTGCTTTGTTAGTTTTACTTTTACTCATTTGTCATTTAGCTATATTTCCATACTATTAATCTATTGTGTGAGCATTAGTCCTTGTGGATTCGATCCCTAAGTACTGCATTGATCTCTTAATTTGAGAGAGTTGCTCTAGGGTTAATTTGAGCATATCACTTTTTCAAGAGTGGTAGATGATACACATGACTCTAGAACACGCTTGAAGTTTGGTAGACCAGTTGGTTCTAAGGATAAAAATCCTAAAACCAAAAAGAAGTTGAAAAGTATGTATTCCCAAAATAGCATAAAGCATTTTGGAAGAAACGAATCATGAGTCTAATGACAATGTTGAGCATCATGAACATGAAGGAAATCATGAGATTTCTATCATATATATCCATAATAGAAATATATGAAATCAACATAAAATGAATGATGTTGATTACGTTTTCTCATACTTTGTGTCAAAGGAAATTGATGATTAAGTCTATATAGGAATGTCAAAACAAATATGATTAGATGAAAACTTTACTCACTGTTTTTCCCTCAAAACCTCAGTCACTTAAAAAAGTTAAGGTTTTCTCTCTCGGCCACTAGGATCGAGACTCCAACTCTGGGCATCTTTTCTGACATCAGTGGAACTTTGGCTTGTCGGCGTCAGAATATCTCGATCCCTTTTAGCTTTCCTTTCAAAAAATGCTTCTGTTGGCTCTACTTTTCGATATCTCTCGAACTTCCCGAATCTTCCCTCTTTTTTTCTAGTTTCAACGACGGTTCAAAGACCTATGGCAGAGGAGGGAGGCGGTTTCCGGTGATCCTCCTCGTGCTTTACACTTTGCTCCCAGCTACGATATCAAAACTGATAAGAGAGGAGTCTTTTTGCTCGCATCCACTCTTCATCGTCTATATTTGATATTTGTTGTCTCCTCATTCATTATTTTTAGATCTGAAAAGGGTCTCCTGGAAGAAAAGTTCCATCGGATATTGGTGTTGGCTAGGGGTATACCTCCTCCTACGCGTACACGATATCTCCCTAGCCTCATATTTGAGCAATCAGAGCTTTTCTGACGTTATGAAGTCCCAGTCCGCCGTTTCTGGTGAAGATGATGACTGCGCAAAATATTAACCTAATTTTTCTGAAGGTTGTCCTCTTCTTGTTAGGCCATATTCCTCACTTAGGTCCTTTATGCATGCCATCTCAGCCCAACTATGGGTTTTATGACCCAAATTATCAATAAGCTTGGTTCAGGTCCATTTCTTTTATTTTATTTTGCTTGCAAGGATAGTGATATGCTCAAATTTACCCTATGCCTACTCTCTCAATTTAAGTGATCAATGCAGTACTTAGGGATCAAATCCACAAGGACTAATGCTCACACAATAGATTAACAGTTTGAAAATATAGCAAAATGGCAAGTGAATTAAAGTAAAAACTAACAAAGCAAAAAGTAAAAGTTGTAAGTTTAGTAAGGGAAAAACTAGACTTAGGAAAATTCTTCGGGAACTCAGAATTGCAAACAGAATAACAGTACAGGGTTTAATTAAGAACCGTTCTTGAACTCAAAACACAAAATTCAAATCAATCAACTTTCGTTGCAGATATTATCTATGTCTAAAACAGTGAATTCCAAATTTCTTTGCAAATTCAACAATCAAAACATGCATTAAATTCAAGTTCGATATGTTCACAAAATCTCTAAATCAAATGTCTTTACAGATAGGTATTTTACTCATCAAGGTTTAATTCAGGGAATTGATAACACTTTTGTGTCTACCAATTATCCTATAATCTAAATTCTAGGTGATCAGTTTAGAACTAGCATTAATATCAACATAGATGAATAACCATATGATTACCCTAACAAATCAATCCAATTCAACAATTCATCTAACCTTAGAAAAACCCTAAATCTAACAGGTGCATTACGCAGACATCATCAATGCAAAACAAATCATAAGCTGAATAAATTGCATTAAGATAAAAATAGAAACAAAGGGAGTTCGAAATCTGCTCTCTACAATGAGTTATAATCTGTCTCTCCTAAAAATCTCTGAAGAACAACAATGAATCCCGTTTGCTTCTTCTTCTAAAAACAACTAATTATACTCTAAAATACGTTAGCGACTTATCTTGCAATTAGGGAAAACTTCTGGGCAAATCTACAATTTTTCAAAAGTCTTTAAAAACTCGTGTGCAACAAGTAGTCGCGACCGGTGTCGATCGACACTAAGGGGCAGTGTCGATCGGCACCCACACCCATTATGGTCTTCGAGTTAGCTGTTCTCAGCTACAGAATGCTAAATGCCTCCAATAATCCCAATATGCTCCAAATGAGTCCAAAACGTACATGAACCTACAATGACTCGGAAGAGACTCAAAAACACCAAAAAGACTCTAAAACAGGACTTATATCATGGTTAAAAACCGTAAAAACCATGATATATCAACTCCCCCAGACTTAGCCTTTGCTTGCCCTCAAGCGAAACAGAAACTTAACCTGTGAAAGAAGTTTGAAGAACGCAGAAACTCTCTCTTTCTTAGACTATTGCATTGAGCATTCAAACCAAAACCATATGCTTAGTAGAGTAATCCAAATCGAACCACCATATACTTCTCCGTGGACATTTCAATACCCCAAATTAACCCACACCCTCGCAATATTCTCCACAGCCTTCATCGTCGGGTCTCATCAATGAAAGTAATGCCATGGATCTTTTAGACTCATCCCCATGCAATACCATGACAAACCAACCAATTTCACGCTTTTTAGTATTCTTTATCTCTCCAGACTTATTTTTTTCTCAACATCTTTTGTGTTTTTTTTTTTTTTTTTTTTTTTTTTTTTTTTTTTTTATAATGTAAACGAATAATGGTATCACAGGAAATTTTCCTAACCTCGCTTCCGACTTTTGTGTGATCATTCATTTTTAAGTAATATAATGGGGTCGTTGGAAATTTTCCTATCCCTTTACTCAAAAGAAAATCATCTCATCTTTTATGCTTTTTTTTCTCAAATTTTCGAATAAGAGAGAGGACTACCAGCACTTTTGCATTCAGGTTTTTCGTTTGTCAAGTAGGAACGGAAAGTCAAGCCCTATGAACATCAGTCGCATTAATGAGGTAAAAGGAAGAGCTCAGAAATTAGTTCCGACTGTAGTGGATTTTGTTGCAAAATATGGATCACTATGGGTCATTGATCAGTCTTTGGATTTTCTAATAGTCGGATTTGAACTAAATCTGCAGCATTAATCACTCAAGCAAATAGACTAAGAAGAGAGGTCGTTATTTCCTAACCACAGTTTTGACTCAATAAAACAACAGAAAAACTGACACAAAACTGACACAACTGACTTTCAATGTCGAGCGACACCTGAGGTTGGTGTCGATCGACACCATGCCTGTAAGCAGAAACGATTTCTAGCAAGAAGAATCGAATTGTTGATCTAAATCCACAGAACACTAAAAACACGCACACACAGATCAAAAGCAATGACATAAACATCATAGGTCCATATGAGTTCTAAACATAAGATAACAAACTGACGCAAAGAAAGAAAAAAATGACTCAAGAAGAAGTAAAAATAAGAGAAAAGAAAAAAGAACCATGATAAACCGAAGGACTAATCCGCCTCAGTAGCCTCATCATCATAATCAGAAGTGGTGGGGGCACGGTGAGAAGGAGCAGAAGAACGGGTCGAAGGACAGCCATAGCGAGATAACCTGGACATCGCCTGCCAAATGCTCTGAAAGCTATCAGCCACATAGCGCTGAAAGTCCGCCGTCGCCATAGGGATCTTCGGTGTAGGAGGAAGCTCAAATAGAGGACCTCCAGCAAGGTCAGGGACCGGAGCATCCTCTGCAGTAGATGGAGCTGAACGTGAAGAGCTACCCCGATGAACACGAGATGGTGGAGCTGAAGTCAGTAGGCGGGGGTCAGGCTGGAAGCTAAGGCGCAGAGGATCATCTGTAATGGTAGTGAGTTCTCTCTGTGGCAGCTGAATCAGGTGTGTGCCCCTAGAATCAGTGAAGCACCAAAGCCACTCGGCCTTAATCCACCGAGCACTCTTCAGGTGCTCCTCATCTATAAGTGAGTGCCTGGTAACAATACTACAACTCTCTGTAGCAATCCCAAAGTGCCTAAAGATAGGTGTCAGAAGGCTACCTACGCTCTCTACCATAGTCTCACGACCAGAAAAAGGCTTAGTCTTCAACGAGACTAGATGATGTGCAAAAACAGCCCCTAAGTTAACATTATCATCCAGCTCAGGTCATTCAAAACCATCAACACAGAGATCACCAATAGCATAGTAAAGCAGAATCAACTCAGACAACCTCATCTTCCCAGGTTCCATCTTACACAGAATAGTGTTCCCAACGAGACGAATGACGTACCTTAGACTGTGTGGACATCTTAGAGTCATAGCACCCGTTCCCAAAAAAGCTCAGAAGGCCTGTGTATCATAGAAGATAGTGGAAAGGGCCACCCCTGTTGGGTCTCTCGAGCAACCGTAGAGATCGCACAGATCGCGTAGGGATAACCTGTAAGGCACTCCATGTATTAGAAAAGTAAGCGTATCTTCCTGAGCGTTCTTTACGATCTCGTTCGTGTAGTAGACACGAACAGTGGCTAAGAACTGGTGAACCAAATCTGGAAACAGGTCATAATGCTTGGTCGCTATCGTGCCCAACCCCATCCCGCAGAAGCCTGAGAACGTCTTCCCTAATACCTATCCGCCTCAAAGCCACCATATCTGCAACCCTAGTCGGTCTAATCACAACACCCAACCAAGCATTGTAAAACAGAGAATCATACTCATCCCAATCCTCAGAAATCTATCTGTAAACACACTCATCACTCTCAATCTCCTCCTTTGGGGATTTTTCCCAAACCCTCTGTGAAGTGATTCTCCTACCCTCTAACCTAGGCCATGGAGGACGAGATTGAGGAGCTACCTGTGGAGAGGAGGCCTGCGGCGGCGACGATGAACTGAAGGAGGCGGTGGCGCGCGGTGGGCGAGAGGAGGAAGCTCCGCCGTCGGATCTAAATCACTTCCCACGAGCTGTCATGGCCACATATCAATCAAATGTAGGGTGGAAATGGGTTGTTCTTGAAATTTCGATCGAGATAGCACCTGAAATCGTCCAAATTGCCCAAGAATCGCAAACGTTAGAGAGAAATTTAGTTTATGAAATTGATTTCGGGTTATGACGCTCGACACTGGGTTTATATACTGGTGGTGTCGAGCGACACCATTGACTGGTGTCGATCGACACCCAGAGCATGGTTCAGCGACAAATATCATGGCGAACCCACTATGATATATATATTTTTTTTTTGTGAAAGAAAAACGGTAAACAAAAGAAAATAAAAACTAGATATGATACAACGTTATCACAGTGGGTTGCCTCCCACTCAGTGCTAGTTTTGAGTCATTAGCTTGACTTGGCAGCGGATTAAGCAGAGGGCGTATCCTCCAAACGGATGATGTGTCCGTCAGGGATGTCGGCTTTCGCCTAGTAATATTTCATCCTTTGTCCATTTACAGTAAACTCCTTACCATAAGAGTTCATTAGGATAACAGCACCATATGGTCGAACCTCCTTGATGGTGAAAGGACCTTACCAATGAGAACGCAATTTTCCAAGAAATAAATGTAAACGAGAGTTGTACAGAAGTACCTGGTCATTAGGTTCGAAGTTTCGGGAGATGATCTTCTTATCATGATATGCCTTTGTTTTCTCCTTATACAGTTTAGAATTCTCATAGGCGGTGTATCTGATCTCATCCAACTCATTCAGCTGAACAAACCTCTTTTCTACAGCAGGGCTGATGTCGAAATTAATCATATTGACAGCCCAAGCTGCTTTGTGTTCTAGTTCCACTGGAAGGTGACAAACTTTCCCATAAAGTAGATGAAACGGTGTAGTGTCCAATGGAGTCTTGAAGGCTGTTCTGTAAGCCCGGAGCACATCATCCAACTTTTTAGACCAATCCTTCCTTGTCTTGCTTACTATCATTTCCAGAATCTCCTTCATCTGCCTGTTGGACACTTCCACCTGTCCACTTGTCTGAGGATGGTAAGGAGTAGCAACGCAATGATGTACCCTATGCTTTTTCAGCAGCTTCGCGAAGACCTTGTTGATAAAATGTGAACCACCATCATTGATCATAATTCTAGGAACTCCGAAGCGAGGGAAGATGATGGTCTTAAACAGCTTAAAAACCACAGTAGAATCATTCTTTTGACTAGCAATCGCTTCCACCCACTTCGAGATATAATCCACAACAACCAGAATGTACTTGTTCCCGAACGAAGAAGGAAAATGACCCATAAAGTCAATACCCTAGCAGTCAAAACCTTCAACTTCTAGGATGAAGTTTTGTGGCATCTCGTGTCTTTTACTGATCTTTCCTCTACGCTGACAGACATCACATATGGATATGAACACATGAGCATCCTTGAACATTGTAGGCCACCAAAAGCCTGCTTGAAGAACCTTAGACACTGTCTTGAAAGTAGCAAAGTGTCCTGCGTATTCAGACCCGTGACAACACATCCGAAACTTCAGATTCTGCAATGCATTATCTGTAAACACCGTCTGAACAGTGCTTATACAGGTAAGGCTCATCCTAGTAGAATCGCCTAAGTTCTCTCAAGAACTTCTTCTTAGCATATCCCGTGAAGTTATCAGGCTCGTCTTTCGCAGCAAGATAGTTAGCAATATCAGCATACCACGGTTGATTGGAAACAGCAACACGACGTACTCATCATAATCCAATTCTGGTATATCCGCCGGTGGGTGTCGATCGACACTAGAGGTGGTATCGATTGACACTGAGACCATGTGTCGATTCTTTGTGTCGAGTGTATCATAGCTTGGTCGACAAACGTCCATCTCTACGTAGGTGGTGTCGATTGACACCCTGTTAGTGTCCCTCGACACACGCACTGCACCGTAACCATTCTGTAGATTTTGTCTCAAGAAAACCTGCAGATCCTTCTGAAATCCTGTTTTCACCAAATTTATGGTTTTCTCAGGCAGAGAATCATAGATAGGAACACCATCGTCAATCCGAATCTTCGAGAGATGATCAGCAACACCATTCTCAACCCCTTTCTTATCCCTGACTTCAATGTCGAATTCTTGAAGAAGAAGAATCCATCGCAATAATCTCGGCTTAGCATCTTTTTCTACATCAAGTATTTGAGAGCTGAGTGATCTGTATGCACAATCACCTTAGATCAGGTAAATACAAAACTTCTCAAACGCAAACACTACAGGCAACAACTCTTTTTCAATAATAGCATAATTTCTCTGTGCGTCATCTAGTGTTCTGCTTGCGTAGTAGATTGCATGAAGTTTCTTGTCTTTCTTCTGTCCCAGAACAGCCCCAACTGGGAAATCACTAGCATCACACATTACCTCGAAAGGTAGATCCCAATCTGGGGGTTGCACAATAGGAGCACTCACTAATGCTTTCTTAATCTGTTCGAATGTTGAGAGACAATTAGCATTGAACTCAAATTGAACATCCTTACAGACCAAAACAGTTAGTGGCCTGGCGATTTTGCTGAAATCCTTGTTGTACCTTCTGTAGAAACCTGCATGTCCCAGAAAACTTCTCACTGATTTCAGAGAGCTGGAGGTGGTAAACTTGTCATTACCTCAATCTTCGCGCAGTCAACTTCTATCCCAGCTTCTGAAACCCGGTGCCCAATTCAGAACCAAATGGTTCTCTTCACATCTAGCAAGCACTTTGCACAGATTGTCCAAGCAGTTTTTAAAAGAAGATCCATAAATAGAAAAATCATCCATAAAGACTTCCATGTAATCCTCAATCATGTCTATGAAGATTGAGATCATACACCGCTGAAAGGTTGCAGGAGCATTACAAAGTCCAAATGGCATCCTGTAATATGCAAAAGTACCATACGAGCATGTAAAAGTAGTGTTCTCCTGGTCATCGGGATGGATTGGAATCTGAAAGAACCCTGAGTACCCATCAAGAAAATAGTAGTGCGAGTGACTTGCTAACCTTTCCAGCATCTGATCAATGAAAGACAGAGGAAAATGGTATTTCCTAGTTGCAGCATTCAGCTTTCTGTAGTCAATGCACATTCTGTGCCTTGTCACTGTTCTCGTAGGAATCAGCTCATCCTTGTCAGTTTTAACTACTCTAACCCCTCCTTTCTTAGGAACCACATATTCTGAACTGACCCAATTGCTATCTGAAATAGGATAGATGATACCAGCTTCCAGCAATTTCATGACTTCCTTCTTAACAACCTCTTTCAGATTCGGATTCAGCCTCCTCTGATGCTCAACTGATGACTTTGTCTCATCTTCAAGGTAGATCCTATGCATGCACAAGTCTGGAGAGATACTTGCAATGTCATCAAGAGAATAACTACGAGCTTTGCGAAACTTGCGCAGCTTACTTAGCAGTAAAGTGAGATCTGCGTTGTTTAAAGAAGCATTCACAATAACAGGGTAAGAAGAATTTTCACCAAGAAATGCATATCTTAGCCCTGCAGGGAGTTGCTTGAGATCAATCTTGCGAGCTTTCTCTGTACTCCAATCGCTAACCGGAGCAGCCTTTTCAGATGTCGCAATAGACTCCTCTGTTCCAACCAACTGCATCACTGGTTCACTCGCATCCATCAATCTGACATACCCAGCTGCAATGTCATCTAGATGCCCTGTTTCCTCTATAGGAGTGATCAAAGCCCTTTCCAAAGGGTCCTCGGTATGCATCTCATGGAAGAGTTCCTGAGCAAAATTCGAAAGTGTGTCCACGTAAAAAGTCTGTCCATCAATGGTGGGTCTCTTTACCAGCTTATCCATGTCAAAGTTCATCACTAAGTAACCCACATTCAGACAAGTCCTTCATTTCCTTACATCAATGATGACACCAGCTATATCTAGGAAAGGTCTTCCCAAAATCAAAGGATTCTTAGGTTCTTCCTCATATTGCAAAACCACGAAGTCAGTGGGAATGAGACAATCTCCTATCTTTAAGGAACATCCTCAACTACACCATCTGGAATGCGCACAGATCGATCAGCTAGTATAAGCGTGATCCTAGTTGATTAGAAGTCGGTCATTCCAAGGTTAACTGCAACTGATCAAGGTATCAAATTAATACTAGAACCCAAATCACACAACGATCGCGCAAACCTGTCAGAGAAGATGTTGCAATCCAAAACGAAACTTCCAGGGTCTGGAATTTTTCCAATATCTTGTTCTGGATAACAGCACTGACATGTGCAGAGATTAACATCACACTTTGCTCCACATTCAGATCCTTTGTCACAATCCGCTTCACATACCTTCTGATTACAAGAGAAGTCTTCACCGCATCAATCAAAGGAATATCAACAGTGAGCTTATCCATCATAGCCTTGCATCTGGCATCTTCCACCTTCTGCTAAGACTTTCTAGGGTTTTTAGGATAAGGAACCTTAGGCTTGTATACCCTTTCTGTGACTTTAGGAAGATTGTCGATAGATTTTGGTTGTGATCGCTCAAGGTGTCGATCGACACTAGCATCGGGTGTCGACACCTTGATGTCGAGTTTGGTCGATTTCTCTCCGTCATACGTTGACTCCTCTGTAATATCGACTGGTGTCGACCGACACATAGTATGGGTGTCGATCGACACTGGTCGTTTATCTCCAAACACATTGTCATCTACATCCTCTAACTCCTGGAGTTCTTCTGCAGTGAGACGCTTCAATACAGGTTGAAGGGTCTTTGCACTCCTCAACGAGATGGCATTACATGGATGCTTAGGATTTGTATCAGTCCTTCCTGGAAGGAATCCTTCTTGTAACTTTACAGACCCAACAGTCTGAGCAACCTGAGTATCCAGCTTCTTGACATGGGTGCTTAGAGCTTCAAACTTCCCATTCAAATCAGTATATAAAGCATCAATCTTGCCATTGAAATCCACTGCAATCTTTTGTTGACCTTCTAGAATCTGCTCTAGCATAAACTTAACCTCACTCTCTTGAGTCTGCGAAGGAGGTTTCTGGTAAGAAGATTTCCCATAGTTCCTGGTGAAGTTGTTGTTCCGATAAGTCTTCTAATTGTCTGGCTTTGGAGTATAAACTAAAAAATTATGATTCCCTGCAAAGTTAGACCGCTGACCATTTCCATTATAGCCTTTGTTCCCTTGATAATTACCATACCTCTGACCCTAAAACCTAGCTTGATTGACAAACTGCACTTCTTCTTCAGATCTTCCGTCTGGCTCAAAAGTTTCAACCTCATTTTTCGTGCTGTTGCTTGAAGCTAAGTTCTTAATCAATGTAACAGTGTCCTCGGGATACCTGGTGTTAAAGTTGCCATTACTAGCAGCATCCAAAGCCATCTGATACCTCCAATCCACATATCTGAAGAAGATACCCAACAACTGAACTTCATTGAACCCATGGTGCGGACAATTTCACTGATAAGCTCTGAATCGTATCCAACTAGCCCTGAATGCTTCAGCTGGTTGTTGAGAAAAAGTAGAGATCTTTGTTCTCACATCCTCTGACCTGGCATCATCATAGAAATTGTTCAAGAAGGCATTCTTGGTCTCCACCAAGTTGTCAGAGATCCTGGCTTCAATTGCTTGAGCCAGTAAGCTGCTTCCCCACCAAGAGAGTATGGGAAGAGTTTGCAGAAGAGGAAATCAATAGACACCCCATTAGCCTTGATGCTTGTAACTAGGTCCTCAAACCTCTAAATGTGATCCATGGGCTGTTCGTGAGGAAGACCCTGGAAAGGATGCTGTCCCACAAGAGTGTAGTATGCGGGTTGAGCTCGAAGTCATTCCTCTGAAAAGGTGGGGGTATGATCGCAGATCGATTCACGTAGAAGTGATCCGGCCTGTTGTAATCACCCAATATTACAGCAGCAGCTTGTGAATCACGAATTACTGCACCAATAGCATTGTTACCCTGCTGACCATTGTTGACAATTGGTGCCTCAATCGCAGGAGGGTGTTGATCGACACCCTGTTGGTGTCGCTCGACACCGATAGCGGGTTCTACCATCACATTGCACGTAGAATTCTAGCCTCATTCCTTACCAACACAACGAAGTTATCCATTGCAGCTAGCTTCTTTGCTTTCCGGTTCGTTCGTTCTATTCTTGTTATGTCCTGATTAGAAGGATTTGCAAGCTGAAGATCTTTGTTGCTCCTGGTTTTGCGATTATGGATAAACCTGAAACACAAAAGAAAAAGAAAAACAAAAATAGAGTAAGTAAATAAGTAGTAAAAAGATTTAGACTAAAATCTAACTGAAATCTAATGGTGAATCAAAAGTCCCCGGCAACGGCGCCAAAATTTGATATGCTCAAATTTACCCTAGAGCTACTCTGTCAAATTAAGAGATCAATGCAGTACTTAGGGATCGAATCCACAAGGACTAATGCTCACACAATAGATTAACAATTTGGAAATATAGCTAAATGGCAAGTGAATTAAAGTAAAAACTAACAAAGAAAAAAGTAAAAGTTGTAAGTTCAGTAAGGGAAAAACTATACTTATGGAAATTCTTGGGGAACTCAGAATTGCAAACAGAATAACAGTACATGGTTTAATTAACAACCGTTCTTGAACTCAAAACACAACGTAGAACTAGCATTAATAATCTAGATTCCATTTGATCAACGTAGAACTAGCATTAATATCAACCTAGATGGAGAACCATATGATTACTGATATGCTCAAATTAACCCTAGAGCTACTCTCTCAAATTAAGAGATCGATGTAGTACTTAGGGATCGAATCCACAAGGACTATAGTTCACGCAATAGATTAGCAGTTTGGAAATATAGCTAAACAGAAGAAACTATAAAATTAAAATAGCAAGAGAATTAGAAATCGGGTTGTAAGCTGAATAGGAGAAAAGCTAAGCTTAGGGAAATTCTCAGGAAATTCAGAATTGCAGAACAAACAATTATCAGGATTGTAATTAAGAACCGTTCTAGAACTCAAATTACTAATGTAAAGTCAACCAACTTTCGCTGCGAAGATTATCTATGCCTAAATTTTAGAATCCTAAATCTCTTTACGAATTCTTCAAATTAAACAGGCATTAAAGTTCAGGTTTGATATGTTCACAAAATTCCTAAACCAAATCTCTTTGCGAATAGGGTATTTTACTCATCTAAGCCAATTTTGCTCTCCGAGTTCGTTTCTTCATCGCAGCTTCTCGGATTGCCCCAAAACGTCCCATAATCTCCAATAAGTCCAAAACGCTCCTAGATCTGCAAAGACTCTAAAAGACTCGAAAAACACCAAAAATATTCTAAAAACAACTCTTATATCATGGTTAAAAACCGTAAAAACCATGATATATCAACTCCCCTATACTTAGCCTTTGCTTGCCCTCAAGCAAAACATAAACTTAACCTGTGAAAGAAGTTTGAAAAACATGGAAACTCTCTCTCTCTTTAGACTATTGCATTGAGCATTCAAACCAAATCTATATGCTTAGTAGACTAATCCAAATCGAACTACTATGTACTTCTCCGTAGACATTTCAACACCCCAAATTTAACCCACAACTTCGCAACATTCTCCACAGCCTTCATCGCTGGGTCTCATCAATGAAATCAGTGCCAAGGACCTTCTAGACTCATTCCCGTGCGGTACCCTGACAAACTAGCCAACTTTCACACTTTTTGGTACTCTTTTTCTCCCCCAGACTTATTCGTTTCTCAACATCTTTTGTGTTGTTGTTTTTTTATCAAAAGTGTAGGCGAATAATGGTATCACAGGAAATTTTCCTAACCTTGCTTCCACATTTCGTGTGATCATTCCTTTCAAAGTAAAATAATGGGGTCGTTGGAAATTTTCCTATCCCTTTACTCAAAAGAAAATCATCTCATCTTTTATGCACTTTTTTTTTCTAAATAGGGGAGAGGAATACCATTACTTTTGCATTCAGGTTTTCGGTTGTCAGGTAGAAATGGGAGTCAAGCCCTATGAAGATCAGTTGCATTGATTATGTAAAAGGAAGAGCTCATAATTTAGCTCTGGCTGTAGTGGATTCTATTGCGAAGTATGGATCGTTCTGGGTCATTGATCAGTCTTTGAATTTTCTATTAGTCGAATCTGAACTAAATCTACAGCATTAATCACTCAGGCAAATAGACTAAGAAGAGAGGTCGTAATTTCCTAACCAAAGTTTTGACTCAATAATATGAAAAAGACTGACACGACTGACTCTCAAAAACAAACACAACGTCAGCAACTACCTCCCCCAGACTTAAGTAACACTGTCCCCAGTGGTACCAAACCCAGGATTAGCAAAAAATAAAAAAATAAAATAGAAAAGACATGAATAATAAAAATAAAATAGGAAAACGTACGAGTGGATTGCTTCCCACTAAGCGCTTGTTTTCAGTCATTAGCTGGACTGTGGCGGAGCTCAAGTATCAGGTGGAGCAGAAGGTGGCAATGAATGCTTCCGCGAAATTAGTCTCATCATCCATGGTGGTGTATAGGCATTAGGTGCGTGAGAACGACCAAGGAAGTGAGGAATAGAAGCAGGGCGGGCTTTAATCTTGGGTGGTACACTCCTTTTGCCTTCACAATCATCAAAAAAAGAAACAAGCGCTCTACGAGAATCTCGTGGCTTGGTTAACTGCAAAACAGTTTTTGTACCTTTGAAATTCTTATTGATGAAAGGTGATGTTTTAGGATTAGGATATGCGTACCTTTGCTTTCTTTGAGGTGAATGGAATGTGGGATGTGGAGCTTTCTGTTGTACAACAGGTCTCAGACGAGCAGCAAGAGAATCAATCCGAAAACAGTGTTTTGGAGGTAAATCCGGATCAACTCGTGGGGAGTATCGACCGACACTAGTGGTGGTGTCGCTCGACACTGTGTCCGTATATCGAGTCCCTGTGTCGAGTGTGGTGTCGATCAATATCCTGGAGGTGTCGATCGACACTGAGTCTATAGCTCGGATCTCGTCATTTTTTCTGCAACTCTTCTTTGCAATCCCTATCTTCATCTCAAAAACATCATCCTCTGGTAACTTGTCACTGAGTACAACAGCTTGCTTATTCAATTGCTCACTTGGACCCAACTCCTTGACATACCCAGCAGTAATGTCTGTGGAGATCTCTCCAGAGAATGTGTGTCCATCAATGGTGTGTGTCCTCCTTATCTTGTCCATGTCAAAATTCATTATCACATCACCCACATTCAGAGCTATGCGTTCCTTTTTCCTATCATTTAGAGCCCCAACTGTAGATAAAAAGGGTCGTCCCAAAATCAAAGGATCCTTGGGTTTCTCCTTATATTCCAAGATCACAAAGTCTGTAGGAATCATACATTCACCAATTTGCACTAGAACATCTTCTAAGATACCTTCTGGAATCCTTTTAGATCAATCCGCTAAGATGAGAGAGATCCTGGTCGGCTTAAAATCAGTCATCCCCAGGCGTACAGCAACAGAGTTAGGCATCAAGTTAATACCGGAACCAAGATCTCATAGAGAATGCAAAAATCGTCCTGTGAAGATTGAG
The DNA here is from genome assembly GCA_900406565.1 of Turritis glabra. NCBI lineage: Eukaryota > Viridiplantae > Streptophyta > Magnoliopsida > Brassicales > Brassicaceae > Turritis > Turritis glabra. The sequence continues at coordinate 1,565,550 of OVBN01000192.1, forward strand.
CAATCTAGCACAAAACTTCCCGGATCAGGTAGCTTCTCTGAAATCTTACTCTGAATCATGGCACTAACCTGTTCAGAGACAACCACTTTCTGCTTCGTTTCTTTCTTTCTCTGTTGGGTCTCATGCGAGATATGCGCGAAGATGTCCCTGGTAAGTAAAGCTCCTTCCTCAGGACTCAGACCATTAGTAACCATTCTCTTCACATACCTCTTAAGTGGAGGTGAAATCGTGACTGCATCAGCTAGAGACATCTCAATCACCACCTTGTCCATGATTGCTTTGTATCGAGCATCCTCTATATCTTGTTTAGACTTCCTAAGACCCTTTGGGAAAGGAACCTTAGGCGTATACACTCTTTCTCCGACTTGAGGAAGATAGTTGATAGGTTTTGGTTCAGTCCGCACAGGGTGTCGACCGACACTAGGTTGGTGTCGATCGACACTGACCTCAGGTGTCGACACTCTAGTGTAAAGCCTGATCGATTTTGCTCGGTCTTTCGTCGAATCTTCATGAATTTTGTTTGGTGTCGACCGACACTGAGTATGAAACGTCAAAATCCTCACCATCACTAAAATCATCCATATCTGCCACCAGAATAGCATTGCATGCATTTTTGTGGTTGTTCTTAGTCCTTCCAGGAAGAAATCTCTCTTCTCTTTTGATAGACTCAGCTGTTTGAGCAACTTGAGTGTCCAGCTTCTTGACATGGGTGCTTAGAGTTTCGAATTTTCCATTCAGGTCAGTGTACAGTGCATCGATCTTTCCATTGAAATCCATTATGATCTTCTGCTGACCTTCCAGAATCTGCTCCAGCATAAACTTAACCTCACTCTCTGAAATGGGTGGAGGGGAGGCTTTGTAAGAAGAAGAACCATAGTTCCTGGTGAAACTACTCATCTGGTACTCAGGCATCTAGTTTTCTGTGAAGGCACTCCTCTGTGCATTAACATATCTCGGACCCTGAAATCCAGCTCCATTGACATAGTTGCAATCCTCTTCCACTGGCTCAAAAGTCTCAACCTCAGTAGCAAAGTGAACTGATCTCTTACCCAGAAGAAGATTATGCACAAAATCTAACTTGGCCTTTACCTCAGGGATTTGACCACCCTCAGAATTTTTTGCTAGCTTCTTTCTCTCAAAATCAACATTCTTCGTGCTGTTGCTTGAAGCTAAGTTTTCAATCAAAATCACAGCATCCTCAGGATATCTGGTGTTAAAGTTGCCGTTATTCGCAGCATCCAGAGCCATCTGATACCTCTAATCTATACTCTAAAGAAGATACCCAACAACTGCACCTCACTGAACCCATGATGCAGACAATCTCTATGATAAGCTCTGAATCGCACCCAAGCAGCCTTGAATGCTTCAGCTGGTTATTGAGAAAAGGTGGAGATTTTTGTCCTCGCGTCCTAAGATCGTGCATCATCATAAAAGTTGTTCAAGAAAGCATTCTTGGTTTCCCACCAAGTCGTCAAAGATAATGTCTTCAATTGCTTGAGCTAGTAAGCTGCTTCCCCGGCAAGAGAGTACTGGAAGAGCTTGCAGAATAAAAAATCATTGGACACCCCATTAGCCTTGATGCTCGTAACCAGGTCCTCAAACCTTTCAATGTGATTCATGGGCTGTTCATGAGGAAGACCATGGAAAGGATGCTGTCCCATGAGAGTGTAGTATGCGGGTTTCAGCTCGAAGTCATTCCTCTGAAAAGGTGGGGGTATGATCGCGGATCGATTCGCGTAAACTGATCCGGTCTGTTGTAATCACCCAGTGTACTCCCACGAACCACTGCAACACCAGGTGCTGCATCATTCAAAACCCGAGCCTCAATAGCAGGAGGGTGTCGAGCGATACCTTGTTGGTGTCGATCGACACCGACGGCGGGTTCAGCTATCACGTTTCCCTCTGCATCCAGTTTTTGACCTTGCTCGTTACGCACATGGCCCTCTTGATCATGCAGAATTCCAGCCTCATCCCTTACTAACACAACGAAGTTTTTCATTGCAGCAAGTAAATCTATAAACCTGAAACACAAAAATAAAAGAAAAACAAAGAAACCTGCGTAAGTAAATAAGTAGTAAGTAAATCTAGACTAAATTCTAACTGAAAACTAATAGTGAATCAAAAGTCCCTGGGTAAGTAAATAAGTAGTAAGTAACTCAAATCACTAATGTAAAATCAACTAACTTTCGCTGCAAAGATTATCTACGCCTAAATTTTAGAATCCCAAATCTCTTTGCGAATTCTTCAAATTAAACAAGCATTAAAGTTCAGGTTTGATATGTTCACAAACTTTGTAAACCAAATCTCTTTGCGAATAGGATATTTTGCTCATCTAAGATAGTTCAGGCAATCAATTACACTTTCGTGTCAACTAATCAACCTAAGATCATATTCTAGGTAGCTAAGCTAGAATAAGCAATAAACACAATCTAGATGAAAAACTCTATAGATTCAATCCTAACAATCTAACAACCTAACAATTCATAAATTTCTTTGAAAACCCTAAACCTAACAGGGAGATTACTCAGACATGATAAATGAAACACAAATCATGAACTGAATAAATTGATTAAGAACATAAAAAGAAGAAGAAAGAAGTTTAGAAATCTTTTCCAAAAATCTTTGAAGAGGTAGTTGCTCAAAAATCAAGCCCTTGGTCTAAATAATGACCTTAAAATCCTATAAATAGGGTAAAACACGATTTGGGCTTTATTTTTAAACAGAGAACACTTCTGGGCAGAATTTCTAATTCTTCAAAACTTCAAAAAGATAGAAAATTCAATTGCCGTCAGATATTGGTGTCGACCGACACTAAGAGGTAGTGTCGATCGACACCCGCACCAATTTTGCTCTCCGAGTTCGTTTCTTCATCGCAACTTCTCGGATTGCCCCAAAACGTCCCATAATCTCCAAATAAGTCCAAAACGTTCTTAGACCTGCAAAGACTCTAAAAGACTCGAAAAACACCAAAAACACCCTTATGAAGAAATTCCCGAAAATAACAATTTTCGATAATTTCGGAACCAAGAAGAAGCTTGCAACCTAGGTATCTCAGACCACTACCTCCTCCACCACCTTTTTGTGTCTATGAAGATTGGGAACCAGCCTCACATTATCACTAAAGTCGATTTTAAAGCCCCTACGCAAGGAGGACCGAGAACGACCAAGACCGGTTTCACCAAACTGCATTCCTATTTGCCTTCTGCACCAACTTTTATGACATTGCTAATGCTTACTCACATAAAAGAAGTCAAGAAGAGAGACTTGACAAATTAATGAGGCAGTACTTAGGCTAACAAGAGATAAGTACAAGAACACTTCACGCGAAGATCAACAAAATCGACGTGATTCTTCTCAACTCATGTTAGAAGATTGGATGAGCAATGTGCTAAAGATGCAGCAACCATTGAGAGGAAGTTCCAATGGATTGAAGAAAACAAGAGAGACGTTTCCAAGACAGACGAGAAAATGCTAAGGACGTTAGTGAATGGAGTACGCTATCTACCATTTCAAGTTCAAGAATCTTTACCACAAAGATTCATGTATGCATAAGCGTGTGGAGAAACTTCAGAACCAAGGCTATGAATCCGAAGCTACTATGGAGAACAGCAAAACAGAAAATCTCATAGGAGTTGAGTATGGGTTCGGTAAAAATTTTAATAGGGTCATTTCAGTCTTTTAAACAAGCTCGCATGACATTAGGTTTTCAATATGGGGATGCATGGCTTGCTCTTATCATCAATCGTTTGCATGGGATCCATATATATGAAAGTTGGCCTCTAAAGCGCTAACAAAGTGATTCATTGCTCTGTAAAAAACTGGATATCTGTCTCCGACTCTCTTAAACATCATATGAGTTGTTTAAAAGACATCTTTTTTTTTGTTAAGAATGCTTTTGCATTGTTCTTATTCAAAAAGCAAAACAGAAAATCTCATAGGAGTTAAGTATGGGTTCGGTAAAACTTTTAATAGGGTCATTTCAGTCTTTTAAACAAGCTCGCATGACATTAGGTTTTCAATATGGGGATGCATGGCTTGCTCTTATCATCAATCGTTTACATGGGATCCATATATATGAAAGTTGGCCTCTAAAGCGCTAACAAAGTGATTCATTGCTCTGTAAAAAACTGGATATCTGTCTCCGACTCTCTTAAACATCATATGAGTTGTTTAAAAGACATCTTTTTTTTGTTAAGAATGCTTTTGCATTGTTCTTATTCAAAAAGCAAAACAGAAAATCTCATAGGAGTTGAGTATGGGTTCGGTAAAACTTTTGATAGGGTCATTTCAGTCTTTTAAACATGCTCGCATGACATTAGGTTTTCAATATGGGGATGCATGGCTTGCTCTTATCATCAATCGTTTGCATGGGATCCATATATATCAAAGTTGGCCTCTAAAGCGCTAACAAAGTGATTCATTGCTCTGTAAAAAGTTGGATCTTCATCTCCGAGTACCTTTAATTTCATATGAGCGGTAAAAAAGACATCATTTTTTGTTAAAGACGTTTTTGCATTGTTCTTATTCAAACAGCAAAACAGAAAATCTCATAGGAGTTTAGAATGGGTTCGGTAAAACTTTTAATAGGGTCATTTCAGTCTTTTAAACTAGCTCGCATGACATTAGGTTTTCAATATGGGGATGCATGTCTTGCTCTTATGATCAACAGTTTGCATGGTATCCATATACATCAAAGTTGGCCTCTAAAGCACTGACAAAGTGCTTCATTGCTCTGTAAAAAACTGGATCTCTATCTCCGACTCCCTTTAACTTCGGAGAAGTTTTATCTAGTGAATTTGAATTAGTGACGGCAAGTCATAAGTTACTAAAGGAAATTGATTCTGAGATTAAGGAGAAAAACCGAGATCTTTTGTAGAAGCTTGAAGGCTTACCACTTTGTGTTGATGAACGTGATGATACTTAAGAACTTCACGAAGAAATCGACAAGATCAATGAAAGCATGTGGAGACTTGCGGCTCGCATTTCAAACTTGGAAGAGAAGAGTGAGAAAGAAGAGCTAGCTTTAGATGATACATTTAAACATCAAGGAGAAGTTGAGGAGAATGACCTAAAAGCCCTTGAAGGAAAAGAACACATCCGCGGATCAATTTGAGTAATTTCCCTCAACTCTGCAAGAAGATATAATGATTTATCACAGAGGATTATCGATTTGGAAAAGAAAATAGAAGATCTATCCTCCCGTGTTGCTGGACACAACCCCATGGAGAATGGAGAAGAAGAATCTACACCCCATGTCACTTGTAACACCGTCGTAACTTACAAGAAAGTACAACCATTGCGAGAGCTTGAATAAGGGGAGATTTATGAAGAATAAGAGGAGCGTTTTAACAGAGCAAGGCTCCAACGTGAACCACATGAACTCAGCCTTTTGAAGAACCATTGGTACCCACGCATGATAAGCCGAAGAGAACTTGGAGATATAAACCGGGCGGTTGGAAAACTACCACGAGTTACCTCTTTCACAAAAGGTTGTTCCGTTTATCACATTGACCGTTTCTTTCTTGAGAGTTGTGAATCAGGGAAGGAAATGAGGGAGCTTTACGATCAGTCTTTACACTACCCAAAACCATTCAACACGCTACGTAAATTAGAAAGCCCGTGACGATTTATTGTCACTTGTTTCATAAGAGGAATCAAATTCAAAGACGCACTCTGTGATTCCGGCTCATGCATCAACATCATGTCAATGGAGATTGCAAAGAAGATTAGCATAAGAACCTTACAACAATTGGAGATTTGCATCGGACTTACGAACTCGTCTTTCATAATTCCTGAGGGAATGATCTCGAACATTTATGTCAGAAACGAAAATTGCAATGTTCCAACAGACGTTCAATTCATCAACGTTGAGAGAGGTAAGTTTTCACAACTTATCCTAGGAGGAACATTCCTTGCAACAACTGGAGCCATCATGGGTTGGTCACACCAAATAATTTAGTTCGCCAACATCAATGGATAAATTTTCTACAAAGTCGTGCCATTCATTCCAACATCACGACGTATGAGAGAAGAAGACGATCATACGGGAGAACCATTTGATGAGTTCAACAAAGAAAGATCCAAAAGAGTTTTTCTAAGGACAAATGATTCTTCTCACTTTGCTTGATAAGCATGCCGACGTCGAGGTAACGATGTTAAACAAGAGCACTTAGTGGGAGGCAACCCACTTGTAAGTTTTTGGTGTTTTTTCATAAAAGATAAAAACAAAATAGAAAAGAAGAAAAAGAAGAAGAGAAGCAGGTCCATCAAGACCGGTCACAGGCCACGTGACCGGTGCCAACACTCCTCTCTGGACCAGCCACGTCCTCTGTGATCGGTGTCACAAGCCCCCACCAGACCGGCCTCGTACCCCGCCACTAGTGCAGTCCCATTAACTTCATCTAGTTCTAGTCCCTCTTTCGTGGCATCCACAATAACAACAACACAACCCACGAGAAAAGACCATTCAGCGAAAGAAGGACACGTACGACGTACCGCAAATGTACCATCACGTACCCCGTACCTTTACATACCGCGTCCATACCACCTGCATGTACCACGTACCGCGTGTACCGCGACCCGTACCGCCATACCGCAAAGTTTACCTCCACATACCTAAGGCAATTTAACTCGACCAAATGACCTAGGATTGATGATTCATTGACAAAATGAATGTTTCATGAGTAATAGCCGAGGATAATTTGCTAACTGACGAGGCGAATTGCAAGATCTCATCACCACCACAAACGGACCTGAATCGTATGACAAAAGTCAACGTTGTCAGAATTATCCAGGATTCATTAATTACTAAGAAAGTGCTTATTCTGAAGCCTATTGCCGAGACAGAAATATTCAATGACGCATCGTTTGAAAGATGTCTGGAAGATACTTTCACAAGCCGTTTCCAACACACGAAATTGAAGTTTTCAGAAAGCCTTCCAAACTAAAGATTCACCAGTAAAGTCAACTTTCTAAAGACAATGACCGAAGAAAACAAGTCCACTAACATAGTAGTTTTAGAGATATCGACATCAAGGTGCAAAACGATCACCACCGTATGATATGCTCAAATTTATCCTAGAGCTACTCTCTCAAATTAAGAGATCAGTGTAGTATTTAGGGATCGAATCCACATGGACTAATGTTCACACAAGAGATTAACAGTTTAGAATTTTAGCTAAATGTCAAAAGATAAAAAAGTAAAACTAACAGAGCAAAAGTAAATGTTGTAAATTCAAATAGGGAAAAGGCTAGGTTTAAGGAAATTCTCAGGAAATTCAGAATTGCAGAACAAAACAATTATCAGGATTGTAATTAATAACCATTCTAGAACTCAAATCACCAATGTAAAATCAACCAACTTTCGTTGCGAAGATTATCTATGCCTAAATTTTAGTATCCCAAATCTCTTTGCGAATTCTTCAAGTTAACAAGCATTAAAGTTCAGGTTTGATATGTTCATAAAATCTCTAAACCAAATCTCTTTGCGAATAGGGTATTTAGCTCATCTAAGATAGTTCAGGCAATCAATTACACTTTCGTGTCAACTAATCAACGTAAGATCAGATTCTAGGTAGCTAAGCTAGAATAAGCAATAAACACAATCTAGATGAAGAACTCTATAGATTCAATCCTAACAATCTAACAATCTAACAATTCATGAATTCCTTTGAAAACCCTAAACCTAACAGGGAGATTACTCAGACATGATAAATGAAACACAAATCATGAATGAAATAAATTGCATTAAGAAAATCAAAAGAAGAAGAAAAGGAGTTTAAAAATCTTCTCCAAAAATCCCAGATAGGTGGCTGCTCAAAAATCAAGCATTCAAAAGCATAGCTCTAAACAATGACCTTAAAATCTTATAAATAGGCTAAAACACGACTTGGGCTTTATTTGTAAACAGGAAACACTTCTGGGCGGAATTTTCAATTCTTCAAAACTTCAAAAAGATGGAAAATTCAATTGCCGTCAGATATTGGTGTCGACGGACACTAAGAGGTAGTGTCGATCGACACCCACACCAATTTTGCTCTCCGAGTTCGTTTCTTCATCGCAGCTTCTCGGCTTGCTCCAAAACGTCCCATAATCTCCAAATAAGTCTAAAACGCTCCTAGACCTGCAAAGACTCTAAAAGACTAGAAAATACTGTAAAGACTCTATAAATACTCTAAAAACGACTCCTATATCATGGTTAAAAACCGTAAAAACCATAAAAACCATGACATATCAACTCCCCCAGAATTAGCCTTTGCTTGCCCCCAAGCAAAACAGTAACTTCACCTGTGAAAGAGGTTTGAAAAACGCAGAAACTCTCTCTCTGTGTAGACTATTGCATTGAGCATTCAAACTATAATCCATATGCTTAGCAGACTAATCCAAATCGAACCACTATGTACTTCTCCGTAGACATTTCAACACCCCAAATTTAACCCACAACTTCGCAACATTTTCCATTAGCCTTCATCGCTGAGTCTCATCAATGAAATCAGTGCCAAGAACCTTCTAGACTCATTCCCGTTCAATACCGTAACAAACCAGCCTATTTTTCACACTCTTTTGTACTCTTTCTCTCCCCCAGACTTATTTCTTTTTCAACATCTTTTGTGTTGTTTTTTTTTTATTATATATTCTCTCAAAAGTGTAAGCGAATAATGGTATCATAGGAAATTTTCCTAACCTCGCATCCAACTTTTGTGTGATCATTCCTTTCGAAGTAAAATAATGGGGTCGTTGGAAATTTTCCTATCCCTTTACTCAAAAGAAAATCATATCATCTTTTCTGCTTTTAAACACATACTTTTTACTAAACAAGGGAGAGGAGTACCATCACTTTTGCTTAGGCTTTCGTTTGTCAGGTAGGAATGGGGAGTCAAGCCCTATGAACATCAGTTGCATTAATGAGGTAAAAGGAAGAGCTCAGAAATTAGCTCCGACTGTAGTGGATTCTGTTGCGAAGTATGGATCGCTCTGGGTGATTGATCAGTCTTTGGATTTTCCATTAGTTGGATCTGAACTAAATCTGCAGCATTAATCACTCATGCAAATAGACTAAGAAAAGAGGTCGTTATTTCCTAACCTAAGTTTTGACTCAATAAAACGAAATAAAACTGACACGACTGACTCTTAAAAACAAACACAAAGTCAGCGACTACCTCCCCAAGACTTAAGTAACACTGTCCCTAGTGGTACCAAACCCAGGGTTGGTAAAATAAAAGAAAATAGAAAAGACATGAATAATCAAAATAAAATAGAAAAACGTACGAGTGGGTTGCCTCCCACTAAGCGATTGTTTTCAGTCATTAGCAGGACTGTGGAGGAGCACAAGTATCAGGTGGAGCAGAGGGTGGCAATGAATGCTTCCGTGAAATTAGTCTCATCATCCATGGTGGTGTATAGACATTGGGTGCGTGAACGACCAAGGAAGTGAGGAATATGAACAGGGCGGGACTTAATCTTGGGTGGTACACTCCTTTTGCTTGCACAATCATCAAAAGAAGAAACAAGCGCTCTACGAGAATCTCGTGGCTTGGTTAACTGCAAAACAGTTCTTGTACTTTTGAAATTCTTATTGATGAAGGAAGATGGTTTGGGATTAGGATGTGTGTACCTTTGCTTTCTGTGAGGTGAATGGAGTGTGGGATCTGGAGCTTTCTGTTGTACAACAGGTCTCGGAAGAGCAGCAAGAGAATCAACCCTAAAACAGTGTCTTGGAGGTGAATCCGGATCAACTAGTGGGGAGTGTCGACCGACACTAGTGGTGGTGTCGCTCGACACTATGTCCGTATATCGAGTCCCTGTGTCGAGTGTGGTGTCGATCGATACCCTGGTGGTGTCGATCGACACTGAGTCTATAGCTTGGATCTCGTCACTTTTGCTGCAACTCTTCTTTGCAATCCCTATCTCTATCTCAAAAACATCATCCTCTGGCAACTTGTCACTGAGTAGAACCTCTTCCTGAAGCCTAGCATTGAAAAAATGCTTGTACTACATTTGAGTGATTGAATGAAAAACAAGCTTTTGCACACAAAAAAATGATTGGATAAAATGGAAAAATGCAATAAAAGTCGAACTTGATTCTTTTAATAAACGAAATGTATTTGGACATATTGTACTCACACATGAAAATGTGAGATCGGTTGGATACAAATGAGTTTTCGTAAGAAAACAAAATGAGAAAAATAAAATTACAAGATACAAAGCTCGTCTCGTGGCTCAATAATTTTTTCAAAGACCTGAGATTGATTACAAGAAAACATATTCTCCCATTATAGATGAACTAACTTTTAGATTCCTCGTGAGTATAGCGGCTAGTTATAATCTAGAGATGCGTCTCGTCGTTACAACGTTTTATATGGATCATTAGATACTTATATCTATATGAGATTCCCTGATGGGTTTAATATGTTAGATGTATTAAAATCTAAACATAAAGAGTTATGTGCAATAAAGTTACAAAGATAATTATATGGGTTAAAGTAATCTGGACGAATGTGGTATAATTGTCATAGTGAACATTTAACAAGAGAAAGATATATGAATGATCCTATATGCTCATGTGTTTTCATCAAAAAAGTATATCCAGATTTATGATATTCGCGATATATATTGATGATATAAATATAATCGAAAGTTAAGCAAAAATACAGAAAACATCAAACTATTTAAAAAGAGAATTTGACATAAAAGATCTCGTACAAACAAAATTTATTTTGGCCTACAAATTGAACATACTCAAAAAGATATATTTTTAACATCAATCCACGTACACCAAAAGAGTGATAAACGTTTAATATAAATAAGAAAACTCCTTCCAATACTCGAATAGGTGTTAGAACACTTAATGTTGAAAGTGACCCATTATAACCAACTAAAGAAAATGAAGAGATACTTGGTCTTGAACTAACGTATCTAAATGCAAGCGGAGCCCTTATGTATCTTGAAAATTGCACTTGACCTGATATATCATTAGTTTGTCTCCTATATGTAGACATGAAATAGAATTAAACATGTATTTCGTTATCTTCAAGGGACTATTGATTTAATGTTATTTTATCCTAAAAATTTAAAATTTCAAATGATGGTTTTGCAGATGCATGATATTTATCAGATCTACACAAAACCATATCAGAAGCACGATACATGTTCACAATTAGAGGCACCGCTATATCCTAGCGCTTTCAGAAGCCGACGCTTGTAGCTACTTCTTCGAATCATCGCACTACATTAGAGAATGTGTATGGCTAAGATGAATAAGTCGACACATTCAATCAAATAGTGGAATTTGTCTAAATATGGAGCCAACTATCTTATATGAAGATAATGTTGCATGTGTTACTCAGGCGAAAGAAGGATATATTAAAAGTGACCGAACGAAACATATCCTTCTGAAATTATTTTCATACACCCAAAAACTCGTAAAACATAAAGACATTGAAGTAAAATATGTTCGATCATCCGAAAATTCTGCAAATCTCTTCACAAAATCTGATGAGAATATCAAATCTAATCCCATCCAAGAGGAGGAGAAGAAGGTGTTTCACAAAGCAAATATGCTGAATCGTACCAAAATATATTCCAACAAACGGTCTCATGGAGAAAGTTTATTCAATATGGACCAATTTGCGACAAAGGAGAGTGTCAAGCCCAGCTCAGCTACAACGCCACATGGTCTGATTTTCTGACCCAACAAGGAGCCCAGATCGCCCAAGGCATGACCCCAAAAAGACTTGACCCAACCAAAACCGAAGACAATCTCCAATGGTCTAGTTTCGGACCTAATATGGAGCTTTCTATATTTGACTCTTTCCATAATTATTTTTGGCATCCAGGAGAGACTCTCCACACCTTAGAGGGTGCTAATAACTTCAGTTCACGTCAAGTTAACCAAAGGATCACTTGGAGTCAGGGGAAAACCGATTTTCCTTTTATGGAGTCCTTTTGTGCGTTAACTTTCCAATGGCCATGTCTTTTAGGCGCCTAGCTCAAGGAAGTTTCTAGAAGGATTATCAAGCATGGACATATCACAAAATTATCAATATACAAAAGGCATTCAACCCTTTCCAAATTCGGCCAAGTTTCAATCCCCATTCAACGGCCATCTTTTACATTTATGTTAATTTATTTGATTTATTTTGTTTTCTTTGTTTAAGCTTTTAAAATATTAGTCTTGAGCCTATATAATGCTCATGTTTCTCATTGTAATAGACACACGCAATTTTATAATGAAAATAGAGTTTATTTTACAAAAGTCTTGTCTTTTGTTTCTTGTTTACATTGAGTTCTTTTGGTGGATTCCATTGATCTCTTGTATTTGTGCGATCTATAGAGTGTTGCGTGGATTCCCCCACTCTAGAAATCGTGTGAGACTTCTCTTTCATTGCGTGGATTCCCCTTGGAAAGTGATTCTTAGACCGACTGTATCACAGTTAAACCACAAGCCGTGTGGTGTCATTCGTCTTCCAACCTATCCAAACTTGAAAACTCTTGAATCTATTTGATCAATAAGATTTGATGGATTCCAATCTTATATAATTCCAGATGATATAAGATTGGAATCACTCTAACATTAGATCTCTTGATGATCACGAGATGCCAAGCTTAACTTACAGAAGGTGGTATGAAACTGATTGAATGATGGAAGATAGAGATTGACTCACTCAATCAATTGACGAACGAAGGATGTTGAATCACTCAACAACTTAATCCGCTGGTTTTAATAGCAATAAGTGACTCACTCTCAAAGAACTAACGAATAAAACAAACACAAAGAAACACAAGACTTTGTGAAGAACAAAACGTTTACTAATAACGTTTTGATTGATCAAGGGCGTTTTACAATGAGGGACGAACTGAGCTTATATATGGCTCTTACAACGGTCACTAAGCTAAGAGGAACAAGAGAAATCACACAAAATTAAAGGATAGAGCCGTTGGAGCATTAAAATCAAGCCAAATATGGAAATAGCCGTAAGTCTGGAGTCTTGAGAGCTTGGATGCAAATTGGTGGTGTCTCGGGACGTTAAGGGTAAGTAAATGAAGCTAGAGAATGCGTCCAAGTGATGATGGAAAGAACTGTTGGTTACTGATCTCTTTTGGCTCCAAAAATGGCAAGTATTTACTCTACGGGTTCTTGTGTGGTAAGGTGCAGCTAGGAAGAACAACTCTCCTGGTTTCCATATATACTTCTGGAAGGCGCAAAAGTAAATTGAAAGGATACTTTCCTTATTTGGCTTCAATTGGATCTGCGGGTAAGATCCAAAGGGAGGTTTGGAAAAAGGGTCTTCTCTTGGGTGGATCCTCTTGTGTATTGGCTGCAGAATGGATAAATAAAGCTTGATAATCCATTCCTGGGCTGGGATGAATTTTCATGACTGAGAAACTCCAAGATGGCTTGACTGGTGATATATCTAGTATTTTACCTATTTTACTTATGTTTTATGATTAATTTTTAGAGTCTTTTTAGTGTTTTGGTATGTCTACAGGTTAGGTAATGCTTGGAGCTTACTTGGAGCAAAACTATGGAATTCAGTGTATCTTGGAGCTTAATTGAAGATTTGAAGACTTAAGAAGATTTGCAGTCAACATTGTCCAGAATCGGAGCAAGTGTCGATCGACAGTCATCGTGAGAACAGACTGCAACTTGAAGTTCGAAACCCAAATCGATACCGAGAAGCCCACAATCGTTATGATCGAAGCCCACCACATCCTTAGCCGTGTATATATCGTTTTTATGTTTTTAAACAGAGGGGGAGTTAGCTATTGTTTTAGGTTTTTGAGAAGAGAGCTTTGGGGAGATCTTTCTGTAACCTGTTCTTCTGCAGTTCTGATTTTGAACCCCTGTTACTTCTTCTCCTTACTCTTAATGATGATATCTTTCTTTATCTCTTGTGTTTTTACTTTGATTATGTCTGAGTAATTCACCTGTTAGATTTAGGGTTTCTCATAAGGGTTTGATGGTTTGACTGAATGGATGGATTAGTTAAGGATTGTCTATCTTATTGTTCTTCATCTGTGGTTGTTCTTATTACTTATTCTAGACTGATCACATGGAATTTAGATCATAGGATAATTGGTAGACACGAAAGTGTTATTAATTCCCTGAATTAAACCCTGATGAGCAAAATACCTATCTGCAAAGACATTTGATTTAGGGATTTTGTGAACATATCGAACTTGGATTTAATGCATGTTTTGATTGTTGAATTTGCAAAGAAATTTGGGATTCACTTTTATAGACATAGATAATCTCTGCAACGAAAGTTGATTGGTTTGAATTTCGTGTTTGAGTTCTAGAACTGTTCTTAATTTTTCCTGACTAATCATTCATTCATTATTCCTGATTTCCTGAGAATTCCCTGGATCTAACGTTTTCTCTGATTTGTTACAACCCTATTTACATTCTGCAATTTGTCTTTTTAATTTCATCTTTTTGGTTTAGCTTAATCTAAAATTGATAACTTATTGAGTAACTGAGTCCCTGTGGATTCGATCCCTAAGTACTACAGTGATCTCTTAATTTGAGAGAGTAGCTCAAGGGTAAATTTGAGCATATCAAATTTTGGCGCCGTTGCCGGGTATTAATTAGGATTTTTATTTTTCTTCATTTTGTTTTGATTTCCATTTTATTCTATTTGTAAATTTTACTAATTTTTAATTTTTGGTTTTGGTTTTATTTTTTTATATTTTTTTAGGGATATTAAAGAAGCAAAAAGAGATGCAGAAAAATAGATTAAACTGTCGACCAATACAAAGAGTATCGAGCGACACCCTTTAGTGATGTCGATCGACACCACTCGTGCAGAAACAAAAACACGACAGCTTCTTCTTCTTCTTCCTCATTCTTCTCTTTTCTTTCTCTTCACCGACGATTTCAGTCGTCTCCATAACTCTCATTTCTTGATCGTTTTCCTTGATTCCAGGTGCTAAAGCTTCGTCTCTCTCTCCTCTACAAAACCCTTGACTCAATTTCATCGATCTGTGCACCAATGGCTTCAAACCGGAAGCGAATCCGCCGTGACCCCAATGCCTCCAGCTCAACCGCGCCTCCGCCTCCTCCTCCACAAGCTCCAGTGAGCCCTTCTAAGTCTCAAGGAAGCTTTTCTCCTCCTGTTTTTGGATCCCCATGGCCTAAAAGAAGAAGGTTTGGCAATTCCTTCTAATCGAATTTGGGATATGAATGTTTTAGGGGAATTTGCGTAACCGGAGTATATCAATAGACCGCTTAGTGATGATTGGGATGAGTATGATACCTTTTTCGATAATACTTGGCTGCGGGTAGATATACAACCCACTAGGTTCATGGATACTGATATTTTGAGGAGAACGCAGATGACGGTTCCTATTATGCGTTTGATGGATGATATGGGTTTAGGTCATACACCGTTTATGGATTGCGATCTTTACCCTGATTTGGTTAGGCAGTTCATGGCTTCTGTGAGGGTTGATTACAGGAGCGAGTTTGCTAAGAATGCTTAGGAGGGTACTTTGTCTTTCTTTGCTTGGGGCGTTCGCCATAGTATTTCTCTGCGCGATCTTTGTGGTGTTTATCATTTCTCTGCAGATGGTACAGCTGTTGCACTTCCTACTACGTTTGAGAAAGCCAAGGATTTTTGGCAGCTTTTTGGTGAGGGAGTTTATGACTCCAAGAAGTCCACTCAGATTGATATCAGACACCCAGCGCTTCGGTATTTGGTTCGCATCGTCGGTAACACATTCTTGTGCAAGACTGAGCCAGGGAAGATGCGATTATATGAGTTGATCCTTCTGTACTATTCTTTGCGAGATGCTGTGGGTGATGAGCTTTCCAGCCCTGAGTTAGAGATAACATCAACATGGGAGCTATCTTTTCCCATCATTTTGGTTTCTCTGAAGACCAAGCTCTTCATTGGCAACGCGAAGAAGAAGATTGAGAGTGTTGGGACTTTGCTTACTCCTCTGTTTCAGCATTGTCAGGTCGATCTCTCTTTTGCCTCAGTTGTGACTACTCGCAGGTACATGGATGAGGCTTACTTGAAGAAGGTTGGTTGGTTGAAGAATAATTTATATTGCCAGTACACGAGCAGTGGTGCGTACCTTCAGATTCAGTTGCCGCAGCAGAGTCTCACCCACATTGGTGATAGCATGAGGCTTCTTCAGTTTGTTCCTGATCCACGAGAGGTCAGATCCTAGCCTCCTGCTCGTCGTCGTCGTGGTGTTTCTTCTTCAGCTGCTGCTTCCACCACAGAGGATGATTCCCTCCCTGATTGGCCTCCATATCCCACCACCACGCTTGACCAGCATACATTCCAGCAGCTTGTTTTTCAGCGGCTTGATTCCATGTGGAATGTCATGACTCGCTACATCTGTGCCCGCCTGTATGCACCAGACGTCATCGCTCTCCTACTCCAGATGGTGACGATTTAGAGGATGATTAGAGAGTTTCTATCCCTTTTTCCTTTTGTTGTTGATTTTTTTTTTCTTTTTCAGTTTTTAGGATTCTTACTTTTGAGTTCTCTAACTTGGTTTGGATTATGTTGAACTAATGCTTATCTATTGAGATTGTTGCTTTTGAAATGTTGTTTGAGTGTCTCCTACAGCTTAGGCAGGAATCATGTGTGAAAACTTCAATTCAAAATCTCGACAATCTGCAGAATTTTGCCTCAGGTCTGTCTGATGTCGGACAGGGTGTCGATCGACACCACTGTCTGTGTCGATCGACACCACACGGGTAAACAGGTTCAAAATTTTTCTGCACCAGTTCAACAATTCTAATTCCAAGTTCTTTTTGTTTTCTTTCTTTTTCTTTCCAATCCTATGACTTTTTACCACTGGGGACAGTGTTACTTAAGTCTGGGGGAGGAAAATACTGATGCATTTTTCTTTGTTTTGGTTTTTGATTTTTGACTAACCATTTGAGTCTTTTGAGTCTTTTTCTTTTGTTTTATTGAGTCAAAACTGGTCAGGAAATTACGATCTTTCTTCTTATTCTATGTGCTTGAGTGATTAGTGATGCAGATTTAATTCAGATGCGACTAATGAAAAATCCAAAAGCTGATCAGTAAACCAAAGAGACCCATGTTTTGCAACAGCTTCCACACAAGCTGGAGCTAATTTCTGAGCTCTTCCTTTTACCTTATCAATGCAACTGGTGTTCTTAGGGCTTGGCTTTTCGTTTTAACCTGACAAACAAAAAGCCTAATTGAAAAGTGATGGTACTCCTCTCCCTTGTTTAATAAAAAGTGTGTTTATTCGCAGAAAAGATGATATGATTTTCTTTAAAGTAAAGGGATAGGAAAATTTCTAACGACCCCATTATTTTACTTCAAAAGGAATGATCACACAAAAGTTGGAAGCGAGGTTAGGAAAATTTCCTGTGATACCATTATTCGCCTACACTTTTGAGGATATTAAAAAATAGAGAAACAACACAAAAGATGTTGAGAAAGAAACAAGTCTGGGGGAGAGAAAGAGTACCAAAAAGATGTGGAAATTGGCTAGTTTGTTATGGTATTGAACGGGAACGAGTCTAAAAGGTTCTTGGCACTGATTTCATTGATGAGACCCAGCGATGAAGGCTAATGGAAATTGTTGTGGAATTGTGGGGTGAATCTGGGGTACAGAAAAGCTTACGGAGAAGTACATGGAGGTTGGATTTGAATTGGTCTGCTGAGCATATGGATTTGGTTTGAATGCTCAATGCATTAGTTTAAGAGAAAGGGAGTTTCCGTGATTTTCAAACTTCTTTCACAGGTTTAGTTTCTGTTTTGTTTGAGGGCAAGCAAAGGCTAAGTCTGGGGGAGTTGATATATCTAGTATTTTACCTATTTTACTTATGTTTTCGGATTAATTTTTAGAGTCTTTTTAGTGTTTTGGTATGTCTACAGGTTAGGTAATACTTGGAGCTTACTTGGAGCAAAACTATGGAATTCGGTGTATCTTAGAGCTTAATTGAAGACTTGAAGACTTAAGAAGATTTGCAGTCAACATTGTCCAGAATCGGAGCAAGTGTCGATCCACACCACTTACCAGTGTCGATCGACACTCATCGTGAGAACAGACTGCAACTTGAAGTTCGAAGCCCAAATCGATACCTGGAAGCCCACAATCGTTATCATCGAAGCCCAGCACGTCCTTAGCTGTGTATATATCATTTTTATGTTTTTAAACAGAGGGGGAGTTAGCTATTGTTTTAGGTTTTTAAGAAGAGAGCTTTGGGGAGATCTTTCTGTAACCTGTTCTTCTGCAGTTCTGATTTTGAACCCCTGTTACTTCTTCTCCTTACTCTTAATCATGATATCTTTCTTTATCTCTTGTGTTTTTACTTTGATTATGTCTGAGTAATTCACCTGTTAGATTTAGGGTTTCTCATAAGGGTTTGATGGTTTGACTGAATGGATTCATTAGTTAAGGATTGTCTATCTTATTGTTCTTCATCTATGGTTGTTCTTATTGCTTATTCTAGACTGATCACCTGGAATTTAGATCATAGGATAATTGGTAGACACGAAAGTGTTATTAATTCCCTGAATTAAACTCTGATGAGCAAAATACCTATCTGCAAAGACATTTGATTTAGGAATTTTGTGAACATATCGAACTTGGATTTAATGCATGTTTTGATTGTTGAATTTGCAAAGAAATTTGGGATTCACTTTTATAGACATAGATAATCTCTGCAACGAAAGTTGATTGGTTTGAATTTCGTGTTTGAGTTCTAGAACTGTTCTTAATTTTTCCTGACTAATCATTCATTCATTATTCCTGATTTCCTGAGAATTCCCTGGATCTAACGTTTTCTCTGATTTGTTACAACCCTATTTACATTCTGCAATTTGTCTTTTTAATTTCATCTTTTTGGTTTAGCTTAATCTAAAATTGATAACCTATTGAGTAACTGAGTCCCTGTGGATTCGATCCCTAAGTACTACAGTGATCTCTTAATTTGAGAGAGTAGCTCAAGGGTAAATTTGAGCATATCAACTGGTCCAGTACATCCGGCTGATGACAGATGAATGGGGCTTCTCGACAATGTTTCAATCTAGCTTAACAACGCATAAAACGTTCTCAACATTTATTCATAAATGGACACATTGGCGTTGAATTTCAAAAATGGTTCGAGAAAAGTCTTCATTTGTTTGGTGGTTTTGATCTCCATGCGATCCGGTGGGGCTCTCACAACAACTGGCTGAATTGGCTCGGTAATATTCAAAAGTGGCTCGACAATTCATCAAAATATACCCATATTGTCAATGAATCTTCATTATGGTTCGGCAAAAGTCTCCATAGCTTGGAGAAATGGAGCTTGGTGCGGTCCGGGTGAGTCGTCATGGACCATCTTCGATTTGGTATTCTTAGGGTTGATTTGTTGATGAATAATCAACACTAGGCCTTTTACTTGATCAATACTTGGTTTGGGCTTGAAACCTCCATTTTGATCCGGTACGGTCAGTTTAAGGCTCGAACCGGCTGTTCTGGTTTTCTCTTGGTCATTTTTGGTTCCTAATATGTATCATCCCCTTTCTCTTCAAGTACTTTTGTCCTCGAAATTGTAAAATCAGCACCAAGATAAAGCAAGTTAGCTTTCATTCGATTTTGGGAGTTTAGAGTCTTACCTTTGTATGTTTGTGGTTTGGGGATGCGTGGGGCATCTGGTGGCTCTCCTTTTAGCAAAAATGATAAGAGAAATCCTCTGGCTTGATTCAGTGTAGTGATTGGTATTGTTGAGACAAGAGCTTCTGATATCGATCAGAACCCTTCCAATTTTGAAGTTAGCCATGTTGAGCGTGATGGTAAGTGCTTCATCGTGTGGCCTTGCTAGGTGCCGAGCTTTGCTTTCTTCGAAGGTGATTACTATATTGTGCTTATCGGGTTCAGTATTCGTGTTGAATTTCATCCCTACAGACCGCTTATGTCTTTTTATGGTCCTCAATGAGGCTTGATATAGCTTGGATCCTCCTATGATCATGTCAATTCTTTTCTTTAGGGTGTTGGAAGGACTGGCATTGAACAACCTTGGTTTTTTTCCTGCTGGGAATGAGTTTTCAGCTACTGCCTTTTTTTTGTGGTAAGCTTAGACAAACTCCTCGATGTTAAAACTTGCGAGGTTTCCGGCGGCCACAGCTCGGTAAGGTGCCTTTTAAGTACGTTGCAGTCTTTTGTGGAATGTCATAGTACGCATTCTCATTGGGAACCCACGTAGTAAGGGATGGAGATCCTTATCTCCTTCTTTCGGGGGACGGTTTTCCAACGTTATTATTGTATGGGTTAAATCCAAACCGCTTTTGATCTTTATTATCCTTTGGTTTAAACTTTTTGGTGGGAACCCCAATAGTTAACTTGGTGGGTCAGTATTTCTATGAGAAGCTAAACTTTTCTTCTTGTGCCTCTATCCAATTGTTGACTCGAAATAAGGCATCTTGGATTGTTGTCGGGTGATTGACGATGAGTTACTCTCGGAATATTGACTGGTGCCAAAATCCATTATGCAAGTCGGATAGAGCCACCAAGTGGGATACACTGGGGATCTTCACGATTATCTCCTTGAATTTGATGATATATCATGGTTTTTTAACCATGATATTAGTCTTGTTTTAGAATTTTTTTAGTGTCTTTCGAGTCTTTTAGAGTCTTTGCAGGTTTAGGAGCATTTTGGACTTATTTGGAGATTATGGGACGTTTTGGAGCAAGCCGAGAAGCTATGCTGAAGAAACGAACTCGGAGAGCAAAATTGGCGTGGGTGTCGATCGACACCAACCTTTCGTGTCGGTCGACACCAATATCGAACGACAATTGAATATCATATCTTTTTGAAGTTTTAAAGAATTGCAAATTCTGTCCAGAAGTTGTCCTTGTTTACAAATAAAGCCCAAGTCGTGTTTTAGCCTATATATATATATAGGATTTTAAGGTCATTGTTTAGACGAATGCTTGATTTTTGAGCAGCCATCTTTTCAGGGATTTTTGGAGAAGATTTCTAAACTCCTTTCTTCTTCTTTTGATTTTCTTAATGCAATTTATTCAGTTAATGATCTGTATTTCATTGATCATGTCTGAGTAATCTCCCGGTTAGGTTTAGGGTTTTCAAAGGAATTCATGAATTGTTAGGTTGTTAGATTGTTAGGATTGAATCTATAGAGTTCTTCATCTAGATTGTGTTTATCGCTTATTCTAGCTTAGCTACCTAGAATATGATCTTAGGTTGATTAGTTGACACGACAGTGTAATTGATTACCTAAACTATCAAAGATGAGCAAAATACCCTATTCGCAAAGAAATTTGGTTTAGGGATTTTGTGAACATATCAAACCTGAACTTTAATGCTTGTTTAACTTGAAGAATTCGCAAAGAGATTTGAGATTCTAAAATTTAGGCATAGATAATCTTCGCAACGAAAGTTGGTTGATTTTACATTAGTGATTTGAGTTCTAAAATGGTTCTTAATTACAATCCTGATAATTGTTTTGTTCTACAATTCTGAATTTCCTGAGAATTTCCCTAAGCTTAGCCTTTTTCCTCATTGAATTTACGTCATTTACTTTTTACTCTATTAGTTTTACATTTTATATTTTGACATTTAGCTAAATTTCCAAACTGGTAATCTATTGCGTTGAACTAAAGTCCTTGTGGATTCGATCCCTACGTACTACATTGATCTTTTAATTTGAGAGAGTAGCTCTAGGGTAAATTTGAGCATATCAAATTTTGGCGCCGTTGCCAGGGACTTTTGATTCACCATTAGATTTCATTTAGATTTTAGTCTAAATCTTTTTACTACTTATTTACTTATTCTATTTTTGTTTTTCTTTTTCTTTTGTGTTTCAGGTTTATGCCTAATCGCAAAAGCAGGAACAACAAAGACCTTTAGCTTGCAAATCCTTCTAATCAGGACATAACAAGAATAGAATGAACGAACCGGAAAGCAAAGAAGCTAGCTGCAATGGATAACTTCGTTGTGTTGGTAAGGGATGAGGCTGGAATTCTACGTGATCAAGAGGGCCATGTGTGCAACTAGCAGGGTGATTACAACAGGCCAGATCAGTTCTACGTGAATCTATCCACGATCATACCCCCACATTTTTAGAGGAATGACTTTAAGCTGAAACCCACATACTACACTCTTGTGGGACAACATCCTTTCCATGGTCTTCCTCATGAACAGCCCATGGATCACATCGAGAGGTTTGAGGACCTAGTTACGAGCATCAAAGCTAATGGGGTGTCCAATGATTTCCTCTTCTGCAAGCTCTTCTCGTACTCTCTTGCTAGGGAAGCAGCTTACTGGCTCAAGCAATTGAAGCCAGGATCTCTGGCGACTTGGTGGGAAACCAAGAATGCCTTCTTGAACTACTTCTATGATGATGCAAGGTCTGAGGACGCGAGAACAAAGATCTCCACTTTTTCTCAACAACCAGCTGAAGCATTCAAGGCTGGTTGGGTAAGATTCAGAGCTTATCAGAAAGATTATCCGTATCACGGTTTCAGTGAGGTACAGTTGTTTGGTATCTTCTTCAGAGGTATAGATTGGAGGTATCAGATGGCTCTGGATGCTACGAGCAATGAGAACTTTAACACCAGGTATCCCGAATATGCTATGGTACTGATTGAAAACTTAGCCTCTAGCAACAGCACAAAAAATGCAGACTACGAGAGGAAGAAGCAAGCAGAAAACTCTGAGGATGGTCAGATTGCTGAAGTAAAGGCAAAGTTGGATTATGTACACAATCTTCTCGTGGGTAAGAAGTCTGTTCACTTCGTTGCTGAGGTTGAAACTTTTGAGCCAGTGGAAGAGGATTGCAACTATGTCAATGGAGCTGGATTTCAGGATCCGAGATATGTTAATGCACAGAGGAGTGCCTTCATAGGATACCAAAAGCCTGAGTACCAGAGGAGTAGTTTCACCAGAAACTTTGGTTCTTCTTCTTACCAAGCCCCCCCTCCACCCAATTCAGAGAGTGAGGTTAAGTCTATGCTGGAGTGGATTCTGGAGGGTCAGCAGAAGATCACAGTGGACTTCAATGGAAAGATCGAAACTCTGAGCACCCATGTCAAGAAGCTGGACACTCAAGTTGCTCAGACCGCTGAGTCTGTAAAAAGACAAGATGGATTCCTTCCTGGAAGGACTGAGAACAACCACAGTGTCACACTCAGTGTCGGTCAACACCAACACTATGTGTCAATCGACACCAGCCAAAACTCAGAAGAATTCGAGTCGAGATGGAGAGAAATCGACCGAGGTCGATACAAAGGACTCGACACAGGATGTTAGTGTTGACCGACACCACCTGGGTGTCGATCGACACCCCTCAGGGGATGAGAAGAATTCAACGCAAGGCAAGGCGGAGAGAAATCGATCGCGCTCGACACTAGAGGTCAGTGTCGATCGACACCAACCTAGTGTCGGTCGACACCATGTGCGGACTGAACAAAAACCTATTAACTATCTTCCTCAAGTCGGAGAAAGAGTGTATACGCCTAAGGTTCCTTTTCCAAAGGGTCTTAGGAAGTCTAAACAGGAGATAAAGGACACTCGATGCAAAGCAATCATGGACAAGGTGGTGATTGAGATGTCTTTAGTTGATGCAGACACAATTTTACCTCCACTTAAGCGGTATGTGAAGAGAATGGTTACTAATGGTGTGAGTCCTGAGGAAGGAGCTTTACTTACCAGGGACATCTTCGCGCATATCTCGCATAAGACCCCACAGAGAAAGGAAGAAACGAAGCAGAAAGTCGTTGTCTCTGAACAAGTCAGTGCCATGATTCAGAGTAAGATTCCAGAGAAACTACCTGATCCGAGTAGTTTTGTATTAGATTGCTCAATCTTCACAGGACGATTTTTGCATTTTCTCTGTGATCTTGGTTCCAGTATTAACTTGATGCCTAACTCTGTTGCTATACACCTGGGGATGACTGATTTCAAGCCGACCAGGATCTCTCTCATCTTAGCGGATCGATCCAAAAGGATTCCAGAAGGTATCTTAGAAGATGTTCCAGTGCAAATTGGTGAATGTATGATTCCTACAGACTTTATGGTCTTGGAATATACGGAGGAACCCAAGGATCCTTTGATTTTGGGACGATCTTTTTTAGCTATAGCTGGGGCTCTGATTTGATCTGAAAAGGGACGCATTACTCTGAATGTGGATGATGTGATAATGAATTTCGACATGGACAAGTTGAGGAGGACACACACCATTGATGGACATAGACATTCTCTATAGAGATCTCCACAGACACTACTGCTGGGTATGTTAAGGAGTTAGGTCCAAGTGAGCAAGTGAATAAGCAAGCTGTTGCGCTTGAGGATTGGTGTGGTGATCATCTTTTCAGTACTAGGCTTTAGAAAGAGGTTCTACCCAGTGACAAGTTGCCCGAAGATGATGTTTTGAGATGGAGATAGGGATTGCAAAGAAGAGTTACGGAAAAAGTGCAGAGATCCGAGCTATAGACTCAGTGTTGATCGACACCACCAGGGTATCCGACACCACACTCGACACAGGGACTCGATATAAGGATATGGTGTCGCTCGACACCACCACTAGTGTCGCTCGACACCACCACTAGTGTCGCTCGATACTCTCCACGAGTTGACCCGGATTTACCTCCAAAACATAATTTTTGGGTTGATTCTCTTGCTGCTCATCCGAGACCTGTTGTACAACAGAAAGCTCCACATCCCACACTCCATTCACCTCAATGAAAGCAAAGGTACGCACATCCTAATCCTAAAACATCACCCTTCATCAATAAGAATTTCAAAAGTACAAAAACTATTTTGCAGTTAACCAAGCCATGAGATTATCGTAGAGCACTTGTTTCTTCTTTTGATGATTGTGCAGGAAAAAGGAGTGTACCACCCAAGATTAAGTCCCGCCCTGCTCCTATTCCTCACTTCCTTGGTCGTTCTCATGTACCCAATGCCTATACACCACCATGGATGATGAGACTAATTTCGCGGAAGCATTCATTGCCACCCTCTGCTCCACCTGATACCTGAGCTCCGCCATAGTCTAGCTAATGACTGAAAATAAGCGCTTAGTGGGAGGCAACCCACTCGTACGTTTTTCTATTTTATTTTGATTATTCATGTCTTTTCTATTTTATTTTCTTTTTGCCAACCCTGCGTTTGGTACCACTGGGGACAGTGTTACTTAAGTCTGGAGAAGGTAGTTGCTGACGTTGTGTTTGTTTTTGAGAGTCAGTCGTGTCAGTCTTATTCATTTTATTGAGTCAAAACTTTGGTTAGGAAATTACGACCTCTCTTCTTAGTCTATTTGCCTGAGTGATTAATGCTGTAGATTTAGTTCAGATTCGACTAATAGAAAATCCAAAGACTGATCAATGACCCAGAGTGATCCATACTTCGCAATAGAATCCACTACAGCCAGAGCTAATTTCTGAGCTCTTCCTTTTACCTCATCAATGCAACTGATTTTCATAGGGCTTGACTCCCCATTCCTACCTGACAACCGAAAACCTGAATGCAAAAGTAATGGTATTCCTCTCCCCTATTCAAAAAAAAAGTGCATAAAAGATGAGATGATTTTCTTTTGAGTATAGGGATAGGAAAATTTCCAACGATCCCATTATTTTACTTTGAAAGGAATGATCACACCAAAGTTGGAAGCGAGGTTAGAAAAATTTCCTGTGATACTATTATTCGCCTACACTTTCGATATGTAAAAAAAAAAAAAAAAAAAACAATAACACAAAATATGTTGAGAAAAGAATAAGTCTGGGGGAGAGAAAGAGTACCAAAGAGTGCGAAAATTGGTTGGTTTGTCATGGTATCGCACGGGAATGAGTCTAGAAGGTTCATGGTATTGATTTCTTTGTTGAGACCCAGCGATGAATACTCTGGAGAATGTTGTGAAGTTGTGGGTTAAATTTGGGGTGTCGAAATGTCTACGGAGAAGTACATAGTGGTTCGATCAAAGATGAGCAAAATACCCTATTCGCAAAGAAATTTGGTTTAGGGATTTTGTGAACATATCAAACCTGAACTTTAATGTTTGTTTAACTTGAAGAATTCGCAAAGAGATTTGAGATTCTAAAATTTAGGCATAGATAATCTTCGCAACGAGAGTTGGTTGATTTTACATTAGTGATTTGAGTTCTAGAATGGTTCTTAATTACAATCCTGATAATTGTTTTGTTCTGAAATTCTGAATTTCATGAGAATTTCCCTAAGCTTAGCCTTTTTCCTCATTAAATTTACATCCTTTACTTTTTACTCTATTAGTTTTACATTTTAGCTAAATTTTCAAACTGGTAGTCTATTGCGTGAACTAAAGTCCTTGTGGATTCGATCCCTAAGTACTATATTGATCTCTTAATTTGAGAGAGTAGCTCTAGGGTAAATTTGAGCATTTTGACTATGTACATCCGGAGAGATTTGTTAGGTCCTTGTACTAGGTTCCGTAAATCGGCATCGGAAGTACCTTTCTCCATGAACCTCGAGTATTGTTTGAGAAAAATGGATGAGAGCTCGTTAAAACTATCGATCGGTCATGGTTCGAGATGGGCAAACCATAGTAAGGCTGAGCCGATTAGTATCACGGAGAAAAGCTTGCAATACCCTACATTTTCTTCGTGTTCTTTTAGGTCGATTCGACTTACCACAATTTGGAAAGCTGCCAAGTGGTTATTTGGATCGCCCTTTCCATCATAGGTATGTAAGTTGACTTTGCGAGAGTTCCTTATGTGAAGGTTTGAAATATGCAAAGTAGCCTAAGTTCGTCTTGTTTCCTTGATCACCCTATCGATCTTGGGTGCAGAGTTGGTGACCTGGTGAAATTTGGACTTCATTTCCTTCAACTCACGACGGACTCTCTCGAAATTCAGAGAAGGAGTGCGATTGAAGATGTCAATACCATCTCTTGCTCGCTCTTCCTCATTAACGGCCCTGTTTTGACCATCACTGAGCTCATTTGGATTTTCGACGTGAAGGAGGTTATCTGAGTCACCTCCCTAAATAACTGTTGACACAAGGGCTCTGCAGGTTTGTGAGTTCTAGAATTGTTACTTGCGTTCAAAGATTCCAAATAGGCCAAAAAAATACTCTAATTCTCAGTTAAAGTTACCTGGGCTGTTTATAGCGTTACTAACGTAGCTACAGTCTACTCCAAACTACCAAACCGGGTTGCTAGGTCTATTATGCTTTCGGTTAGCTGTTTAAGAGCATCAGCAATGGACTGGTCTGCCATGAAAACTGCTTACGTCATGATACTTCAGAATGATTTGAGAGCTTAAGTTTCCCACAGACGGCGCCAAAATATGGATATCAG
The DNA here is from genome assembly GCA_900406565.1 of Turritis glabra. Lineage (NCBI taxonomy): Eukaryota > Viridiplantae > Streptophyta > Magnoliopsida > Brassicales > Brassicaceae > Turritis > Turritis glabra. The sequence continues at coordinate 1,592,819 of OVBN01000192.1, forward strand.
ATCCGAACACTCAAGTATTTGTAAGATTTGTGGGCAAAAACTCTCAAGAACAAAATTATATATCAAATAATTACGGATTTAAAGAATAGGAAATACGAAAATTATAAGAGAAAAGTATAGTATTGATATTGCGATATTGGAAAAGTGATCTCCCCCTTCTTTTAGGGTCATTTCGAAAACTACCCTGTTTTTGACTTATACTTTGAAAAATAACCATTTTTATATTTTTAATGAAAACTACAATCTTTTATATATAAACTGACCGTTTTTCCAGATTTAAATTTAAACTTATATTTTTAGTAAATCAAAACTAAATTCAAAATTTAGAGAAAAAATTAAATTCGAAATAATATTAATTATAATTATATATAGTTTTGTTAACACAAAGATGATTTATTGATTTTATATATTAAAATTTAACATGATAATATCTAAATATATTAAATACTATCACTTAATATTTGTCATGCTATATAAAAAAAAATCTCCAACGCTCCAATCAAATTGTTTAACTCAACATATCACTAAAATTTGCTTCAATTCAACGATTTTCTTTTAAAAAAATTTTGCAAAGTAAACTATTTTATGTGTGTTTTAATAATAATGAATCATCAAAATCTGTACCATGACAATAACACATGACTTAACAAAATCATGATTTAACATCGGTAGAATGCTGTTATTCGTTATTATTTTTAGAAAATATTTAGGATAATAAATCTTTGGAATTGTAGTTATATAACAACTCTGTAAAAATTAGATACTTAATTAAACCAAGAAATTGATTTTATATTAAGTCTAAGTAGTGTTATTTTTTGTAATTTTACATATTTAAAAATAATTTTTAAAAGAAAAATAAAGATAGGGTATTTTTCAAAAGTGTAAACAAAAAGAGGAAATTTTTCCAGATTTACTCCTTCTTCTATAGGGTGTTATATTTATATATAATGATTAAGATCAAAACGGCTAATTAATGTAAATATTCTCTTTAAATGTGTCGGTTTTGATCTTGTTTTTATTGTAGTAAAGCCTTGATTTAAATCTTGATGGGCCTAGCATGGGCATTTACGCATTTGGCTCAGTTTGGTACCTTAACCTTCTATATGTTTCGCCACGTTTATACAAAGTCTTTGGAGGATTCTCCAAGGTCTATCACTTTGCTCACACGAGCTCTTTAGCGGGTCTTACGAGCTCTAAAATCTCGGCAATACTTTGTTTGGTTGTGGGTCTTCGGGTAACTAATGTTGTGACATGGATGCCTTTTCCCGGGTGCTGGACCTTGGGTTAGGGATCTGACCCCAACAAATAGCCCTCTAAGTCCTTCGAGTTGTTGCTTCGGCTCGGAGGACTTAAGCATTTATTGCTAATTTATTTCAACGATTTGTAATAACACATATTTATGTAACTGCCGAGATTTCTAAAGTTGCTTCCGAACCTCATGTTGCTGACAACCAAAGCGAGGTAGCTCTCCAAAAGAGGTATGTTGAGGCTCGTTCTGGTGATTAACCTTTCGGGAACCTTTCTCCCGAGTCCGAGAGAACTCGTCGTTTAGTCTGATTGCTGGGGCTAAAACACCAAAAAGTAAATCTCCTTCGATATCTTCTTAATTTGCTTTGGCTCCATTTTTTTTTTACTCAACTGAAAATAAAAGTCATTTTGCTTCAGTTTTATAAAAAATAAAATAAAAAAAATAAAGAAATAAATTAGCATACATTATAAATCAATCAAAGTCTTGATTGATATGGCCTTTAACTGAATCTCCCTCAAAACTGGACGTTGAACCATCTTTTTTTGCCATGACTCATCTTCGTGGACTTCCTCTTCTTCCTCATAATCTGGTTCCTCTTCTCCAAAATCACCTTCAGGTTCATAGTCCTCTACATGCTCATCTCCCTTTCTAGACTGATTTCAGAATTAGTCTCTTCACACCATGATTCGCCTTCATGATTTTCCTCCTCATAGCCTCCATATTTGTTTCTTTATTCATCACGTTCATATGCTCTTTCTGTACTGATTTCAGAATCAGTTTCTCCTCTCCAAGAGCCAACATCGTAATCTCCTTCTCCACTCCATACGTCCTTAGTTGCACCCTCATGCACAAGATCAATTGGATCTCTCCAAGAGTCGTATTTCCTTATTTGGACCCGATTGCATTTATGAAGTTCAAACATCAACAACTCCTTCCTTTTATGAAGGGTCACGAATTAGAGACCTTCTACATGGATAAGAGACTCTCAAGGATTCATGGATTCATGCCCAAGTTGTTTAGATACAAGAAACCTCAAGTTTTCCTCATTTGGCCAAAATCGAGCAATAAAGACCATATCAAATAAGTCTTTGATTGATTCATGATTTATGCTAATTTATTTTTCATTTACGTTGATTTATTTCCTATTTTTTTAATGTCTTAGATAGTCATCTACGAGCCCTATAAAAGCTCATCTCATTTCATTGTAAAATATACCATTGAATTTGAAAGAAATAAGAAAAAGGAGAATTCTCACCTTTAAAGCTTCAGCTTTCTTTTGCTTGTTTATTCTAGTTGTGTGGATTCCCCTCTAGAATACAAGTGTGAATCAATGTCTCTTGTGTGGATTTCTTGACACAAAGATTCGTGATCTTATCACAAAAGCTTTCACACCTTTAAGTGGCGATCCTCGATCCACCTTCAAAATCATCTTTTGGTCAAACAAGGGAGAGCGTTATAGCCAACTTGTTCGATCACATCTTGATTCAAGCCTTGTTCTAGCAAGTCTTGTCTTACCATCACCATCCATTGATTCCACAAGAAAAAGCGTTAAAGCCAGCTTGTGAATCGCATCGATCCATTCTTTCTGCGTGTATAAGTCTCTTTACCGAGTCTTATATCAAAATCACTATCCACCACTATATTCAGGAAACATGTCCATAACATCAGAATTGATCGTCAACAAGACTTGTAAGATATGATCCTGATCATTCGAGAGGGAGTTTCCGTGGTTGTACTCTTTTTACCTTACTATGAGTTCTTCCATTGGATTTTCCTAAAAATGTTTTTAATGAGACAACATAAGATGTTACGCAAGAGACATAATGACACTGGTATCAAGGAGAAATGTTGTGAAAGGCAATAAAAGAGGCAATGCAACAAAAAAAACGTGGTTAAAATCATAACTAAAATATTATCTTATGTAGAGCTCACCATAACTATGCACACATAGTAATTTACTTTTCTACTTCTATATAAACGACCGATTCGATCGTTGTAAATCATTAGAATACTTCGACAACTTCAATAACAAGAAAAACATGATACAAATATCTCTCTCATCTCTCTTTTATTTCAGTATCGCGATATCTTTGTGGGTATAAATTTTTCTCTATTATTTATAATAAATTAAACACTTATTTATAACAGTATTAGCTTTTTGAATGGGTCTCCTCCTTTAATATTGTTTAAACTTTTTTTTTAAAATACATATGGAATAAATTTTAAAGAAGAATAAAAATACTCATTTCGAAAAGAGTAAATTTGGAAAATACCTTTTTTTTGTTTACAGTTTTAAAAAATACTCTATTTTTATTATTCTTTAAAAAATTATTTTTAAATATGTAAAAGAGTGAGTGACAGATTAACACATTTTTGGAGAAAGTGTCTCCAAATGACACACTTTGAAAACATTGCACACTTTTTTTTAAGACATTTTAACCCCTGAACTGGATAAACAAATGGTAACTTAGGGATAATTTCACTGAAATATATTTTACTTAAAACCAAAAAAACAAAACCCCAATTTTTATTTTATCTTTCATTTTTTCGAAAAATTCTCGATCGCCGCTTGACGGCGAAATCTCGAGCTGTTTTCTGGCGATACTTGAATTGCCGATTATACTTTCACTGAACCTATAAACCCTAAATTTACTGTAGTCATTAAAGCTGTTCTTGATTCCAAATCTTGCTGGAGATTCAAAAAAAATGGAACTTGAAGATTCTAGATCTCGATGATTGTAGTAAGTTAGTAAGTGTGGTTTTGTTTACTTTCTGGTTTGAGTAAAAGCAAGTTTGACAATGTTGTATGTGTGGTTGGTCAGGTATTGGTATATATTGCAATGAATTGGAAGAATTAATGCTATTTTCGTGAATGCTTGCAGATAATGATGATCTTTTGGTGCTTGGATATGGAATGTGTTTCGGCTTTTAGCTTCCGAGAACGGTGTTAGTTTCCTTTTGCAGAGCTGCTGGTTTTTTATATATTGGCCTGGTTTTTTCTACATGGAAGCTTACAGAGTGGAAGCTCTCAGAGTGAAACAGATCGCTGAGAGGAGATTTGTGGAAAAAGATTTCACAGGCGCAAGGAGTTATGCGTTGAAAGTTAGGTGTTTGTTTCCTGATTTGGAAGGTTTATCTCAGATGGTTGTGACGTTTGAAGTTTATTTAGCTTCTCAGTGTAGAACTGGTGGTCAAATTGATTATTATGCGGTACTTGGACTGAAACTATCGGCTGGGAAAAGAGAAGTGAAGAAACAGTACAAGAAGATGGATGTATTGCTCCATCCCGACAAGAACAGATGCATTGGAGCTGATGGTGCATTCCATCTCATATCTGAAGCCTGGAGTTTCTTGTCCAATGAGTTTAATAAAAGCACTTTTTATTACAAAAGAAAGAAGCATATCGACTCCTTCTGTTATTGGTGATTGTGCATTATGGATGAGGATTTGTGGATGTAGTGCGGTGGTGTCCAATTTGGGATCGGTTTGTCCACGAAGTTCAGTCCAGACGGTGTATTCCATATCAACATCTGCTTAATAGACAAAAAACTATTTATTCATACTTATTTGTATGAACTATACCACTACTGTAACAAGCTAAATGGGTGATCTTTCAACTTGCAGATTGCTCAATTAGCAGCAAATTCGGCGATCGGTAAGTCATCTCGAGTTCTCTCATCTGTTAACAACATTGCCTCGTTAACTTTTAGGCTTCTTGACACTGCAATATTGTTGTCCACGAAGTCCCGTCCATTTGTTCACGGAGTATTGTTGTCCATGAACAACTATCCACTTGTTCACGGAACCTTGTTGTCCACGAAGTTCTGTCCAGACTGTATATTCCATAAGGACATCTGCTAAATAGACAAAAAAATTATTTATTCCTCCTTAATTGTATGAACTATACCACTACTGTAATGTCATATCATTTGGAACGATATAAAATTGAAGGACTCGTGAGAAAAGATTCCAACATCATAGATTATTACCTACAAGATTTAAGATTCATTGAACACTTTCAGATTATCCACTTAGATTCGGCCATAAGCACTTATCCATTTGACCATTAGCACTTGTTCATCGAAAAGAAAAGAAAGTTACCAAAAGACATGACAAAATGATGTCTGAAAACAATAAGATCATGTTTTCAGGTTGTAACTGAGCATGAAAGATTACTCTAATCTTTTAACCATCAGAAAATTAAGCAGCCATCACTCCAATTTGTCTACATAAACATATTTAAGTAGCCTTAATTCCAAAATTTAACCAGCAGCAAATTAAGCAACCATTACTCTAATTTTTAAACAGAAGAGGGCAAATCGAACTTTAGATGTTACAAGAAGGCACAAATGAAATGTTTTCCAAGGTAGCTTGTTTAGTAACACCAAAGAATGGTTGTCCACAAAGTCATGTCCAGTTTGATGTATTCTATATGGACAACCACTAAATGGACAAAAATCGTAGCTCGGGAACCGACACACTGATCATTTTGTGAAGATAACGACGCGATTCTGGGAGTTGCGGATTCGAAGCGGCAAGGATTGACTCCGTTTAGAGTTCTCGAACACACGCGATTCTGAGATTGAGTATCGAATCTAGGAAATAGTTTCCTCCTTCTTCTTACTAATTCTGTAATTTATGTTTCAGAGTGGTCTTGATGTCGATGAAAGGAGAGGAGTAAGAGGAATCCGACAAAGACAGAGAAGAAGAAGATGGTGACTGTGAGGGTTTTTCAACCGATATGTTCGCGGCTTAGGGAGATGAGTCTGATGAGGAATTGGAGAAAACCCGAATCAAAGATGGGTTTGATGATAACCTTTGTCGGCGATATGAAGCGCCATGATTTTTGGTTGCTTCGAAGGATTTAAATTCATCGTCTTCCTATCTAACAAATGAAAACCGCAATAAATTGTTATGTTGATTCATATGGTTCATAAAGAGTGAGTGACTCTATCGTTTTGACCTCTGCAAATATATTCTTCTTTTTACAAACATTCTCTTTGGTACAATCATCTGAGAAGTTGAAGCAGCATAACAAGCTTGGGTTATATATTAAGTATCTTGTTCTCATGCCTTGCTCTATGATGAGCAGCTGCAATGTGGAACATTTAGCTTCATCTGAATATCATTCTCTGGATTATCTCTTAGCTCCTTGAGTCCCTTAACCACATTTTGAGCTAGATCTTCATAAGCTTTTGACACTATAGAATCCGATGAAGAAACAACCACAGGAACACCTTCATCAGAACCTTTTTTGATCGTCATTTCCAGTGGAATCTATATAGACAACCAAATAGTACTTAATGTAAGGCCACAGAGAGAGAATCAACAAGGGTCTTAAAAGCATTGAAAAACTCAAAAACAAATCGGTTATGGCTTATAGATTATTTACCTCACCGATAAGTTTCAAACCCTTCTTTGCAGCAGTGCGGCGTGCTCCTTCTTTCCCAAATATGAAAGAAGGTTCGTTACAGTGAGGACAAACAAAGCAACTCATGTTTTCCTCCTCAGGAAGCGTGCGAACATGAACACATGTTTTAATAAAGTGTGCTTTATAGCAAATAACCCTTATACTATTATGGGTAAGTTGCACTCTAGCACACTTTTGGAAAAGTGTGTTTATTTAACACACTTTTGAGTTAGTAGACACTTTTTGCACTATTTGAGTCTTTTTTGACAATTATGTCCCTCAATCGGATGAAAGAAACGTTAACCAAACTATTTGATTTCAATTTTTTTTATTCAAACACTTAAAGACAAACTAGTTTAGTTGTGTGGCTTTTAATATAGACCATTGGATTGAAGAATACATATTTAGATCTATGGTTAAGATGATAAAAAGTGAAATAAATTTCTTTCTTCTCTATTATCAAAATTGATGAGGAAACGTCTCTCTCTTTCGTCTCTACAAAGAGTCAAGTATCTCTCTCTCTAAAACAACAATGGCAATAGCCATTAACTAGAAGGAAAAGCGTATGTAATCACCATAAACTTAGCCGAATCTCCCATTAATGCTCTCAGATTCTTTTTCTCTCTCTCTCATGAGGCTTTGCGTCGTCGGAGATCTAAAGAGAACGACGCCGTCGTCGTCGACGATGAATCTGTTCCTCTCGTTCTCTATCAGATAGATTAACCCACTCGGGATTCCGACTACGGCGGAGGCAACATATAAGAGTCTAGAATTTGCATGACAAATATAAAATTAGCTGCAATAGCAACAGCAGTGATTCTATCTCTCAGTCCACAAAGTTTATGACCTCCTCCGACCCATTTTCAGGTAATCCCCTCCAAAAGGACATCGTTTCTTGCAACTGGTTATGGATGCGATCATGTGGATGAGGTGTAATGGACATTGATGAACTATATAATTCGTCAATGCTTCCAACCAATCTCAAGGCTCTCAGATTCTTGAGATTCGAGAGACGAATTTTATCTATTTAGTGGTTGTCCATATAGAATACATCAAAGTGGACATGACTTTGTGGAAAACCATTCTTTGGTGTTACTAAGCAAGCTACCTTGGAAAACATTTCATTTGTGCCTCTTGTAACATCTAAAGTTTGATTTGTCCTCCTTTGTATGTTATCAAAGATTGCTTTGCCTTTATTGTGTCACCAATTTCGTATGAGAATGAAATCGATTGCTTAACATTAATTTTCTAATGAGATCGTGTTCATTAAAATTAGTGGTGGGAATTAGATGGAGAGCTTAAAAATTAAATTGATGGTTGTTTAATTTGTTTCTTCTGTTTAAAAATTAGAGTAATGGTTGCTTAATTTGCTGCTGGTCAAATTTTGGAATTAAGGCTACTTAAATATGCGTATGTAAAACAATTGGAGATGGCTGCTTAATTTGCTTATGGTTAAAAGATTAGAGTAATCTTTCATGCTCAGTTACAACCTGAAAACATGATCTTATTGTTTTCAGTCATCATTTTCTCATGTCTTTTGGTCACTTCCTTTTGTTTTCGATGAAAAAGTGCTAATGGTGGAATGAACAAGTGCTTATGGCCGAATCTAAGTGGATAATCTGAAAGTGTTCAATGAATCTTAAATCTTGTAGGTAATAATGTATAATGTTAGAATCTTTTCTCACGAGTCCTTCACTTCCACATCGTTCCAAATGATGTGACATTGCTAGTTAAGTCAATACTTCTGTGTAATAAGTTGTCAATCTCGAGTTTCTGCAGAACTTGAAACTTATATTATATCTCTGTTTCTTCTTTACTAATCTTTTCGGAACATAATTTTTGACATTGTTGAAAACACTGATAAGTATATCTCTAGCAAAGAGGGCTATTAGGGAGCTAATGGCGAAAGGTTGATCAGGGTGGTCCTTGCTCACTCGAGCCATCAAATCTACACTCGTGCCATCAACACCTAAGATGTTTGGTTTTTGATCCGACTTGGGCTTCAATTGTTTTTTTTTTTTACCTCTTGTTGGTTGGTTCTTCAGGGCATCGTTAGAATGTTTTTTTTCTTTTCGTTCTATTTTTGAGTGAATATGGCTTATTCGAAGACGCATTGGGACTTCTAAAATTGGGGCAACCATTGCCTTTGCCTATTTGAATTCACTTAAAAACATAATTCATTTGTCATTCCTATCAATAACTAGATTTAAAATGATATACATTAAAAAGTGTACGTTGAATCCTATTGCTAACAAAAACTAAACCAAAAGTGATCATATCCATGACAAGGCCAATTGGCGTTCATCCACGTTCATCTATGTTTAAACATATGTTCAGTTCTAAGTGGACACAAATTACTGACCATCCAAGTATACATGTCAAATCTGATCACATAGATGTATGTAGACAAGATGTCTATCATTGAATAAAGAACCCATTTTTAAAACAATAACACAAATCTCAGTTTCAAAACCAATTTCTCCTCTAATAACTCATGCACATGATTATCTTCTCATGCAACGTGACACAACGTTTCTTACATGTATATGGTGGCAGAGTTAGTGTTTTGTCGAATAAAGCTCGTATTTCAGATTGCTGTTATTTCCACGATTGAGTGTTGCAGTGTTTCGATTATCAAGCTTGTATCTAGAGTATATGGTTATTTGATCTAGGTGAAACCATTATTGAAGAATGCTTTTTTGTTTCATGTTATGTGATATAGAGTGTGAGACATAAACACATGTTCACTTGAACAAGTTTTTTGTACGCTACAAAATTTGTCCATCTTTCTCAACTTAACCATTCAAATTCAAAGTTATAATGGTTGACTTTATCTACAAGTGGAGGTAATATATTCTTTAAGAGAGACGACTAATGTATCCATCCATTTGCTTACAATTAAGGAGGAATAAATAGTTTTTGTCTATACAGCGGGTGTCCATATGGAATACACCGTCTGGATAGAACTTCGTGGACAACAAGGCTCCGTGAACAAGTGGATAAGGGTTCATGGAAAACAATGATCCGTGAACAAGTGGATAAGGGTTCATGGACAACAAGACTTCTTTCTCTCTCACTTCTTGCTAAATCAAACATGAGAGATTGGATTTACCAATTCTAAAGATCGTGTAGCTTTCTCAGATAAACCTCTTTAAATCTAGGCAAGTGCCTTTAAGCTTTTCGTTTTATGTTTTTGTCTCTCTTGAATATCTGAACCGATGGTGATGTGTGTGTGGTGAGAGCAACAATGGAGAAATGGAAATCGCTGATACATGAGGATATTCTGCAAACGATAAAAATTAGCAGCGTCGATGATCTTCACTCCTCTTTTTCTTCTACTCTTCTTCGTTTGTTTCTGGGTCATCCCCAATTTCACCAAGTACGTACTGAAAACCTACTCTTCTCTGTGTTCCTATCTTTAATTGCAGTCCTCATGGCTCTCCTTTTATTCTTGGTTTGCCATTTCAGGCGGTGAGTGAGTGAGCGACTCCTGATTTGGGTTGATGTGGGAAGAAGAAAGAGAAATCACTGGACTTGAAACATCATGAGAATCTTTGCTTTAGCAGCCGAGATTTTGACGATGTTTTGTGTTGCTCCTCCAAACATGTTGCTCCCCCATACGCTATTGATTGAGAGGAGCTTACTTGCTTCTCTATTTCTGAATAGAGCTAATGTCCATGTATTTGACCAATAGCGTCACAATATCCAAGATGCATGATCCACGACATTTTGTCCATGACAACAAGAATATTTGGTTGGGCGAAAGTGTTTGTTTCATGATCTTTGCTTGGTGGGTCTTTGCTTGATGGGTTCTTAATTGTTCAAAGTTGTCCAATATAAATGATTTTAGTGATATAAAGTGTATGCTTTTGGCTTCTTTGTAAAATTGTATGTTCTTTATGATAATTTTTTTTAATTATCCAAGTCCACATAAATCTATCCATTACACAATGTCCATAATTAATTCAGTCTTTATTTTTACTTTTTCTTATAGTTGAACCGTATCCATATATAAGCATCTACCTTATCTTTTCCATCGTACCTTGTCAATCTCTTGTTTAACAATTGTTTACATCGGTGCGGTATTGACAGTATTCAAATACACTTCAAGTAATACATAGTTCGAGAACCTCTTGGTTATAATGTTCATCTTTTCTGTAGTCCATATGGTCATCATGTTCGCAGCAAACAAAGACATTGTTGTCCATTGATGACTGTCCAAGCGGTGTAGTCCATATGGTCATCATGTTTGCATCAAACAAAGACATTGTTGTCCATTGACGACTGTCCAAACGGTGTAGTCCATATGGTCATCATGTTTGCAGCAAACAAATACATGGTTGTCCATTGATGACTGTCCAAGCTATACCACTTTATCCACACATAAACATCCATACTGAAAATTTGGTATTTGCTAAATGGATACACACTTTCCGTTGCATATTAAACTATTGTTTACTTTGAACTTCATTACAAACAAAGTACACCAAAAATACAACTTCAAAAACAAGATTCATAACCAAACAAATATGAAGAGAATGAAGAGGTTAAGATTTTCATAAACACAAAGTACATACAAAACATGTGGTCATATTGAAAATGGACACTATAATCTCTTCTCTTTAGCTGCTTGTGATTGGTATCCGACTTAATCGTGTTATCTGCGTTTTCATGCTAGACTTGGAGATCACCACGAAACGACGGAGAACAGAGAGAGGGAGAAGACGATGAAAGATAAGTGATGAAAGAAGCTGACTCAGTTCTTCTTAAGCAGCACTAAAACATGTCCACAGATTCTTGAACGACGAACGAACCTTGTTTGCAACACATCATTGATGGAACAAGTGTCTGCCAACAAAAGAGCGTGACAATGTAAGATCTCCTGAACAAATAGATGAAAATAATCTAAAAAAAAAACTGCTCAGTACGGAAGAAACAAACTCCAATTAAAAGCTCATTGCTTACGGGAAATGTGTCCCTAAGATTAACACGAATTGTATCAGTTCATTATGCAATGGATTCTCTTTAACAAAGTACCCAGTTGTTCCTATTTCAAATCTTAATTTACGTCATTACGCAATGGGTTCTCTTCAACATAATCTATAATCAACTTCAATCAATTGTTACAACATCCAACACCAGTAATAGAGGCACGAAATCAGGAACTAGCCAATCATGAATGAGAAAATTTACCTCTAAATCTGGGAATGAGATTCGGATCTTCTCAATTCATAGGAAACGGAAGCAACAAAAACAAAGCCAAAAGAAATAAAGAGACGGAGAAACACAACACAAAGAAATGTTAGAACCCAACAAATTTTTAGATCCATTGGCAACATCTAGACCAAAACATTCCACTCCGTCGAGTCGTTAGAAGCGTCGTCGCCGACACCACGACAATCACAAAGGAAACTAAAATTTCAAGACGTACCTACGATAAGAGGTAGAGAGAGACTTGAGAAAAAAATTGATATATCAAAAAGTGGGAAGATTGAGAAACAACAAGGATTGGGGAGAAGGGATGTGAGGGTGGTAAGATTGAGAAACGATGAGGATGGAGGAGAAAGGAGGTGAGGATGGTAAGATTGTGTTTGTTCTCATGATTAATCAAGTGGGCAGATTGAGAAACGATGAGGATGGGGGAGAACAGAGGTGAGGATGGTAACGAGAGAGAGAGTTTAGTTAAATGTCATTTTTGTTAATATTGGTTTAGTTGGAGGGTAGTGTAGACAATATATACAAGAAAAGTGTCTCATCTCTAGAAAATGTGTCAACATGAAAATAGAGTTTAATAAAGTGTGTCATATGGCAATTATCTCTATGTAAAATTACAAAAAGTAACATTACTTAGACTTAATATCAAATCAGTTTCTTAGTTTAATTAAATATTTAATTTTTACAAAGTTGTTATATAACTACAATTCCAATGATTTATTATCCTAAATATTTTTAAAAAATAATAATGAATAACAGCATTCTATCGATGTTAAATCATGATTTTTGTTAAGTCATGTGTTATTATCATAGTGCAGATTTTGATGATTCATTATTATTGAAACACACATAAAATAGTTTACTTTGCAAATTTTTTTAAAAGAGAATCTTTGAATTAAAACAAATTTTGGTGATATGTTGAGTTGAACAATGTGATTGGAGCATTGAAGATTTTTTTTTATATATAACATAAAAAATATTACGCGATAGTATTTATAATATTTTTCTATATTATTTTGTTAAGTTTTAATGTATAAAATCAATAGTTATTTTCGTGTTAACAAAAATATATAATTATAATTAATATTATTTCGAATTTAGTTTTTTTCCTCTAAATTTTGAATTTAGTTTTGATTTACTAAAAATATAGCTTTACATTTAAATTTGAAAAAAATATCATTTTACATATAAAAGGTTGTACTTTTCATTAGAAAGAAAGAAAAAATATCAAACTATAATTCAAAAACATGATAGTTTTTAAAATGACCCTTTCTCAAATCTTTTTTTCCAAAATTAGTCAATATTTCCTCTTTGGGTCCATAATTAATATACTCTTGAATTTTGACCCAAGTTTTTTATTTATCTGTACGTTAACGAATTAAAAACCCAAACCTGTAACTGTCACGTACCCAGTGAAAGAGTTCAACATCATCTTCATCATCTTCCCCAATCATTTGACACAAAATTCACTTTCTCGGTGAATCACTCAATTGTTATCGAGATGTCGAACTCCACGACGGAGGACTCCGTCGCCGTTCCGCTACTTTCCTCCCTCCGCCGCGCTACTAACTCTACTTCTCAAGTCGCAATCGTCGGTTCCGACGTCTGTCCCATCGAAAGCCTCGATTACGAGTATGAAAACTCTTACCGTTGCTTCGTTTCCATCAATTTTGCTTCTTGTTAGCTTTAATTTTTGTTGTTACGCTTTCGATTTAGGATCGCGGAGAATGATTTCTTCAAGCAGGATTGGAGAAGTCGTAGTAAGGTTGAGATTTTCCAATACGTTTTTATGAAGTGGCTGCTGTGTTTTTGTATCGGCATTATTGTTAGTCTCATCGGATTTGCTAACAATCTCGCCGTTGAGAATCTCGCCGGTGTTAAGTTCGTCTTTACTTCTAACATGATGATAGCCGGAAGGTGGTTACTGGATTCTGCTTTTCTATTTTTATTTGCTTGCAATGTTGATGATTGGGTTTAGTTATATGGAGAGCTGAAATTGTTTCACAGGTTTGGTATGGGCTTTGTTGTTTTCACTGTTACAAACCTGGTTCTTACTCTCTTTGCGTCGGTGATTACCGCTTTTCTCGCGCCTGCTGCGGCAGGTTCCGGTATACCGGAAGTTAAGGCCTATTTGAATGGTGTTGATGCTCCAGAGATATTCTCACTTCGCACTTTGGTCGTTAAGGTAATGATTTTTTTAGGGACAGAGCTCGGAAATTGCGCAAGTTTGTGTCAGAAATTTGTTTTTGATTGCTCTTTTCTTGGGGTACAGATCGTTGGGAACATATCTGCAGTGTCAGCGTCTCTTCTCATTGGTAAGGCAGGGCCTATGGTGCACGCTGGTGCTTGTGTTGCATCCATACTTGGTCAGGGTGGCTCCAAAAGATATGGACTGACCTGGAGATGGCTCAGATTTTTTAAAAATGATAGAGACCGAAGAGATCTTGTAACTTGTGGGTCAGCTGCTGGTATTGCTGCCTCATTTCGTGCTCCTGTTGGTGGTGTCCTGTTCGCGCTTGAGGAGATGTCATCTTGGTATGTTAAGTTGTGTCGAGTTATTCTCTTGAGCTCAATAGATTTCTTATCTTAAAATTCATTAGTTGCCATATTGTTGCTGGACCGATTGGCTCTTCGGTGTTTCCTGGTCACTATATCCGTTCTTCAAACATTCATTTTGTGAATGATTCATTAAGCTAGTCTGGGGAATTTTTCAGGTGGAGGAGTGCACTTTTATGGAGAATCTTCTTTTCAACAGCTGTTGTGGCAATTGTCCTCAGGGCTCTAATTGATGTGTGTTTAAGTGGAAAGTGTGGGTTATTTGGTAAAGGAGGCCTTATAATGTTTGATGTCTATTCAGAAAATGCATCATATCATTTGGGGGATGTACTTCCTGTTCTTCTCCTTGGAGTTGTCGGTGGTATTTTGGGAAGCTTTTACAACTTTCTGCTGGATAAGGTTTTGCGAGCTTACAACTACATATATGAGTAAGCTATCTTTTTGGATATATCTATAATACAGACACATACGCACAAATATGTATACACATAAGTAAATGAAATCTTGATCGTTAACATTTTTTTCTATATAGGAAAGGGGTTGCTTGGAAAATCCTCCTTGCTTGTGCGATCTCAATTTTCACGTCCTGCCTTCTTTTTGGATTACCATTTCTTGCATCATGCCAACCTTGCCCTGCAGATGCCATAGAGGAGTGCCCTACAATTGGCCGGTCTGGAAACTTTAAGAAATACCAATGCCCCACTGGTCACTACAATGATCTAGCTAGCCTCATTTTCAACACAAATGATGATGCTATCAAAAACCTTTTCAGCAAAAACACTGACTTCGAGTTTCATTATTTTTCGGTTCTCGTATTTTTTGTCACCTGCTTCTTCCTCAGTATCTTTAGCTATGGCATTGTTGCTCCAGCAGGTCTCTTTGTACCTGTTATCGTAACAGGAGCATCGTATGGACGGTTTGTAGGGATGCTGCTTGGTTCAAACTCAAATCTTAATCATGGTCTGTTTGCTGTGCTCGGTGCTGCGTCCTTTCTTGGCGGAACAATGAGGATGACAGTTTCCACTTGTGTTATTCTCCTTGAGCTGACCAACAATCTGCTGCTACTACCTATGATGATGGTGGTCCTTCTGATTTCAAAAACAGTTGCTGATGGCTTTAATGCTAACATCTATAACCTCATCATGAAGTTAAAAGGATTTCCCTACCTCTACAGCCATGCAGAGCCTTACATGAGGCAGCTTCTAGTTGGTGATGTAGTCACAGGCCCACTTCAATTCTTCAATGGCATCGAGAAAGTCGAGACTATTGTACACGTCCTCAAAACCACCAATCACAATGGCTTCCCCGTGATTGATGGGCCGCCACTCGCTGCAGCTCCTGTTCTATACGGTCTAATTCTCCGGGCTCATATTCTGACTCTGCTAAAGAAACGAGTATTCTTGTCTAGTCCAGTGGCTTGTGACTCCAATACCCTTGCCCAATTCAAGGCAGATGAGTTTGCTAAGAAGGGTTCTGGAAGGGGTGATAAAATAGAAGATGTGGAATTAAGCGAGGAAGAATTGAATATGTATTTGGATTTACATCCATTCTCTAATGCCTCGCCTTACACTGTTGTTGAGACGATGTCACTTGCAAAGGCCCTTATCCTCTTCCGTGAGGTTGGCATAAGGCACTTACTGGTCATACCAAAAACCTCCAATGTAAGTGATTTTGGTTTCTCCTTTTCCCTGGCTGTTATCATCACCTTATTAGATTCTCATGGCACTAGAACATGAGATGCTTGAGAGAATATGGATGAATAGTAAGGAAGAGTATATATAAGTAGGAGGGAGAACAGATTAGAGTTTTTTGAATTTTGATCATTCGTTTGTTTGGGGACTCAATAAAAAAACTCAAACCATCACTTATTTCTCTATATATCCGATAGCTCTATGGTTTCTTGGTTCATCAGTTATCGAATATCCAATTCGTATAAAATTCGTTGATTTTTTACCAAACAAAATGAATGTATTGCAGAGACCTCCAGTTGTAGGTATATTGACACGGCATGACTTCATGCTGGAACATATACTAGGCCTGCATCCATCCCAGTCTCGGAGCAGGTGGAAAAGGCTTCGGATTCGACTGCCTTTTCTCTCATGAAGTATTCAGCTGCCTACCAAGTTTCAGGTATGACAGTTCAGATAAACTCTGTATACTTTATTGAACGCAGTGTTGTGGTGCTATGTCAAGCTCTACAATTTGCAAATGCTTTATGGTAACTATTCGACTTTGTATATGAATTAACATTTCTTTTAGTGTTATATATAAAGATGTAGAGATTTGTAAATGTTTTATTGCTTGAAAAAGCTGGCTCTTATTGCCTCACCATCACCAGTCAGGAGTTAGGTTTTAAAGCAATTCCCTCATGGCCACCTGAAACCTCCAGCTTATGCTGGTTCTTTGCTATTTGTATCGGTTCTTTCTTTAACCTTCAACATTCTTCAATGAACTTCCACTGGCCAAGGACGAAATACAAATTTAGAATCCCTTAACGCAATTTTCGTAACGGTATGGCTACAAACACACATGCAATTGCATCAACAACAAGACTACAAAAAAGCAATAAACTCCACTCTCGGTAATCTCATATCATCTCCACACATTTTGCTAACTATTAAGACTAAAAACAAATCCCAATTCTTATATCACTCGGGAACTATAACAACTTGTACTCGTTGAACAAGTGCATACTCATTTGACTACACAAGATACAAAGTTTTCTAATTACTTTCTAAGGGTAACTATGCATGCTCTTTACATATATGTTGTGTTCTTTGCGTTTCTATTGGTTTCCTCACCTCCGCTACAGCAATTAACGACAGAGTTTAGTTATATACAAATATACTCGATATAATTACATTTATGCCATTCTATACACTGATAATAAGTGAGGACCTCACTGTGAGGTGGCTGCTTTGTGCTTACACCGAAGTTAAATTACTTAAAAGTTCTAAATAACTTATTTTACTTCCTCTGCCCCAATATATAGAATGTTTTAGGCTTTTTTATTTTTTCCATTTTATTAGATTTTCTCAAATTTATATGTTTTATTTAATTTAATTTGATGTTTTACGACTTTTAATATTCTGCAGTATTTTCTCTCACTGGTCAAATTATTTCCAATTAAATACAACTGATGTTTTTAATGCAAAAAGACAAAAAAAAAATACAATAATTGATGTAATTCTTAAACTTTTTGTTTTTAAGTAGAAAATCAATACAATAATAAGGTTTGGTTTCTCTCATGTGCTGACACCTCAGCTTTTTAGAGTATTCTGGGCATGACACATCATTAATGTTTTTGTTCAATTGAATTATAACATTAATACAACACATTTTTTTCATCCAGTAAAATTTTTTCTATGTTCCACATCGTATTGGGCTTTTTCAATCTTGGGTTTTTAAATCATGTGGGGCTTTTAAAAATTTTATTGTATTGACAACCTCAAACGTGTTGCATTCTCGCTTCCTCCGTCTCGCCGGAATTCTCTCACAATCAAGTTGCCACCACCGTCGCAATTTCCTCTTCCTCTGCTCGGAGTTTGTCTTTTCACTCTCTCGACTCCACGGTGACGATTCTGGTTTGTCTACATCTCCACCTCTTCCTCCTCCGCATCGCCGCAATCAGTTGAGTTGTTTGGTCGCTTTCTTTGAACTATCATTTAATCCGACCATAAGGCTGCGTAACTTTTGCAAGTCCACTAAAACTGAGAGGTTAGGGTTCACTATGATTTGTTTCATATTAAATTGTAGATCATTATTAAGTTCATGACATCTCGTTAAACAGAATGCCATCTCATTAAAAATTATATTCATGACAGTTCAATTTTTTTTGGGGTTTATGCTTTAACTGAATGAAAGCCGATTCCTACTGAGTTTCGAAACGAGGAGGCCAAACTTAGACAAGAAATTGATCTTGAAACTCAAAATACCGCCGGTAAGAGTTTATGAACTGGATTTTTCCGATTGGTTTTATTAATTGACATATTATATGCATTTACATTAGAAGCACAATTGTGTAAATTACGCTCGTGCTATATTGATACTGAATTAGTATAAGCATTTTTTTGGAATTAATTTACATATTTTGGTCACTGAAAGAAGACGAATTCGTTCTTTATTTTTATTCAAGCAAGTCAAAAGCTATGGTTTAAACCTGTGATATAGGGATATAAAAAGTAAGAGATTGTAAGCATCTTATAATGTCCCTGCTTGATTTGTTATGGTCTAAGCATGATCCAACTACTTTGAATTGCCTGGTAACGGAATTTTGTTCTTTTATGAGTTCGAAGGTTTAATTTTGGTGATTGAGGAATATTTCTAGGCTTTTGTTTTGGTTCTGCTGCTGTAAAATTGAGATGAATGTTTGATATAAGCTATGTGTTTCAAACACAACCTTTCTTCTCAATGTTTTTAGTCTATACCTAGTTCGTTCTTTGTTTTAGAGTACAAGAATTAGAATCGGAAGCTCTGTGCATTAATACTTTATGTTTTTCTGTTGTGCCTTTTTCACAGGGTGGATTTGATATGATATGTAGTGGAAGAGAGAAGATTGACTCCAAAGCAGGTAAAAAAGTTTTTCTCAATGTTGGGGCATTCATTAATGCTTTTATAGATTTACTTAGTTAAATTTCGTTTGCTACATATTGCAGTTTCTGCAAGCTGAAGAGACTATAACAAGATGGACTTAGATGGTCTTGTACTAGTTGGTAGAGATTACTCCAATACTAATGCTTGTGTCCTTGCCTAACACTTCAGGTATTTTTTTAAATTGTTTAAAATGAATGAGATTCACTTCTCTTTGTTTTGCGTTTTAGTGATTGATTTCGCATTCCGTTTCCAGAGGTTTTGAGTCACACAAGCTTCATTCTTATAGTTATACCATGCTGAAGGTTAGTTCCTATATGTAAAGCTATATTTTCTTTTTTCTTCAGAATCAGTTAAAAATTTAGTAAAAAGCATGAATATAAATTTAAAAATTCTCATTAAAAATTAAAAATGTGAATAAGATGTGTCTACATAATGTGTTTCAAAAGGAAAGATGTGTCTAAACCAAAAGAAAACAAACTTCACTTAGACATAGTGCATATAGTCTATGAAACGAAAAATTTCTTTGTAGATGAAACAACCATCACATACGTGATCAAAAAATCCAACAACGCACTCGTCATCAACCTCAGTTTGAGTTAGGAGCATATCGTAGTCTCGGTATTGCCTCACGCTTAACTATAGAATTACCTCACGATAATTTTCTTGGCTTTGTCTAACAGCTTCATATCCTCGATTTTTCCAAAGTTGGGTAATGTAGTTGGATCCTTCATCTATTTTCCCTTCATTGATAAGAATCATTCCGTAAAGATACATTACTTCAGAATGAGTGGCTTTAGCCGCATAAGAGAGCTGAGCAATCCATGTAGAAATTTCTTTTTTGAAATAGTAATCTATAAGACCACACAAGAAAATAGCGTAAACATTCCCATTTTTTGCACATTCAGCTAAGAATTTGAAATTTTTAGGAATCTTTTTCCATGGTGGTGGGAATACTTCAGTGACATTAAGATTCTTCAACACATCCGAGAATTTGGAGATACGACAAAATGTTTTGCATGAGGAGAGGGAAGATATGAAGTCGAGAGAAAAAGATTCTCCAACCTTACCAAGTATGACAGCTAGCATGTCGTCGGGAAGGTTAGTTAGAACTGGTTTGAGACACTTTTCTCATGATTTAGAACTGATGTAGAAATGCATTCCTTTAGTTCTATTTATATCAAATTACATAATTATAATTATTTATAGAAATGTATACCGCGGGTAGTTTTGGGATATGTTTTTGTGTAATAAATATAATTTGAAATAATTAAATTGTTATAAAATATTTGATTTTATGGTGTATAGAAAATAAAAATAATAAAAGAAAAATTATATCTGAGAAAGACGAGAGAGACGAGAGATACTTCTTCTCTTAATTAAGTTTGTGAATTGATGTTTTACAATGAACGAAATAAACCATATATATAGCATAAAAATATAGGTTATTGTGCGTGCATAGTCATGGTGGGTTCCACACAAAATATATTATATACGCAGAATCAATAATTTCTTGCGCGTTAATTTTAACGGCTTCTCGAAACCCTTTTTTGCTGACTTTGCTTTTTGTAACACTCCCCCTTGAAGTCCAATGTCACTATGTGTCTTGCACAATATATTATGTTGTCTCATTAAAAACTTTTCCAGGAAAACCCAGTGGGAAAAATTATAGTAAGGTAAAAAGTATTGGTGCTCAATACCTTTTTTTGCAACAAAGCAAAAAAGTCCTATAAATACCTTTCTTTGTCATTTGGTTCTCAAACTACAAAATCATTGTTTCTTGCAAGTAAGTAGTGATACTGAGTTTTCTATTATTGTTCTTATTATGTCATCATCATCATCATCGATCATTCGCAACTTATTAATTATTGATTTTAATTGTTTCTTTTTAGTTATCATGGATTCACAAGACAAGATTTTATCTGCTTTGTTTTCCAAGAAGATTCCTCTCAATGAACTTGTGATAGGAAAAAGTATGCAATATGTTGTTGTTCGTATGTTACGCATGTGAAGCACGTAACTTCAAATTCAATGGATTACTCATGAGTGTTGACTTTGTCTTACTAGATGAAAAGGTAATCTCTTTAGAATCATGTAGTATCCTTAGATGAATGTAGCCTTAAAGAGGTAAACAATAGGAAAAAGTAAATCAGAAATAAATGCAAGCAGTTAAGAGAAAATAGAAGGTCAATAACGTGTGAAAATATACATTATTTAGTTTTACATTATTGGTCTTTTGAATTTACAAAATTTACTGTTTTCAAGTTGATTTACATTTCGATTAAGGAAGTTTTCTTCGAGAAATTATGTAAACCTTTTCTTCGTCTATATAAGTATGGATCCTCCGCAGAAGAACAAATTATTTTATTAAGAAATTAGTTTTCATTCTTTCAACTGCTATTTTTAATGAAATCCCATAATAGGGAGATATTAAAAGTCGGACCAATTTGGTCAAAACGATATTTTTAAATGTGTAGATGTATAAATAAGAGTTACTTATAAATGATTCTATACAGGAAACTTTGATTCAAGGATCAATTTATCATCGCCGAATTCACAGATTCAAGGACCTACTCGAAAAAAGAAACATATATTTGATTAACAATTTTTGAAGTTGTTCCAACCTATAGTCATTAGAAAGTCATAGACAATCCATTCACCATCAGATTTTTGGATACAACTCATATTGTCAAAGTTGCTGAAGAAAATTGTTCAATTAAATTTGAAAAATTCAGACTACACACTTTGCAGAATTTACGAAATTCGTAGGCACCAATCTAGACTTGTTCGGTGAGTTATAATATTTCTTAAATAAATTATTTGTTTATTTAAAATATTTCTAATATTTTCATCCATTCTAATCTAGATTTGGTGGGGCAAATATTGCAAGTACAAGGATCAAATTTGGAAGATTCAAGCTCAACCCAAAAGATCATCCTACTTCTCTTGCTTCAAGAGTTCGTTTCTAATTCTAGATTATTTACATATATATATAAGAATAATTAACATTCTTTTACTTCTCGAACAACAATGCGACTGTACGAGTAACGCTTTGGGATGAGCAAGCATCCAATTTTTGTCAACAATTCCACCAATCCAATCGAGAAAACAAAGTCATAGTCTGCACAAGCTTGAATCCAAAAATGTTTGCCAGTACTAACAACCTTTTAGCCTGATTCCAAAAATGTTAGCTGGTACTAACAACCTTTTAGGTTTGTTATATCATATTTTTTCTTCACGTCTATACTTTATTTCAGGAAAACTGCATATGAACTCAAGTGGTTCAACAAACATATATATCGACTATGGTTTGGAAGTGGTGAAAGAGTTTATGACAAGGTAACTTATACATACAATATTTAATATAAAGGTAAATTAGATTGTTTTCATATAATACTAAGTTACAACCGTTTAATCGTTTAATACAAGATGGGAATATAAGAGAATTCAAATCGTCCAACAATAGTCGAGGAGAATAATATAGAAAAAAGTATGAAAATATGGACTATTGTTCAAATATTTGATTACATACATAGTGGAGCAAACCAGGTGTGTAATTATTTTCATTGTATTCATTTTAATAACAAAGTTATTTAACAGTAATATGAAAAACTGATGATGCATGGATGCAAAAACAAATACAGGAAAAAGAAGTGCTTTGTCAAGCAAAAGTAACTGGAATATGTGGACGCAATGGATGGAAATATTTGTCTTGTGCTTCATGCTCAAAGAAACTCGGACGATCTGCTACATCTTTGATATGCAATTCTTGTAACAAAAGCACAACAATTGTGAGTTGCAAGGTAAACTATAAATCTTCTTCTTTTCAAACAAAATGAAAAACAAATTATGATTAAATTATGTATTTACACAGGTTTAGAGTGGAATTAGAGGTTGAAAGTGGTGAAAGAACAACCTCATTCGTCTTATTTGACCGAGATGTCAAAAAACTTACTCACACCACAGCTAAAGAGATTACTATATCAGATGTAACAAAAACAAATAAAACAGATTTTATATACAAGCTAAAATTGTACATACAATTATATACTCCTTTAAACATATATATGAAATAAAATAAGAAATAGAAGACGAACAGAGATCTAGCCTTGATATCATTCCAAGTTGTTTTAACGCAATTGTTGGAAATATAATTGGAGTTTCAAATCAAGATCACAGAATATAACTTCAGAGCTTCTAACCAAGCATTCACAGTATCTCGAGTTACCAAAGAAAACATATCTGATGATTCAGATTTCATTGACAAAGCAACAAAGGTAATTTCTAAAATAACGTGCTTTGAAATTTCTCAATCAGTAAAGAGGATACTGGGGCTAATTATGATACACAAACAATGAAAGAAGTGCAGATGAAAACAGAAGACGGAGTAAAGCGTCCTACTTATGAAGAAAATGATGAAAGAAACCCCAAAAAGAAACGTCTGCTATAATTAGCATTGACAAACTTAGTAGCTAAGTGAATTCGAGTTATTTAAATTCTACATCTCAGAGTCTTTAATTTGTATTCTACATCTCACAGTCTTTAAATTTTATTCCACATCTCAAAGTCTTTATATTGTATTCCTCATCCAACTTCTGTCGTTTTGATATTTTAAAAGTATTAATATTTTCTTAGCTACTCTTTTATCGTGCTTACTTTAGTTTTCATGGGAGATATGTGAAACAACCGCATCCGTTTTTTTCTTCCTTTTAAACAGTAATTAGTATGCCCATACATATTAATTATCCTTAACAACACGGTTCAAGGAAACATACTAATTTATTACAATAAAACGTTTAAATAATAAACCACCAAGATTCAACCAATGATCCCGATAACTTAACAACATAGTCTAACAGCAATGACTAGAAAATAAAAGCAACACATGAAATCCCGAGTCTTAGAATATCCTCCTCTCCTTGCCATGATTCCACGTTCAGACCTTATCTTTTCCTGCAACATAACGAAGAGTTGCGTAAGTATTATCACAAATACTTAGTGAGACGGTCCTCCCATATACGAGCTATACACACAAGCAAGTAAGACCACAAGTGCAAGACATAACAGGTAAAAACAACCAAGAACACAACACAACAACGGTGATCGGCCTACAACCGATTGAGACAGTCGATCGCAAAAAAAGATAATCTGCGGATCGATTTGCAAGTGATCCTGCAAACTAATTGCCGGAACGACCCACCTGCACACAACTCGCGGGAACGGTCTGCAATCGATCGTGCCAACCGATCGCCAGAAATGCCCTTCTGCACACAAACTCGTGGGATCGGTTTGCAATCGATCGCACCAACCGATCGCCAAAACGACCCTTTTGCACACAACTCGTGGGATCGGTTTGCAACCGATTGCCAGAACAACCCTTCTGCACACAACTCATGGGATCGGTTTACAACCGATCGCTAGGACCGATAAATTCCTGCAACAACTCCTGCGCAATTTCCTCTGCAACCTCCTTACAGGAACATGGCTTCCCCCCCCCCCCCCCCTCAAAACTCTTCAACCATGTTTTCCCAAGCATTTGGGCACAAACCCTACCCGAAACACAAGGAAAACAAGCAAACAAGCAACCAATCGAATGGATCCAATATGAATCCACCCTACACACCACCAAAACACACAACAATCATCTTAGATGCTTAGATAAGCTCATGGTCATGCACTTACCTCTGATTCAAGAAAACATACCAATTTATTCCAATAAAACGTTTAAATAATAAACCACCAAGATTCAACCAATGATCCCGATAACTTAACAACATAGTCTAACAGCAATGACTAGAAAACAAAGGCAACACATGAAATCCCGTGAAACGACCACACCCGTTTTGTTTTTTTTTAAACAACTAATACGCCCATACGTATTAATTCAGCTCAAACGGTTTTAATACAAACTCGGAATTTAATAGACTTCACAAACCGTCAAACACCAGAAACGCAATTATCAAACGATAAGAAGTTCACACACAATAACCAAAAAAAAACAACAACAACAGCAAACACCTGAGCCCTAATCATCCCCTCCTCAGCACCTTAATTCCACGATCACACCTTATCTTTACCTGCAACTCAGAAAAACACAGAGATGCGTAAGTATTATCAAAAATACTTAGTGAGGCAGTCCTCCCATCTACGAGCTATACACACAAGCAAGTAAGACGAAAAACCACTCACAACGCAAAATGCAACAATCACAACATGATAAACAATCGGATCGATCGATCCAGCCCAAAAACAAGCAAGGATCGATCGGTCCAACCATGGATCGATAGATCCGAACACACCTTTTGGATCGATCGATCCCCTTACCTTTGCAACCCGACACAGAATGCTTTGGATCGATCGATCCAGGTCTGGATCGATCGATCCCACCGCTTCTGCAACACTGGATCTCGATTCCAACCACCGCACACGACCAACGACCACCCAACCTCGCTTCCTACAGACAAATAGGCACAAACCCAAGCCCACACAACAAGGAAGACAAGCCACACAACCAAGAACAAACAACACACAACAAGGATTCAACAAAACTAAGCCAAACCCAACAAGAACACACAAGCTTCTCAATTGCTTAGATAAGCTCAAGGTCATGCACTCACCTTGAGAACGAACGGATTGCGGACAGAGACAGCACCACCACGAAGCTGGAAAACTCCTCCACACTTCTCCAAATGATTCTCTGCAACCCAAACCACCAAGCTTCTTCCTAAGCAACAACCAAGCTTTTCTCTTTGATCTCTCTCACACCACTCAACAATTGAAAACTTTCACTCCTGATCTTCACACAAGCAACCACAATCGCCAAGGAAGAAGAAGGAAGAAAAAAAATACGATTTTTGGGGTTGGTGAGACCAAAGAGACGTAAAAAAGAAAGCTGCTGACAGGCTTGGATCGATCGATCCACCACTAAATCGGTCGATCCACACCTCCCCTGTGCCAGATCGATCGATCCAACGCATGGATCGATCGGTCCACAAAACTTGGCAGATCGATCGATCCTACACCTGGATCGATCGATCCACTCAAGTTTCTGGTCAAACTATGACTTTTCGACCTTTGATCAATCCGTTTCCCGTTCCCGAGAAAACTTCATTCCCGAAACACTTAGGATTGATTCAAAGAGAAAGATCACATTTCCACCAACCTTAGAGGATCGAAACGCCAAGATACGATTCATCTGTAACTTTCCCGACAAAATTCTCTTTTCTTGAACACAGGCATTACAATTCTCCCCTACTAACATAGATTCGTCCTCAAATCTACGACACAGTTCATCTGAACTGAACTCCAACTCACAATCGTCGCAACGATTCTCTTTTCAACTTTGACCAACCTGGCCAATACATCACATCCACGAGATTGAAGACTAACAATCTCCAAGGTCTACATTCAGTCGTTATACTTATAACCACGTCTTAGATATTCATTGCTCTTAACACAACTCGTACTCGTACCCCTCCACCCTCAGGACTGAAGTCCCTCAAGTTCTCGGTACCACATGCCACTCGCACTCTCGGGTCATAAATTCCCTCAAGCTATTGGCACAAAACCCGTACCACTCACACTCTTAGACACAAAGTCTTTGAGCTAACGGTACCACGCATACCACTCGCACTCTCAGGCCACACGCCCCTCGGGCTATGGGTAACTCTCATACCACTCCCACCCTCCAGTCACATGTCCTTTGAGCTAGGGGTATCTGGGGACTAATCCTCCCATCACGAGTTGTACAGGACCAAACCGTCCTTAGAGCAATAAAGTCTAATGAAACATCTAAAAGTATCTCCGACCAAAACTACCTCACATGGTCGACGTAATGCATCGCAATGCAATACGTCACCATACATATTCCAAACTAGGAATATCACCTCTACCATGACCAAACCTCAGGTCAACTCGAAACATCCCAACTCACAGAGAAGTTTCCCATATCCAAATATGAAGGATATTTCCAGTTCATAATCTCATAAACTTTTATCTTTTCACAATTTCATGCTCAACAACCTCAAGACACCACAAGTCAAACCAATAAGAAAAATACACATCTTAATACCACCCCAAATGTATTAATCGTTTACCCACCAAAACGAAATACAAACTGATACAACGAGCATGAAATTTAAACTCCGAGACTCGAACCAGCGATGAAAACTACTCAAAGCTCAGCCTGCTTCTCGAACCACTTCTCGAATCTAGCTTTCATCCGCTCTTTTGGTTCCCAAGTTTCCTCCTGAACACCGTCATAGTCCCATAAAACTCTCATCATCGGAATCCTCTTCCGACGAAGCTCCTTGACCCTCCGGTCGAGAATCCTCACTGGCCTCGCCTCTAAGGTCATGATGGGCTGAAGATCTGACGGAATCTCAGCCAACACCTTATCATCCTTATGCAAGCACTTCTTCAGCATCGACACATGGAAAACCTTGTGAAATGCTTGCATAATCTCGGGTAACTCCAACCGGTACGCGACTGGCCCAACTCGACCAACAATCCTAAACGGACCCATATACCTCGGACTCAACTTAGTCTCGGTAATAGACCTGTTCGGACCTCGCAACAATGCCATCTTGAGATACACTCTATCTCCCACCTCGAACTCAACCTCTTTTCTCCTCTTATCGCAATA
Source organism: Turritis glabra (assembly GCA_900406565.1). Taxonomy (NCBI): domain Eukaryota; kingdom Viridiplantae; phylum Streptophyta; class Magnoliopsida; order Brassicales; family Brassicaceae; genus Turritis; species Turritis glabra. Next base: position 1,620,482 of record OVBN01000192.1, read on the forward strand.
ACTCTTTTGCCGATCCTGAGCTTCTTTCATGTTCAGCTTCAAAACCCAGATTTTCTCTGTAGTTTCCTGAACAAAATCTGCACCCAATGTGCTCATCTCCCCCACTTGGGTCTAGCACAACGGAGTACGACATGGTCTACCATACAGAGCCTCGTATGGAGCCATTCCAATACTTGCCTGGTAGCTATTGGTGTAAGCAAACTCTACCAAGCTCAGGTGATCCACCCAATGACCACCCCAATCCAGCACACATAACATCAGCAAATCCTCAAGAGTCTGGATCGTCCGCTCGGATTGCCCATCCGTCTGAGGATGATACGCGGTACTCAAATGCACCCTCGTACCCATCTCCGTCTGGAACGCTTTCCAGAATTCAGAAGTGAACTTAAGATCCTGGTCTGACACGATACTCACCGGTACTCCATAAAGTCTCACTATCTCCTGCACGTACTTCTTAGCCAACACCGAAGCTCCATCAGTTTTCTTAATGGCCAGAAAACGTGCAGTCTTGGTCAAACGATCAACAATGACCCAAATCGCATCTTTCGTCCGAGAAATAGGCAATCCCACTACGAAATCCATCGTAATCATATCCCGCTTCCACTCTAGAATGGGTAAACTCCGCAACAATCCACTCGGAACCTGATGCTCTGCCTTCACTAGCTGGCACGTATCACACGCTGCGACCTAGTTAGCTACATCCTTCTTCATCCCGACCTAGTGATAATACCGCTTGAGATCTCGGTACATCTTAGTCGCTCCCGGATGAATCGAAAACATACTCGCATGAGCTTCACTCATGATTTCTCGCCTCAAACCCTCATCTTTGGGTACACATACCCCCCCCCCCCATGCACCAGAATAGTCCCATTAGCAGAGACCTGATATTCTGAACCCGCTTCCCTGGAAGCATTAACCAAACCCTCATCATTCTCCTGAGCCAACCGAACCCTGCTCAGAAGATCCGCCTGATTAGCTGCCTCCAAACCCAACGGTTCTTGAGATAAAACACACAACCTCAATGAACCAAGCTCACACACCAACGACTCCATGTCCTGCTTCCGAGCCGAAACCACACGTTTGCGACTCAAAGCATCCGTAACCAAGTTCGCTTTACCTGGATGGTAAGCGATCTCCAGATCATAATCCGCCACCAACTCCATCCAGCGCCTCTGCCTCAAATTCAACTCAGGCTGAGTGAAAATGTACTTCAGGCTCTTATGATCTGTAAACTCCTGGACCTTTCCGCCATAAAGATAAGACCTCCAAATCTTTAAGGCAAACACCACCGCAGCCATCTTAAGATCATGGGTAGGGTAGTTGCCATCATGCTTCCTCAACTGCCTCGAAGCATAGACAATCACCTTTCCCTGCTGCATCAACACACAACCAGGTCTACTCCCGAAGCGTCTGCATACACCACGTAAGGCTCACCCGGCTCAGGTAATGCCAATACGGGCGTACTAGTCAACATCATCTTCAGGTTTGCGAAACTCTCCTCACACACAGGAGACCACACAAAAGGAACATCCTTCCCTGTCAGCTTCGTCATAGACTTAGCCATACTCGCGAAACCCTTGACGAACCTCCGGTAATAACCTGCTAACCCAAGAAAACTCCGGATCTCAGTAGCATTCCTCGGCCTTGGCCACTCCCTGATAGCCTGAATCTTCTCCGGATCAACATAAACTCCCTCTGCGGACACAATGTGACCCAGAAATCCGATCTCTTACTGCCAGAAACTACACTTGCTCAACTTAGCAAACAGCTTCTGCTCCCGCAGCTTCTCCAGAACAACTCTCAGATGCAACTCATGCTCCTCAAGACTCTTCGAATACACCAAAATTTCATCAATAAAGATGATCACAAACTCATCCAGATACTCCTGGAATACGCTGTTCATCAACCTCAAGAACGCTGCTGGTGCATTCGTCAACCCAAATGGAATCACCACAAACTCGTAGAGTCCATATCTCGATCTGAAAGCCGTCTTCCGGATATCTTTTTCATCAATCAGAATCTGATGATATCCCGATGCCAAGTCTATCTTGGAGAACCATGTAGCCCCTCTCAACTGATCCAACAACTCATCAATCCGTGGAAGAGGATACATGTTCTTCACAGTGACTCGGTTCAGTCTCCGATAATCGATGCACAATCGGAAACTCCCGTCCTTTTTCTTCATAAACAACACCGGCGCTCTCCACGGTGAAGTACTCGGTCGGATAAAACCGTTATCCAACAACTCCTCCAGCTGCTTCTTCAGCTCTGCCATCTCTGCTGGAGCCATCCTATTCGGTGCCTTAGATATTGGCATTGTTCCGGGTTCCAACTCAATCGTGAAAAGATTAGACCAAGACGGCGGTAATTCCTGCAACGACTGGAAAACATCCTGGAAATCTCTAACAACCCGAATATCCTCAACCGTAACCTCTCCAACAGTCTCTGATGTAACAATCGTCACCAGATACGCCTCGCGACCTTTCTCGATCATACTCTCTGCCTGCATGGCCGAGATCACGAGACTCCCAGAAGTCGGTCTCACTCCCTGATAAACCAACCTCCCTTGTTTTCTTTCGAAAACAACACGTCCTCGGTGACAGTCCAAATGCGCTCTGAACTTCCCGAGCCAGTCCATGCCCAAGATAACGTCATAAAGCTCCACCGAGCAAATGACCAAATCCGCTGGCATAGACTCTCCAGCCATCTGGACATCCACGTCCCCAACTCGACCGTGAATAGTCAGTAGCTTCTCTCCAGACACTCTAACAAAACCCAACCGCTCCTCGGTTGCTCCTCGTAAATTGCCCTTCCCGACAATTTTCGGAGTAATGAAGCAATGCGATGCTCCTGAATCAAACAACACGTGGGATTTAACACCTCCCACAACTAGGGTCCCTGCATATTTTTCATATGCTCAGAACCCTGACACCCCATCACGGAGACAATAAATTCTAAAAGGCAAGAATTTAACTCAGGTAAGTTTTAACAAAATACATGTGATCGGCCTAGAACTCGGGCCTCCTGTCTCCATAATGAAATATACTCGGGGCGCCACTGCACTCTGGCTAGCTGGCGACACTGTCGCTGCATCCCTTTGCAACTTGGGGCACCTCGACTTGATATGCCCCATCTCCCTGCAGTGATAGCACACACGCGTATCCACACGTGCCTCGCTCTTCTGAGGGCAACTTGCAACCCGGTGATCCTTGCTCCCACACCTGAAGCATCCCGGACCACTCTGGGTAACACTGGAAGAACTCTCCATCTTTCGCTTCTGTCCTTGAATTGGCCTACCGCCTCTGCTCGGACCGGACTGCTGCTGCTACGGCCTCCTCGCCTGAAAGTTAGGGCTAACAACCGCCACCTCATCTCTCAGACCTTCCTCCAGCAGAGCAGCTGTCTCCACTAACTCAGTAACCGTGCCAAAACCACGCACAAGGCAATGGTTCCTCAACTCCACCCGAAGACCCAACAAGAATCTCCATACACGGGCTCGCTCATCCTCCGAAGCTCGACCTGAGTGCACACTGAGACGGTTAAACTCTGCCTCATACTCCCGGACAGTCCTGTTCCCCTGAGACAAATCAAGGAACCGACCCTCCAACCGGTCAAGCGCCTCCTAAGGAAAATACTTGGAGTTAAACTCCTCCACAAAATCCTCCCAGGCCATCTCCGCCTGAACTCTCCTGGCCAAAACACCCCTCCACCAGAGATGTGCATCACCCTCCAGGTAATGAGCTGCCAGATCCACCCGGTATCTCTCCGGACACCTTATCGATAGGAAGTTCCGCTCCAACCTCCTTTTCCACGCATCCGCGGCCTCAGGATTGGTACCTCCCGGGAAGAATCCTGTGCCAATCCTCTGCAACTGCTCCATCATCCTCAGGTAGTATGGAAGCTCCTCCGCAACTACAGCTCTCGGCTGCACCTCACCCACTGGTGGCACAACAGGAGCCTGCACTGGTACCCTCTCTGGTAACCGCTCCAACAGCAAGGCCAGCAAACCCGCAATGCGATCATCCCGAGCCTGAGCAAGATCCGTTGCAACACCTGCAGCACCCGCTGGAACTCCAGCCACACCGGAACTCCTGATACACATGCTGAGCCGCAACTCGTTCAACTGTAGCACTCCGTGCTACACTCTCTGCCACCACTGGAACACGACCACGACCTCTACCGCGGCCACGGCCTCTACCACGATCCATGCTTGGATCGATCGATCCAGCCCAAAAACAAGCAAGGATCGATCGGTCCAACCATGGATCGATCGATCCGAACACGCCTTTTGTATCGATCGATCCTCCCCTGGATCGATCGATCTTCTTACCTTTGCAACCCGACACAGAAAGCTTTGGATCGATCGATCCAGACCTGGATTGATCGATCCCACCGCTTCTGCAACACTGGATCTCGATTCCAACCACCGCACACGACCAACGACCATCCAACCTCGCTTCCTACAGACAAATAGGCACAAACCCAAGCCCACACAACAAGGAAGACAAGCCACACAACCAAGAACAAACCACACACAACAAGGATTCAACAAAACTAAGCCAATCCCAACAAGAACACACAAGCTTCTCAATTGCTTAGATAAGGTCAAGGTCATGCACTCACCTTGAGAACGAACGGATTGCGGACAGAGACAACACCACCACGAAGCTGGAAAACTCCTCCACACTTCTCCAAACGATTCTCTGCAACCCAAACCACCAAGCTTCTTCCTAAGCAACAACCAAGCTTTTCTCTTCGATCTCCCTCACCCAACACTCAACAATCGAAAACTTTCACTCCTGATCTTCACACAAGCAACCACAATCGCCAAGGAAGAAGAAGGAAGAAAGAAAAATGATTTTTGGTCGGTCGATCCACACCTCCCCTGTGCCAAATCGATCGATCCAACGTATGGATCGATCGGTCCACACAACTTGGCAGATCGATCGATCTTCTCTTTCAGCCACACAACGACGAAGCTACGGATCGATCATCGATCCACTCAAGTTTCTGGTCAAACTTTGACATTTCGACTTTTTATCAATCCGTTTCCCGTTCTTGAGAAAACTTTATTCCCGAAACACTTAGGATTGATTCAAAGAGAAAGATCACATTTCCACCAACCTTTGAGAATCGAAACGCCAAGATACGATTCCTCTGTAATTTTTCCGACAAAATTCCCTTTTCCGGAACACGGGCGTTACTTCCCGAGTCTTAGAATATCCTCCTCTCCTTGCCATGATTCCACGTTCAGACCTTATCTTTTCCTGCAACATAACGAAGAGTTGCGTAACTATTATCACAAATACTTCGTGAGACGGTCCTTCCATCTACGAGTTATACCCACAAGCAAGTAAGACCACAAGTGCAAGACATAACAGGTAAAAACAACCAAGAACACAACACAACAACGGTGATCGGCCTACAACCGATCGAGACAGTCGATCGCGAAAAAAGATAATCTGCGGATCGATTTGCAACCGATCCTGCAAACTAATTCCCGGAACGACCCACCTGCACACAACTCGCGGGATCGGTCTGCAATCGATCCTACCAATCGATCGCCAGAAATGCCCTTCTGCACACAACTCGTGGGATCGGTTTGCAACCGATTGCCAGAACAACCCTTCTGCACACAACTCATGGGATCGGTTTATAACCGATCGCTAGGCCGACAATTTCCTGCAACAACTCCTGCACGATTTCCTCTGCAACCTCCTTTCAGGAACAGGGCTTCCCCTAGCTCTGATACCAAATTGAAACGACCACACCCGTTTTTTTTTTTAAACAACTAATACGCCCATACGTATTAATTCAGCTCAAACGGTTTTAATACAAACTCGGAATTTAATAGACTTCACAAACTGTCAAACACCAGAAACGCAATTATCAAACGATAACAAGTTCACACACAATAACAAAAAAAAACAACAACAACAGCAAACACCTGAGCCCTAATCATCCCCTCCTCAACGCCTTAATTCCACGATCACACCTTATCTTTACCTGCAACTCAAAAAAACACAGAGATGCGTAAGTATTATCAAAAATACTTAGTGAGGCAGTCCTCCCATCTACGAGCTATACACACAAGCAAGTAAGACGAAAAACCAATCACAACGCAAAACGCAACAATCACAACATGATAAACAATCGAATCGATCGATCCATGCTTGGATCGATCGATCCAGCCCAAAAACAAGCAAGGATCGATCGGTCCAACCATGGATCGATCGATCCGAACACGCCTTTTGGATCGATCGATCCTCCCCTGGATCGATCGATCTTCTTACCTTTGCAACCCGACACAGAAAGCTTTGGATCGATCGATCCAGACCTGGATTGATCGATCCCACCGCTTCTGCAACACTGGATCTCGATTCCAACCACCGCACACGACCAACGACCACCCAACCTCGCTTCCTACAGACAAATAGGCACAAACCCAAGCCCACACAACAAGGAAGATAAGCCACACAACCAAGAACAAACCACACACAACAAGGATTCAACAAAACTAAGCCAATCCCAACAAGAACACACAAGCTTCTCAATTGCTTAGATAAGGTCAAGGTCATGCACTCACCTTGAGAACGAACGGATTGCGGACAGAGACAACACCACCACGAAGCTGGAAAACTCCTCCACACTTCTCCAAACGATTCTCTGCAACCCAAACCACCAAGCTTCTTCCTAAGCAACAACCAAGCTTTTCTCTTCGATCTCCCTCACCTAACACTCAACAATCGAAAACTTTCACTCCTGATCTTCACACAAGCAACCACAATCGCCAAGGAAGAAGAAGGAAGAAAGAAAAATGATTTTTGGTCGGTCGATCCACACCTCCCCTGTGCCAAATCGATCGATCCAACGCATGGATCGATCGGTCCACACAACTTGGCAGATCGATCGATCCTCTCCTTCAGCCACACAACGACGAAGCTACGGATCGATCATCGATCCACTCAAGTTTCTGGTCAAACTTTGACATTTCGACTTTTTATCAATCCGTTTCCCGTTTCCGAGAAAACTTTATTCCCGAAACACTTAGGATTGATTCAAAGAGAAAGATCACATTTCCACCAACCTTAGAGAATCGAAACGCCAAGATACGATTCCTCTGTAATTTTTCCGACAAAATTCCCTTTTCCGGAACACGGGCGTTACATCCCGAGTCTTAGAATATCCTCCTCTCCTTGCCATGATTCCACGTTCAGACCTTATCTTTTCCTGCAACATAACGAAGAGTTGCGTAACTATTATCACAAATACTTCGTGAGACGGTCCTTCCATCTACGAGTTATACCCACAAGCAAGTAAGACCACAAGTGCAAGACATAACAGGTAAAAACAACCAAGAACACAACACAACAACGGTGATCGGCCTACAACCGATCGAGACAGTCGATCGCGAAAAAAGATAATCTGCGGATCGATTTGCAACCGATCCTGCAAACTAATTCCCGGAACGACCCACCTGCACACAACTCGCGGGATCGGTCTGCAATCGATCCTACCAATCGATCGCCAGAAATGCCCTTCTGCACACAACTCGTGGGATCGGTTTGCAACCGATTGCCAGAACAACCCTTCTGCACACAACTCATGGGATCGGTTTATAACCGATCGCTAGGGCCGACAATTTCCTGCAACAACTCCTGCACGATTTCCTCTGCAACCTCCTTTCAGGAACAGGGCTTCCCCCCCCCCCCCCCCCCACCCCCACAACACTCTTCAACCATGTTTTCCCAAGCATTTGGGCACAAACCCTACCCGAAACACAAGGAAAACAAGCAAACAAGCAACCAATCGAATGGATCCAACATGAATCCACCCTACACATCACCAAAACACACAACAATCATCTTAGATGCTTAGATAAGCCCATGGTCACGCACTTACCTATGATTTGGAATGAAAACGGATGAGAGATGACAGCAACCCGCAGTGCCTTCACCCACACTCCAACAGAAGCTTAATCTCCCGCTATCTCACGCCAAAACCCAACTCACCTCCTTGCTCCCCCTTTCTCTCGCGTTTTATCTCCCTTTCTTTTCTTTGCAGAAAACGTAAACCCAGAAGAAGAGGTAGTCACCAGCATTAAAAGGCAAGCTTAGGGTTTTCGGTTTTAATTAGCTTTAAACCGAAATTTAACTAAACCGAAAACTAATTAAATCAACTTTTTGTTTTATTAATTACAGATTTTTCGGGACACGGACGTTACAATATGGATAATAGCCAAGACAAAGTGATTGAAACGCTCTTCATCCATTTGTTTTGCAATAAATCACTATAAGAAAATATCTATAATTGATAAAAGTTGTTTAAATCACTATCAAAAAATTGAATGAACAATATAACAAAAATTGCGATAATTGCACACCTTGCATAAAATAATCTGAAACAAGAAAAATGATCATTTCGTTTTTTCGTTAAGAAAGATAATAATATTTTCAATAGAATTAACAAAATTTTATATTTAAACTGCCATATGCAAATTTTAACTTGTTTATTTTTTAAAGATTTCAATACATATCATAATAATCTATAATAATAAAAAAAAGAAACAACTCATAAATTTTGAATGTAGAAAACAAAATCAAAGTAAAAGATATATTAATTTTTTACCATACATGTAAAAGATGAATTAAATTATATTTTTCTGTAAACAATGTACAAATGGTATCAACCAAATATGAGTATGTCAGTTACTTTGATGATCTATCAAGCATGGATAGATACATGGTACTTGCAAGCTATAGAACAAATATATTTACTGAATTTCAAGCCACATAAAAAGGACTAATTAGACAAAAAAAAATACATGGAATAAATAGAAAAATTGCATAAACGCAGATGGGAAATGTATATGGATGGTGGAAGAACGATATAAAAGAATCAACATGTACAAACTTTGACAAATTTCATATTAAACATTGTTCATGAACATAATTCTTTACTTTAGATACATAATTAAAGTAAGCTGAAAATCGAAGCATTTTGTGGAAAATGAAACATCAGGTTAACCTTTGAACTTCATAATCCACATAATCTAAATAGAACAGATCCTCAACATCATCGACAGTATTGAAGCCTTCATCTCTCCAGCTTATTGGTAAAAATCCCTTATCTTTGTTACACCTTCTTTTTATACACAACCTGAACTTAAATAGAAAATTGTTATACACCTTTTAGATTTGTCTTCTCTTTACAAAATTTCTAGATTTTAGAGAAAAAACTTTTAATGGTCCCGCGTAAGAGAAAAGCAGAAGCAGCAATACAAGGCACATCAAAGTCAAACGGGATCAAAAGACTACAACTACTCAACGAAAAGAGACCAGCTATGCTCTGGACATATTGCAAAAACATAATAAACATCTTTATGTCAAACTAACAACGATATTTGTTTAATTTAGCAGAGAAATCAAAAGTCAATGTTGATCCCATAGGTAAATTCATATGATTACTAAAATTATTAGCAAATGTGTATATCATTTATAACTACGAATCATTGTTTAGTAATACATATATAATGCAGATATTTCAAGAGAAGCAAGAAAAAAAAGATATGAAATAGGGAAAGGTAAAAGAAAATACACAACCACAAAAGGTGACCATTACTATAACATATGATTTATAATATTTGAAATAATAAATTGAAAAACGAAAATAACTTCATCTTCTATAAAATTTGAAATCAGGGAAAAGAATATGTGAAGCTAAGGCAACGACATCAACAAAAGGAATATAGAGAAAAAGAAGTCACAATAATCTTCTAGAATGCCCTTTCTGTCATGCATTGGTTTGGGAAAAAGAAAGCAATGAGAAAACTAAAGACAGAAAGGAAATATTTATAATATGTTGTCAAAAAGGAATAGTATCTTTACCAGCCATCAGAGAGCCACCAGAACTTCTAACAAATCAGTACTAGCTTTCACTTCAATTGGAGCCGAAGTGGATCATTCAGTCATGTCTGGTTATGGTCCCTATGCATACAGAATTCAATTCCAAATATATCACAGATTAGGCTCACTACTACCACATGAAGGAAAAGCTCCAAAATTTGGTCAACTATACATTTTTGATACTGGAAACGAAGTTCAAAACCGTATTAACACAATGTCAAAAGAGGATGGTTCATCAAATCTTCATAAAAAATAGTGCAAGACTTGATATGCATGTTGGATAAAAATAATTGGCTAGCAGCTGAATTTAGGAAAGCTCAAGACAAATATGAATCAGGAAATACTGAAGAATTTATCATTCGCCTTGTTGGAGCCACAGAGAAGGGTAGACAATATGATTTACCTACTGTAGATGAAATAGCAGGATTGATTGTTGGAGAATTTGGTGCACTGGATATCATTGTCCAATACAAGACATCAGAACTACAATGCATCGACTGTTTACATCCACATTATATGGCTTTTCAATACCCATTGTTGTTTCCTTATGGAGAAAGCGGATTCAACTTGCGCATTCCTTACATTAGTAATAATGAAAGAAAAATAAGGCGAAAATATACCACAATCCGAGAGTATTATTCATACCAATTCCAAACAAGATTGTCTGAAGGGAAAACAATCATTAAAAGAGGACGTCTGTTTCATCAGTTGGTAGTTGATGCATATACATGTATTGAGGAAGAACGGTTGAAATTTAACACACTCAACCAAAAAAACTTAGAGTTGACCTTTACAAAAATGTGTCTGATGTAGTAGGAAGAGGTGACACTGATTCAAAATTCCTTGGAAAGAGAATAATTTTGCCGGCATCATTCACATGAGGTCCAAGATACATGATTGAGAATTATCATGATGCAATGGCGATATGTGGTACTTATGGAAATTCTCATCTGTTCATAACAATAACAACAAATCCAGGTTAGAAAGAAATCCAGGAACATTTGCAAGCATATGAAAATAACTCAGAAAATGAAAGGCCAGATGTTTGTAACCGTGTCTTTAAGATGAAATTAGACTAATTGATTTCAGATTTCAGGTAAAAAAATTTCATTATTTACATTACAATGAAGCTATATCTTTACATTTTAATCATATTAAGAACCATAATTCCAATTGTGTAGCTAACAATATTTTAATAAATATATAATGCAACAGTTGTCTACCACATGCACATATTCTCCTATGGTTAGAAGAAGCAAGCCAAGATCCATCAATATCTGATATTAATGATATCATACTAGCAGAGTTGCCCGATGAAAAAGAGGATTCGGAGGGATATGAGTTGGTAAAAAAGCACATGATGCATGGTCCACGTGGGCTCGACTGACCAAAAAACGTATGTATGGAAAAGCGGCTATACACAAAAAAGTATCCAAGATCATTTGCTGAAAGTACAACTATCGATAAAGAAGGATATATTATCTACCGACGTCGAGAAGATGAGAAAAAGTATGTTATGAAAAGTGGTGCAAAGCTAGACAACCGCTACGTAATCCCATATAATATGCCTTTATTAAAAAATTATAAAACACATATTAATGTTGAGTGGTGTAATTCTTCAAGGGCAATCAAATATTTTTTCAAGTACATCACCAAAAGAGTTAACAAGGCTACTATTGTATTCCAATCTTTCTCGAAGGAAGAGCAACGTTCAGCCCAAGAGGAGGAAGTAATCAATGAAATTAAAAATTACCAAGAATGTCGATACTTATCAGCATGTGAAGCTGCTTGGCGTACATTTGCTTTTGACATACACCATCAGACACCACCTGTAAAAAAGCTGATTTTACATCTTGAAAGAGAGGAAAGTATGGTATTTACAGAGGATGAAGATCCACATAAGGTTTTGTCAAGAATGGCCATATTGAAGACTATGTTAACTCAATGGATGGAAACTAATAGAAACGATCCAGATGCACGCAAATTGTATTATATACAATTTCTTTTATATTATGTGTGGGATAAAAACACAAAGGAGTTGGTCAAACCGACAAAGAGGACAAAGTATCGGTAGGTTAGTAAACATCCACCCAACAACAGGAGAACGTTACTATCTACGAATGCTGCTGATTCACAAGAAGGGTTGTTTAAGCTTTGAAGATATTAAAACAGTTGGTGGCGTTGTGCATAAATCTTTCAAACAAGCTTGCTATGCTTTGGGTCTATTAGATGGAGATAAAGAATGACATGATGTAATGATTGAATCAGCGCAATGGGCTTCAGTAAGGCAATTATGAGAGCTATTTATGCTAATGCTCTTATTTTGTAAAGTCAGTGACCCTCTGAAATTATGGAAGAATACATGGAAGAGTGTAGGAGAGGATATCTTATTCTTGTAGAGTAAAAGGTTCGACTTCAGAAATCTAAACTTAATAGATGAAGAAGTCCAACAATATACTTTGATGGAGATACAAAAGCTGCTCAATCAGAATGACAAGTCATTAACTAATTTTCCAGAAATGCCAGTGTCAGAAAAAAACATCCTCAACAGCATTAAAAACTCGATGATACAAGAAGAGAGGAGTTATGACACGTCTGAAGAAAAACTAAAGCATTTTGAATTGTTTTCAGACCTAAATTCAGAGCAACTGCGTATCTACGAGTCAGTGATGGATTCAATCAACAATTGCAAAGAAAAACTATTCTTTGTTTACGGGCCGGGGGGATTGGAAAAATATATATATATAGGACAATAATTTCAAAACTACGTTCTCAAAAAAGAATAGTACTTATAGTTGCAACTTCAGGCATAGCAGCTATACTGTTACCAGGGGGAAGGACTGCTCATTCACTGTTTAATATACCTATAGATCTACATGAAAATTTAATGTGTGATATCTAGCCAAATACAATGCTTACGGAATTGGTTCAAAAGGCAACCTTAATAATCTGGGACGAAGCACCTATGGCACATCGGCATACCTTTGAGGCATTGGACCGAATACTAACGGACATCATGAGTAAGAAAGACTTTACAGCTGAACATAAACAATTTGCAGGGAAAACTATCTTGCTAGGTGGAGATTTTTGACAAGTATTGCCAGTAATCCCGAAAGGAAGCAGACAAGATACAGGTTTGGCATAACTTAACAAATCTTATGTGTGGGAAAACTGCTACGTGGGTATTATTACCAAAAACATGAGAGTCCAACGAGATGAAAAAGAGTTTGCTCAATGGATATTATAAGTTGGAAATGGAGAAGCTAAAACAGTACCTTGCCTCAAAAGAGATTGTCTAGAGAATGATAACATAGAGATTGACAAATCATTGTTGTTGAGTAAAGGAAGAAATCCAATGGAAGAAATACAGAAACAACATTTCCAGATCTAGAAAGAAAATTTCAAGATCGTGCGTATTTGCGAAATCGTGCCTTACTTACTCCAAGGAATGAAACCGTGGATGAGTTAAATGATTTTTTTTTAAAGAACATCACAAGTGAGATGAAAGAATATCTCAGTGCTGATAGTATATCCAACGATGAGAGTGATGTGGATGGAGTCAACCTTCTATACACAACAGAGTATCCAAATGCAATCAAGTGCTCAGGATTACCAAATCATCACCTACTTTTGAAGCAATACGCACCGGTCATTCTATTAAGAAAATAAACCAGAAAGAAGGATTGTGTAATGGTACTAGACTGATGGTTACGCGTTTGGGTGAAAATATACTCGAAGCATAGATACTAACAGGCACAAATGTAGGTAAAAAAATCCTCATAGCAAAGATCATCATCACAACTGCATATACAAATTGTCCATACAAGATGACGATGAGGCAATTTCTAATAAGAGTTTGTTATATAATGACAATAAACAAGATCCAAGGGCAAAGTTTGGAGAATGTAGGTATTTATCTACCAAAACCGGTTTTTAGTCACGGACAATTCTATGTTGCTTTATCAAGAGTCACCTAAAAAAAAACTGCGAATTTGGAGTGAAAGGACAAACAAAGATGAAAAGCCAGCAATCAAAAATGTCGTTTATAGAGAGATATTCAACAATCTCCACTACAAAGACTCAGGTATTACCATTTAGAAGAAAATAACACACAATTAACTTATTAAAATATTTATCAAAATCAAACAATTGCAGGTGAAGATAACCAAGACATAGAAGATAACCAAAACGCAGAAGATAACTAAGACAAAGAAGAATTTTGAGCCAAGAACAAGGAAAACGTGTAATAATTTCATCTAAAACTATTCTTATTGATTATTCTTATTCTAAAAAGACGATATGCTATATGGAATTTGAGTAAAAAATATTTACCTCATGCATGCTGTTTATCTCCTCCACGAATAGGGAAACACCAAAGACGTAACCGGAGTTACGGGAGCTGCCGTGCCGCTCACCTGAAACATTTTTGGCTCAAAGATATTCAGCTTCTTAATAGCAATAGCTCTTTTTGAATACCTCCATCGTTTTGAAATCATCTCATATTTGTTTTGGGATTAAATTGAATACCTCCATTTGTATTTTTTTATTATTATTATGTTGATTATGATTGCTATTTAGGCTAAAAGGAACTAACTTTTGCATGCTATTGGAATCAAAAAATTGAGAAATTATTGGTTGTATATTGGGTATTGATTTTGCAAGAACAACCCCTACTCCTACCATAATCTACCACACCAACCCTGTCATTAACCATTTGAAACCATGATATGTGTAGATTTCAAGAGGAAGAGAGACGTACTTGGAGTCACTTCCCGGTAACCAGGAACAATCGAAAGCTACTGCACCCTTTTTGATAGTATCTTTACCATCTTCATCATCACTTCTTGGTGCATTTTTCCCAAAGACAGCCGAATTCTCTTCCACAAAAAAATTATTATTAGCAGCCAAAGTCATAAAAAAATATACAAGTGATCAATTTTAGAGTCATGTAACGCACTCTGATTCCACCAGCGATTCATTTCTTTGATGGGATTCTTCATGCATTCTTCTCATTCTGAACAAAGAAGACCCAAACTTGAGAAAAAAACATAGGTTTTATAATATTATCACTATCAATTGAAAAAATCAAATGGATAAAAAGATATGAGTAACTAAACCTCAAGGAATGATTAAATTGCAAGAACAATGAGTAGAAACTAAATGGAAACTCTCTTTTTGTTGACAAACACTGAGTTAGCTTCAATCTAAAAAGCAAAAAAAAAAAAAAATAGCAAGGGAGATTAAAGGAATCATCAACACACAACATTCGTGGTATGCAAGTGTGGTCTACACTTCTAAGTCAAGAATCGAAGAACTCTTTGATTCCGCTTTATACTCTCGAAGAAGATGTGACTCGTACATCCGTATTGTGATTGATTTAATTTGGATTTTTAGATTTCAATTCAGATAAGATAAGCTAAACAATTCAGTCAATGGCTGTAAATGAAAAAAGACTCATATCACAACAATCAATACTCTTCTATAATTTTCAAAAGGAGACAAATTTACAAAACCCACAAAATCAAATTCATCAAAACAATCGAACCATAGAAACTGGAGAACAAAGACAACCCTAATGTTAGTAAAAAGAGAGATGAACCTGATGAACCTCATAAGCCCAATAAACGAAACTGCTTCTTTTTCTAATCTCATGAATTTCACTTTCTCTCTTCTTTCTGTTTATCGGAATCACGAAACAGAGTTCACGTTCACATATTTCTATTTATCAAAACAGAACATAATGATAATTGATGATCAAGTGTACTTAGGTTTCATTAACTTATTTAAAAAAATGTTCATTCAGTTTACATAAAAAATATTATATCTAAAGTTAAACAAATATTTAAAAATTAAGCTTCTAATTTCATTTTATTTACAATAAGTTTAATACATTTCGCTTAAACAAAATTTCGTATAGACAAATAAATGCTAAAGAATTTATAAGACTATATGGAAGTTGAGTAAAAACAATTCATCTTATGCATTGTGTTCTCTGACATTATTTCTATTTAATTATCTTGTTCTACCTATAAATCATAGCGTAGTGCGGGTTCCGCCCTAGTCTTATATAATGAGACAGAGGGAGTATATAAGTAATAAGTTGTCTGTTTTTAAACAGTGAAGTTAGATTCACTTTATTTTTCTAAACCACTTATATTCTACCAAGATTACTGAATTCATAGTTTATCAAAATATTCTCCAACCAAAAAAAAAAAAGAAAAAACAATCTGAGCTGTTTTATCCTTCAGTTTACGTTGTTTTCAACAAGCAACCAAAGTTTACAAATTAGGAGAAGTTTAATTCCCAACCACTTTATGTTTCCGAAACTTGGTTAAAGCCTCGAACATTCCAAAATAAGGTCGACTTTTGTAATGTTTCTGACAGGAACGATGGAGAATTTATGGATTTTTCTTATCCAACACTATATAGTACAATTAATTTTCTTCAATATCACCCGTGGGGTTTAAATTTTCCAAATAAAGAAAACTTCACGTGAATCCTTTTGGTCATCGGTCCCCATCATTTCCTTTTCTCATGTCAGTATGATAAATTTTAAATGTTTGTAAATTATGTCAAGAAAGATGTTACATATGATATACACTAGTTGGTGAATATCTACAAAACACACAGGTTTTTATTCTTATATATACTGGTTTCTTTTGTGACTAAGCTAATTTCCTTGTACGGTTATATTTTCTATTATAGAGATACATGTTTGGAATAAGGCCGATCATGTTTGCTATGTTTAATGAAAAAAACTCGTACGTAATTACTTTTGGGGTGTTTTTTTGTTTGTTTGTTAAGGAACTAGTTTTTAAATCGCAAGAATTCTGAACCTTTGACCAATCTCCCTCGATATTCAAGATGAAAAACTCATTCGCATTTGATCGTGAGAAGCCAAACGTCCGAGTTCGTCACTTCGCCAGCCCGTCACCTCCTTGATCTATTCTGTCAACTTAAGGAGATTCAAATGTTTAGTATGAAACCGTGGATGCGAGGTGCCCAAGATCGAGCTTAAGAGTAACTCAATAGCTTGACACACACAACTCACATCATACCTTAAAAAGGAGAGGAAGTGCAGCGAAGAAAGGATCAAGAAATTTTTTCTGACCAAGCGATATTTAACATCAAACTCTTTTTCCAATTGGTTTCTTGTATTTGAACTAACGATAGAGAGTTAATAAAACAACGTTTATTCTACGGAGATCTTAACATGTTTCCTTTTTCCATGTTCTTCTATAGGTTTGGATAAAATATTCGAATCCGAAAAATCTGAATCGAACCTGACCCAAAATACCTGAACCGAATCCAAACCGAACACTAAAAATATCTGAATAGATCTTAGACTTTTATATCCAAAAAATCGAAACTGGACCGAAAACAGAATGAGTATCCAAAATACCTGAAATATAATTATATATATCATATATTAATTATTTTTAAAATTGATATAACCTAATTATCCAATATATTAGAATTAAAAATCCAAAAATATCAATTATTTTTAGATCAGAATAACTAAAATACCCAAAATAACCGAAATATCCGAAAATTCTTAGTTATATTTATCAAAATTTAACCAAAAATTTTTCAAATCTAACCAATTTTTAAAAAAAAATTCGATATTTCGGGTACCGGAACCCAAACGGAAGTAATCTGAACCCGACCCGAATATATAAAATACTCAAATAGAGTCTAAAGGCCTAAACCCGATAACCCATAAACCTAAAAAACCTGAACCGAACCCGAACGCCCAGGATTCCTCATGCACACTTTCTATTTTTAAATGTCAACAAAAATACTTTTAAGTTTTTAATATAATTACTTTTAAAACGCAAAAATGATCAAATTCAGTGTTTAATGCTTACATACATAACCAAAAATGTGTAAGTAAATTAACTCTCTTAGTGTGGAAGTTAATATTGAAGGTATATTAATAAATTTCAATATATTGTTTATTTATTTGCATAAACGAGAAAAATTATAAATAAATTAGTTTATTTTTCACATTTTTTTCTGGAAAAAATAGATTTAGCAAATGTTTTGAAACATGTTATTTCCATTTGTTGACACATTCAAAACAAAATTAGCGTGACAAAGCATTTCACTTATTTACAACCATATATTTTACAAGTTTTCACTCTCCATTGTATTATTATTATTATTATTATTATTATTATTATTATTATTATTATTATTATTTTCGTCAAAATAGAATTATTTTAAATTAGTAAAATCAATACATAAGTGTTGCTTAAACTATATAGGCTGATTTACAGAATAAAATTTATTTATTATATTATTATTATCTACCAGAAAAAGACTTGAAATTAATTTGTTAGCGATGTCACATTGACAACAGACTAGAGTAAACGTATAGTATGACTCAGCTCTATACTGTATAGTATAATTTAAAATAAATACTGCAGTTATCAAATTTAAACGCATTGATTGTACGAGTATAAATCTTTGTGTCTAATTGACGTCAAAGAGATGAACAAAACTTTGTCTTAACTTCTCTGTCCCACGGTATTACTGAATCAAGTTTACTGCTATTTTAATTATAAATAATTTAAACGCATTAGTTGTACCTTGTATACTATTTAAATGACCAAATTTCAAAGAGAAAATTGTATGGGGAGTCAAATTATATTTGATTCAATAAAATAAGGCGTTACTGATCAAATTGAATAAGCTCCATATATTTATTAAGAATAAATATATTTATTAAGAACCACTCAATAAAATAACGTGGCATTGGTCAAACAAAAATAATGTTGATCATTTTGTTTCATTTCCAATTAAAGTCATTTCAAATTGTCATTTTTGCCATTTAGCAAAAAATTATCTATTTATTTATTTTTCCGATTAATACTTAAAAATATCTATTTTTTAATAAACGTGACAAAAAGAAAAAAAATGATTTAAATATAAAGAAACAAAAAAAAAGAGAACAAGTTGCTTGGTGAAGCAAAACTCATCTCTCCCACTAATGATATATGATAGAGACATAACAAAGAATCTTTCATGACTTTTCTTCTTTCTCCTCACTTCCAAAAAATTCTCTTGTGTCTTCCTCTTGTGAGTAAAAGAATCAAAAAGAAAAAGAGAAAGAAAAACAAACATATCCATGGCTGCTCCAAGATCAAGAAGATGCTCTCTTTCTCTCTTAACCCTTTTCTCCATATCTCTTATACTTATTTCTGTTTCACTATTTGTCTCCACAAAGCCAACTAATAAGCCCTTCATCGATTACAGAAACCAATTCTCTGTCTCTATCTCTTCTCCTCCTTCTCCGTCTCCTCTTCAACAGAACAACACAACAAACACTAGTCTTGCTTCAAACTCTCCTCCTTTGTATCTTCTTGGTCAGAGCAACACAACAAACGCTACTCTTGTTTCAGCCTCTCCTCCTTTGTCTCTTCTTGGTCAGAGCAACACAACAAACACTACTCTTGCTTCTTCTTCCCCTTTTTTTGATCAACAAAACCAAAATAAGTCTCCAAGTCCTACAAGTAAAAAAGTTGTTATCAAGGTATGTAATCATTCTTTCTTTGTTTTTTTTTTTTTTTTCTCAACTCTCACCAAGAAACCTTTTTGCTATGATCAAACTTTTTTCTTCTAATATTCAAAACTTTTTTTGTTTGGTATGATCAGAAAAGAAGTGGGTTGGATAAAATAGAATCAGATTTGGCGAAAGCAAGAGCAGCAATTAAGAAGGCAGCTTCAACACAAACTTATGTTAGCTCCCTCTACAAAAATCCAGCCGCCTTTCATCAGTTGAGTTCACAATTCTTCTTTTATTTTTGAACCAAAAACATGGAAAATAATTTATTTTCTTTTCCTGATTTAGTAATTTACATATACAGTATTTAACAGTTCATAGATTTATTAGTCAAAGATGATACCGCTGACAATTTTCACATGGATTTTTATTTTTCCAACTATTTGAACATCGATTTCATCAAAGAACTCAGCATTTAATTTAAGTTACAATAAAGACAAAACAACAATTACGCAACGTACTCGTACAATTTAACGGCTCCTGTGAGATGCCTCTTTCTAAGCAAAAGCTTCTATTCTTTTTGTTTTTTTTACAATTCCAATATTTTTTTATAGTATCCCAATTGAATTTTTAAGTTTTAATTGAAGTAAAAAGAAGTTTTAATATATTCAACTACTTTCATACGAAAGCTACCATGAAAAGGTTTTAATCATTAATATGTGTTGAAAAAAAAACTAATTTTGAAAAGAGCGTTTGAACTTTTTTTTAATCAAGATTTCATATTTAATTTAGTTCTTTTTTTTTTTTGTCAACATATTTAATTTAGTTCTAATCAAGATATTTAAATTAAGATTTTTTTTTTAATATAAAATTGAAATATTGAGATGTTGGTTCATTTAATAGAAGATTATGCGATTCTTTAAAAAAAACAAGTAGGATATAGAATATGAGATATTTAGTGAATGAATATTTGAACTCCAATACGAACATGGCGTAGCCACCTCAGTGATCTTGTTACTTGCTTTCTCAACGCTTTTTAACTATGCTAAACTTTTTGTAATTAACCAATCGTTCGCTTTACGGTAGTAATACAACTTCCCTTTTTATCAAAGAAAGCAACGAGATAGTGATACATAAAACTTTTAATTTTTTCTTGCGTTTTTTTAATTCCTAAACATATCTTTTCATAAGTATAAAATAAGAAGAGGTATAACAGAGTATTTTCTCATCAACATCAAAACTACTCAATTAAAGAATCAAAAGAGTAATAATCATTAAAAGGCTATATATATATATATGCACGTATTTCTTCTTTTTCTCATTATAAAAAAATGTTAAAATTAATATGAAGAACCAAATTTTGGAAATTACCTTTATGCTTACGACTCTGCAAAACTATTAATTTCTTTTCTAGTAAAACGAGTTTTCATTGGACTAATCTTTATATCGACATATTCTTTAACCACTTCAATATATATGCGCGAGTACACAAATTCAATTTGCCTTTGATTTAAAATCAGTTAATTTCTTCACATGGGGTCGTTCTTTTACACCCTTCAGTTAAAAGTTAACATGAACATGGTAACTAATATATGATAGAATAATCTTAGGAGATTGAACTTAATTGCATGAAAAAGTTTTGTAGTCCTGTGCATTATGATTTATGTCACTAAATGATAGAGGCCTAATTTAGAAAATATCGTTAAATAGTATTAGAGTCCAAAACTATCCCACATCGGTTGGGATAAAAAAATTTGGGCAATATATAAAGGATCTGACAATCCTAACTTTTGAGTTATCTTTTGGGATGTGTTATGCCACATCTCTAATATGGTATTAGAGTTCATGGTTGGTCCAACAGACAATTTTCCAAAAAAAATAAAAATGGTTTCCCACCTATGTGACTCATATAAATGACATGTTTTGTTGTGGTATTTCTGAGATGTTGGACTTAGACTGTTTCCCACCCACATCTCGAAAAAGGGTATTAGAGTCCAAAAATATCTTATATCAGTTAGGATAAAGATCTTTGCACAATATATAAAGGATGTGGCAATCCTCTTGAACTAGCTTTTGGGATAAGTTAGACCACATTCCTAATATATTGATTAAGAATTTAATTACATTTGTACTTGTATAAATAAACATTGATGTCACACTCGTATATGCACAAACATCAGGAGTCACACGGAAATGATGAATCGGTTTAAGGTGTGGACATACACAGAAGGAGAGGTCCCACTGTTCCATGACGGCCCTGTGAATGACATTTACGGCATAGAAGGACAATTCATGGACGAAATGTGCGTGGACGGGCCGAAGAGTAGAAGCCCTTTTCGGGCTGATCGCCCCGAGAATGCTCACGTTTTCTTCGTACCATTTAGCGTCGCCAAGGTCATACACTTCGTCTACAAACCCATCAGGTCTGTCGAAGGATTTTCTCGGGCCCGCCTACATCGTCTTATGGAGGATTACGTTGACGTAGTTGCTACTAAGTATCCCTATTGGAACAGAAGCCAGGGAGGCGACCATTTCATGGTATCATGCCATGACTGGGTACGTATATACTCGTTTTTTATTTTTCTTTTTCTTTTTCTTTTTCACCGTTGAGACGTCAGAGTATGAATATTAGACATCTTAAACAGTTTTTGTTAGGTAAAACATTTGGCTTGAATTTTAAATCAAATTATTTTTGGGGTGAATCCAAATAAGCTAACACCTCCTTAATGTAGTGGTCGATGAGGCTTTACAGTAATAAGTTACGAACCTTAATGTTATAGTCTCTACACAAGTGTAGTGTAGTATACTAGTATACATTTAATATATTTTATATAAAATATCAAATTATCTATGTAATATATCGGATAATCTTGTTAGAAATATAACAAATTACAAGAAAAGAATTTGTGATTTGAATTAGAGAAATAATTTACGTATTGAAATTAGCCTAAAACTTTCCAACTTTTCTATTATTAATTACTAGGGTTATGTAGTCACGCGTAGCTTATTGCATAATTTTTTTATATAGCATGACTTATTACATAAACTTTTTAGTTTTGTAAAATATTTTATACTAGTGTAAGAAGATTATTTTTTTACTCTTTTAAGATTTGTTTTCCATTTAAGACGGAAAAATATCGTTAGAAATAACAATGAAATTATATATTGATTTCAATAAAGATATTTCCTATCATATACAATTTTTTAATTGATATTTAAATATTTATTTTGTTTTTTCATGCAATTATATAAATATTTATAGGATAATGCGTGGTGGAAACACATTTGGAAAATAAATGCACTTAGAGAGTTATAATTTTATAGAATTAGCGGGAATCCATTCAAAATAGTATAAATTAAGGTCAATATGATTTTAATCAAATAGTAAATGTACATTAGCGAGTGAGAGTGGTGTTCTTCTAATTAATTAGTATGAGTTACTAACTTTGATTTTGAATTAGTAGTGGTTGAACAAAAAAAATTAGTGGGAGTTACACGTAAATTTAAATGTGGTAAGTTACACATGAGTTTAAATGTGAGTTATTATAAATAGATCTTATAGAATTTCTGGAAAAAAGAGTGAAACTCTTACATATAGAAAATAATGTATTTCTAGATATACATAACATTTTTGTACAATTTTATTTATCCAAATTCTAGTGCTGGATTTCATACTAATGGTTTCATCTTTATAGGATTTAATTAAATGATTTTTGTTTTAATTATATTAATTTTTCTATATTTCGCTCCATTTAAGTTTGAGTGCTAGGTTTCATTCTAATGGATTCATTCTAATTTTCTATTCTAACTAAATATAATTTTGACAAAACATATTATTTAATTTTGTTTTGAACTTTAGGACCAAATTTTTTTAACTAAGTTCTTTTTGTTTTCGAAAAACACTTAAACCTTAAATCTTAAATAAAATAGACATTATAACGATATTTATCTAAATATTTATTGGATCACAAAAACTAAATGTAATGATAGATATATTAAAAATGAATTACAAAACTTTATTTAAGATAAGAAAGAGGTAAGAAAAAAGTATTTGATAAATGTATTACAATACTCCTTCCGTATCACTTTAAGTGATGTTTTAGTTTTTTTGTTACATTTTAAGTGATATTTTAAACTTTCTATGCAAAAATTAAATGTATTTAATTTTTTTTTACCAAGCATATTTTACATTATCTTTTTCTTATTGGTTGAATTTATTTTATTTAATGGTGTTTTATGTAAAAGAGGGAAATTAAATGAAAATTATATGTTTTCTTAATTTGTGTTTAGAAACCTTAAATATCACTTAAAATGATTCAGAAGGAGTACATTATTTCATAAAATATTGCATAATGAAAAAAAAAGATACATGAATATGTTAGAAAATAATCAAACATCCAAAGTAGATAATGGAGATGAATATTTTCAACTTCATTCCCTTGTTGTGCGATGATTGGAATTGATATTTTTTAATCTCCATCAATAAACCTGAAAGTTTTGTTAAACTCATGAGAATTTTTATTTAAAATATCTGAATTTGAATTAAAAATATGAAAATTAAAGAAAAAGTAAGTAAAATCTAGTAAGGCGTTAGAAATAAAATAAAATTTGAAAAAAAATGTTAGATATACATCATATTTTCTAAAAAAATTTATAATCAAACTCTTACAATGATGTTTTAATTGATTCTTCAACCCATATAACAGCATAAAAATAGAAAAATATTTATGATACATGAATATAGTGGAAGAGGATGAGAGAATGATTACTTATAATATGTTAATCTAAACTAGACAATGGAGATGAATCTTAAAAAAATAAAAAAAATAAAACAATGTAAGATATATATCATATATAGTCTCTAAAATTAAAATTTAGAATTAAGTTTTTACAATGATATTTTAATTTTTTTTAACCCATACAACAACAACAAAAACACACAAAAAAAAAAGATATTTAAGATTTGAGATATAGTGGAAGAGGATGAGAGAATGAGAGAATGAGAAAATAAAAAAATGAGAAAATGAGAGAATAATTATTTATAAGATGAGAAGTGATGTAAATACATTTAGAAAAAAAAAATTATGAGAGTTACAATTCTAATTTATTGTGTGTTTGAATAAAATTGAGTTAAGAAATATAATTAATGCATAATGTATATGATTTCAGTTTTATATTAAAGTGTGAGTTAAATGTATATGATTAAATTTGTTTTATTTGTGATTTAAATGGATATAAATATTTAATTTTTTTTAAGTTGCATTGCTAAGTGAACCAATAAGAAAAGAGTTAAATCTTACTTTTATATAAACGATTAATGTTGATTTTCACGTAGTAGCTTGATTCTATCTTGATTAATATTTTATTCATTTCAGTATTTTCTATATGTAAAAATATGATTATATTTCTTGTGCGTATAGGCACCAGACGTGATCGATGGGAATCCAAAGTTATTTGAAAAATTCATAAGGGGACTTTGCAATGCTAACACCTCGGAAGGATTCCGGCCTAATGTGGACGTATCCATTCCGGAGATCTACCTTCCTAAAGGTAAATTGGGTCCATCTTTTCTCGGAATATCGCCGAGAATTAGATCTATACTCGCATTTTTCGCTGGAAGAAGTCACGGAAATATCCGAAAAATCTTATTTAAACATTGGAAAGAAAGGGACAATGAAGTCCAAGTCTATGAACGTCTTCCCCCAGGAAAAGACTATACAAAATTAATGGGAATGAGCAAGTTTTGTCTGTGTCCGAGTGGTTGGGAGGTCGCTAGCCCGAGAGAGGTTGAGGCGATATACGCTGGTTGTGTACCGGTGATCATATCGGATAATTATTCATTACCATTCAGTGATGTGCTTAATTGGGATTCCTTCTCGATACAAATCCCTGTTTCCAGGATAACAGAGATCAAAACCATTCTACAGAGTGTCTCTCTCGTAAGATACTTGAAGATGTATAAGAGAGTCTTAGAGGTGAAGCAGCATTTCGTGTTGAATCGTCCAGCTAAACCCTACGATGTGATGCATATGATGCTTCACTCTATCTGGTTAAGACGACTTAATCTTAGGCTTGGTACATAGTATATATTTTTTGTTTTGTTACAAATAAATATTAAGTGTCTAAATTCATATGAGTTACTAGCTTTGTATTATTTCTATAAATTTGCATAGTTCTCTCTTGTAAATATATACACAGCAACAAATACAAGATTAAAGAGTTTTATATTAATAAGAGAAACAAAGCATTTGTTATTCTTGTTCTAACTTGTTCTTTTTTTTCCTAGTTATTGTGTTCCATTTTGAACTATTCTTTGAAAACGTTATCAATACATCTATCCATATATACAAACTTTTTGTGAAAATGTTTTTTTTTATAATCGATGTAACCCGATTTTTTTTTTTAATATTTTCTTAAAATGTTTCCTATTTTAAGAAACCTACAATGTCTCTCTTACTTCTATTAGCATCTATTTAAAAAAAAAAAAAAAATTCTAACCATATATGAATACTGTATATCTTTGGGATTGAGTTAAGATCTAAGAATATCCCTAAAATCTTTGTGGAATGTTGTTACATAATTCATAGATTCCATGATTAATGATTTCATTTACTTGGTCACAAAGGGATGGTTTTAAATAATTAAAATTTCTAATCATATGACAGTTACATTCTGAACCAATGAAAGTTGAATTGAGGAGTGTTTGTACGTGATAATGATATAAACTTGTTTTTTTCCCTTTCTGGTCATTATCTCATAAGTGGTATTTTACTGAATATAATGTCTATTAGTTAACTTTGAGCCTGGGAGATACTTGGTCATATGTTAGTGTCTTGCCTAGGAATGAACATTTAAATCTTAGAATGTAATTGTTAGGGAGTTGGATTAGATATGCATCCTGACCTTCACCTGAAGTGGTTTTAGAATCCTTAATTTGCCTTGTCTGTCTTATTCGATAATTAATTACTTATTAGATTCATTAATTTTGCCTATTTTAATTGGCTTTTCTTTGTTGAGTAGTATCTTTTGTTGGTTTGGATTACTAGTCCTTTATATATAATATTTTTGCATACTTCAAAAAACAAATCAGACCTCAAGGAGCCATCCCTAAAATCCACGGATACATAGCCAAATGTATGACACCATATCTTTTACAACTTTTAGATAATATGTTGCAGCGGTTTTGGTAAAAAACAAAAGAAAAATGTTTAAGCTTCTTGAAGTGTTCTCTGTTTACTTTCATATCCTTTTGTCATTTTCACTATTTCTTAGCAACCCGTTTCTGCACTTTCCTCAACTTACCAACTTTTACAGCTTCCTGTAGAATCCAAAATTGAAGTTATAATCAAATATGTATGATGGTTCGTCATAAAATATAGATCACAGAAGAAGAAGCTTACTTGTATATTCCCTATGTCACGTAATGGTTGTTTGTTTGCGTCTTTGTCGTCATGGCTAATTCCAGCAGGTTTCTTACCATCTACTGGTTGCATTGGTTTATTGGGTTTTACATTTTCTTCTTCTCTGTTGCTACATTTGGAGGCTATGCAGCCACAAGAGTCCCCACATCCGCTTCCATTTGCCCTGCATTTGCAACTTTTGGTCTTGCACAGAGACTTTTTAGTGCAAGAGCAACACACCTCTGCTTTGCTCTGCTCCTTTTTGCAGAGTGTTTCCTCAGAAGTTTCCGGTTGAGATGGCTCTGAGGTTGATTGTTCGTCAGTATTCTTGCTGGTAATAGAGCGTTCAACTGGTTCGCCCTGGTGAACATTTGGAATTGATTACAAACAACAAAAAGGTGGGTTTGGTTATTAAGGTATAAAATTAAACAATTAATTCCAGATTGGTAACCTGAACTTTATCTGTTTCACTGAATTGGGATTTCGTCATTTCCATCTGGCTGACCAGAGTACTCAGTTTGTTAAATTCCTCTTTAAGTTCCTTCAGTTCTGAGTCCATTGGAGTATGGTTGATTTGGTTGTCACATGATGCAGAGCTAAATAAAAGAAGCAAAGATAATCAATCACCTAAGAAAACACAATTTCAGGCTACAACAAAGGTTTAGATACGATCAAACTTACCATGAGCTTTGATCTCCCTCAAATTCTGCCTTCAACACACCTGCCTCTAAGCTGAACCTTTTGATCTCTTCCGCCATTCTGATAAAAATAGTAAAGAACAAATAATTTCAGACTACTAAAGTAATATGAAGTTTTATTAGTCACGCAGAGTTGCAATAGCAAAAAGAAAGGGATATAAAATCCCACAATTTCCCTTTTGAAAGCTTACTCTTTCATTTGGCGTTCGTAATCAGAATGGATTTTATTCAACTTCATTAGTAGCCCTGAATCATTGCTAGACTCCTGCACAACCAGAATCAGAAACCTTTTGGAGTTCCAACTTGTAGAAATCAATACACCGCCGCATATATTATGGAATATCAAGAGTCTATATCTTCCTGTGGAAGTGTAAGGTACCAATGCTAAAGGTCCTAAATAAAGAATTCAAGAAAATAGTGCAGTTGAAAGCCTACGTAAAACTTAACCAATTGCTTAAATTCTTGATGAAACTAAGATGTTACATTGATGTTGAGGCTCAGGTAATACCTGAATCCCGGAGCTTGTTCCTTTTGATGGGCCTGGAAATATAAAAAGAAGACACTTAAACAATTTAGCAAAAGAAACAAGGAAAAAAAGGAACGGTTACTAGCTATCTGTTATAGTGTTATGTGACCTTTATTATTTTTGTTGGAAGAAATCTTTTTAGATTGAAGCAGCATTTTTAGGCGCTTCAATGCTGTCAAGGCTTGTGTATTCTTCAGCTGCAAAATCTGAGGAAAAGAATATAGAAATTAACAAGCCACATGGACACAGTAAACCACGGTTGCTGAAATATACATATAGCATAGTACAATCAGTAGAATATATACCAGCTTCTGGCGATTGTTCAAAGCTGACAGGACATGTTTCTCAAACTCGCTTTTCCTTAGCTCTTTTTTGAGCTGTTAGAAGAGAGGCACAATTTAATTAAAAGCCTGAGGTATCATATGAGGGAAAACTAGATCTATCTAGGTTAAAAAGCACTAGTCAAGGCAATCACAATTGTCTACCAAATGTAAGAAAAAGCCATATGTGCAACAAATATTTCAAATTCAAATTTAAACTAAATCATGGGGACTTCAAGAACGTTTATCAATGATAGATAAGTATAAATCAAGTAAGGCAGGTAACCAGATTATTAACTATCATTCATGTCCATCTGGACTTGACTGCATTATAATGTAACCTGAAGCGGGAATCTACAACTTCATGATTTGACATTAACTCATAAACCATAGAAAATGTATAGATATTAGACCTGCTACTCTCTTTACCTGAAGAACTTCCTTTTCTAGTGAAGCTTTCAATAGTCTGAAGTGCATAGAGTCTAGCTTGATCTTGCAGTGCAACTTAACCTGAAGAATAGTCACATCTCACAAAAGTAAAAACCCAAAAGAAACTGCTGCATTTTACATGGAACTTAACAATATTTGCAACAAGATGCTTACTTTTTGTGCCTTTAATTTCTGGACTTCGCCATCAAACTGCTTAACAGAACTCTCAGTTTTATACTTCTTTGTTGAGCACATAGACCGCAAACTTGACTTACTCCTTGAACTCATACCCTATACAAGTATTAAGGTTACAAATGTGCATGGTATAGCATAAATGTCCTTTTTAGAACTGAAACCTGAAAAAAAATTCACCTCCTCTTTTGTAGCAAGAGACTTCTGAGAACACTCTCTGCTTGACTGTAACGTACCAACAGAAGAGCCAATTGAAACATCAGCCAATTTTGATCTTAGCTCTTCCGCATCACACTGCCAAAATCGAAAACAATAATTTCAAGATGATTCTAGACATCTAATCAAAGAACATCAGTATACTTCATTTTTTAGGATCCATACAGATATATGAAATGCAGGACTAATCAAAATCATAGCAGTACTGATTCCAGATATACCAACAGATAATCTAATGCCATTATCATCAAACACTGAACAATTTCACACTTCTCTAAGAAATTTTCTGCAAAATTGGAAACCGAAGCGACGAACATCATCCATGAATTGAACTCTAAGCGAAATTTTCGAGCAAAATCGCTGCTCCAAAAGAAGCAATTCTAGATTTGAAAATACAAGAAAAAATTCAAAAAACAAAGTGGGGGGAAACCTTAAGAGCTTCGTTCACGGACTCCAGATCTCGAATCTTCTTCTCGTAGAGTTTCTCGGAATCGTCTCCGTGAGATGAATCCTTTGATCGGAGATTTAGCTTCTTCGTCATATCCGGCGATGAGTTCTTACTTTCTCGATGCGAGTGAAATGAGCCGAACAACGCTCCTTCGTCTCTCTCTTTCTCTCCTAATTGGTGAAAAGGTTCGGAGAGAGGACGTATTTGAATTTACTATTTTTTCAATTATTTTTATTTGCATTATGGGCCTTAAATAACGAAAGCCCATCTCATTTTCTAAAACTCAAGCCCACCATTTTCTAAATTTATCCTTTTTCTTCAATTCTCTACTTTGCTAAAAAGGGCTCACTAGTCACTATACATCACTCATCAGGATTCTTTTTACGAAACATGAGGACCCTCTTGACGAGAAAGAAGGTTTAGGGTCTTGTTCTTTTATGCATATGTTTTGGGTTCCACACTTTTAGGAGGGGTACTCAGTGATTGAATTTAAAAAAATTCAATTGAACAAACAAAAAATAGCACATTTTTTGAAGTATTTAAAGATTTGAATGTTTTTTCTATCCAAATGACACTATAAAACTCCAAATTGTTTCTTTAGATTTTTTAGTGTAACATTTCTTTTGAATGACATAACCATCGAAGTTGTAATATTCCGGTTTTAGAAAATATGGTGATGTATATAAAAAGATTTTAAAAATTTGATTTGGTCACCTATGTCACTAAACTACACTTATCATTTTGGTCAAACATCTAAAGAGAACTCCACAATTATCCATGCTTGAGGTGAGAAATTTTCAAGATGAGTGATATACCGAGAAGTGATTATCGGTATTGTCCTAGTGAGGACAAAACACAGAGAAATATCACGTGGTGATTTGTAGGATCGGTAAACAAGTCTTTCGAGCATCCCGAACGTAGCATACCAGCCGTCGGATAAAGGTGGACTCACGGACCGAGAAAAGATGTGGGATCCACTAAGAGGTGGCGGTCGGAACATTACAAAAGCTATTCTAATACTGAATAACCCTAACACTTGATAGAATTCAAAAATCAATAAACTGAATAACACTATAATTTAAAGAATTTTTGGAATATATAAGTAAATAAAGTAGGAATTATATGAAATGTTTCATGAAAACTTCCTTCCGTTTTTCTCATGTATAAATGTCAGAAAAGTCATCTTTAACCGATTTCAAATAACTTTTAGGGGCAGAAGTAGTTAAAGGAGTATGGAGGTCATATGACACCCATAGAATTTTTAAATTTAGTTACTTTTTGACTAAAATTTTAAACTGACACCAATACAATAACTAAATTGACCCCTATGATTTTTTTAATTTTTTATATATTTTGACATCCGTAAGTACACGTTCTAGCTTCACCACTGATGAGTTTGATCCACCATTGAAGACGCTAAAATCAAA
Source organism: Turritis glabra (assembly GCA_900406565.1). Classification (NCBI taxonomy): domain Eukaryota; kingdom Viridiplantae; phylum Streptophyta; class Magnoliopsida; order Brassicales; family Brassicaceae; genus Turritis; species Turritis glabra. The sequence continues at coordinate 1,651,548 of OVBN01000192.1, forward strand.
ATCGAGACTGTGATGATTGGCATACTTCCGAAACAATCTCCTCTGCCACACAATAAGAAAGGCCTATAGATGGAAAATAAAATTACACAAACACTAATTTTGTTAAATATGGGCTACGGACAACCAATGCACATTGATTTATTTATTTATTTATTTGAATGTTAAATTTATTAATCAAACAAGGAATAAAAGTTATTTACAACCAAAAACATTGAGTAACAATAAATAGATCTTTAGTAAATAGTGACAAACTCTTTTAAAAACTGAGACTAGAAGCAAAATCTAGATTGTTTGAGCACTGAACATGCAGTTGTTGTCTGGAAGCATAATCCAGATTATTTCTTATACGATGCTTTGTATAAGAAAAAGGCAACGTGCGGTTTATATTACCCTTATAATGTTATATTTTAATTATTTTCTATCTTTATTTATATTAATATATTTAAGTTCTCTTTTTTTCGGCAAAATATAAATATATTAATTGAAATGTGAAGTTACAAAGTCTTAAACCAAAAAAAAAAAATTACAAAGTCATTATGTAAAACATCACTTAACCATATTAGTACAAATATAGAATCTCAAACAACAAAAAAAAAAAAATTCAAGTACTCTTTTAAGTACCAAAATAGTAAAGTATTCAAATAATAATTATATTTGTATATTAAAATCATAAAATATCTAATTTTATAAAAGAAATTAATAATTAAAAAAAATTAACATTTTGAAACGAGGGAGATATTAAAATTTATACTTCGTGTGCGAAGACATAACTACGTTTTAAAAAACATATAAACGCTTGTCATGATCCAAGAGATTTTTCAAGAGTAGACATACATCTAAGAATTTGATTGATAATATACCAAATAAGGCCTTGATTCTGAAAATAGGTAGGACTATGGTCCCCCTTGTCCAACGCATGTGTTTTGTACCATGCTTCTTCTTCACCTACCCACTTCTCTCAATTCCATATTTGTGTGTATTTAAAGAAATTTAGTGGAGGTATTTTTTTCTTTTACTTTGGCTACCGTAAATTAAAAAAATAATAGTTTTCACTTTTGGCCTTTTGGAAAAATTTGTATAACATTATAAATATGTTAGATCAAAAATAAGTTTTGTTTCCAAATTTAACACATCATCTTTAAAGTTTCAAAAATACCACAAATTGAATATAAAAAATATATTTAATTTTGGACGCGATTTTCAAAATTGCCTAAAAAATAAACCCTATATCCTAAAAATTAAACCTTAAATCCAAAATATTAAGTTCAAACTCAAAATTTTAAATTATTTTAATGCTATTTTGGGAAATTTGTGAAATGTATGCTATAATTGTCTATAAAACTTGTTTTAGTGTTATTTAGTGTTATTCTAGGGCATTTCTCAATTTTAAATATATGTTTACTGTCCAAAATACTATATAACTTTATTAATTGATCCCTTATTTACGGACAACTAAAAATATACAGTATGATCAAAGGTAACTATCAAAGTCAAAATATAAATAGATAAAAAAAATAATAAGTAAAACGAATACAGAAGAACTAAAAAAAAGGTTTTAACTTCATAAAACAGCTGGATTCTCTTTAACACAAAAAATTTTTGTTCAAAGCCTGACATTATTTTACTATCAATTAATACAAAATTTATATAAAGTTATATAGCAATAAATCAAATATGAGTTAGTTTTATCAACTTTCTAAAAAGGTTATCTTACGTACTACTTCTTATTCCTTAAATATATTGTTTAACTTTTCAAAAATAAATTTTCAAGGTAAAATATATTAGAAAAATATGTACGTATCATAAGAAAATTAGGTGGAGTAACCTAAATGTGGACCATACTTAAGGAAGTGGGAAAAATGAGTAAAGCCCTATCTTTTCCAAAAACCATTAAAAAAACTTTGACCTTTTTATAAGGGATTTAAAACCATGAGTTTTTAATAAATGGTAAAAACTTTCAATATCAACAAAACATAAAATGAGAGAATGCACTAATTTTATCACACATGAATTCTTAGTTGTTTTGCAATACTACATAGTTGATAATTTGACAATGAGAAAGTTGAGGTCTTCGATTGAGTCAAGATGAAAACGAATTTGGAGGAGAAAGGTGAATATCGAGAGAAGTTATAAACAATGAACTTGGGAATCCAATCTCAATTCGTCAAAAATCAGATCCTTTTCTTAAAAAATGTGGTTCTATTCACCTATTTTTTTTTTTTTTTTTTACTAGTGGTCAACACTAATCATTGAGCATGAGTAATTTCATAAGATATTTTGAAGTATAGATGTCCAATTCTCTTAAAAAATACCTCATGACAATTAAGGATTGGTCCAAATCCTGATTATAGATCGGGCAAGAGATGCATTTTGTTGACTGCTACATGTTTGACAACATTGTTGCTTAGGCGTGTTATACTTAGGAGTGTGGGCCTAAGCAACAATTAGCCTTACCTAAATGAATGAGTTAATGTTATTTCTTTGATTATTGAGCTGCTTAGGCATGTTAAGCTGAGAGTATGGGTCTAACAAATATTAGCAGGCCAAAACCGATAAATCAAGTGATGGCTAAAGAGATTCCTCTAATCTAAAACACGTGGCACTAAGCGATTAGTCTAAGTTTTGGAGTAAGTACTTGTGAACATGGTTGATCGAGAATTTGCAATTAGGCAACCCAGGTGGTGAAATGTATTTGATATTTTTAATTAGACTAAGGCACGATCAAGTGTGGTTATGGTACATTGTTTTGTAAGGATCATATCGCGTGGATGATATGAGAGGATGATCGCGATGATATAAGAGAATAATATGCAAATAAGATCTATAACTAACAAGGCGATTGAAAAAAAAGAATGATGAAACTCGGGTTCATAAAGAAAAGGGATCCAAGCTGTGAGTGACACATAATCCGAATCAACCATCTATTTCTTATCCTTAATGGATGCATGTACTTGTGTAAGGATAGGATGTTCAATGCGTGGGATAGAAGACCAGGATAGTCATGATAGATAGACTAAGTTTTTGTTATGTATGTAAGTAGGTCTGGACATAAAAATCAGAAGCGAGTATCCGAATTGGAAGCGACCCGAAAAATTTGATCCGAATCCGAATTTGAAATTTTAGATTTACTTTATTGGATCCTAAACTTCTCTATCCAAAAACTTGAACCTGAACCCGACCGACTCTGAACCCGAAAATATCTAAGATATAAGTACATACTAATAATTTAGGATCCGAATAACTGAATTTTTTACTCGAATACTCGAATTTTTATTCGAAACTCAAATTTTTACCCGAAAACCCAGGTATTTACAAGATAATTTCTGGGTATTTGGGTAAAATTTCGGATATTTGGGTACCCGAAAAAAATTGGGTTTTTAGCAGTTTTGAAAATCTATATCCGACCGACCCAAACCCAAAAAGATCCGAACCGAAAACCAAACCGAATTTTTACATTTACCTTAATGGATCCTAAACTCTACCTAAAAGACCCAAATCCAAACAGTTCTTATCCGAATCCGACCCGAGTATCCGAATGTCCAGCATAAATTATAAGTTTATGAGCATAAGGTTGGTAAAAGAAAATGGCTTGAAATAGTGTTCACGAGTCCTGATCAGATTTTTTTTTTGTCAACTGATATTATGCATTCATAAAACCATTGGGTTGGGATATTTTTTACATAAATGACTTGAGCAGGTTCAACCCTAACGTGTCTAGCTAACTTATCTGCTTTGACATTTTCTTTGCGACTAACCAACTTCAATGAGAAAAAATCAAACTCCTCCTTGTCGCTTCTGATCGCTTCGAGATAAGTGAAGAAAGCTGGCCATTCGTTTGGAAAGGTTACCATCTTCAATAGATCGGAACAATCTGTGAGGAAAACTACCTCCCGCCGTTCTTGACCAATCATACATCTCATCGCCCAGACTAAAGCTTCAACTTCTGAATGAAGTGATGTTAAACTTCTGCGAAAATTTGCGGCTCCCATGTAAGTAGTCCCGTGGCTTGGCTGCGAACAAAACCACCCTAAACCGGAGAACTTGTCATCCGCTTTCCATGACCCGTCTATAAAACACCGATATACATCATTCCGTAAACTACACATTTCTCCTCGCACCAAGCCATCCTGTAATTGAAAGCCACTGTTATCCTGTGGTTCTATATTGCCCTCCTGCTGAGTACTTGTCCAACCGCGAGCCTCTGATTCTGCCAGTTTTATGACCTCTGGTGGACTTCTATCCACATTTTCATATAGCTTTTCATTCCGTGCTTTCCAAATATACCAGATTATCCATGGGTACATGTAAATATTTGAACCCGGTGGTGTATGCCAGAATAAATAGTCTATATTAGTGTAAACTGATTCTGAGGGAAATACGTCAACCGCAGTTGGTATTTGTGAAAGAGCCCAGGTCTGTAGAGCTGGTGGGCATTGGAACAGTGCATGATTTAACGATTCCACCTCTATCCCATATCTTGTACAAGTTGTATCACATTGAATACCTCGTTTCCGTAAATTTCCTGAGACCGAAACACTACCAGTAAGCACCTGCCACATGAAGTGTTTTAATTTTGGTGGACACTGTACTTTCCAAGTATGAGCCTGTAATGCTTTTAAGCTCGGTTGTGAGCCTGCAACCATGATATCGCAGGATTTTCCTAAACACATTGTATGATAACCCGATTTAACCGTATAATTTCCGGATTTTGTGAAGTGCCAACCAATTGTATCTGCTCTGTTTGATGAACCCAAAGGTAACGCACTGATTATTTCGGCGTCATTTGTTGTAAATGTAGCAAAAATCTGCTCCAAATCCCACGTGTTTGTCCGAGAGTTTATTAGGTTTGCTACTCGGAGTTCTGAATCATAGGTAGAACCGTTACTTATAGCTAGCCTCGGGAATTGAGCTGGTATCCATGGATCCTTCCATACCAGAATGGAGTTTCCGGAACCAACTCTTTTAATTAGTCCTTTATTAACCAGAGGGCGAGCATATACTATACTCCGCCATCCATAAGAAGGGGAATAAGATTTAATCGGGTCCAAAGGTGATGATTTCCTAAAATATCTGCCTTTGAAGACCCTCGCAAATAAAGAGTCAGGAACCAATATTAACCGCCAAAGTTGTTTTGCTAGAAGAGCTGAATTAAAATCTTCCACATTCCTAAAACCAATCCCACCATTATATTTAGTCGAACATAGTTTATCCCATGCCATCCAATGCAGGCCTCGTGTTTGACCGTTTGTATTCCACCAAAAATTAGCTATCGCACTGGTTAGTTCATTGTAATTGATTTCGGTAACCGAAAACAAGACATGACATAGGTGGGTAACGCCGCTGCGACCGCCTTTATCATTATCTCTTTCCCCCCTTTGGAAAAAAACTTTGCTGACTAGCCATTTATCCTAGTTTGGAGTCTATCTTTCACATAAGAGAAGATTTTCGTTTTTGATCCACCCAAACTTTCTGGTATACCCAGATATGACTCCATACCCCCTATCTTTGTAATCCCCATATCCATCTTTATTTCCGATTTTAGAGTGTCATCTACTTTCCTACCGAATTGTATTGATGATTTCTGAAAATTTATTTGTTGACCTGAAACTTTCTCATATTGCTGTAGAATTCCTAGGATCACACTGCCCTCCAGTTTTGTGGCCTTACAAAAGAACAAACTGTCATCTGCAAACAGTAGGTGCGTAACTGGTGGACTAGATTTTGCCACTTTTAATCCGGTAATTAACTTCTGCCTCTCGGCTGTCCTGATGTTGGCAACCAGTACCTCCGTGCACAGAATAAAAAGGTACGGTGATAAAGGATCCCCCTGTCGGAGCCCTCGCTCGGGTCGTATCATTCCTCTAGGTTGCCCATTGAGTAGAACTCTATATCGTACTGAGCTAACACACCACAATATCCAAGAGATCCATAGTTCACAAAAACCCATTTTTCGGAGCAAATGCTCAATAAAACTCCACTCTATCCGATCATATGCTTTACTCATATCCGTTTTAATTGCCATGAAATTACCCTGACAGGCAGGGTTTGTTCGAAGACCATGAAACATTTCCTGAGCTATAAGGATGTTGTCTGATATCAACCTTCCTTCCACAAAGGCCGACTGTGTTTTCGATATCAACCCTGGTAACACCTTCTTTAGTCTTTGACAAAGGACTTTCGATATAATCTTATATCCCACATTACACAAACTAATGGGTCTCAACTCCGTCATATGTGTAGGTCTATCTACTTTCGGTATCAGACAAATATTTGTCAGATTCAGCTGGTTATCGAAAACGCCATCTTTTAAAAAAGAATTGACCATGAGCACCAGATCCGATTTGATAATGTTCCACGCTTTCTGGTAAAACAAAGCCGTCATTCCATCCGGACCTGGAGCTTTCTCCGGATGCATCATGAACAAAGCTGCTTTAACCTCTTGTTCAGTCACCAGTGTCGTCAACCTAGCATTTATGTCATCCGTTATCACATGCTTAACCTCCTGTAATGTATCCGTAAATTCCACAGGATTTGTGGTTGTGAAAAGATTTCGAAAGTACTCGACAGGAATGTTTGTTATGCTCTTTTCCTCTGTAACCCACGTTCCATTGTCAGCCTGTAGACCGATTATCCGATTTCTTGCTCTTCTCTGTTTTGTTAAGGCATGAAAATATTTCGAATTGTGATCTCCTAGTCTCATCCATAAGTTTCTACTTTTTTGTTGCCAATAAACTTCTTCTTCCCGATATGCCTCTCTCAATTTACAAGTTAAATCCGTTATTTCTGCAGGTAGCCTCATGTCATTTGCCTGAGCCACTGAAAGTGTTCTTTCAGCTCCTCGATTCTCTGTCGTCCAAACGGTATTTGACTTCTCCGCCACCTCGAAATTGCTGTCCTACAATTAGCTATTTTATTCATAAACCTTCCAACACCCGATCCTTCCTCCGATCTCCATCCTGCTGAAATTGCTTCTAGAAAACCATCTTGACAAATCCATTGTTTATCAAACTTAAAATTTTGATTGCCTTTGTGAATTTTCCGTGCAATATTTACTAATACCGGTTTATGATCCGAAGTTATCATTGGTAAATATTCAACAAAAGATTTACTGAATAAGTCATGCCAGTCCTCATTGGCTAGAGCTCTATCTAGCCGACACCGAATTGGTTTTTTATCCCTCCAGCCACGCCAAGATAATTCATCTCCAAGCGACGGAAACTCAATAAGTCCACAATTCCGTATCATTAAATTGAAAGGGGCAAAAGTCAAACCCTCCTTAGTTTGCCCCCTTTCTTTTCATGATTGCCTTTAATTTCATTAAAGTCACCTACCATTAGCCATGGTGAATCTCGATTTAAACCCATCCTGATTAATCTTTCCCACACTTGTTCCCGAAATTTTGGAACCGGATCACCGTACACAAAAGTCATAAATACTTTTTTTTCCATTAACTAATGCTTCAATATCTATTAATCTATTAGACTCATAAATAATTGAAACTTTAAAATCTTTATTATAAAATAAAGCTAAACCGCCACTACAACCCACCGGATCAACCGTTCTTAAATTACTATAACCAAAATGGCTTACAAATTTTTCCATGAAAGAATACATTTGTTTAGTTTCCGAAAGAAATAAAAAATCTGGTTTATGAATTTTCCATAAGTCTCGAAGATACCCGATAGTCGCTTTGTTCCCCATACCCTGACAATTCCAACTTAGTACTTTCATTTATCCTGTGGTGGCTTTGGTGGCTTGGCTCCACCCATCTTACCCTTTACCGGTTCTGGGCCTTTTAGATTAATATCATTACCAATCGAAACCGTCTCCTTATTGGATTGTTTTTTCCTAGGAGTTGATAACATCTGCACATTTTTTTTCTTGGAACACACCCCTTTGAGTGTTATCCCTCCTTTCACTTTCTTACCCTTTTCCCCCTCCCTATTAGTTTCCTGCCCAATCACCATTTCCTCCGGGTCAGACATCACACCTGATGCAAGATAAGACAAATTATGTTCCTGTAGGACCATATCAGCCTTACCTCCAACTAATCCCACTCCACCAGTTTCCCTAGCCTCCATCCCCACTTTTTCAATTGGCGATTCCTGAAATCCGTAGTCCTCACCACTACCATCTGCAGCCTCCATCTCAGAATCGATCAGAACTGGCGAATTATTGGCTTGCCCTAACAGACCTTTGTTTTGCAACAAAACTTCCACATCCCACTCTCCCCCCCATCGGAATCTGTAGTCCCTACAGCCAGTGTGTTACCCACCTCCTTAGACGAGATCGCTGCATCGGCTTGCTTACCTAATTTCTCCAAAGTTTGAGCCAAATCAGCATCTACCCGCGTTTCATTCAAAAAATCGACCCCAATCATGCTTGTAACAGGAGACTGATTTACCAAACCCCTCAAATCGGAGATTTCACCCTTCTCTACCTCCACCGTATTCCTTTCAGAACTTTCCACCTCAGTAAAAAGAGCTTTTCTAACCTGTTTTGATTTCTGAATTTCTTTAACCTCCACCTTGCTTGGCGCCTCACTTACAGCAGCGACCTGACCCGGTTCCACTATCGCACCACCCTGCACCACGCGATGCTCATTGAGCTCCGCATAGCTCGCATATCTCCTATGCTTAGAGGAAGTCTCGCCATGGTGATATGATGATCGAGTCTTTACCACACCCGCCTGTTGCCCCTTAGTAACCTCAAGTCCACCCTCTTTTAGTGTCCCCCAGACTGTTTAGCTTTAGCCGGAGCTTTTAGTTTCCCTTCCTGACCGTGACTTCTCCACCTTTCATTCGAAACAGCGCCACGATAGCTTTGGTTTTTCGCTTCCTCCGTCATCTCCACCACCTCCTCTCTCAGGGCAGGCTTCGGATTCAGTTTTGGACAGTGAGCAACATCATGACACAGACTGTGGCACATCTTGCACACCCCAAAAAGCCTCTCATACCGTAACTTAACAATTGTCTCCTCGCCATTACCGAACTCTATCACCGTTTCAAAACACAAGGGCTTCAAACCATCGACCGTTACCTGGACCCTTCCTCCATTGATATCCACCGCCTCCACCACCCCAAGGGCCCCACCAATGTCCCTAAAAGTCGGCTCAGCCCAGAATTGCAGTGGCACCCCTAAGACTCGAATCCAAAACTTGATAGTTGAAGGATAATCAGGATCAACTGTGGGTTTCCACTTCACCATCGAAACCATCCAATGATCAAAGTGCACCGGTTCCATCCGTAAGACCTCCGCTATATCCGATTCATCATCGAAGTCGAACTGAAACTTACCCAATCCCAAGTCCGCCCCCATTACTTTGCCTTCCAGCTGCCATATCCGTGGTAACATAAAGAGAAGCGACTTCATGTCTTGCTGGCGAGGGTTCATGCACCTTCCAATCACAGTTTTGGAGTAGCCAGCGATTAGAGCCGAGTTGTCAAAGGCGGAAATCTTGATCCTTCTCATCGGCATCTTCCCTCCAAGCCTCTGTTCACCACCACTCTTTCCCATGAGGTTGCTCTGCGACATGACAAGAACTCCAAACCAGAGGGTAACCAATAAAAACTGAAGAAAAAGAAAGATAGTCTCACAGAAATTCACACAATTGCAAGGTTGTGAGATCGAAAGGTGAGTGTTATATGAGGTTGTAGACAATAAATAACCTCCCAAATCCGATCAATCATTGTATCCTGCTCCCGAATCATCGCCGTATATTTCCACATTGAATACCGAATCGCATATACACTTAACATTTGAAAACCGCCCGTCCTTCCGAGAATGGATCCGCCGCGATTCTTCGAATCCCAAGAAACCAAAGTCTGAGATGAGAAAGGTTTTAATCTGTCCTCCACTTTCCTTTCCCAATCTGGCCTTTGAATACACTCTGATTGCTTAACCAAATCACCATATACTCCGAGATCTTGAAATCCCTTTGTTTCCCGATCCCCTGAGTCCTCCCAATTTGCCAGTATCTTCATTTTTCTTTCCCGAATCACTCTCGTTAAAACCCAATATGACGACCAAAACCCTTCCTCCAATCGTATATTCCACACCATAAATCCTCTCTTTCTTTTCCCTGTCCTGATCAGATTGATACCCGAAAAATCATCTTTAACAATTTTACATTAAATTTAAAAATTGAAAATCAGTAATTTAAAAATACCCTGCCTGAAGTGTTAAAAGGCGGACTTTTCAACGAAGGTTATATTGTTGTTGTGCTAAGGTTAAAAGTATAGAAACGCTTTCTCACATTTCATTTCAATAAATATATAGTCGCCTCCCCAGTTTCAGAATTGCGTCTGTAGTATTTGGGTTTCATCAGAGCCTCACCAACCCCACTCGACGGAGTCTCCAACGCCTTCGTCTTTCTCCACTCTCACCAACTTCTGATTCAGATCTCCATGATGCAGAGCTCCGCCGTGTTTTCTCTCTCTCCGTCGCTCCCTCTCCTAAAACCACGTCGGCTCTCTCTTCGCCATCCCGTAGTAGCCGCTTCGTCCTCCTCTTCAAACCTCAACGATCTCAACATTTCTCCTAATGTTGTCTCTATTCCTTCTTTATCTCGTCGATCTTGGCGTCTCGCTTCATCTGATTCGCCTCTCCGAGCTTGGTCCGGTGTCCCTTCGTCGATCTCACAGTCCCTCGACATGAATCGTTTCAAAACCGCCGCTACTGCAGTTCCTGAAAGCGCTGACGAAGGAGAGAAGAATGGGAAATTGACGAAGATACTAGAACTTGGCTTGTTGTTTGCTATGTGGTACCTTTTCAATATCTACTTCAACATCTACAATAAGCAGGTACTGTTTAATTCTCCTGCTTATTGTATCTGACTCCAATGTTTCGCTTTCTCTACATGCTTGATTTAGTCTCAAAATTCACTGTTTTATCGGCTTTGATTCGGTACGGATATGAGTATAGGATGCATAATTCAGAATTCTGATTATATCTTACTCTCACTGGATATAGTGAATTAAACTTTTCAGAATTTAAAAGTTTAGATGCCTCTTTGTGTTTAATCGTGTTTTGATTAGCTTTGATGAGGATGAACAATTTAGAAATTTGATTATATCTTAATAGCCATATGTAACTGGGGAGAGATTTGTTTCGCTGCTTTCTGATTTTTTTTTTTGATTCTGGGAGAACCAATACTAGTTTCTTGTTTCTTTTGATTCCTGCAGGTTTTGAAAGCTCTACACGCCCCAATGACTGTCACTTTGGTTCAGTTTGCCGTCGGTAGTGTTCTCATTACTATCATGTGGGCTCTTAACCTGTACAAGAGACCGAAGATCAGTGGTGCTCAGGTTTTTTTTTTTTGTTTTTTTTTTGTTTTTTTAATGGAAACTGTTAATTCGCTTAAAAGCTTCTTGTTGTGGAGATATGTCACTCACTTTGATATGTTTGCCTTGATAGCTAGCGGCCATCTTGCCGCTTGCGGTTGTGCACACACTTGGTAATCTGTTTACGAACATGAGCCTCGGGAAAGTTTCTGTTTCCTTTACTCACACTATTAAAGCCATGGAGCCTTTCTTCTCTGTTTTGTTGTCTGCTATGTTTCTCGGGGAGGTGAGCTCTTTTCTGATTTGTGTTTTTCTTTGACATCTCTTAGTTTGATTGATGCACTCATGTATATTGTCCTTCCGTCTGGACTAAGTTGCTATGAGTTTCTTGTTTCTATTATTATGATAGTTTATATTAGTCAACGCCTTTGTTTCGTTTGTGTAAAGTATAATTTATTTACCAACTTCTTCTTAGACGCCTACTCCATGGGTAATCGGTGCCATTATACCAATTGTTGGTGGAGTTGCACTTGCTTCAATTTCAGAGGTCTCATTCAACTGGTCAGTTTGTCGACGAGTATTGTGACATTTAAGTTGGTGATTATGTATACCTCTAATAACTTTCAGATATTTACTATGTTTACTTGTTTTGTGGCAGGGCTGGATTTTCGAGTGCAATGGCGTCAAACTTAACTAATCAATCCCGTAATGTGCTGAGTAAGAAAGTCATGGTTAAGAAAGATGTAAGTTTCCTGTGCGTGGATCAAATTTTCACTCAAAGTGTTTTGGAATAAAATAACTAAAACTTGATGTTGCGTCTGGGCAGGATTCTATGGACAACATCACCCTCTTCTCAATTATTACATTGATGTCTCTCGTTCTGATGGCTCCTGTGACTTTCTTCTCGGAAGGCATCAAGTTTACTCCTTCATACATTCAATCAGCTGTGAGTTTATTATACATTACAAAATTAGTTTTTGTATCCTTCACAAATGTTTCCAGTTCCTAACAACCCATCTCGGTTTTGCAGGGTGTGAATGTTCAACAAATATATACAAAGTCTCTTATAGCTGCACTCTGCTTCCACGCGTACCAGCAGGTGATGTTTTTTCTTACTGATTATGTTGTTTCACTTGAGCACATAAAGATTTTGAATGGACTTTTGTGAAATGTGGAAAATGCAGGTGTCATACATGATATTGGCGAGAGTATCACCGGTTACACATTCTGTTGGAAACTGTGTGAAACGTGTTGTGGTTATTGTGAGCTCTGTCATCTTCTTCAAGACACCCGTCTCGCCTGTTAATGCTTTTGGTAAGATCCAGTCTTATTCTCGGCTTCTGTGAATACGCAATCTTTTGGAGCTCATTGTTGTTTATTTTGCTCTGCTGCAGGAACTGGGATTGCCCTTGCGGGTGTCTTCTTATACTCTAGAGTGAAGGGTATTAAGCCAAAGCCGAAGACTGCTTAAGCAAATATCTGCTAATGCCTAATGTCATATCAGTCCCGCGCTTTGGATTTTTATACAATATCTCGAGCTGAAGTTTTCAGATAGATGGTTTTATTCTTTTGCGGGGTTGTTCACGAAGTTTCATCCCTTTTGAAGTTTTTCACTGCAGTCATTGCTTCTCTTAGAATTTATTATAAGTTGATTGTTCCCTTCTGTGTCTAGACAAATGCTAAACTCTTAAATATTTTACAGTTTTCCAAGAATAACTTGTCAACACATTCATTGGTGCTTTTAGTTTACACGTTACGGTTTATCTGTAGCACGTGAATTGGTCCTTCTAAGAGGATATGCTGTGGTGATAATAAGCACGGCTTAAACAACTCGTATTAAGGCTAAGTCAAGCAACACCATGCGTGCAGACTAAGGAGAAGATTGAATAAGTATTTGGGGATAGAGAAAGATACCTCTCGATTTGCACTGGTTCCGTGGTTCGCTCAAAATCAATGTTCACAATTCCATGCCTCTGAGAAATATGGGGTCGACATTTCAACAATATTTAGAATCCATTAAATGTTAGGGTTTTACTCTTTCTTCTTCCTCAAAAAGTTTTTGATTTTCTTCTTCATCTGATGTTTTTGTTCCAATCTGATAAATTTTCTCCTTCCAATTAGAGTTTCTGACTCTTGATTTGTTGAAATTTGTTTACGGAGAATTTTTTTTCCTTTTATTTAAGTCCAAGTGTCTATTTTCCTAGGTTTTAGTATTTTGCATCTTAAGAGATCTTTATATAGATCCACGTACAAATCGACTTAAACATAATTAAAAAGAAAAATACCAAAACTTTTATAAACTAAAAAGAGATAGGAAAAATTGTTGTTATCTTATTCCATAAAAGAATACAGAGTATATATAAGAATATAAAATTTGGAGAATAAATAGAACTTGAGGAACGAGTAAGTCTAGAACATTCTCGAACATGGGTCTAAGATGAATCTATAATGGGTATCCATCTAATGGGTTCATAACGCTCCCCCTTAGATGTCCATTATAGTAAAAATATTCTCAATGCGCATAAGATGTTGCCTCAATAAAAATCTTACCAGAAAAACACAATTGGGACAAAACCATAGTTAAGGGAAAAAGAGTGCAACTCGCTTTTACTCACCCTGATGAGTGCTTAACTTGGAATCTTCATGACGACGCACCCAAATGATGAACTTGTTTCTTGAAAGTAGCAGTTGCAAAGTGTTTTGAAAATATGTCTGCCAAAGTCTCACTTCAACGAATCTCTAGATAAAGTGCATCGCCATTCTTTTGCCGCTCATGAATCTTTCAGATGATTCATCTTGATCATCCTCTTTGTTTATCTCAATATCGTTAATGTATGATGTTCACTTGGTAGATTGATAGAATTTCATATATCATTGTAATGATAACATTTCTCAGGTGTCTATTATTTGCGTGTTCTTTGACGTCTCGTTAAAAACCTCGTCATAAAAAACCCCATGGGATAAAAAATATGATAAGGGAAAAAAGTACATCTACGCATATCATTATATTTCTCCCCCTCGGAAACATCTTCTTCAGGAGATGAATTCCGATCAAATACACTATCTCATTGAAATTATTAAGCATAACCTTAATGAACAATCTTTTCTTAAGATAGTCCACTATATATGAATCGCTTCAGGAGTTTTAGTGATGTTCAAATCATCAACATACACTACAATTATAACAAATCATTTCCTAAATCTACTTACATTAAATTATTTTGTACCTTTCATGTAAATATCATTATCGAGTGATCTTTTATCATATATTATTGCCATCGTATTACTTGTAATAATTCTGTAGAAGTTTTGATGATTTTCAAATCAAAATTTTGTTTGATCAATGTCTTTTGATAAAAGTTACATGGGTACACATTTACATGATTATACCCCATGTTACCTATTTTCTTTTTATTTGATCGAGTAGAGTTCCCGGGATCATAATTCTGATATCATTAATCTTTTAGAGATTATTTCCTTCAAGAATTTCATATAAATGTCATTATCCAATGTTCCATCTCTTATTGTAAGACTTATAAGATACCTAAAAGTATTGTCTTTGTGAGAATACATATCTTCATAATACATTTATTGTCTTTGTGAGAATTTTATTAATTTCACTATTTTTTTTCACATAAAGACTCATTTATCTTTCACTGGTATTACATTTCAGGTGCATGGACTACTAGTCCAAATATTTATCTGCATAATTATATGTCTATTTCTTTTTTTTTTCATTTTGGCCAGTCATTACTTTTTGTACAGTTTTAATAGACTTTCTTTCATAATCATCTCTTTTATCCATAATATCAACTGCTCATAGCATGCAAATATATTACGATGTCGTTTGCTTTTCGGTTCCATTTTATTCCAGACATGACATAACTAGTTAGATCTCTTTATTGTTTTTTTTTGTTAAGGATAGTAATACGAATATTTATTCTATATATTTTGATATAAAAAAAAAGTCAAGTACTTGAATGTTTCATCATGTTTATGTCTCTTCTAGAGATCAATTAGTTTCTTCCGGAGATCATTCAAAATATATTTTTTCTCCATCTGGTCATTCTCAATTTGTGCTACTTCTCTTTAACGAGGATGTTTATATTTGGAACAAATAGATCTACCACGCTTCATGCGATCTTTAAACTCATTAGTAGTTTGATATTGTCCTTCTGGGACATCAAGTATATTTGGAGCATTTAATTTACAGCTGGTATAATGACTTCATCACTCTAATTGAGTCAGCAAATGCGTCTGATGCGCTAAATTCTGTTATTTAATTATCTTTTGGACTTTAATGTACATTGTTTAGTCCGAGGATCATTAATAATTCAGTTCTAGTTATATTTTCCATCAACTGTTTACTTTCTCCCCCCCCCCCCCCCCCCCCCTCCGGGAATACTGACTCATTAAGATGATAGTCTGCCAATCAAACCTTACATAAATCCTTCTGGGATGGCTCTAAATACTTAGTTATCATTCATATCCAACATATATTATTATCTTCATTTGAGAGTTCATCTTAGCGCGCTATGGTGGAACACTTTTGACATTCAAAGATTTCAGATGAGAACTATTTGGTTTCTGACTGAAAACCAATAATGATGGGGAAACTATTAGTTATTTATTGGCTTGATGCGAATCAATGTTACTAAACCATTTTATGTATGAACATGAGCTTCAAGATGTTCAACACTTATCCTAATGGATATGCAATAATCAGACTTCAAACATAAATTTTGGACTACTCTTGTAATTTAATCACGAACTGTGCTTAATTATCAATCCTGCTATTTGTTTGATTTACAATTCAGAATTTACCCGAGAAATTTTCTAAGCCTAGCTTTCCTTCCATTGATTTTATTTCACTGCATATTTCATTTTACTAGACCAAAAACATACAGTCATTCTCTTGCTTTAGCTGATTACAAATCTATAATCTTTAGAGTATCATTGGTTTTTGTGCATCGACCCCGTATATACTACCTTGTTGTTAAGTGTATCGGGAAATTGTTTGATTTCACCAGTATCATTGGTCCTTGATGAAGATGTTAGATTCATTTTCTAATTGATTTGAAGGAAATCTAACGGTGCATTCAAGAGTTATACCTAATTTAGTGAAGACATGTCAGTCTGGCGAGTTGTTGCAGAGTTTGGACCTGGCGCGGTCTGATCGATCGAATCCGACCTTCTCGGCAAGGATTTCCTTTTCCTAATCCACTTAGGATTTCCTTTTTGTAAGGGGTATAAAACCCCATAGACCTAGACTTTTATTTTACAGAACATTTTTACACTTTCTTTTACGCCTCTTTGTGTTTTTGGGAGAGCTTTTCATCTCTTGTAAAGCAACTTCTTGGGGATTAGAGATTCATCCTTCTTGACACCTTGGAGAAGATTTCTAAACCCTTTATCTTGATTTATCAATTTTAATCATGCTTTCTTTTATATCTCTTTGTGTTTTTACTTCTGCTATGTTTGAGTAGTTTGCTTGTTAGAGTTAGGGTTTTACAGAGGTAGATGATGAATTGTTAGGTTGATGGATAGTTAGGATTGAATCCTTGGAAAAGTTCTTCATCTAGATTTGTTATTAATGTTGATTTTAGCTTAGCTACCTAGAATCTAATGTTAGGATTATTAATTGACACGAGAGTGTAATTAGTCTTCTTGAAACAATCTTAGATGAGCAAAATACCTTACTCGCAAAGATATTTGGTTTAGGGATTTTGTGAACATATCAAACTCGATATTTGTGCTTGTTTATTTTGAGGAATTTGCAAATACATTTGAGATTCCAAAACTTAGGCATAAATAATCTTTGCAGCGAGAGTTGGTTGATTTTACATTTGTGCTTTGAGTTCTAGAACTGTACTTAATTATCAATCATTCTATTTGTTTGATTTGTAATTCTGAATTTATCCGAGAAATTTTCTAAGCGTAGCTTTCCTTCCATTGATTTTATTTCACTGCGTATTTCATTTTAATAGACCGAAAACATATAATCATTCTCTTGCTTTAGCTAATTATAAATCTATAATCTTTAGAGTACCATTGGTCCTTGTGGATCGACCCCATATATACTACCTTGCGGTTAAGTGTATCGGAAAATTGTTTGATTTCACGAGAACTCCACCTTTTAATTCTAATGTTAAAAAACAACTTTCAAAGCCCAGTATTAAAAAAAAAAACCATTAACAAAACTAAATCTAAACACCAAGATAGCGAAACCAATTTCACGTATCATTACTGTGTGGTTGTTGCTTCTTGAAGTTCACTGATTGTTGTTCGAATCGGAGCCAACTTCTCGCTGAACTCCTTTTTCATGTCAGTTAGCTCTTTCATGAGGTGTGCCTTTGGTCATCCATGGCGTTCAAGATATTTGCGATATTATCAGAGTCTCCCATTGAATTCGACGGCTCTGTTACCAAGTTGTTATGAACCAAGTTGATTTAGTAACTGGATCCGTGATTGAAAGTAGAACGAAAGAAAGATTAAAGCAAAACTTCCCTTTAACTCAAATATCTTTTAGAGAATTAGGTTAATTGTTGATAGTTGGTTCTTTCATTAAGAAAAAGAGACCTTATATGAGCCACGATACATTGTGTAAAAAGGAAATAGCAAAACCTAATGTGAAAAGGAAAATTCTCAAAACCAATTCTAAAAATAAAAAGACCAAAACACCAAAATAGAAAACCAATGTGACGTCTGAAATTTCGTGCGATGATAATGTTATACCATAACATGTATCATCTTCTTTGTCCAAAATTTCATTGAGAAAGTCAATGGAGTCTAGAATTATAATTTATCTAACGAAGAGTATTTAACCGAGCTACCCAAAAGAAGGATCGAAAGCTACTTCCAAGATTACTACTAGTGATGTTAATATGGGTAAGCCCACCCCATTTAAGTCCACCCCATTTAAGTTCAACCCCATTTAACCTTAAACCCATATAAACCCATTTAAGTTTGAACCCAATTAACTCCGTCCATTTAAATTTTCCTGACCCATTTAAACCCATTTAGACCCATATATTATTGTTTTGCTGTAAACATTTGACTACCTATTAACTAATTAGTTAAATTTAATTAATAAATAATGATATAATTATACATATTATTTCGAAAAACATGATTTTGCGATTTTGACACAAAACACGATATTGTTGAAAAAAATTTTTTTGGTAATAAAGCACAAATTTAAGGTTTTGGCGGGAAACACATTTTTGCGGTTTAGCGGGAAAACACGATTTTACGGTTTTTGCGGAAAAACACGGTTTTGTGGTTTTGGCGGAAAAACGCGATTTTGTGAGAATATTTTTTTGGGTGGTAAACAAACATTTTTGCAGTTTTGCCAGAAAAATGTGGTTTTACGGTTTTTGCGCGAAAACACGATTTTGTGGTTTTGGCGGAAAAATGTGGTTTTGGCGGGAAAATGTGGTTCTGTGAGAATGTTTTTTGGGTGATAAAACGCAATTTGCAGTTTTGGCGGGAAAACACGATTTTGCGGTTTTGGCGAAAAAACACGGTTTTGCGGTTTTGGCGAAAAAACGCGGTTTTGTGAGAATATTTTTTGGGTGATAAAACGCACTTTTGCAGTTTTGGTGGAAAACACACAATTTGCGGTTTTGGCGAAAAAACACGGTTTTGCGGTTTTGGCGGGAAAACGCGGTTTTGTGAGAATATTTTTTGGGTGATAAAACACATTTTTGCAGTTTTGGCGGGAAAACACGGTTTTGCGGTTTTGGCGGGAAAACGCGGTTTTGCGGTTTTGGCGGGAAAACGCAGTTTTGTGAGATTATTTTTTGGGTGATAAAATGCAATATTTTTGCAGTTTTACCGGAAAAATGTGGTTTTACGGTTTTGGCGGGAAAACACGGTTTTGCGGTTTGCCCAAAAAAAACACGATTTTGAAGAAAATATTGTTTTTGTGAGAAAAAACGCGATTTTACGGTTTTAGTAAGGAACACGGTATTGCGGTTTTGACTAAATTATCTTTATTAAATATTTAATAATATTTTGTATTTTTTGTTATTAGGGTTTAAATGGGTACAATGAGTACCCATTTATTTGTGTTAAAACCCATTTAATAAATGTGGCTAATTGAGGTAACCCATTTAACCCCATTTAGTTTTTTTTCAAAAATGGGTTTAAATGAGCTTATTATCATAAGTCATACCCATTTAATAAGGGGGGGTCTATACCCAAATTAACATCACAAATTACTACATATCTTTTCAAAAAAAAAAATGTTTTGCTTTCTTATGAGAAAAGTTTAACGGTTTCTTGGTTTTGTTATAATGCTGGTTTGTTCAGAATTGTTCCCAAAACAATCAACTTAGGAGTCCTAGTTAGTGCAGAAGAAGAAGCAATTATATGCTAAGGCCAAGAGCTTTATGTACATAATCATGTATTTCTTTTTTTGTTTATCTCCTTTTTTTTCTTTTACATGTGATCTATAACATTGCTCCACATATTTCTGGTGGTGTTTTATGCTTAGGATCTAAAGAGATTGGTTATGCTAGACCAGATCTATGCTCTTCCTTTGTGCGCCGTCGTAAATTAATGTTCTGGTCTGGAGATTTGGATGACGCAAAAAAAAATCTGCCTTTTTGGTGTGCGAACAAAGGCCTCAACGAACGATCACAGAGGAATAGTCATTAGACAACCGCGAGGAGAATAAGTCTCGTAAAAAAATCTCTCACGCGAAGTGATCGAAGATACTCCAAAGTCGGTGCTGGCGTCAACATGAGCCTTCAAGCCTCTATGGAGGCAACATATATTTTCCTTGTGTGTTTGCGAAGATAAACACGTAGCTCCATTGTGTTTATCTTCGCAAACACGTAGATCCATTGTGGACTTTATATTTTATACAGGTTTTGGGTACTCACTGGGTTTTAACCATTAACATCCCTACTTGTGAGTATTTGAGAGTATTTGAGACTCCTAAAACCTGATTGGCATTAAAAACAAAACACATCAATTATCCACAACATCAGTTCGAGACACAGATGAATTTGACGATCAGTGAGTATGAGCTTCTCCCTGACCCTGATGCTTCAGATGATATATATTGCTTACCACCATTGGGTAGTCGATACCCACAAGAAGACTAACGGCCTATATATATATTGCATATATAGGATATGGAGAGCTTTCACTTGTTTCTGCACCTCCAGAGACCGCAGGTGCACATGTTGAGGCAGAACTGAGCCATGCACATGACAATTGTTTGCCTCTAATAAACCTACTCAAGTGGCTACTTTAAGCGTTTATTAGATTATGCTACAAGTGCATACCGTACGAGACTTCCTCCATCTTTTATATATAAGATTTTTATTATATATGAAAAAACAAACAAAAATTTTATTCAAAATTAATATCTAGAATTGTAGGCAACAGTGGAACTTATATTATATATAAAACTTTGAAATGAAAATAATGAAGTAGGATATTTATATTTAAGTGTTTTATAACTAATAACAATATATGTAACTGAAAATTTATATATATATGAAAATAAAGTTTAAGTGAACACTAATATTAATGTCTTTGTTTTGTCAAGCTTGGTAATATTTTGTCAATATCTTTAATTTAAATTTAGGGTTAATTTTCAAAATAATATATAGGTAAATAATTATGATGGTAGTTTTGTAAATAAGGGAAAATCATTTTAGGCGAGATTTGATGAAAATACATTATGGATTATGAGTCATCATGTGAAATAGCACGCAGTAATTAGTAATTAAATATACATACAAAATAACGTGTCATAGATTACAATGCATGCTATTATAAAAAGCGTGTTATTGAATAAATAACATGATGTATTTTTATATTGTGAGTATTCTCTTAAATTCAAAAGTATGAATATATATTATTAAGATAGATGATGAATATAAGTGATCACTAAATTTTAATAAGTACTAATTTTTAAATTATTTTCAAATGATTTTTTTTTTGTCAACAATTTTTTTCAAATGATTCTTTATCTTCATTTTTCTTGATATTTTTGAAACTAATGTCCATTTTTTAAAATTAGACTAATAAACATAAACCTCTTTTAAGTTAACTGTCTTTGCACATATAACGTGAATAATCATCTAGTAAATGAATATTTATACCTACACATCAATTTTCATAAAATCATACATTAATTGTACATATCTAGGTGAATGATACATGACCAAAATTAGAAGATCATGAATCATTATATTATGAAAATTTCTGGTTACATTCGCTGAATGCTTTAATGAAGATCAATCTAGGATCCAAAGAAGAAGAAAATTTGGTAGCATTTAGAGATAACATAACATGGAGATCTACAAGCAACCATAAACACGTCAATATGAATGAATGGTACATACCTGGTGAAGTAAATAAAAGAAAAAATATATACGCATTAAAATGAGAAAATCTACATATTTGTTGTTTCTCATATGTCAGATTCTCTAAACACAAATGCTAAATCAATTTGTAGATAACTTACTCAAAACGTAAGAATCTCACAATTTATTACCATATATTTACCACCATCTCATACATTAACTTTATAAATATCAACTCATTACATTGTCAAAAGTAAAAACTCACCATTCACTTAAAACTACAAATCAAGAAAATGGCCTCTCTCTTCTCTTCAGTTCTCTTGTCTCTTTGTTTACTCTCTTCACCTTTTCTCTCAAACGCAAACGCCAAATCGAAACTAGGCTTCACCACCGATCTGATCCACCGCGATTCTCCTAAATCGCCTTTCTATAACCCTACGGAAACCCCTTCCCAGCGTTTGAGAAATGCTATCCACCGATCCGTTAACCGTGTTTTTCATTTCACTGATCTCTCTGAAAAGGATGCATCACTTAACTCACCACAAACTGAGCTCACCTCAAATGGCGGTGAATATCTCATGAACGTATCTCTTGGGACTCCTCCTTTCCCGATCATGGCGATCGCTGACACCGGAAGCGATCTCCTCTGGACGCAGTGCAAACCCTGTGATGATTGTTACACTCAAGATGATCCTCTCTTTGACCCTAAAGCGTCTTCCACATACAAAGACGTTTCTTGCTCCTCAAGCCAATGTAATGCCTTAGAAGATCAAGCCTCTTGTTCCACAGAAGACAACACTTGCTCTTACTCTATGTCTTACGGGGATCAATCATACACAAAGGGTAACGTTGCCGCGGATACCTTAACGCTTGGTTCCACCGATAACCGCCCCGTGCAGCTTAAGAATACTATCATCGGTTGTGGTCACAACAACTCTGGAACGTTTAAGAAGGAGGGCTCTGGAATCATCGGACTTGGTGGTGGTCCGGTTTCACTCGTTACTCAACTCGGCGACTCGATCGACGGTAAATTCTCATACTGCCTGGTCCCTATATCTTCTGAAAATGATCGAACGAGCAAGATCAACTTCGGAACCAATGCCGTCGTGTCGGGAACGGGAGCTGTCTCAACACCTTTGAAAGCGAATTATCCAGATACCTTCTTTTATCTAACCCTTGAATCCATTAGCGTGGGAAGCAAGAAAATCCAATACACAGACTCGGATTCTGGAAGTGGGAAGGGAAACATCATCATCGATTCGGGCACAACTCTAACGTTGTTACCCACCGAATTTTACTCTAAGCTCGAGGATGCGGTTGCATCCTCAATCGATGCTGAGAGGAAACAAGATCCACATGGCACTTTGAGTCTGTGTTACAGCGCAACCTCGGATCTGAAAGTCCCAGTCATTACTATTCATTTTGATGGAGCAGATGTGAAGCTAGACTCCTCCAATTCCTTTGTACAAATCTCGCAGGATTTGGTTTGCTTTGCCTTCGGCGGGAGCCCGAGCTTAGCCATATACGGGAACTTGTCGCAGATGAACTTTCTTGTTGGATACGACACTGTTTCCAAAAAGGTGTCATTTAAGCCAACGGATTGTGCAAAGATGTAGATGGTACCGCTCAGCATGTGGTTGATATCTTCTTTCAAAATTATGTTTTTCAATTATAATAATGGCTTATTTCATTTTAGCCTTAAGTAGTTCTTTGATATTTTTTTATTCGCATGTAATAAGGTCTGTTCTAGGGGCAATTGAACTCTCCACCTTTGGCTTAAAAAAAAAAACTTTAGTCAATCAAGTCTGCTGTTGATGCTTGATCTTTCGTTGAACATTTCAACTACAATTTATAACCATAAAAATCTTACTTTCCGTAAATATTTCCTTGTCCATCTCAATTACTCTCTTAAAATATAATCATCTCTATGATGGAAAGTTTGGAAACCATTCTTAATCTAAGAAGACAAATCGATTTCCTCGTCCCTGCATTTATCAAAATGTCGTAGTTTTAGCGTTTTTTCCCTAAACCGAGACTCGATCCTATAAATACCGCAGCTAAAGGAGAAAAACCCTACCCTATTCCTCTCATAAGTACTCGAAAGGGCCTCTTCACAGCAGCCTCCAGAGCTCCTTGTTGCCTCCATAACCCTAAGAAGGCTTCCCTTGAAGCTCCTTATTTGTTTTTTTAGTGTTTCTTTATTGCCTTTACAGAGACAAGTTAACATCTGTGACAACTAGAAAAGTTTATTTTCAACCCCTTTTGTTTATTTGAATCGTTTATGATGCTCTTCTTTTACTTGCATCATGATCAAGTGGTTTTCTTTGTTGGGTTCGATGGGGTGATTCATGGTTCATAACTTGTTAGGTTGTTAGGTCTGATTTTTGATTATTCTTAGGATTCTTCTAGGACATCTTTTACTTAATGCATGTTGTTTGGATTGATCAACAAGCACTGATCTTAGAGAATAGGAGCGCTAACCATGTAAACCTACGTCTCGAAAATAGAGTTACCGGAGGCTCGCATCATAACCTGCGTAAGTTGAGTTATGGAGCTTTGTGAGCTATTGAACTCGCTTTACTTGCTGGTCAAGATGCGTCGTTACCTGCGAATTATTGAGTAAACGGAGTATGAAGACTTTAGACATTCAATTTATGACTTATAGATTGTTTGTTCATTCGTGTTTCGTAGTTGAGAACGTAGATCGAAACATTAGAAACTTATATATGATCTTAACATTTGATTTGCCTAGAACCATGATACCCTGAGATATCCTCAAAACGCCCAACGTTTTTAATCTTATTGCTTACAACCTCGTTTAATCGCTTAGTTCATTGTTTTAGTCATTAGAAAAACCACTAACCAAACCCCTTTTTATTTTCGTCTTAGTTAGATTTCCTTTTTTGACGTTGTGTCTTATTTGAGATAAAAGATTGATACACATCACCATCGCGTACTCTGCAGAGTATATCGCTGCATACCCTGCGGATTACATTGTCGTGTACTCTGTAGAAGACACCGTCGTGTAGCTCACTTTCTTTTACACAATAGACACAGAGACAATATTGTTTTTTACTCTCTCACTTTTTACAAAAACTACCCCAAAACTACTCAAACCCCAATTAAAACTTAAGACTAACGATAATTAATTCGTACATATGAACTATCATTTAGGGTAGGTACAACAAATCAATACAACTGACACGTGACTGTTTGAATTCGTATATAAGTTGATATCTTTTATAGAATGAGTCCATTGAAAACATATTACCAGTTAATTCATATTTAAATAAAAAGATGGGACAAAAAAACGACAATGAACATTCAAAGATTGTTGCATTTTACTTCTCAGCTCACAATTGGTGACTAAGTTATTGACGAACACAAAACTCACAACATAACTTAAGGAAACTATTCAAAGCACCAAGGTAAAAATACATAATATATAAAAGAAAAAAGCAAACAAAAAAACAACGCATAGAGTGGATTTGGGATAGATGATGAGTAGAAGATTAGGTCATGGAATCAACGGTGAGGATGGTGCTAAGATTCATGGGATGCATATATTCAGGAGAGCCACTGAGGATTTGTTGAGCAATGATTCTACTTGCTTTTTCTGATGGATGAAAAGGATCCCAAAAGGCAAAGAGATCTCTGTTTGGGCAAAGATTTGATAATGGTGTGCATAGCCCTATCCCATTGTACGGCCCTTGTCCACAACAAGCCACCTTCGACGTGACGAAACCTGCCAACAATTTGGTCGTAAACAACTAAGTCAATTCTAGGAGAGGGCATAAAATTTGAACCAAAACGAAACCAAACTTGGTGCAAAAAGGCTACGAAAAAATCTACAATATTAATTAACACTTTTTCGGATTTTTTGTAAATGTTTTTACTCAAAATATAATTGAAACCAAAGTCAACTAAAATCCTTACAAGAAATTTATATTAAAAATAAATATATGTTCTTGTTTGGTAAAAGTTTTCTCAAAACTAAAGACTAGTATATATAACTACATTGAGACTAATTTTTGATGCCCAAATATTACCCTGTTTTAGAATAATGTTGCCATAATTTTATTTTTCTTTGTGTGCAAAGTTGCCATAAATAAGACTTTCTTTTCTTTAAAGAAAAAAAAAATCTATAAAATTAATTAAGAGGTCTAAATTAAATAAGAGCATGTACCATATGCTTGTGGGTCGCTGATGAAGTCCATGTGCATTTGTTGAGTATTAGCGGCAATGAAGGCCGAAGATCCAACTTCGTTGTTGAGGTCAGTTATCATTTGAACGAGTTGTGGGTTGAATAGTGAGGCGGCTCGTTGTAGTTCTGTAGCACACTCGCCGTTGCGGCTACGTTGAGCCAGCTCGGCCGGGACGCAACCCATCGGCCCTGTTCCAGTCACCAGAACACGTCGAGCACCCAAATCGTACATTTTCTACAAAACAATTTGAAATAATGAATTTCAACATATTTGCTACTAGTAATTCAAATTAGTATAGTGAAGGAGGATTTTTATGGAATTTAGAGGAGACAGTGATTAGATTTCCTATGTTCCCTATTTTTGAAGTATCACTTGTCTAGTTTTAACCATAAATGTTTTCTAAAGTAGTTTGAAATAAATTTCTACGAAATTCTCTGTTTTCTAATGACAAAAAAAATCTTGAAATTAGTATAGTAAATTATTAATCCAATAGCACTTGATTTGTATTTTTTTAGAAATGAAATTTTGAAAAAGTTCATAACATCACTAATTAATTGATGATTTAGCTTCTAATTGAATTAACTAACCCGTAAGACTTTGCGGTATTCGGAAATGATAAAGACAACGTAGTCAGGAAGAGAGTATTGACGAGATCTTGCAGAGAAAGGAACTAAGTAGTAGTTGTTGACGAAGTCGTTGCCTCCGAGTGTTATTAGGACAAGAGCTCCATTCACGAGCCGATTCATCTCTTCTTCTCCGACCAACCCACTCACTCGGAGCTTGTACTGCTCGAAGTACTCAAGCTGCTTCGTGATCCTAATTATGTTCAGCTGCATTGAAATTACCAAAACACCCCTTAGCATCAAGATGGCAAGAATGCCCTTAACCGATGGTAATATTAATTCCAGTGAAACTTACAAACTGGATTCCGGTGTCGTTAAGGATTCCAATACCGGCGGACGCGAAGTTGGCGCCGACTAAGAGTTTTTCCTTCTGCAGCATAGGACTAAGGTACGGCATTGGAGACTCTTGACCCAAATGCTCACCTATAACAGATCATTATTATTATTAATGTATTTTTGGTAACGTTGAGTGTTAATTTTCTTGGAGAATAACTAGAAAAAGCTTACTGATGAGATCTGGAATGTTAAGACCATTGGAGAAACGGCCGGTAGGACGATGAGTTGGGAAATCGATACCATAAGGGTAGTTATCGGCACGAGCAGTGGTAGCTAGAAAGTCATTGTTACCATTGTCGACGAGAGAATCTCCGAACACAAGGAAAGCCCTAGCATTGGCTTGCGGCACAAGTAAGCTCGTTACTTGCAGTATGCAAAACCCTAGTAGTGCCAAATTAGCCACCGAATTCGCCATTCTATATATACGAAAATGCTATTAGTTTGAAAATTCTCTGTATATGTTGCTGTGAACTCTGTTTAGGTGTTTGCTATGAGATGAGGATGTAGAAGGAAACATGATTGTCTGTGTATATATAGGTGCAAACGTAAAAAGTAATAGAGAGGAAAAGGGGGGCATTAATGGAGAGGTCTTCACCAGCTTTCACCTGTTGATGTTAGATTTGATTTTAAATGGAGACAACTCTAAATGTACTAGAGTTGTGAATTTGGTTGAGAATAAATAAGTGATGGTAAAGGTTTATTTTTTTTCATCAATAATGTGTTATATGTTTCATCCGTATTACAGTGCTGTTTTGCTATAACTAATAACAACTATACCAATTGGCTACCAAAATTATTATGCATTTATTGTATTTATTTACTCGAAATTTTCATTTATCAGCGTTTGCCTAATCCAGTCTTAAATTTGTGTAATCAATTTAATATACAAATATAAGTTCAGTATTATATATATTCATATTCTTTATCATATTAAAATGTGAGCTTGTGCATCGAACTATTGAAGTTTTCAAAATGGAATCTGTTTGGAATTTCCTCTCAACATCACATATATTGCTAATGAAGCTATATAAATATCTGAGAATGTATTAAGTACATATATAGATATTTAAAACAAAATTATCAGTACCAATAGATTATTAGGTTAACTATTATATTAATTCAACTACGGGCATAACATAATTAGTATGCATAACTCTATCTATATAATTAATAATTAATTTGTCAAAATTATCAGATAGCCAATGAAAATTCAGTAATTAACTCAATATCATGGCGTTATACATATACATTTTTAGAGTATTTAAGAAAAAGTTAAAACTACTTTTGGGGGCGAGATGAAAAGACTTGATGTGGTAGACCAAAAGACACGGAGAAGTTTAATTTCATGCCAATATTTTCATGCTCTTCAATTTTGGGTTTTAATTGGATGAAAAAAATTGGTTGTAAAAAGGAAATACAGGTCCCTTTGGGAATAGCATAGAATTATTTGAAGTACTTTGTCCAGATTTACTCACAGAGCCGCAGAGTTAGATTCTGACAATGACAATGACATTCAGGTTACTATTATTACCTGTTTTTAATAGTTGAAAGCCTTTGTAACCATCAAGATAGATAAAGTGGATAATTGATTCAGTTATAACTATAGATTTATTTATGTTGAATTTTGTTTGTAGGCATATTGACTGTAGCTATAAAATTTAAGACGGTAAGATTTGAATCGTAGATGTGATGGTTTAGTTTTTTTTTTTTTTTTTTTTTTTCGCCAATCGTGATGGTTTAGTTTAGTAATACAACTTAATATTTAATATATCACTACAAGTTTTTGATATTGTTAACAACATGTTTTAACCCTAAAATTCTAATCAAACACTATAGTACAAATGGGTATCGAATCCACAAGAACCAACTCATCGTACTATGAATTACAATGATTCAAATCAAGATACAATGCAAAAAGAGTTTATCGGGAAATTCAATGTAAATACAAATTAAATTCAATAAAATAAAACATTGGACAAAGAGAATTCTTTCAGAAATTCATGAAAATGAATGTAGCAATCAATGGAAATGCAATAAGAATCGTTTTAGAACTCAAATTACGAATATAAAGTTATTTTGCTTTCGCATGTATCAACTATGTTCGCAAAGAGACTCCTAAAAACAAACCACCGTTTGTTATAAGGAACTCAAGCAAACATTAAAATCATAATTTGATATATTCACAAAACACAATAGCATCAACTGTCACTCGCTCAGGATACTTTGCCAATCTAAGATAGATTTATCAGTTTCAACAACATTTTTGGTGCCACAATAATATCGATTTGCAGAGGCTAATTGGCCAAATTAGACAAAGCATTAAGAACAATCCTAAATGAAAAACTATATGATCAATCTGAAGTGAATCCTAACAAAGATCAACATGAATTTCCCTTTAGAAAATCTAATGGAATGATCTACTCACACATGGACATAGACTACATGATATAAACAGATGAAAACATAATAATAGAATTCAAAATAATAACAAAGGGTTTGAGATAATCTCTCTAGATGTTGTGACCGTAAAAATATTTATATAGTATAAAGGATAAACTCTATAAATAGAAAAGAGAAAATTCTTTAAATCGCCTACCAATCGGTAAAAAGGAGTATACCGATAAGTTATCATCGTCTTCTGTATCGATCGGTTGTAAATGTATATCGATCGGTTGTCATCTTCAATCTTTTCTTCACTTGATGATGTAATGATCCATTTCCACTTCTGAAGAAAGGTTAAAGCTAGATCTAAATATAGTTTGAATTCTTCTGGGGTTTTGCCGACGAAAATGGTAGTTTTAACTAATGAAAATTCAGATTGGAAGAAGGTTAGGTCTAAGGGGTTCATAAGGACTATAACGTCTTGACCGCCGCCTCTTAGTGGGCTCCACGTCCGCTTTTTTCCCGTGGTCCCTGTAACACTCCGGTTTCAGAAAATATGGTGGTGCATGTGGAGAGGTTTAAAAGAATTAATTTAGCCCATCGTTGTCCTGACGGTTGGTATGCTACGTCTAGGAGGCTTTAAAGACTTGTTACCGATCCTACAAATCACTACATAATCTTTCTTGTGTTTCGTTTTCACTCGTACGGTACCGACAATCACTTCCCGGTAGGTCACACATCCTGAAATTGTTCCAGCACAAGCCCGCTTAACTGTGGAGTTCTCTCAGGAAAATTGACCAAAAAGATAAGTGCAATTTGGTGATATAGATGGCTAAATCAATTCTTTTAAATCTCTCCACATGCACCACCATATTTTCTGAAACTGGAGTGTTACAGGGACCATGCATCAAATTGGTTTCAAGAAATTAATGAGTACGATCGATCTTAATGACACATCGATCATACTTTTTAGGGGATCGATCGATCGATCGATCTCTCTTTACTCGAATTTTCAAACTCAATTCTTTTCAATATGACTAATATATATTCCAGAATTAATAAGTTCACAAAGCTTTATACAACACGATGCTCGTCTAAACTATCTTGGGTAAATTATCAGCAATTTTGTTGGATAAATTAAATGAAGGTTCATTTACTAGTTAGCTACTCCAGCATTAGTGCTTTAAAAATAAATCTAGAACGAAGAACGATGAACAAAATTATATGATCCTAATACATCAAAAAACTACAAGTGGTGACTTCTTGGAGATTGATTTTGTGCTCTTTGAGCTAGGAGTACATGCATGAACGATCCTAAAAATTGTTATAAGAAAGGTAATGATATTTGAAAATATAATTTAAGATATAGTATAACTTTATTATTATCTAAATATAAATAAATGTTATTTTTAAAAATAAAATTTAAATATTAACAAAAATTCAAATGCACGTTAGATAAACAATGCAATTGTAAACTCACTTATTTTTGGCCGGTATACAACCTTCTAATTTAAACTCCCAATCACCTCATTCAACCATCTATTTTAACCACCCCTTCCAAAAGTTTGTTTCATACGCTCGTCATATTGGTAACAAAGTAAAAGTTTACCTCCACAACCGCCTTTTACTAAGTTACAAATGAAAGTTATTTTTTTTTGTGTTTACACAATACTAGGTTATGCTACAAGCAAAAAAAATTACCAAACCCTGTTAAATAATTTATTATTTTAAATTTATAAGATAAACTATAAGATCAATGAACCCCAATTTTGTGAAAAAATGAATAATATCCACAAACAAAAATTATTGTACAAGAAAAATTAGTTATTTCAAAACGAATCATCAAGAAAAATGACCATCACATTGCTATCGATAGTCGATTTTGAGCAATAGGATTGAAAGTTAGATAAGGCTGTAATATAGAGTAATCTACGATTCAAATTCTAGATCGCCTAAACTAATATTTAATTTTCCCAAAATGATATGTAAAAAAAATGATATGTTATAGTTAAGGGACATGAATTAATTTGTATCTTAAAAATAAAAAACATAATTATTTTCAAAACTACTATGATTATAAATTTATCAACAATAAAATTACTTTGTAGACTATTTTAATTTTGTTTTAGTCAAACCATAATTTCATCAACTTAAGACTTTAGTCTTTGCAAAAAAAGGATACCACAAAACTACAAACATCATAAATTACGAATGCAATGACCAACATATTGGCCGAGCAAGTGGTAAAGCTTTAAAAAAAAAACTTATATAGAGATTTAGGGATGTAGGAAAACATATTAGTTCATAACAAATAATTCTTAAAAATGCATTCGAAGAGGGAAACTAATTTAGCTACTTTGCTGCCACGATCCAAGCCACAAAGAAGAGGCATCAAAGCCTCACAGAGGCCATTATGACAAAACTGTCGATACCATCAACTGCTGATCGAATGAAAACATAAATTTATATTCATCTCCAGAAAAGCCGAGATGGTCAAAATTTACTTTGTACACTATTAAAATTTAAAATTTAATTCTAAATTTGAACAATTTGGAATTTTATTTATAATACATTACTTTTCTTTAATTTGGTAACATATAAAGTAGGTATTATAAGTTGAACCAATGTATTAAGTCTTTAGAGCTGAAAAAAAAGTCTCTCTCGTTTATGCGATGGCGGTTCTAGGGTTTTGATAATCTGATGAGATGGGGTTTCTCGGTCAACCTTTCTTGGGACAAAATCGGGATCTACACAATTGACATATGGTGGTGGGGTTTGGAATGTGGATTCACAAGACTTGAGTTTTTTTGGAAAACAGGGGGATCTGGAAGGTGGAGTGAGATGGTGTGATTTCTTTGGGCTACAGCGGATCTGATTAAGGGAAGATGAGATTCATCAGAGATAGTTTACGGGCATGCTAATCGGAAGAAGAGGAAGGTTTAAAGAGAAGAATCTCCGAATTGGAGTATGGGGTCTCAATCAATCTCTACAATTAAAAGGGGCGGTATGGTGGGGGAAAGTTGGGATCCGGGGACAACTAGAGGGCCCTGTATGTCGAGAACGGATTTTTTTGCAGTATCTCGGATTAAAGAAGATGACGATCTGGCTATCAGGTTGTATTTGGGAAGAAGCTTGGAAAAGGAAAGTGGGTGTAGAAACGGGAGATTCCCCACATCAACTTTTGGTATTTTCGGAGGGGGAGTTTTGTGGCACAGTTAATTCCCGGCGCCCTTGCATATCAAGGATGTCAAAGATTTGTAAAATCGCGAAGTTAATGAAGAAATATTTGGGTAGGATTTTGGACGTTGGCACAAGGCGAATAAGGCTAGTATCGGGAGAGTATATAGCAGAGACGTTCTACGTGTTTTTCGATCACTCAACCCCACTTTGTTGCATTTCTGCAAATCTTTGTGAGGTGTTTTCTATCTATTTACGGTCTTACTTGAATTTTCTCTGGTTCGTGTCATTTACTATGTCGCAAAGTAATCTGATGGGAAGGAAAGGTGAAGAGCAGAGGCCAGGAGGGAAGGTACCGTTGAGGAGGATTAAGATCTCAGCGTTTGATAACTCGGCTCTTATTGCGGGATACTCAAAAACGGTGATAGGGAGATGTATGAATCTCCGGATGCAGGATATGAAGCCGCTTGTTATGGTCCAATCGTGGGCACTCCATCCTTACCATCCATTTTAGTTAGTAGCTTTTGATTTCCACCATCTATTTGTGGTTTGTGGCTTTTAATCCGCACAGTTAGTTTGTGAAGGTGTTTTGTATAAATAGAGGTGGGGATCTTTCATTTGTAATCATCCAACATTTTTCTTAATATAAGAACATTGGAGAGCATTTCTTCTTTCTTTCTAAGTTCTTGAGTTTTATGGAGAGTTAGGCTGCCTAGTCTAGTTGCGTGGGAGAGGCTAGGGCCACACGGTTTTGATCATCCAAAGATCAAGTCTGTGACACGTGGGATCAGAGATAACTTCGTTTACCAACATAGCAATGTCCAACGAAGAGATTACCCAGGCAGTCGAAGATCTTGGGGGAAATGAGTTCGATGTAAACATCCCCAAGAGGAAGCGCGACAAGAGCAGGGTCTATGATGAGATCGGGGTGATGGGCGTAGCCTTGACCGAGATGGGTGAACGATTAGAGCGGGTCGAACACTCGACTTCCATTCTCGAGAGCATGGTGTTCAACGAGGTAACATAAGTCAAAGTGAGTTTCGTGAGGTCGATATGCGGCTTACTAAGCTTAATGAGACAGTGATGGAAGCAGTCCATGAGTTGAAGGTGAGCATCGAGGCGATGCAAAAAGATCTCACGTTGTGCGAAAAGGCGATTGCCAACGGAGGTACCAACAACATGGGTACGGGGAGGGTAGATTTTCCTAGACCCTCCCGTTTCGATGGCGCCAGGGATGCCAAGGAAGTGGAGAATTTCCTGTGGCAGATGGAGCAGTATTTTGATAACATTGGTCTTACCAATGAGTCATCAAAGATCAAGGGGGCCACGTCCTACCTCACCGATACGGCCATGCTGTGGTGGCCAAGGCGCCATGCCGACATTGAGCGGGGCACATGTAGGATGGATACTTGGGAGGAGTTCAAGAAGGAACTCAAACGACAGTTCTACCTAGAGACGTTGTGTATGAGGCACGGAGGAAGCTCAGAGAACTCCGCTAGAAGGGGACAATCCGAGAGTATGTTAAAGATTTTATTACTCTTACATTACAGATTCCTAACTTTTCTGACCAAGACGTGGCGTTCTATTTCATCTATGGACTCCAAGGGTGGGCTAAGCAAGAGTTACAGTGGCGTGGTGTTACCATGGTGGACGAGGCCATTGCTGTAGCGGAGTCCCTATATGACTACCGCAACCAAAGCCAACCAAAGACATTCCGAAGGAAGGAAAAAGTGGTGCCAAGGACAGGGGGAGAAAGGAGGGACCACTCCTTTTCTTCACTTCCACGGAACCAGGAGAGGATATCTAGCCGGGACGAATATGAGGCGAAAAAGCGGTCGTTTGTTCCCAGAAACGGGTGTTACGTGTGCAAAGGACCACACCCGACTAGAGAGTGTCCCAAGCTGGAGTCCTTATCTGCCATTCTAGAGAGGGAAAGGGTGGAGTCACCGGAAGAGGAGTCCGGTATGATGGCATCACTTCAACTGCTCAACGCCTTAAAAACCACCCTAGTGTCTAAGGTGACAAGTAAGGGACTGATGTACATTCAAGTCCTCATCAATGGACAAACAACACGGGCCATGGTGGACACCGGAGCGACCCATAATTTCATGTCCGGTGATGAAGCAAAGAGATTAGGTCTCACTTGGGCCAAGGGAGAAGGATGGCTCAAGACCGTCAACGCCAAAGCCCAACCACTATATGGGATTGCTGAGGGTGTAGAGCTTAAGGCGGGAGCATGGAAAGGACCCGTGAATTTCTCGGTAGCACCGATGGATGACTTTGACGTCGTTCTTGGGCTAGAATTTCAAAGACAAGTCTTGGCCATACCCATGCCTGCCCTGAGCACGGTATGCATACTAGAGAAAGCTCACCTTGCATGATCCCAATCGTTGAGGCACCGTGGGAGAGAAAGGATGAGGGTAAGTAGCTTTCAGCAATGCAATTCACTAAGGGGGTGAAAAAAGGGAAGTATCCTACATCGTTATACTGAAGGTGGAGGACGAGTTAGAAGAGAATGTCATTCCACCAATGATCGAGAAAGTCCTTGAGCAGAACAAGGATATGATGCCTTCGAAGTTACCAAACGAACTGCCACCTCGGAGAGAAGTTGACCATTAAATCGAGCTGGAAGTCGGGGCAAAGCCACAAGCTATGGCCCCTTACCGCATGGCCCCTCCCGAACTTGCCGAGTCCCGTAAGCAACTTGATGAGTTACTCTCGACCGGGATACTTAGACCATCGAAAGCACCCTATGGCACCCCAGTACTATTCCAAAAGAAGCAAGACGGTACCTGAAACGACCACACCCGTTTTTTTTTTTAACTACTATTACGCCCATACATAATAGTTCAAACAGATTTAATACGAACTCGGATTTTTATTAAACATATCAAACCGTTAAACAACAGAAAACGCAAATAACAAGATCATTAAATTCAGCACACAATAACAACAACACACGACAACAATAACAACCGAGTCCTAATCATCCCCTCCTCCTCACCCTGATTCCACGATCACACCTTATCTTTACCTGCAACTCAAAGAAACACAGAGAGATGCGTAAGTATTATCACAAATACTTAGGGAGGCGGTCCTCCCATCTACGAGCTATACATACAAGAAAGTAAGGCGATAAACCGCTCACAACGCACTAATGCAACAATTACAAAACGATAAACAACCAGATCAATCGATCCAAGCTTGGATCGACTGTTCCAGATCACCAACAAAGACGGATCGATCGGTCCACACACATCCGCAAGAACCAGCAACTCTAAGCCTTTCTGGATGGATCGATCCTCCCTTGGATCGATCGATCCCCTTTACCTGCTTTGGATCGATCGATCCGACCATGGATCGATTGATCCCCACGGTTCTGAAACTCGAACACAAACTGCAAGCCTTGGATCGATCGATTCCACCATGGATCGATCGGTCCTCGAGCTTCTGCAACTCTGATCTCGTATTTCCCACCTCACACGACCAACGACCACTCCAACCTTGCTTCCTACAGGCGATTAAACACAAACCCAAGCCCCAAACAACAAGGCGATCCGACCATGGCTCGATCGATAAGCCCCAAACCCACTCCAACCTTGCTTCCGACAGGCGATTAAACACAAACCCAAGGACGATTCACTATCTCCTTATCTATTTATTCTGTGTACGGCGGTATTGGTCGCTAACATAAAGAAAGCAGAACGAGAAAAAGTAATTACTGGAATAAGAGTTGCGACTTCTAGCCCACCAGTTACTCATTTATTGTTTGCGGATGATAGTTTGTTTTTCTGTAAGGCAACCAAAATGCAGGGTAGTGCTATACTAGAAATATTAAAGAAATATGAGAAGGTATCAGACCAATAAATAAACTTTTTGAAATCATCAATTCAGTTTGGTCGAAAAATAGAGGAAACACTTAAAGCGGAAATAAAGGACGTTATGTGAATTACGAATATCAGGGGCATGGAGTCCTATTTAGGTTTACCAGAAAATTTGGGTGGGTCAAAAACAAAAATTTTCTCTTTTGTTAAAGACATATTACAAAATCGAATTAATGGATGGTCGGCAAAGTTTTTGTCAAAGGGTGGAAAGGAGGTCATGATAAAGGCGATAGCGATGGCTTTACCCACCTATGTCATGTCTTGTTTTTGGTTACTGAAAATGGTCACAACGAAGCTGACAAGTGCAATAGCAAATTAATGGTGGAGTACAAATAGAAAAATAAGAGGCATACATTGGATGGCGTGGAATAAATTATGTTATAACAAATATGATGGTGGGATTGGTTTCTGAAATGTGGAGGATTTTAATACAGCTTTACTAGCAAAACAGCTTTGGTGGTTGATATTGGTCCCGGACTCGCTTTTTGCTAAGGTTTTTAAGGGAAGGTATTTTCGGAACTCATCACCTCTGGATTCAATTAAATCATACTCTCCCTCTTACGGTTGGAGAAGTATAGTATCTGCTCGACCTCTGGTTAACAATGGACTCATTAAAAGAGTTGGTTCTGGAGAATCCATCTCGGTATGGAATGATCCGTGGATTCCAGCTCAATTTCCGTGGCCAACTATTAGCAATGGTTCGTCTATTGATCCATTGCTTCGAGTTAAAAATCTAATTAATTTCCAAACAAATACGTGGAATATGAAGCAGCTATGTGCTAATTTTGAAATTAATGATGTCTATATGATCAGTGCGTTACCTTTGGGTGGACCACATAGATCAGATTCTATAGGTTGACATTTTACAAAAACAGGAAAATATACGGTTAAATCGGGATACCATACGGCACAGTTAGAGACGCCGGGAATGTCTGTTTTTAAAGTCTTATGGTCAGATTTAAGACCTCTACAGGCTTATACTTGGAAAGTACAATGCCCACCGAAAATAAAACACTTTATGTGGCAAGACCTTACATGTAGTGTTTCGGTTTCGGCAAACTTACGAAAACGAGGTATAGCCTGTGACACCAAATGTTCTAGATGTGGGGATGAGGCGGAGTTGGTAAATCATGCACTTTTTAAGTGTCCACCAGCGGTACAGATTTGGGCATTATCACAAATACTAACTCCGTTGGGGGTTTTTCCATCGAATTCAGTATATAGAAATATGGATTACCTTTTTTGGCGAATACCACAGGGTTCTAATAGCTTTATGTATCCATGGCTATTATGGTACATTTGGAAAACAAGGAATGAAAAATTATATGAGAATATGGATAGAGTTCCGCGAGAGGTTATCAAATTGGCTGAATCTGAGGCACAAGCTTGGATTTTGGCAAAACAGGAGGAAAGTTTTGAAATTAATGATCCAATCGGATTGCAAAGTCAGAATTTGGCACGAGATAAAATACACGAAATACGTACTGGTGTGTATCAGTGTTTCGTAGATGTTTCCTAGAAAGCGGACGAAAAGTTTTCTGGACTAGGGTGGTTTTGCGCATAGCCGCAGCAGGAGATGTTTTGTATGGGGGCGGCAAACCTTCGCAGGAGTTTGACTTCCCTACATTCAGAGGTAGAAGCACTCGTCTGGGCGATGAAATGTATGATTGGACAAGATAAGCGACAAATAGTTTTTCTAACCGACTGCTCAGATCTGGTGAAGATGGTGACTTTTCTAGACAAATGGCAAGCTTTCTCGACTTATCTCGAGGCGATCGAGAGTGACAAGGATGAGTTTGATTCTTTTTTGTAGTTTTGATTCGTTGTAATGAAAATAAGAAAGCGGATAAATTGGTACGGCAAGCCCAAGTCGAACCGCATCATATCATCTATGTAAACAACATTCCCCTTTACTAGATACTTTGAATCAATTTATTAAAGCAGTTGATAAAAAAAAGTAGGCATTATAGACACGTCCGACCTGTCCATAAAACAAGTAAAGCTCCCGCTTTAGACCGCAAATAAATATTAAAAAGTTGACGCCACATTTGAGAATCTTAATTAGTGTAGAATTAAGTGTCTATGATTATTTTCTCAAGGTCAAAGGTTCGATCAGCGTAATGTTGCATTTATTTTCTCCCGATTTTTCTTTTATCCCGTGGACACGTGCTCTATTTTTCCTGATCATTTTCTCTTTCTTATTGTTTCAGATTTTCAGTCACAATAATTAAAATATTTAAAAGATCATTATTATTTATTAACAAATTATTATTGTTAACTAGGTATAAATTATAATCCTCCAATCGATCGACTGGTCTCTTGTATTGATCATTATTATATATGAAAATACAAAAAAAATAATATATGATTTCCTATTTTAATAATTATCACGATTGTTAATTTAAATATTATTTTACAAACTAGCACCTATCCATACTTAATTTTACATAAGTGAATTTTCAAAAATGTATTAACAATAACGTGGTTTTTTTTTATAAACCCTTCATAAATATTATTTTGATAACTAATAATATCATGTAATATAACTATATAAGACAAAAAGTTCTTATGTATAATCAATAAAATTTGGTAAAAAGAATAATAGGCCATGTTTGCTTTAGGCCACTAAAACACTAGGACCGGCTCTAATTATAGACATGCAATTTTAAAAATGTATGATTCTAACCTATATAGAAAATCTATAACCTAAATTGAAGGTTTAAAAATTTAAAACACAATTTTTATTTTTATTTCAAAATTTTAAGTTTACGGCGGTTAATGAACATACATAATTCACGAATGTAATAAATATATTTCCCACATATTTGTTTAAATTTTATGCAAAAATATTTGATATAAAATTAATAAAGTATTTGAAAGTTTTACTAAAAACATAATAACTTTACATGTATAGAAAATCACATATGGAATCTGAATAAGTTATGAAACCTTTTGACTAAATTTATAGTCTAGATTTATGTTATGGCAAATTCATTATATGATCTTCGTTTATAATATATGGAATATCTATTAAAGTTATATATGTGAAGTTATATCAATATGTATGTATATAAATATATACACACAAGACCAATACAATCAACTTTTCTAATCATCAAAATATCATAGAGAGAAAGGTAAATGAAACTATAAATATGTTCAATTTCATAAACTAAAAATTTTTTGTTGAAGAAGATAACATATATTTTTATATAGAAACTTCTTAATTCGAAACATGATTTTGAATCTAATT
Source organism: Turritis glabra (assembly GCA_900406565.1). Classification (NCBI taxonomy): domain Eukaryota; kingdom Viridiplantae; phylum Streptophyta; class Magnoliopsida; order Brassicales; family Brassicaceae; genus Turritis; species Turritis glabra. The sequence goes on from OVBN01000192.1 coordinate 1,691,015, forward strand.
TTTTATAGTTTTTTTTGGGTGAAATTAGAAGATAATTCCTTATAAAAAGAAGTTGTTTTCTTTTCCAGAAACATAAATAATGGCAATCAAGAAGTATTCATCTCTTCTATTACCTTTACTGATGGTTCTTGCTCTCGTCCTTTTACCCATAATATCAGGTAAAAAATTTATTTGTTAAGTATCGGATTGTCTTAATACAAAAAATATGTTCTTTTATATATTTTAAAGTTTGACATGATGTCTTTTACTAGTTGACGCAAAAAATTGCATTAGTGTTAGTCATTAATATACAAAATATAAATTATTATTTTATGTACTTAGATTCTTGCATATGTTTTTATTTATGAACATAATAGGAAAAACTCGTCACCCATGTCAGGATTGGAGATTTGGATGTAGTAGCAGAGATGCATGCAATGCAAAATGTATATCTCTGGGTTACAAAGGAGGAGACTGTGTAACATATGCTTTTCCTGTTTGTTGTTGCAAAATCAATTTAGAATTTCAAGATGATTCTCCTACTTCTAGTCCAATTCTTACATATTAATCATTCAATAAATATGTATTTTAAATTATATGAATAAAAAATCATATATTCAGATATAACTTGTTCACATTATCGTCATAATCACACTGCTATATTAACTATGTCATGTTTTCAGTTAACATTATCTGTATTACCCAAGTTTCAGCTTTTGGCTATAGATCATGATCCTATTGGAAGACCAAACCAGTCAATTTTCATGACCTAACTAATAACCACCATTTCCAATGGCACGAGCATTAGTATATCAATGATTACATCAATCTTTGTAATTTATCAATTGTAAAGTCCCCGAAATAAAAAAATCGTTGAATCATCCACCATAACGTAGCTTTTGATGTAGCTTTCATGTATAATTTGTCAGTTACTTTTGGATGACGACGTAAGACATAAATTAGAGCAGTCACAAAAAGATTGTCTCATATAAAGTTGATGCAAAATAATGAGAGATTATAAGAGAATGAAAGCTGGTCAAAATAATTAAATCAAAGCATTTTGGTATACAATTAATGATTTACCTCTTTTTTACAAGTGACCTAATCATTATTGATGACACCTAGAGGAAATGATGGTGATAAAAATGTATCTATCAAATTCTATATTACTATTTTATTATATACATATATATATATATATATATTAATCGGGAAGTACAAATAAGAACCTCACCTTAAAGTTATGAAATATTTCACAACAATGCATTAGAAAAAAAAAACAATCAAATAGCAAAATTAGTTGAGTCATTAAAGGTACTATTGTCAACCTAATCTCAGAATCCATTAGAAAACGCACGGGTTACAGTGACCCGAGTTCTCGACCCTTTTATGAGTAATCAATTTAGGCGTTTAGTTACTAGGAGTATATTTTATCGTCTTGGTTTATGGTACTGGTCAAATACCTGTCCGGTATTTTAATAACCCGGTTCAAAATTATTTGGTACAATAATAAACACGTGTATCCAAGAATGTAACTGGGCCTAATTTGCAGAAGCAGATTCGGAAACCTATTAACAACATGGTATTAAAAAACAAAAATTACCACTTATCTAAAACAGATTGTTTATTGAGTTGTTCTTATTTCAGTTTCGGCATTCTTTTGTTATGCTTTATCCTTTTTTTGGTTTTATCTTTTATCTACTAGGAGGGTGTATTAGAAGTAGGATTTTAGAAGATTTTTGGTTTTTTCTTAAAATCACTCGTTATTCAATTTGTGATTGTCAAATATTATTTTAAAAATCCTATGTTATTAGACTTGAAACTTATGTAAAATCATTCAAAATAACTTATTATCTTTTATTATTCAATCAATGATTCACTACAAGAAAGACATGTATCTTTAGCAGTGGCGGAGCCAGAAAAAATATCGACCGGGGTCATAATAATTTTTAATAGAAAAATTGCATAAATTTTATTGAAAAAAAAATTCTAAAATTCACTCGAAATTCAAAGATGTACTCTACGCTCACTCATATTTTGAAATCGCTTTATCACTGTTTCGTTAATCATTGTGTTAAGCACATGTTTTTCAATAAAACAAACTAAACAATCACTCAAAAATTCATCACCAATACTACTCGCGGCTGTCTTCACGATCTTCATTGCAAAGAAGCACCTTTCAACACTAGGATAAACCAAAGGATGAGAAAGATGTTTCCTGGTCTCCACCAATACACGAGCAAGATCACTAAGACTCTCTAGCTTAGTAAATCTGTCATCTCTTTGCACATTATCAAGGTAGATGTCAAGTTGTTGATCCAGAGATCTTTACTCCACAAAACTAAAATCATCTGGATAAAGCTCAGCCAATCTCACCAGCCTTGACTTGTCAAACTGACGATAAGAATCTATCGGACTTAAAGATGCCATACAAATAAGTAGTTCAGAATTCACTTCGTCAAAACGATCATTAAACTCTTGAAGTTACATATCTAACACAGTGTAGAAACAATCCACCTTATAATGATCCAAGTTTGTGATGCCAGTTTTTTTCCTTGGCCTTCTTGAATCAACAAATTCTTCCTCCATATTAGATACTTCAGTTTTTTTCTCCTCACTAAAAGAGTAAACTTCAGCCAAAAATCCATCCAATCCCTATCTCTAACCTTGTGTAACTGTCGTTTAGTAGATTCAACCAATGAAACAGCATTCAAGATTTCTTGGTCTCTTTTCTGCAGAGCTTTTGACAAGCTATTAGTAAGTCCCAGAACAATAAGCATCAGATGTAGATAGAAAACAAAATCGAATGTGTGAAAATATTTAATGAGACCATATGCTTGTTGTCTTTGGTGCTGTCTATGCCTTCAGTCTGAATATGTTCAAGAACTTCCAGAATACATGGAAACATCTCAACAAGACGCAATAAAGTCTTGTAATGTGAGCCCCAACGAGTATTTCCAGGTCCTTTAAGAGAAAGATCCTGATTCAGCCCAGTTCCAATCTTAATTCTACCTTTACAGATCCCCTCTTCCATTCTCTTGCGATTACTTTCAGTGAGAATAACCTTTCTCTTGCAAGAAGCTCCAACCGCATTCAACAAAACATGAACCATATCAAAAAATTCTCACCCTTCAAAATGTTTCTTTGCAACGGCCACGACAACCAACTGAAGTTGATGAGCAAAGCAGTGAACATAATATGCAGATTTACTTTCTTTCAAAATTAGTGATCTTAAACCATTCAATTCACATTTCATATTGCTACCTCCATCATAACCTTGTCCTCTCACATTTTTCAAACTCAATCCATGTTTCGCAAACAAAGAATCAATAACATCTTTCAGAGTTAAAGAAGATGTCTCTTTCACATGACTAATGCCAATAAATTTTTCTTTTACCAACCCAAATTTATCAACGAAACGAAAAACCACAGCCATTTGCTCTTTATCTGAAACATCAGCAGATTCATCTACCAACAAGCCAAAGACATCATTATCAATTTCTTGGATAATAGAATTAGTTACTTCTTCTGCAAAGCAATACGCAATGTCTTTTGAATTGGAGGAGATGTCATCTGATTATTTTTAGGAGCATTGTTCAACACAACTTTTCCTACAGCCTCATTCTGACTTGCTGTATATTTCAGAAACTCCAAGAAATTACCTTTGTTTGTTGACTCTTCTTTCTCATCATGAGCACGAAAAGATAAACCTTGGTGTAACAAGTGTCTAGAAACATCAATCGAAGCTCCCAAATGGAGCTGGTACTCATTTTTCACAGCATCAGTTTGCTTATGTAAAGCATGTTTGATAGACTGACCTTGTCTCATCAAATCTTCACATTTATTTTTAGCATCATTGTGAAAACTAGTATGATCTCCCACATGCTTATTAAAGCTATCAGTCTTATTCCAGCTAGAAAACCCCGTTGATACAAAATCATCACTCCCACCTTGTTTTCCAGCTTGAACTCTAAACAAATAACAAAACAAGCGAAAAGCTTTTTCTTGTTCCACACTATACTCTAACCAATCAGGATACTGATCAACCCAATTTGGATTCAAGCGTCGTAATACTTTTTCTATTGACTTTTGTTGAAAAGTATGACCACGAGGTTGACAAGGTCCTCTAGTCAAATATTTGCGTCGTACCTCATCTCTTTGATTAGGATCGTAATCTTGAATGCTTTTTTGCTTTGCTGGATCGTGTGGCAAATCATCCAAATCGATACTGGATGGTGGAGAATTTTTTTTTTCAAAAATCGTTCCATGACTTTTGATGCTACATTATACATACATGAATAAACAAACACAAGAATGATTATCAGAATAACAAATATGTATAATATTAATACTGTAACTATAACAAATTAAGTATTTATATTGCTTAAAAAGGTTTTTTACAGTCCTCGATTCACAAAGATAGAAAAGGTTTTGTTCCATATAATTTTTATCCTTTTAATTATGTTGAGAAAATTGGAGAAAGATTGAATTATAGAAAAAGAAGAAAGTTGGAGAAAGATTACATATCTAAGTTTTTGTGCTTGACTCTAGTCTCGTTCGTGTGTCACAATTAAAGTTAGTGTCGTCTTCTTCCGTAATTGGAAGTTAAAATCTTTTGTTTTTCTTTCAATAATAAAGTGATTAGATTTAATTAGCTGATGAGCTTTTTATATTTTACAATTATTATGTTATGCTTATTGGGCTAACAATCTATAATATATTTTAAGCTTATTGGACTATAGTTATTAAATCAAAAATTTAGAGGGGTCAATCATTATTTTGGACATGGGTAAATAATAAATAATTAATAATATTACAGTTTTTTTTCAAAATTTCACATGGATCACTTGATCCCCTGGTGACACTAGCTCTGTTCTTTTTTTTGTCGCGTGATTGAGCTGCGCGATCAAAAATTTCAATGTCACGTCTCTCACCACCAGCAATCAGCGACACTTTCTGGCGACATCTATTTGACTCTAAAACTGTCGCCGGTGTCGCTGGTTTTATTAGCGACAAATTTGGTTAATCGCAGCGTCTCCGATATCAACGCATGCATTATACTTTCTCTAATCTTACCTTCCAAGGAACTTATATTAATGCAATTTTCGGTCGCTATATGTTGTCGCTAACGACAAAGTTCCGAACAGGGCTACTGAAGCTCCGCCCACTGGTACTGAGACAATAGAACATACCATTGGAGAAGAGGCGTTGTACGGTTCCGTAACCATAAAACTTACTCGGAAAGCGATGAGTGGTCCATACGGAATCACCAGATTATCAACCACAAAGAATACGTCCAAACTTTGATCAATGAAGGAGATGACGCAACAACTAGTTGATGTGGGAGCGGCTGAGAAAGTTAAGTCATAGCCTGTGAAATGTCGTGGTTCCTTAGGTAAGTAGATGCGCTCCCGTGTAAACGGGTTAAGGAAGAAGATCAAATTGGAGGGGCTATCTTTTTTTCACAAGCAACCAACCATCCTTAGAACAAGAGAATTTATGGTCTTTTAACTCTGGAAACTTGAGCTGATATGTTTGAGTCCGTAATGGGTCAAAAAGAAGGTAGTCTCCGTCTTTTAATCCCCACTGTGGATAAAAAAGCCAAGGACGACTCTGTAACTTCCTGATAAAAACAGCTGCTTCAAGCCATGTCTTGCAGACGAGAGAAGCATGTATGTTGGAGGCGAGTCTGAGACTTGCAGCAGATCCGTCGTAACGATTTTGTCCCACAGTCCTCTAATACACTTCTTCTTTGATCCACCATTTCCTCCTCTAGCTTTTGCATTACATCTAACGATTACTAAGAAGAAGAGAAACATGTCATTCATGTTCGAATGTGAAATCAATAGTGTGAAAGCTACAAACTTTAATAAGTGAAATCATTTGTTCGTGCTAGTCTTACAAAACCCTAAATTCAGAGATCCTAAATCCTGGAATTTCAATTGAAAGGAGAACAAAAGCATAAAAAGACTCACGATCTTGTGGCTGATTTTCTTTTTTTTCAAAAATCGTAGCTCCGCTATTTTAAATGCTATATAACGTTACGATAGCATTATTTTAAATGCTATATTGCCCCCCGCGATAATAGGTCTTAAACTTTTGCATAGCGTTTTTTTTTTGCACTGCTATCGTAATTGATTTACTATAGCGATTTTTGTTTGCAATAGCAAATTAGACAATAGCGTTTTTTATGTTATATTAGTTTTATTTACAACGCTTCAGAACTGTTATATGCTAATATAATTATGGCATTTTGTCTTTTGTAATGATTTGTGTAGTATTCTCCTACACATTTATATTGCAACAACCTATAAACTTATTTATTATTTGTAATAAAATGTTCATTACCACACAAACTAATGTCTCAAATTAATATAAGAAAGTGCGAAAAAGGAAGTTTAAGGAAAGAACAACACCAGTTTCAGGGCAATATAAGTTTATCATTAGGCCAATCCACTGTAGTGCCTACTGCATCGAAAATGAATTCAATTTCTGAATTTGGTCTCCACACTCTTGCATCATAAATCTTTGAAATTTCTACCCAAATCTTGGTAGCATTGGGACATAAGGAGGTGAAATGGACTTTATCACCTGGATATGTTGAAAAAACTCAGCCTTCTACAATTCTTGCTCCAGAGTTATCACAATCTAATAGGATACACTTCCTCTTTGCACATTTGTTAGCGCTGCTACCAGGTGTGTTGTTACCAAAACTCTAGCAGTCAAAATTAAAAACCCATGAGCAGCAGTCCACCAAATAAATCAATAACTCCAACAGAGTACAGCACAAAAATCAACATTTCCAACACATCCTTAACATATATAGACCTTAACCATAGTAATTTAGACAATGTAAAACAGGAGGTTCAGAAATTTACATGTGATCTATTAATTGTTGATACCTCCCGCCTAGGTGGGTTCTTAATCAGCTGTATCTTATGAATAGGCCATGAGATTTTCTCATTAAATATATCACTCATGAATAACTAATAACATCCTATTTTTACTCATTTTAGGTATTGTTTTCTTATGTAATAGGAAGTGTTTGGTGTGATTTCAAGGCTGAAAAGATTATTTCTAGATATTTTTAGAGTCAAAAAAGTTTTATAGGTTTTAAGCAAAATGAACCAAAAGACGAGAAAAACACGTTTTAGGACAGCTTCGGAGCACCAGAAGTTCAACATCCGTTGGAGGCATTCCGTGCACCAAATTGAGAGATATTGGACTCTATAGAAAGGTAGAAGAGTCAAAATTCACCTTGAAGTAGAATCAACTTGATACGATTTACCAAATGATTTTACACTCAATTAAAGAAGAAATGTCGAGATAGGTCACAAGGCGTATGACCGATCGTGAGCCACCTCCTTAGACCGGTCACAACCAACGTGACAGGTATGACCGGTCGAGATAGGTCACAAGGCGTATGACCGGTCGAAACTCCTGAAGATCACCAAAAGACTCTTGTTTCCATCGTTTGTTTACTTGAATCATAAGGGAGAAGTTTTACCTCTTTGTATTTGATATCTAGAAGTAATCTAACTCTTTTCTGTTCTTATTCGATTATGCTTATGAGTTTCATAAACCTTGCTTTAATGATTCCTTTAAGTATGCTTTAGTAGTTTATTTGTTGGGTTTAAAGGGTTAATCAAAGGAGAGTCATGATCAATTAGTTTAGGTGGCGATTTATAGGGTTTAACTCATTTACACTTTTCTTTCGTTCTGAGCTTCATCCTAATACATGTAGTTAGTGCCACGAACTAACTCTGATCACAGGTACTTAGGTTTTGCTGACCGTTTGCTTATTTTTTAGAACCTATACTTGGATGAGTATCGTGTTATAACCTACGCAAGTTGAGTTATAGAACTTTATGGGCAATAATTGAACTTGATCTTAATGCTATGATATATGCGTCGTTGCCTGCGAATTGTTCAGTAACGGAGTATGTAGATTTTACATAAACGATTGGTGATTTGCTTGTCGTTTGTTCTTTCGTGTTTCATAGTCCGAGACTTAGAAGTAAAAAATTATTTACCTTAGAATTCCTCTGAGTAGAAACGATTATTGAATTCCCTGCGATCCCTTAATGCCCAACGTTTGTCTCATTGATATTTTCATACATATTTTATTTCCTTTATTTGCTTTCGTTCGTGAAAGCACCAAAACTCTCTTTTATTATTGTTTTAGCTTTATTCTTTTCTGACAGATTTATAGCACAATATCTTCTCTCTGTGGGATTTGATCCTTAAGTACTATGACTGATTTATTGTGCACTTGTAGTAGTCATGTCTTTTTGAGTTAAAAGATTGATACGCTATCAATGACATTTCAAAACTTGGTCTCCACAAAAAAATTATTGTGGTTAGTCACTAGCTCAACCTGAAGAATTGCAGCATTCGGACCCAGAGGAACAATGTTGACCATTGCTTTTGGTTTAGTTGAAAACAATAATCCCTCACCAATAATTTCATCATTATCCAAATTCCAATAAAAAAGAGCTTCTGTATCAAGAGTATCCTATATAAGGAGTCATACATATATAGAATTAGTAATATCGGCTCTGTTCTTTTCCATGACGCTGCGACCTAAGTTAGCGACCAAAAATATACAAACAGTGGAGAAAAATGCTTTTGCCGTGTTTACTATTCATTCGTCGGAGGAAGTGTTGCTACTTTTTTAAAAGCCATTAAAGCTGTCGTTGTATATTATAGCGACCCATCCTTCTTTTTTAAAGTAATCGGAGTCGCTCATGTTCAACTTCAGCAAAACTACACTAATAAATCAGAGAAAAAGTGTGTTTTTTTGGACACCGGTGGAGTCGCAGCGTCATGAAAAAGAACAGGACTATAATTAAAATCAAAACAAAACAATTTAGAACATTACCGAGGCAGTACTGTGAATTCCACTTGGGGAGTTGGTTTCATTGACCAAATTCATCTTATCGACTGTCCATGCAATTGTAACTCCCACAGTTTGCCCAACTGAGAAAATGGTAGGGGTAGGTGGCCTCCACACATATGCGTCTCGATTTGATGCAGACTTCATAAGAACAGCTATTGTGCTTGGACCGAGTGGAATATGACCAATCTTATACATTGGTTTAGCAGAGTAGAATACTCCTTCTCCGACAACCTCCTCATTCTAAATACCAATCCACTAGCTGACACCTAAGTCTTCCTTTGCTAACATCGCTTACCTCAGAATTAGAAACATTATCACATGGTTTCTGACAAGTGACAAGAAGAAAACACTACAAGAAAAGCGAACATCCATAGCGTCTTATATCCGCTATATATACTCCCGTTATAAAAAGTTCGGGACTTTTGATAACGTTTTTTGTATACGCTATTATATAGGTGATTTATCATAGTGTTTTTGTTTGTGCAATATAAAACTTTATAATGACGTTCATTCGTTTGCAATATTAAAATATATAATAGCATTGTTTTGTTGTTATAAATATTGTCTGTATAGCGTTGTTCTGTTGCAAAATTTTGTAACGGTTTACTTGTTTCGTATTTTTCTAATTAAACCAAAACTTAAAACCTGATAAAAGAAATTTTATAATAGAAACAAACGATCAATATATTACAAAAAGACCATTAATCTGATAATTATCATACACTAACACAACACCTAAAAAAATAAAAATGTACCAAACAACACATGAATCCTTAACAAGTTCTTGCATCACAATAATTAAGTTTATCATTAGCAACACACTGGACTTCAGAATTTGGTCTCCACACATCAGCATCTCCAATCTTTGACACATCTATCAAAACATTGCTAGCGTTAGGACCTAAAGGGATGAAGTGTACTCGATCATCTGGGTCAGTTGAACAAACACGACCTTCTGCAACAATTTTTCCAGAGCCACTGCAATCAAACAAGATACATTTCTTTTTGGAACTTTTGCTGCTACCAGTGCTTTTACTTGTACTCTGGAAGTCAAATTGTAAAACACAATCATCAGATATCTAGTAACACAAACATAGGATCAATAAAAACAATAAAAGTAAAGCAAAAACTGAGGGAAAAGATATTTACCTTAGGTGATGTTTTTGGTGAAACCTCTGGAGATGTATTGAAGTCGATACCAATCTTATCAAGTGGCCATGCGATGGTCTCATTTACAGCATCACCCATTATTGCCATTTCGGCACTTGGCCTCCACAAAAAAACATCATGATCAATCACCTTCTGAACCTTAATAATTGCAGCATTAGGACCCAGTGGAATTAGGTTGACCTTTTCAGTTTGGTCAACTGAACAAATTATACCCTCAGCAACAATTTCACTTCCATTCCAAGCAAAGATATTGCATTTTGGTTTTGCTTCATCAGAGGCCTAAAGAGTCATGCATATATTACCCATTCCATAATTTGGCATTGACAGTTCAACGAGTCAAAATATTAATAAAATAGATACCGTTGGGTTATGTCCACTTGGGGAGCTGTTGTCTGAAGCCAAAACCACCCTATCAGTTGGCCAAGGAATTTTGACTCCAACAGCTTGGGCAATTGAGTAAACAGTGGTTGTAGGCCTCCATACATATGCATCTGGTATTGTAGCAGAGTGCACAATAATAGCCGCCGCGTTAGGACCGAGTGGAATACGACCAATCATATATTGTTTTTCAAACGAGCAGAATTCTCCTTCCCCGACAACAACTTCTGATGAACACCAATCCAATATCTTACACTTAATTCCGCCTTTGTTTGTGGTTGAAACATTAGACTGAGCATCAAATTCAGCACCGGATGACTAACAAGAGAAAAAATAATTGGTTACGAACTGATTATTATTGGCCATCGTGATAACCAAGTGTGAATCTTACTGTTTTTTTAGCTAAACAACGAAGTTGATTCTGCAATTCTTCAATCTTGGTCAGCATTTCTGCTTGTGAAGCCACAAGCTTCTGAACATGTGAGTCTCTAGCATTAAGGTAATCCATCTTGTTGAGACTAATCCCTCTGTCCATCCCTCTAACTCTTCCATATCTATCTTTCCCTAAAACTTGACTGACAGCATCTTCTCTTACATTTTCAGTGGCTGTGGAATCCATTTGACTATCAATTGATTGTATTTTCTCATGATACAAATATTTGTAAGCAATACCAATTAACCAGATTATCTTAAATTCTAAAATAAAAACTATTTCTTAAAAATCAGACGACTATTCTTACAATTGTGTCTGCAAATTCTTTCTTCACAGGTCTTCCATTAGAGTGAGTGTGTAACCAAACTTTACTTCTAGTCACCTTCCTTGGGTCATAACTCTTTTTCTTCTATGGTATTTAACAAAAGTATATGAACAATTTATGTTAAACACTTTAAAAATGCCATACACGAGAAAGACACGCACATACCATTTCCACAGATAGACGAAATATTCCTTTACGGCTGGTTGTGTGAGGAATCTGAGACTTCCTAAGGTTCCTGTATTGCTCAGTTTTAACCTGCAATCCAAAAATTAAAAGTTAATTATTCTTGTATCAAGTACATGAACAATAAGATAAAATAGTAACAAATACATAACCTTACAAGCAGTGGAAGTCCTAGTCTTCACCCAATTGTTTCAAGATGCAAGAAATTGAATGTTACTTGGTTTTAACTTAAGCCTCTCAGTGGCAGTCTTAGTTTCTCGAAGTTTAGAAACAAGTCTAGATTTAGAAACCCGCTAGATTGCACCCATCTGTTTGAAAACACAGTCTCTTTGCCAACCTTCCTCCAGATTAAACCTTGCCTACACAAATTTACAAAGTTAGACACTCAAAGAGGTAATAATATTGACTAACTTACTTGCCTGAGTTATATAAATAATGAGTACCTTAATCTCATCCCAAATTCTGTCCTTAGTTGCACACAATCAACTGCCCTCCAATCATCAACTAGTACCGGTACATGCTCCCTCACAATAGTACCAAGAAACGAGGAAAGTGTCACTGTACCTGGCCCTGAATGTTCGCCAATCGCTGAAAACTCCACATTTACCTTCTCCATAACTTCTTTTGCTAACTTACGTATTTTAGTCGGTCCTCGTATTCTCTTTTTCTTATCTTCAGGCTGCATCATTTGCACAGTCTCAGTTTCCTTCTCTGTATGCTTATCAACCTCTTCTAAAGCCATTTCTTCCTCAAACATGTTCTTCAATTTCCTTATTAACTAACTCCACTTCTTTAGCAACTTGATTGCACTTGCTACGTCGGACAATAGGCTTCGTTGCTTTCTGGTTTTTCATGTTTCACCCTTAAACCACAACAATTACTGAAAACATTAGAGCATTATCAAAGATTCTTATGAATGGGAAAACAAAAAAAAAAACAGCAAATCTGCAAAACAAAAGCACATGTTGCTATTATTAAATAAAAACCCCTTCACAGTCATCTCTAACACAAAAACTTTCATCATCAGATGATTGATTATTCAAGTCTTCATCTTGCTGCAATGATATTGTTCCACTAACAAATTCCTCTACCGTCTCCAATTCATGATAACCCCTCGGTGGTGCCCGCATAACTACATACCAAGATGAAGACTCATCCTCTCTAGAATAAAAAACTTGCTTTGCTTGCGAAGACATAATGTATGGATCTTGTAGATAGGATGATTGGTTCATATGGAGGTTCACAAGAGTAAAACCGTCTTCTTCCTTTACACCATACCCTTTGTTTGCCCAACTGCATTTGAATAGCGGAACTTGGAACATGTGATAGTCAAGCATAATGATCTCTTTGATCACTCCGTAATACACAACCATGTCAGCCGTTTGTCTACTATCTCGAGCACTAGATCTACACATACTGAAAGCTTCATATGTCACACCACTATTCTGAGTCATTCGCTTTACGTCACCTCTGTGAAATCGATGGCCGTTAATGACATACCCTTTATAGCTTTGAGCAATATGTCTCGGGCCAAATGCCAACCATCTCAGCTTGGTTGAATGAGACTCTGAATTTGTAGATATCTAATCAGAAAGTTAAAGTATTAGTAAAAGTTAAATAATAACATAGAATTGAAATTGAAATATAAAAATATATGTTACTTTGTCCAAACCTTTGCCTTTATCCACTTTGCAAACCTTTCAGTATGAAACTTCCAGCAAAGAGTCTCGTTTCTTTCACATCGAACATCAATAGCTTGCAATTCTTCCAAATGCATACTGTTTCACAAGATTGATAAGATATTATTCTTAAATTCTTAATTGATCAATGAGAAAATTAGCCAAAATAAGTGTCATATTGAGTTAAACTTACTCAATATAAGGATCCATAATGGTTGTATTCATTAAAACATACCGATGAGCTATGTCTAGCTCTTTATCTGAGAGTGTTACTTCTTTTGGCTATTGAAGTGGACGACCTTTAAGTATGTGTTCAAAACATCTTCATTACGGTTGATGGCTTCTTGTATTGGTAGAGTATTCTTAAGAAATTCTAAACAGAAGGCAAGACATTCTTCAGCCAAGTATCCCTCGGCCATAAACGCTTCTGGCCTTGCAAAATTTTTAACATATGCCTTTAGTCTTTTCATGTACCTACAGCTCAATCCCAACACATCTTTGTCAATGATACAAATAGTTAAACATAAACTACAATATTGTTCATACAATCTAATACAGAAAAAGATAAAAATAAAATAAAATAATGAGTACCTCTCAAACGGATACATCTAGCGAAAGTGTACAGGTCCACCCAAGCGTGCCTCCCTTCCTAGGTATATAGGAAGGTAGAACATGATATCGAATAGTGAAGGAGGGAAGAACCGCTCCATTTGGCACATTGTCTCAACAAACTCAGATTCCAAAGAAATCAGCTTCTCTGGATCAATCACACGCTGGCACAATCTGTTGAAGTAGTTGCATAATCGAGTGACAGCAACTCTGGGTCCTTTTGGTAGCAATACTCTCAAAGCAACAGGCAATAAGTTTTGCATAAGGACATGATGCTTATGCGACTTCATACCAATAATAACAGGAGGATCAAGAGAAACACAATTTGCAATATTGGAACAGTACCCATTAGGGCCTCTAAAATTAGGTAACCTCTTGCAAAATCAATGCTTTTCATCCTTGGAGAACCAATAAGCTGCTGGCGGCAGGTAAGTTTTCTTTCCCCTTTTCTCTATGTTTAAGTGTCTTCTAATTCCCATATCTTCCAAGTCTTTCCTTGCCTTCACTCCATCTTTTGATTTAGGACTATTCATCATAATAGACAGTATAGCGTCTGACAGGTTCTTTTCCACATGCATAACATCGATGTTATGACGAACAGGCAAATCCTAAACACAATAAATCAAAAGAGTTTGTAAACAAAGAGTAGTATATAAAAAAATAGTATTTAAATTAGTACTAAAAACTACTAACCTTCCAATATGGTAACTCGAAAAATATTGATCGTTTCTTCCACCGCCATTGATCAGTGTCCTCTTCATATTCTTCCTCTGAAACCACATCATCTTCATATAATACATCTCGTTTTCTTTTACTATCTCTCTTTACTGGTTTTCCAAAGTCATTCTTGAAATTCTTAACCGCCTCAAATATTTCTGCTCCTGTTTGAATTCTTCTTGCAGTCTCATTCTCGGCAGTGTTATCAAACCATCATTTCCTGCGTCTATAAAGATGTCCAGGTCTAAGCCGTTTCCTATTACCTAAATACACATACTTTCTACTAAACTTTAGCCATCTATGTGGTGTATCCTTGCCACATATATTACAAGCTTGTTTTCCCTTCACTTTACATCCAAACAAAGTCCCTAAAGCTGGATAATCATTGATACTCCACAACAACAAAGCTTTAAGTGTGAATTTCTCTTTCAAATATGAATCGTACACCTCAATACCTTCATTCCACAAGTCCTTCAAGTTATCTACTAATGATTGTAGATAGACATCAATATTGTTGCTCGGTGCAGTTGGCCCAGGGATTCGCATCGTCAACATGATATTCTCAGACTTCATACACATCACTGGAGATATATTATAATTCACTAACAACACTGGCCAAGTACTATATCTGGTATTCTGGATAGATAAAGGGTTCATACCATCAGTAGAAATACCTAGCCGAAGGTTTCTAGGTCTGCAGCAAACTCTAGCAAGTTGGAAAATATCTAAGCACCTTCTCAGGTATTCCATTCCTCACATAACCACTGTCTTTATCAATTTTCCATCTGGAAGCACTACATCTTGGACAGGTTTCCATCTTATCATACTGCTTCCTATAAAGAATGCAATCATTCTTGCATGCGTGGATGACATCATAGCCAAATCCAAATACCTTCAAGAAATTTTTCATCTCATCTGTTGACCTTGGAAGCACGTTGTCATCAGGCAGCATATCATGGACCATTGTCAAAAGCTGATCAAAATAGTTCTCTGACATACCATTCTTCACCTTTATGCGGTAGAGGCCCATGATTGCAGACACCTTGGTATAATTGTGACATGTCGAATATAATGGTGTTTCAGCTTCAGTCAACTTCTTACAAAACTCAGATTCTTCTGTAGTTTCACCATTGTCAAACTGAGATCCACTAGGCTTCGGTGATTGTGGACTCTCTTCATTATCACTGAAAGCTGTCTTAAACAAGTCATAAGCATCCAAACCAGAAATCTGACCATCGTCCTTCTTATCTTCCCTTGTGTCTCCATGCATACTCCATGATGCTTTCCTCTTGTATTTATGATCCATCCCTCTAATCACTAAATGATCTATTACTGCATCCACCGGCTGATGACTAACATTGTGACAATCGATGCACGGACAGAAAATCTCAGAAGGATAACCCAAAGATTTCGATGAAGCATTGACAAAAAGTTTTGCGCCTTCAGCATACGCAATGCTATTCCTGTAAAGAAAACCCTGAAGTCCAACTATCAATATAACTCACAAACACATTTGAGATTAAAAGTATAAAAATATGACAGAGAGTTTCATACCTAAGTAACCAAACCCATGGCTTCTCCATATTACCAAACACAACACAGATCCTTGACCAATTATATATGTGAGCATAAAATCAATTGATAAGACACAAAAATAACTAACATATACAATCTCTTAAGAGAAAGAATTCACAATCTTATGATTCAGCTAAAGTCTTCTTCAACAAAAGATTTGTAGAATCTGTTATTAAAAAATTACAAAGGATCTCACGAGTCAATAAAGAAAAGGGAAATTCACACCAAGAACAAGAAAAACAAATCGATTACTCATGGAAACAAAACAAATCTGTGCAGCCCTTTTTGACTAAAATTGTTTCTAGAAAAACTTTTTGACTATAATGCCCGAATCCTATTGCATTAATGATATCATTATCTTTGTTCAAAAGTTACTATCTTTTTTTTTCTTTTGTTTTTGTATGATTCAAATATATTCTGCTAAAATCCACATGTTTCAAATCCCATCATCACTTACCTACGCCAGTTGTAAAACCAACATACACCCTAAACAAAATCTCAAAACCACTATAAATCATAAAGCTTTGAGATTTACAGAGTCCCCATAAGAATCTGTTGAAATCTCAATTTAATCACCCATTAAACATCGCCAACTAGAACAAATTCAAAGACAAGATCCTAAAATTTCAGGGCATATTGATATATCATGGTTTTTACGGTTTTTAACCATGATATAAGTCCTGTTTTAGAGTCTTTTTGGTGTTTTTGTGTCTCTATCGAGTCATTGTAGGTTCATGTACGTTTTGGACTCATTGGATGCATATTGGGATGATTGGAAGCATTTAGCATTCTGTAGCTGAGAAGAACAACTCGGAGACCACAATGGGTGTTGGTGTCGATCGACACTGCTCCTTAGTGTCGATTGACACTCGTCGCGATCACATGTTGCACACAAGTTTCCAAAGAACTTTTGAAGAATTGCAGAATGACCCAGAAGTTTTCCTTAATTACAAAACAAGTCCCTGACGTATTTTAGAGTATAATTAGTTATTTTTAGAGTTTTGGAACATATCTTATCTTACTTTTGGCATTGGATTTTGAGAGCTTGTTGGGAGAGACAGATTAGAACTCATTGTAGAGAGAAGATTTCGAACTCCCTTTATTTCTACTCTTATTTTAATGTAATTTATTCAGATTATGATTTGTGTTACATTGATTATGTCTGAGTAATCCACCTGTTAGATTTAGGGTTTTTCTAGGGTTAGGATGAATTGTTGAATTAAAATGTTCTGTTAGGGTCATCATATGGTTCTTCATCTAGGTTGAGATTAATGCTAGTTCTAGACTGATCACCTGGAATTTAGATCATAGGAAAATTAGTAGACACGAAAGTGTTATTGATTCCCTGAATTAAACCCTGATGAGCAAAATACCTATCTGCAAAGACATTTGATTTAGGGATTTTGTGAACATATCAAACTTGGATTTAATGCATGTTTTGATTGTTGAATTTACAAAGAAATTTGGGATTCACTGTTATAGACATAGATAATCTCTGCAACGAAAGTTGATTGGTTTGAATTTTGTGTTTTGAGTTCAAGAATGGTTCTTAACCAACCCTGCACTGCATATCTGTTTAATAATTCTGAATTCCTGAAGAATTTCCCTAAGTCTAGCCTTTTCTATATCCGAAAACTATAACTTTTACTTTTGCTTGCCTGTTTTACATTTCATTATTCACTATTTAGCTAAAATCCAAACTTCTAATCTATTGTGTGAACATCAGTCTCTGTGGATTCGACCCCTAAGTACTGCACTGATCTCTTAATTTGAGAGAATAGCTCCAGGGATAATTTGAGCATATCAAATTTTGGCGCCGTTGCCGGGGACACTTGTTTCACCATTAGATTTATGTTAGATTTTAGTCTAAATTCTTTTGTTACTTATTTACTTACATTTTTATTGTTTTTTTTTTCTCTTTGTGTTTCAGGTTTATGCCTAATTGCAAAACCAGGAGCAACAAAGATCTTCAGCTTGCAATTCTTTCCAACCAAGACATAACAAGAATTGAGCGTACAAACCACAAAGCAAAGAAACTTGCTGCAATGGATCACTTCGTTGTTTTGGTAAGGGATGAAGCTGGGGTACTACGTGATCAAGAGGGCCACGTGCGCAACGAGCAGGGCCAGAAACTTGATGCTGAGGGAAATGTGATGCCCGAACCCGCTGCTGGTGTCGACCGACACCAACAGGGTGTCGCTCGACACCCACCTGCAATTGAGGCTTCGGATTTGCAGGCAGCTGCTGCTGCTGCTGCTGTTGCTCGTGGCAGGACACTAGGGGATTAAAACAGACCAGATCAGTTCTATGCGAATCGATCTGCGATCATTCCCCCACCCTTTCAGAGGAATGATTTCGAGCTGAAACCCGCATACTTCACTCTTGTGGGACAGCATCCCTTCCATGGTCTTCCTCATGAACAACCCATGGATCATATTGAGAGGTTTGAGGATCTCGTTACAAGCATCAAGGCTAATGGGGTCTCTACCGATTTTCTCTTCTGTAAACTCTTCCCTTACTCTCTTGGTGGGGAAGCAGCTTACTGGCTCAAGCAATTGAAGCCAGGATCTTAGACAACTTGATGGGAGAACAATAATGCATTCTTGAACAACTTCTATGATGATGCAAGGTCAGAGGATGCGAGAACAAAGATCTCTACTTATTCTCAACTACCTGATGAAGCATTCAAGGCTGCTTGGGTGCGATTTAGAGCTTATCAGCGAGATTTTCTGCATCATGGGTTCAGCGAGGTTCAGTTACTGGGAATCTTTTTCAGAGGCGTGGATTTGAGGTATCAGATGGCTCTGGATGCTGCAAGTAATGGCAACTTCAATACCAGATATCCAGAGGATGCAGTCACTTTGATTGAGAACTTAGCTTCGAGTAACAACACGAAGAATGCTGATTTTGAGAGAAAGAAGCTAGCGGGTAGCTCTGAAGGTGGTCAGATTGCTGAGGTCAATGCCAAGTTAGATTCAGTTCACAACCTCCTTGTGGGCAGACGGACGATCAGAAGAAAAAGTGCAGTTTGTCAATCAGCTTGGGTTTCAGGGTCAGAGGTATGGTAACTACCAATGGAACAGAGGCTACAGTAGAAACAGTCAGCGGTCGAACTTTGCAGGTAATCAGAATTCTTCACCCTATCCTCCAAAACCAGACTATCAGAAGCCTTATCCAAACAGCAGCTTCACCAGAAGCTATGGCAATTCTTCATACCAGAAACCTTCTCCGCAGACTCAAGATAGCGATGTTAAAGCTATGCTAGAACAGATTCTGGACGGTTAACAGAAGATTACAGTGGACTTCAATGGGAAGATTGATGCTCTATACACTGATCTGAATGGGAAGTTTGAAGCTTTGAGCACTCATGTCAAGAAGCTGGATACTCAGGTTGCTCTGACTGCTGGGTCTGTAAAGCGACAAGAAGGATTCCTTCCAGGAAGGACTGATGCAAATCCTAAGCATCCCTGTAATGCCATCTCGTTGAGGAGTGGAAAGACCCTTCAACCTGTGTTGAAGCGTCTCACAAAATACGAACTCCAGGAGTTGGAGGATGTAGATGATGAAGAGTCCGGTGATCAACGACCAGTGTCGGTCGACACCATCACTATGTGTTGATCGATACCAGTCGCAGTTCCTTAGAAATTGACGTATGACGGAGAGAAATCGACCATAGTCGATCGACATATGGCAATAGTGTCGACCGACACAACAATAGTGTCGATCGACACCTTCCAGAAGATAAAGAGAATTCTACGTCTGACGGACCAGAATCGACCAAGATCGACACTGAGGTGTCGACACCAACAACCAGTATCGATCGACACCCTAAGCGATCACAACCAAAATCAATCGACATTCCTCCTCAAGTCACAGAACGGGTATACAAGCCTAAGGTTCCTTATCCTAAGAACCCTAGGAAGTCTAAACAGGAGTTGGAAGATGCTAGATGCAAAGCCATGATGGATAAGCTCATTGTTGAGATCCCTTTGATTGATGTGGTGAAGACTTCTCCTGTAATCAGACGGTATGTGAAGCGGATGGTGACCAAGGATCTGAATGTTAAGCAAAGTGTGATGATGATCTCTGCTCATGTCAGCGCTGTTATCCAGAACAAGATTCCAAAAAAACTCCCAGACAGGTTTGCACGCTTATACTAGCTGATCGATCTGTTCGGATTCCGGATGGTGTACTTGAGGATGTTCCGATAAAGATAGGAGATTGTCTCATTCCCACTGACTTCGTGGTTCTGCAATACGAGGAAAAATCTAAGGATCCTCTGATTTTAGGAAGTCCTTTCTTGACTACAGCTGGTGCCATCATTGATGTAAGGAAAGGATGGATCGGGCTGAATGTGGGTGACTTAGTGATGAACTTTGATATTGATAAGCTGGTCAAGAGACCTACCATTGATGGACAGACCTTCTATGTGGACACACTTTCGAATCTTGCTCAGGAGATTTTCCACGAGATGCATCCTGAAGACCCTTTGGAAAGGGCTTTGCTCACTCCTACAGAGGAAACAGAGCATCTAGATGACATTGGTGCTGGGTATGTCAAGCTGATGGATGCAAGCGATCAGATGATGCAGTCAATTGGTACAGAGGAGTGTATTGCAACTTCTGAAAAGGCTGCCCTTGTTAGTGATTGGAGTGCAGAGAAAGCTCCTAAGATTGATATCAAACAACTCCCTGCAAGGCTAAGGTACGCATTTCTTGGTGAAAACTCTTCTTACCCTGTCATCGTGAATGCTTCTTTAAACAACGCAGAGCTCACTTTACTGCTAAGTAAGCTGCACAAGTTTCGCAAAGCTCTTGGCTATTCTCTTGATGGCATTGCAGGTATCTCTCCAGATTTGTGCATGCATAGGATCTACCTTGAGGATGAGACAAAATCATTAGTTGAGCATCAGAGGAGGCTGAATCCGAATCTGAAGGAAGTTGTTAAGAAGAAGATCATGAAATTGCTGGAAGCTGGTATCATTTATCCTATTTCAGAAAGCAATTGGGTTGGTCTAGTGCATGTGGTTCCTAAGAAAGGAGGAGTCACAAAGGTTAAAACTGACAAGGATGAACTGATCCCTACAAGAACAGTGACGGAGCACAAAATGTGCATTGACTACAGGAGGCTGAATGCTGCAACCAAGAAAGACCATTTTCTTCTGCCCTTCATTGATCAGATGTTGGAAAGGTTAGCAAGTCACTCGTACTACTGTTTCCTTGATGGGTATTTAGGGTTCTTTCAGATTCCGATCCATCCAGACGACCAGGAAAAAACTACCTTTACTTGTCCCTATGGTATTTTTGCATATCGTAGGATGCCATTTGGACTTTGTAATGCTCCTGCAACCTTTCAGCGGTGTATGATGTCGATCTTCACTGAGATGATCGAAGACTACATGGAGGTCTTTATGGATGACTTTTCTGTTTATGGGTCTTCCTTTAAAGACTGCCTGGACAACTTATGCAAAGTGCTCGCTAGGTGCGAAGAGAAGCATTTGGTTTTGAATTGGGAGAAGTGTCACTTTATGGTCTGCGATGGTATTGTGCTTGGGCACCGGGTTTCAGAAGTTGGGATAGAGGTTGATCGCGCTAAGATTGAGGTGATGACGAGTTTACCACCTCCAACAGATCAAGCAAGCATTAGTGAGTGCTCCTATTGTCCAACCTCCAGATTGGAGTCTATCTTTTGAGGTAATGTGTGATGCTATCGATTTCGCAGTTGGGGCTGTTCTTGGACAGAAGAAAGACAAGAAACTTCATGCAATCTACTACGTAAATAGAACACTTGATGACGCACAGCAGAATTATGCAACAACAGAGAAGGAGCTGTTAGCTGTTGTGTTTGCTTTCGAGAAGTTTTGTACCTACCTGGTAGGATCTAAGGTGATCGTCCATACAAATCACTCCGCTCTCAAATACTTGATGCAGAAAAAGGATGCTAAGCCGCGATTATTGAGATGGATTCTTCTGCTCCAGGAATTCGACATCGAAGTTAGGGATAAGAAAGGGGTTGAGAATGGTGTTGCTGATCATCTCTCAAGGATTCAGATGGATGATGGTGTTCATATTTGTGATTCTCTACCTGAGGAAACCATCAACTTGGTAGAAACCGGATTTCAGCGAGATCTACAGGCCTTCTTGCGATATAATCTACAGAACACTTACGGATTGGTCAGTGTGTCGACCGACACCACATACGTCAAGACGGACGATTATCGATCAAGCGATGGTACACTCGACACAGGCACTCGATACATGGACTTGGTGTCGATCGACACCACTGACAGTGTCGATCGACACCCTTCGTTTGGTGCTCCAGAGTTGGGTTGTGCAGGATATATAGCTTCTGTAACTGTTTCACCTCGTCCATGGTATGCTGATATTGCCAACTACCTTGCTGCAGAGGACGAGCCGGAAAACTTCACAGGATATGCTAAGAAGAAGTTCTTGCGCGAACTCAGGCGATTCTACTGGGATGAGTCGTACCTGTATAAGCACTGTTCTGATGGGGTTTACAGAAGATACATTGCAGAATCTGAGGTTTCAGATGTGTTGTTTCACTGTCACGGGTCTGACTATGCAGGACACTTTGCTACCTTCAAGACAGTGTCCAAGGTTCTTCAAGCAGGGTTTTGGTGGCCTACAATGTTCAAGGATGCTCATGCATTCATCTCCACATGTGATGTCTGTCAGCGCAGAGGAAAGATTAGCAAACGACATGAGATGCCACAAAACTTCATCCTCGAGGTTGAAGTCTTTGATTGCTGGGGCATTGATTTCATGGGTCATTTTCCCTCTTCTTTTGGGAACAAGTACATTCTGGTAGCTGTTGATTACGTTTCAAAGTGGGTGGAGGCGATTGCTAGTCCTAAAAACGATTATGCGGTGGTTTTTAAGCTGTTTAAGACCATTATCTTTCCTTGCTTTGGAGTTCCTCGAATTGTGATCAGTGATGGTGGTTCACTGATGATATGCAACACCAGATGATATGCACTTGGTGTCGATCGACACCAACGTTGGGTGTGGTTCGACACCAAGCACAGGTTACTCCATGACTTTCATTTTTCCATCTTGTTCCATTTGGTTTTTCTTTCTTTTACCAACCTTTGATTTGGTATCACTGGGGACAGTGATTCTCAAGTCTAGGAGAGGTAATCGCTGACGTTGTGTTTGTTTTTGTCATACCTATTTGTTTTTATTTATTGAGTCAAATTTGTTTGTTTTATTGAGTTAAAAACTGGTCCGGAAATTACGATCTTTCTCCTTATTCTATGTGCTTGAGTGATTAATGATGCAGATTTAGTTCAGATGCGACTAATAAAAAATCCAAAAGCTGATCAGTAAACCAGAGAGACCCATATTTTGTAACAGTTTCCACACAAGTTGGAGCTAATTTCTGAGCTATTCCTTTTACCTCATCAATGCAACTGGTGTTCTTAGGGTTTGACTCTTCGTTCTTACCTGACAAACAAAAGCCTAATTGAAAAGTGATGGTACTCCTCTCCTTTGTTTAGTAAAATGAGTGTGTTTATTCGCAGAAAAGATGATATGATTTTCTTTAAAGTAAAGGGATAGGAAAATTTCCAACGACCCCATTATTTTACTTCAAAAGGAATGATCACACAAGAGTTGGAAGCGAGGTTAGGAAAATTTCCTATGATACCATTATTCGCCTACACTTTTGAGGATATAAAAAAGAAAAGAAACAACATAGAAGATGTTGAGAAAGAAACAAGTCTGGGGAGAGAAAGAGTACCAAAAAGATGTGGAAACAAGGTTCCATCGCATGCACGCGATTCCGTCATCATGTTAGAAGGCAAGCACGCACCTTATTCACCGCGCAACTCACCAAGCACCTTAGTCATCGAGCTGCTTAACCAAGTAGCTTAGTCATCGAGCTACTAAGCACCTTAGTCATCGAGCTGCTTAGAGAAAAAATTTTCTCGGCCAAATGGTCCGTATTCGGCATGTTCGGTCCGAGTTCTCTCTTGGCATTTCTCGGCTTTGATGCGGGTCATTACATTCTCCCCCCCTTAGAAGAATTCATCCCGAATTCTTAAAGGTTAGATGGTTCGGTCTCTTGATCTTGTTCGGGTTCTAGGAAAAGTTCCGAATGAGACCTTCTGAATCTCGCTTCATCTTCCCATGTAATAACATCCCTATGTTGTTTTCTTCAGGTGACCTTAATTTGTGAGATTTCTTGACCTTTAAGAAATCTTGATCGTTTCTCGCCTATTCTAACTGGTTCCGGAGATGGTTGTCGAGGTTCGGGCACATGTACTTGCAGTGCTACATCTGGACCTCGGACAAACTTTCGTAACATCGAGACATGAAACACATTGTACAACCCTTTGTCCGATGGAAGGTCAAGCTCGTAAGCTACCTCTCCCATTCTTCTAATGATACGGTAAGGTCCTTTAGACCGTGCGGCTAGCTTGCTTGGTTTAGCCAATCTATCTTTTCCCTTCTCGGCAGCTGCTTTCAACCATACCCAATCACCAACTGCAAACTCAACTTCTCTTCTATGTTGATCTGCGTATTTCTTTTGTCGATCCTGGGCCCTTTTCATATTCGCTCGGATAACACTAACTTTATCAGTGGTTTCTTTCACTATGGTTGGTCCAAACTCTTCTCCAATCTCCTTTCCTTCTCCTACCTCGGTCCAACACAAAGGGGTTCGACACGGGCGTCCATATAAAGCTTCGTATGGTGACATACCAATACTAGTGTGGAAACTATTATTGTATGCAAGTTCCACTAATGGTAAGTGAATTTCCCATGTCTTCTTCCAATCAATCATGCACATCCGAAGTAAAATCTTCTAAAGTCCGGATGGTTCGTTCCGTTTGACCATCCGTTTCTGGATGAAACGCGGTACTCATGTGTAGATTGGTCCCAAGGGCTTTCTGAAAAGCTCGCCAAAATCTAGCCGTGAATCTAGGATCGCGGTCAGAAACTATGTTGGCGGGGACTCCATGCAACTTCACAATCTCATTCAAATATAGCTTGGCCAGGACTTCTATATTGTCATCGATCCTCATTGGCAAGAAGTGAGCACTCTTGGTTAAACGATCTACAACTATCCAAATGGCATCGTTTCCGCGTCCTGGTGCTATCGGCAAACCTGTAACAAAATCCATAGCAACTGCATCCCATTTCCATTCCGGAATAGGTAGGCTTTGTAATAATCCGGCTGGAACTTGATGCTCGATCTTTACTTGCTGACTGGTTTGGCACTCCGCTACCCATTTTGCGACAGATCGCTTCATTCCCGGCCAATGGTAGTATTGGTGAATGTCTCGGTACATTTTTGTACTCCCTGGGTGAATACTAAGTAGGGAATGATGGGCCGTCCGTAGGATTTCTTCCCGTAAGCCTTGTCCCTTAGGCACGGTAATCCTTTTGTTTTGGAGCAAGGTACCATCTAAGGCCAAATGATACTTGCTCTCGTTCGGCTCCTCTAAACCATCTAGCTCTTCGATAATTTTCTTTAAATCTTCATCCTCTCTTTGTTGAAGCCGAATCCGTTGTGCAATCCTGCTTGGTTTACCGCCTGTAAACCTAATGGTTCACTACTTTCTCCTTCTAAGGCTGACAGACTAATCATTTTGAATTCTGCGGTTAGGCTCATCAAACCTTTTTTTACATCCACATTGACCTTACGGCGACTCAAAGCATCGGCAACTACATTTGCCTTTCCTGGGTGATAAGTGATATTCAAGTCATAATCCGAGATAAACTCCATCCACCTTCTCTGCCTTAGGTTAAGATCAGGTTGGGTGAACAAGAACTTTAAACTCTTATGATCCGTCATTACTTGAACTGTCTCTCCATAAAGATATGACCGCCATATCTTTAAAGCAAAAACAACCGCGGCCAATTCTAGATCATGGGTAGGATAATTTTCTTCGTGTTTCCTCAATTGTCTAGATGCATAGGCAATGACCTTTTTACCTTGCATTAACACGCATCCTAAACCTGTTCTGCATGCATCCGTATATACGGTATACGGCTGGTTTGGCTCTGGTAAGGCTAAGATCGGTGCGGTTGTCAAAGCCTTCTTTAGTACATTGAACGCCTTCTCCGCCTCTTCACTCCATATAAAGACAATGCCTTTTCCGGTTAGGCGAGTCAATGGTTTCGTTATGCTAGAAAATCCCTTTACGAATTTCCTATAATAACCAGCAAGTCCTAAGAAGCTACGAATCTCCATGGCATTTGTTGGTTGTGGCCAATCTTGTATTGCCAAAATCTTCTCCGGGTCAACCGAAACTCCTTGTTCCTAAGAACCCAATCTCCCGTTTCCAAAAGCTACATTTACTAGACTTAGCAAATAGCTTTTGACTCCTTAAACGTTCCAACACCTTTCCTAAGTGTATCTCATGTTCTTCTGCACTCTTGGAGTAGATAAGTATGTCATCAATAAATATGATGACAAACTCGTCTAAATAATCTCGGAAGACGTCATTCATCAATCGCATAAATGCGGCTGGTGCATTTGTTAACCCAAAAGGCATGACCACAAATTCATATTGGCCATATCGTGTCCTAAAAGCAGTCTTCACGATGTCCGTCTCCGTGATCCGAATTTGATGATAGCCGGATGCTAAATCAATCTTTGAAAACCAACTCGCTCCTTGAAATTGGTCTAGCAACTCATCAATTCTAGGCAAGGATACTTGTCCTTGATAGTGACGTTGTTGATACCACAGTAATCTATGCATAATCGCATACTACCATCCTTCTTCTTTACGAATAAAACTGGGGCTCCCCAAGGTGATGAACTTGAACGTATGAATCCCTTCCCCATTAGATCCTCTAACTGTTTCTTTAACTCGGCTAACTCTGCTTGGGCCATACGATATGGTGCCTTAGCTATCGGAGCCGCTCCTGGTTCTAGCAGGATGGTAAAAGGATTATTACGAGATGGTGGTAACCCTTCTAAAGATTTAAACACATCATCGTATCCCTTGACTACTGGAATCTCTGTTATGCCCGGTTCCTCTGATTCACTATCCTCTAATACTGTCACGGTCACCAAATAAACTTCTCCGTCAACAAGGGCTTTCTCTGCTCTCACGGCCGTTGTAAAGGATATGACGGAATTTGGCTGGATTCCGTGGAACGTTAGGAAAGGTTTTCCAAACTGTTCAAAAGTTATCTTTCCACGTCCACAATCTATATGGGACATGTAAGCCGATAACCAGTCCATTCCTAAAATGACTTCGGATTTGTCTAACGGAATGACTAAGAGATTGGCTAAAAACTTATGGTTTTGAATGATAATTGGAACTCCTATAAAACAACTCGATGCATATAAGATTTGGTTTCCTGGGGTTAAGACAGGAGTATGAACCTTTACTACGGTAAAGATTCTCTTAAAACGCGAGGTGACATCAGGCGATGCAAAACTATGCATCGCCCCTGAATCAAACAAGACGTGTGTGGATACACCACCAACACACTAGGTTCCTAGACGGAAAGCCATAAACCTTTTCTTAAACGATTCTCTTTATAAAGTATTAAACAAAATTATACAAGTATAACACAATTTTACAATACAATACACCACATAAGTTTTGAGTTAAAACCCTCAAGTACCAAAGATTGGACCTTTAGAAGGTCGTGAAGGTTCGAGTTTATCTAATGGATATACTCGTCCCAAATTTCTTGACAGGTTGTGGTACCGTGGTACTTGTGGTCTTCCATAAAAGAGTCGTTCAATTTCTAAACCCTCTCCCACATTAACTGCCCGTTCCACCAAATCGGACAAACTATGGTATTCAACCGCCAATAACCTGTTCATAATCTCGGGTCTTAGGCCTCGCAAAAATTTTCGAATGATGACTGGCTCATCTTCGGGTCCATAATGGGCATATCGTCTAAGCCGAGTGAACTCTGCCTCATACTCCCTCACGGTGCGATCTCCTTGCATCAACTCTCGAAACTTCCTTTCAAGTCGATCCTTTGCTTATGGAGGAAAGTATTTCCTTTGAAACTCTTGACGGAAAACTTCCATGCAAACTCGACCCTTTGGTAATGATCCTTCACGCCACTCCACCACTCATTAGCATCTCCCATCAAATAGTGTGCTGCAACATCCGTCTTAAACTCTTCGGGGCATCGGATTGCTGCAAAGTTTTTCTCAACATGTTGCAACCATGCATCAGCGTCCAATGGGTTAGGATTCCCAAAGAATCGCTGTGTTCCGAGATTTTTCATCATCATCACCATTTTCATGAAATCTGGTGGTGTTGTCGGAGAATTTTGCTGAACTCGTCTGGATGCTCGACGTGAATCTACCAACTGATTTGCTAGGTTCTGGATCACATTCATTAAGCGATCCTGAATATTCCTTACGTCGGGAATTACCCTACTCGGTCCTGCTTCGTGATTGTTCGGGCGATTCTGACGGTATTATCAGTTCTTCTCGTCTAGAATACTGGCGACGTGAAGTAACTCCACCTCCTAGGCTCACGGATGCTCCCTGTCCTGCGGATCATCCTTCCAAATTCATGTATTCTTCCGGATCATTCTCCGTTGATTCAGGAGATAGCCATCCACCTTGTAAAGTTCCTTCGGGTACAGGATCATCGACATCATGGTATCTTAACTCCGAGATATTCAGGAAGTTTTCGTCCATAAACTTGTGGTGCAAATTTGGTGATACGGACTGAGGCACATATTCGAGCATAGGCGGACCAAAATTCGGACTTGGGTATCGATGGTGATGCGGTCTTTGTTCTCGTGTCGGACCATCATGATACGCTCGGATGTTACATCGTGGACGCGATGCCATCTATAGCAAAACATTCGGTCAGTTTTAACCCATCTTATACTAAATAGCACAGGAACGTAATCAGTTTATCCTACTTGCTTTGTGCGACACTTTTACTCGATAAAATGTTTGAAAACCAAGTTTCATGCCAGCATCGTAAAAACCATGCTCTGATACCACTAAATTCGAGTTGTAACGCCCCCGATCCGCTATAGACCGGAAAAGTCACAAACTCGAAACGAACTCTCGGGCATCCGACCAGAGGTTCCTGGAACGCATCCAAAATTCCCGAGACCGAACATCTAAATGTTCGTCCCCATCGAGTACGGCCCAAAGCTTGCCAACCCGAACCGCACAAGATGGTTGGTTTGTCCGGACAAGGACTAATATCGCATAAACCCGTTTGTTCAAAAACTCGATTTTATATATATTATTACCGTAAGTTTTCAACGAGATTACAAAATTATCCGGACTCGAGTCTAACACTCAAAACAGCCATTATACATATTAAGTTTTAAGTGTTTACAACAAAGCAAAGAAATCTACCACTGATTTTTCCTAACGTTCCCTTCACGTGCTTCCCGCGATTTACCCTCTAAGGTTGCCTACAAAACAAATTGAGTCGTGAGAACTAGTTTCTCAATGAGTCTAAGGTTCCTCTATACAACAATCAATATTCCCACCGAACCCAAAATAACAATCACACGCAAATACGCAAAACGATTCGATAAAACGAGATGAGATGCGCATAAAGATACGAATTATTTAAGGCATAGCGTGCTGAATTTTCCCTTACGTGAAACCAAAGGCATCATTCGAACAAAACCACAAAGGCTAAGTACAAAGACCCTTAAACGTTTTTGATGGCCTAATCTTTAAGGCTTCGCACCAAAAATCAAATAATGCATCGTCATGCATACACGGCCAAAGGCTGCAATCCCGTCTCTCCGTGTCTTCGAGAAATAACCAAAATCTTTATTGGTTAAGACTCGGCCATAGGGAAACCATGCCACGCTTAATTTCAAGTTCTTCTAGCATTTAACTTATGTATAAACTTAAAATGCTTAAACGACTTATGCGAATAAAAGCATCGAACAACCAACAATCAAATACGTGTGTTCTACTCATCTAACACACGGCAAACATACTAAAGAACTCACCTTAACTTAGATGTTTTGGATGCGGATTCTAGAACAAACTGAACGGTTCTCGAACAAGCTCAATCTAACACTTCGGATCTCGACTTAGCTTTGCTAGAACGTTCGGACTTAAGCAACTATGGAAAAGCTTTAAGGTGTTACGATTTATCGAGTCTAGCTACTAGAAAGGGGTCATTCTATTTATAGAAACGAGCAATGAACAAATGGTCGGAGAAAACCTTTAAGTGAAGAAACGATTCGACACTTGTGCGCGAATGTCGGATACTCTGTCCGTGTCACGACACGCGAATTCTCGGGAATGTTTCTTGCAACCCAATAAGGACACCTCCTACTAAGCATTTCTGCATGTGCGGATAGCTTAGCCAATGCTCATCTCTGCCAAGATCGCGACACGGCCCAAGATTCTATTCTCGCTTGGCGAAAAGGGTACATGACAAAACTTTGTCCTACTCGGTCGTATCTTCGTTCGGACACGTTTTTGTTTCTTCGGACATGGGTAAGGTCGTCGCACATGCATTCGGTTACTTCGATCCGAAACAAGGTTCCATCGCATGCACGCGATTCCGTCATCAAGCTAGAAGGCAAGCACGCACCTTATTCACCGCGCAACTCACCAAGCACCTTAGTCATCGACCTGCTTAACCAAGTAGCTTAGTCATCGAGCTACTAAGCACCTTAGGCATCGAGCTGCTTAGAGAAAAATTTTTCTCGGCCAAATGGTCCGTATTCGGCATGTTCGGTCCGAGTTCTCTCTTGGCATTTCTCGGCTTTGATGCGGGTCATTACAGATAGTCTCTTCACAAGACTTTTCATCCATTTGGGGGTTGATCTCAGCACCTACAAATGCCAAGAGGAGCATGTATTCCTAGACACCAATGTCCTCATCTCCTACGAGATCTTCCACGATGAGAGCACCTACCGGTTCACTTCAAAGGACAAACGTCCTCTATTTTGCAGGTTACCTCAGCTAGCTCTCACAGATCTAGGAGTTGCAGCCAACGTGGGGTTCACACCAAGGACAGAGTATCTTTGCTCTATCGCAGAAACATCCAACAGGACTACCCCACTACGTAAAATGAGCACCATACCTACTCCTTCAGCTGCTACTGCACCTGCTCCTACTGCACTTACTCCCGCTCCTAATACTCACCTGAGTGCTGAGGAAATAGAAGACTTTGCGGAAGAGACCGCGGCCACAATAAGGTCAAAGGTTGGCATGCGTAGGCTATATAGGAGAGAGTACCTGTTCAATGACATCCCAGTAGATCTAGAGGACGCCGAGTACCGTTGTTGGATGATCGATTCAACGAAGAAGAACAACAGCCTGCTCCGCTAGATGCTGCATATGCTGCAAAAACGCTGCAAAAGGTCAGACTCAACCCAGACGATGCCATCCATCGCACCTGCAAGAACACCTCCTGCTCGCTCTCCCACTACAACCGCTTAAACCACGTGTGCTACAAAGCGTAAGGAGCGCTCGAAGAAGGACGGTGAGGACTCCGATGCCACTGCCAGCGATTAGCCCCCTCCTCTCTATCACAACTTTGTATTCACCAAGAACTTATTTACTTCTTTTTGCTTTTATTTCTGTTTTTAATTATTTGTCTCATTTGGTTTATTTTCACACCGTGACGGTGTAAAGTAAGTCTGGGGGGAGTTGCTACTAATTTCGTTTATCCTTGTTGTTTTCTTTTCTTTGAGTCAGTTTTTCTTTTGTTTTATTGAGTCAAGACTCATTCTAGGATGATCATTGAACCACCTGCATTTAACCTTATCTCTAGTGACCATTTTTTAAGAATATTGGATGCATGGAACAGCTGAAACACCTCAATTCCTATCTTCCAGGTTTTATCAGAAGAACATTAACTCTCATTATAACTGAACCTAATATTGACTGAAATTCTTCTCGCTATTGGTACTAGATTAGGGAAACGAATCATATTCAGGACTCCTTATTCCTTATATCACGCTTGTTGTTCCTGAATAGCTAGCTCATTTTTAGCTAGTACCCTCTTTAAATCGTACCTCTCTTCAGATCTCTTGCACTCTTGTTACTTCACTATCATATGTGCAAAAAGGTCGAAGAGAATGGGTCGACGCATCCTCTAAATCACTCTTTCTGAAGACCGGAGCACCTGCTTCTAAGATAGAGCACCCGCTCCTATTTTAAGAAGATGGTTTATAAAGAGGTGAAACAAAAACAATCCATAAGGAATGAATGGTAATGACTAGCTCCACTTGGGTATGAACAACAACTCTAATTTTCTTTGTGCCTGAGAGACACATGCTTGTAATTGAAACCCTCTTCATCATCACTTCAAAAAAAAAAAAATTAAAAAAAAAATGATGATGAAGAGTGGTAAGTTTGTCAAAATAAAAAGGTGTCTCTCTGCATAGTGAGTATACCCAAGGAGGATGAGAAATTAGAGAGTTTGAAAAAAGGAAAGAGTGGTTTAGAGAATGTGGATCCCAAATGGAACCATTCTCTCTTGCAATTTTGTGCGACATCCTACATCTTCTACGAGCGCCGGGTAACCCTTAAACACTCTGAATCCACCTCTAACGCAACTTTTAATGAATGTGAAGAGTTTATGTTTGGAATATGAAACTGGGATGAGAATGTATTGGGAGGTTTTGGTAAAGCTTTGCTATTCATATTCTAGATTATGTGGTCTGATATATTATAGTTTTTACGGTTTTTAACCATGATATTAGTCTTGTTTTGGAGCCTTTTTAGTGTCTTTTGAGTCTTTTAGAGTCTTTACAAATCTAGGAACGTTTTGGACTTATTTGGAGATTATGGAACGTTTTGGAGCAAGTCGAGAAGCTACGCTGAAAAAACGAACTCGGAGAGCAAAATTGGTGTGGGTGTCGATCGACACTACCTCTTAGTGTTGGTCGACACCAATATCTGACGGCAATTAAATTTCCCATCTTCTTGAAGTTTTGAAGAATTGCAAATTCGGCCCAGAAGTTTTCCCTGTTTACAAAAAAGTCCAAATCGTGTTTTAGCCTATTTATAGGATTTTAAGGTCATGTTTAGGGGGATGCTTGATTTTTGAGCAGACTTCTCTTCAGGGTTTTTTGGAGAAGATTTCTAAACTCTTTTCTTCTTCTTTTGATTTTCTTAATGTAATTTATTCAGTTATTGATTTGTGTTTCATTTATCATGTCTGAGTAATCTCCCTGTTAGGTTTAGGGTTTTCAAAGGAATTCATTTGTTAGGTTGTTAGATTGTTAGGATTGAATCTATAGAGTTCTTCATCTAGATTGTGTTTATTGCTTATTCTAGCTTAGCTACCTAGAATCTGATCTTAGGTTGATTAGTTGACACGAAAGTGTAATTGATTGCCTGAACTATCTTAGATGAGCAAAATACCCTATTTGCAAAGAAATTTGGTTTAGGAATTTTGCGAATATATCAAACCTGAACTTTAATGTTTGTTTAATTTGAAGAATTCGCAAAGAGATTTGGGATTCTAAAATTTAGGCATAGATAATGATTTTACATTAGTGATTTGAGTTCTTGAATGGTTCTTAATTACAATCCTGATAATTGTTTGTTCTTTAATTCTGAATTTCCTGAGAATTTTCCTAAGTTTAGCCTTTTTCCTATTTGAATTTACAATATTTACTTTTTGCTCTCTTAGTTTTACTTTTTTTCTTTTGACATTTAGCTATATTTCCAAACTGCTAATCTATTGTGTGAACATTAGTCCCTGTGGATTCGATCCCTAAATACTACAGTGATCTCTTAATTTGAGAGAGTAGCTCTAGGGTTAATTGGAGCATATCAAATCTGTTCCCGAGGACTTGTTTCACCATTAGATTTCAGTCAGATTTTAGTCTAAATTCTTTTTACTATTTACTTACGCAACTTTTGTTTTTTTTTCTTTTTGTGTTTCAGGTTTATGCCTAATCGCAAAACCAGGAGCAACAAAGATCTTCAGCTTGCCAACCCTTCCAATAAGGACATTGCAATAATCGAACGAACGAAAAAAAAAGCATAGAAGGTAGCTGCTATGGATAACTTTGTTGTGTTGGTAAAGGATGAAGCTGGGATACTACGTGATCAAGAGGGCCATGTGC
The DNA here is from genome assembly GCA_900406565.1 of Turritis glabra. Taxonomy (NCBI): domain Eukaryota; kingdom Viridiplantae; phylum Streptophyta; class Magnoliopsida; order Brassicales; family Brassicaceae; genus Turritis; species Turritis glabra. The sequence goes on from OVBN01000192.1 coordinate 1,724,991, forward strand.
GTAATGAGCAAGGTCAGAAACTTGATGCTGAGGGTAATGTGATGCCGGAACCCGTCGTTGGTGTCGATCGACACCAAGAGGGTGTCGCTCGACATCCGCCTGCTATTCAGGCTCCGGTTGTTAACGATGTAGCAGCTGTAGCTGCAGTGGTTCGTGGGAGGACACTGGGTGACTACAACAGGCCGGACCAGTTCTATGCCAACCCCCTCCGTTTCAGAGGAATGACTTTGAGCTGAAACCCGCATACTACACTATCGTGGGACAACATCCTTTCTATGGTTTTCCTCATGAACAGCCCATGGATCACATTGACAGGTTCGAGGACCTGGTTACGAGCATTAAAGCTAATGGGGTGTCCAATGATTTCCTCTTCTGCAAGCTCTTCTCGTACTCTCTTGATGGGGAAGCAGCTTACTGGCTCAAGCAATTGAAGCTAGGATCTTTGACGACTTGGTGGGAAACCAAGAATGCCTTATTGAACAACTTCTATGATGATGCAATATCAGAGGATGCGAGAACAAAGATCTCTACTTTTTCTAAACAACCAGCTGAAGCATTCAAGGCTGCTTGGGTAAGATTCAGAGCTTATCAGAGAAATTGTCCGCCTTATGGGTTCAGTGAGATACAGTTGTTGGATATTTTCTTCAGAGATATAGATTGGAGGTATCAGATGGCTCTAGATGCTGCGAGCAATGGTAACTTCAACACTAGGTATCCTGAGGACGCTGTTACATTGATTGAGAACCTAGCTTCAAGCAACAGCACGAAAAATGTTGATTTTGAGAGAAATAAGCTCGCAGGAAACTCTGAAGGTGGTCAGATTGCTGAGGTAAAGGCCAAGTTAGATTCAGTACACAGCCTTCTTGTGGGTAAGAAGTCTATTCACTTCGCTGCTGAGGTTGAAACTTTTGGACCAGACGGAAGATCTGAAGAAGAAGTACAATTCGTCAATCAGGCAGGATTTCAGGGTCCAAGATATGTTAATGCACCGAGGAGTGCCTCCACAGGAAATCAGATGCCTGAGTATCAGAGGAGTAGTTTTACCAGGAACTATGGTTCTTCTTCTTACCAAGCCTCTCCTCCATCCAATTCAGAGAGTGAAGTTAAGTTTATGTTGGAGCGGATTCTGGAAGGTCAGCAGAAGATCACAGTGGATTTCAAAGGAAAGATCGATACACTGTACACTGATTTGAATGGAAAATTCAAAACTCTGAGCACCCATGTCAAGAAGCTAGACACTCAAGTTGCTCAGACCGCTGCGTCTGTCAAAAGACAAGAGGGATTCCTCCCTGGAAGGACGAGAACAACCAGAGAAATGCATGCAAAATTCTGGTGGCAGATAGGGATGATTTCAGTGATGGTGAGGATTTTGATGTTTCATACTCAGTGTCGATCGACACCAACACTATGTGTCGCTCGACACCAGCCAAAACTCAAGAGAGAAATCGACCCCTATCGATACAAAGGACTCGACACAGGATGTCAGTGTCGATCAACACCACCTGGGTGTCGATCAACACCCCTTAGCGGATGAGAAGAATTCGACGCAAAGTGGAGAGAAATCGATCGAGCTCGACACCAAAGTGTCGACACTAGAGGTCAGTGTCGATCGACACCAACCTAGTGTCGGTCGACACCCTGTGCGGACTGAACTAAAATTTTTTAACAATCTTCTTTAAGTCGGAGAAAGAGTTTATAAGCCTAAGGTTCCTTTCCCAAAGAGTCTTAGGAAGTCTAAACAGGAGATAGAGGACGCTCGATGCAAACCTATCATGGACAAGGTGGTGATTGAGATATCTCTAGTTGATGCAGTCACGATTTCACCTCCACTAAAGAGGTATGTAAAGAGAATGGTTACTAATGGTCTAAGTCCTGAGGAAGGAGCTTTACTTACCAGGGACATCTGCGCGCATATCTCGAATGAGACCCCATAGAGAAAGAAAAAAATGAATCAGAAAGTGGTTGTCTCTGAACAAGTCAGTGCCATGATTCAGAGTAAGATTCCAGAGAAGCTACTTGATCCGGGAAGTTTTGTGCTAGATTGCTCTATCTTCACAGGACGATTTTTGTATTCTCTCTGTGATCTTGGTTCCGGTATTAACCTGATGCCTAACTCTGTTGCTGTACGTCTGGGGATGACTGATTTCAAGCCGACCAGGATCTCTCTCAGCTTAGCGGATCGATCCAAAAGGATTCCAGAAGGTATCTTAATGTCTGATTCCTACAGACTTTGTGGTCTTGGAATATAAGGAGGAACCCAAGGATCCTTTGATTTTGGGACGACCTTTTTTGGCTACAGCTGGAGCTCTAATTGATGTGCAAAAGGGACGTATAGATCTAAATGTGGGTGATGTGATAATGAATTTCGACATGGACAAGATGAGGAGGACACATACCATTGATGGACAGACATTCTCTGTAGAGATCTCCACAGACATTACTGCTGGGTATGTCAAGGAGTTGGGTCCAAGTGAACAAGTGAATAAGCAAGCTATTGAGCTTGAGGATTGGTGTGGTGATCATCTTTTCAGTACTAGGGTTCAGGAAGAGGTTCTACTCAGTGACAAGTTGGCTGAAGATTATGTTTTTGAGATGGAGATAGGGATTGCAAAGAAGAGTTGCAGAAAAAGTGACGAAATCCGAGCTATACACTCAGTGTCGATCGACACCACCAGTGTATCGATCGACACCACACTCGACATAGGGAATCGACATAAGAACACAGTTTCAAGTGACACCACCACTAGTGTCGGTCGACACTCCCTACGAGTTGATCCGGATTTACCTCCAAAACACTGTTTTCTGGTTGATTCTCTTGCTGCTCGTCCAAGACCTGTTGTACAATAGAAAGCTCCACATCCCACACTCCATTCACCTCAGGGAAAGCAAAGGTATGTACATCCTAATCCCAAACCATCTTCCTTCATCAATAAGACTTTCAAAAGTACAAAAACTGTTTTGTAGTTAACCAAGCCACAAGATTATCGTAGAGCGTTTATTTCTTGTTTTGATGATTGTGCAGGCAAAAAAGGTGTACCACCCAAGATTAAGTCCCGCCCTGCTCCTATTTCTCACTTCCTTGATAGTTCTCACGCATCCAATGTCTACACACCACCATGGATGATGAGACTAATTTCACGGAAGCATTCATTGCCACCCTCTGCTCCACCTGATACTTGAGCTCCGCCACAGTCCAGCTAATGACTGAAAACAAGCGCTTAGTGGGAGGCAACCCACTCGTACGTTTTCCTATTTTATTTTGATTATTCATGTCTTTTCTATTTTATTTTATTTTACCAACCCTGGGTTTGGTACCACTGGGGACAGTGTTACTTAAGTCTGGGGAGGTAGTTGCTGATTTTGTGTTTGTTTTTGAGAGTCAGTCGTGTCAGTCTTATTCATTTTATTGAGTCAAAACTTTGGTTAGGAAATAACGACCTCTCTTCTTAGTCTACTTGCCTGAGTGATTAATGCTGCAGATTTAGTTCAAATCCGACTAATGGAAAATCTAAAGACTAATCAATGACCTAGAGCCATCCATACTTCGCAACAGAATCCACTACAGCCGGAGCTAATTTCTGAGCTCTTTTTTTACCTCATCAATGCAACTGGTGTTCATAGGGCTTGACTCCCCGTTCCTACCTGACAAACGAAAGCCTAAGCAAAAGTGATGGTACTCCTCTCCCTTATTTAGTAAAAAGAAAAATGTGTGCTTAAAAGCAGAAAAGATGAAATGATTTTCTTTTGAGTAAAGAGATAGGAAAATTTCCAACGACCCCATTATTTTACTTCGAAATGAATGATCACACAAAAGTTGGATGCGAGGTTAGGAAAATTTGCTTACACTTTTGAGAGAATAAAAAAAAAAGAGAAAACAACACAAAAGATGTTGAGTGAAAGAAACAAGTCTGGGGGAGAGAAAGAGTACAAAAAGTGTGAAAGTTGGCTAGTTTGTCATGGTATCGCACGGGAATGAGTCTAGAAGGTCTTTGGCACTGATTTCATTGATGAGACCCAGCGATGAAGGCTGTGGAGAATGTTGCGAAGTTGTGGGTTAAATTTGGGGTGTTGAAATGTCTACGGAGAAGTACATAGTGGTTCGATTTGGAGTAGTCTGCTAAGCATATGGATTATCGCTGAATGCTCAATGCAATAGTCTATAGAGAGAGAGAGTTTTCGCGTCTTTCAAACCATTTTCACATGTTAAGTTTCTGTTTTGCTTGAGGGCAAGCAAAGGCTAAGTCTGGGGGAGTTGATATATCATGGTTTTTACAGTTTTTAACCATGATATTAGTCTTTTCTTGGAGTCTTTTTAGTGTCTTTCGAGTCTTTGCAGCTCTAGGAACGTTTTGGACTTATTTGGAGATTATGGGACGTTTTGGAGCAAGCCGAGAAGCTACGCTGAAGAAACGAACTCGGAGAGCAAAATTGGTGTGGGTGTCGATCGACACTACCTCTTAGTTTCGATCGACACTACCTTTTAGAGTCGATCGACACCAATATCTGACGGCAATTAAATTTTCCATCTTTTTGAAGTTTTGAAGAATTGCAAATTCTGCCCAGAAGTGTTCCCTGTTTACCAAAAAGTCCTAATTGTGTTTTAGCCTATTTATAGGATTTTAAGGTCATTGTTTAGGAGGATGCTTGATTTTTGAGCAGACTTCTCTTCAGGGTTTTTTGGAGAAGCTTTTTAAACTCTTTTCTTCTTCTTTTGATTTTCTTAATGCAATTTATTCAGTTATTGATTTGTGTTTTATTAATCATGTCTAAGTAATCTCCCTGTTAGGTTTAGGGTTTTCAAAGGAATTCATGAATTGTTAGGTTGTTAGATTGTTAGGATTGAATCTATAGAGTTCTTCATCTAGATTGTGTTTATTGCTTATTCTAGCTTAGCTACCTAGAATATGATCTTAGGTTGATTAGTTGACACGAAAGTGTAATTGATTGCCTGAACTATCTTAGATGAGCAAAATATCCTATTCGCAAAGAAATTTGGTTTAGGAATTTTGTGAACATATCAAACCTGAACTTTAATACTTGTTTAATTTGAAGAATTCGCAAAGTGATCTGGGATTCTAAAATTTAGGCATAGATAATCTTCGCAACGAAAGTTGGTTGATTTTACATTAGTGATTTGAATTCTTGAATGGTTCTTAATTACAATCCTGATAATTGTTTTTTCTGTAATTCTGAATTTCCTGAGAATTTCCCTAAGTCTAGCCTTTTCCCTATTTGAATTTACAACATTTACTTTTTGCTCTGTTAGTTTTACTTTTTATCTTTTGACATTTAGCTATATTTCCAAACTGCTAATCTATTGTGTGAACATTAGTCCCTGTGGATTCGATTCCTAAATACTACAGTGATCTCTTAATTTGAGAAAGTAGCTCTAGGGTTAATTTGAGCATATCAGGGTCTACAGGTTGAAGGTTGTTTACTCATTTTACTAAGGATGAGAGAGTTACCGCGTTTTCAAACCTTTCTCTTTCACTTGGTCTTGAATTTGTTTGAAGACAAACAAAGATCTAAGTCTGGAGGAATTGATATAATGCATTTTTGGCGCATTCTAACCTTTGTTTTGTAGGTCTTTATCGTGTCTTTTATTTTATTTTGATTCATTTTAGGTCTAAAAGGTGGCTGGAATGGAGGATTGGGGCTCATGAAGAGACTTGGCGAAAATGGAGGAAAAGTGAAGCTTTTTGGAAAGTTTTGAAGAAAAGAGCACCCGCTCCTCAAACGGAGCACCTGCTCCCGCGGAATATCTATTTTTGGAATTTTTATTAAACCTAATTTTCGCCACCTAGGGTTTTCCCTAATTAATCCTAGCCGTCCCAAGCCAAAAAAAACACATTCCATTATCAAAATGTTTCTTCGAACTCGAGAGAGAAACGATTGTTTTTGAGCTTTTGTAAGACTTGATGATTGTCTTCAACATTTTTGAGAAGATTTTTAAAATTCTTACCTCTTTATTTTATTTTATCATGAATTCTTTTACATCTCTTGCTGCTGTTCGATTTGCCATGTCAGAGTAGTTCTTCTAGTTAGGTTAAGGGTTTCGAAGGGATTAGGGACTCATGAACTAAGCACAAATAGGATCATATCTATTGAGATCTTTATCTATTGTTTTTCTTATTGCCTAGACTAGCTTGATCACATAACCTTTGATTTTAGGTTAAATTTACTCATCAAAAGTGTTGTAAATTGCTTGAAAGAACATAGATGGGCGATTTTTCCTTAGCCAACGATAGCTGATGCTAAGGCAAGTTGTGAACAAATCTATCACATTCTCTTTAATGCTTGTCATTCTTTGTAACCTCAAACGACATTTTAGGGTGTTAGATTGATTGATAAAGTTGTTGATACCACGACAGTGGATCCTCTTATTTTTGTGGTTGAGTTCTAGATTGGTTCTAAATTATTGTCCTGAATAATTGCTTGGTTCTAGATGATCTAATCCCTGAGATAATTCTCCTTAGTCTAATGCCTTTATTAATATTTGTTAAGCCGATTTTATTTTACTTGCTTGCTATTGTGACAAACCAAAACCAAAACAACTTCGATCGCTTAGCTGAAATTGTGTTACAAAAGATTAGAGTGTATTGCTGGTCCCTTTGAACGAATATCTCATTATACTACAATCGGGTTTTCAGCCTATTTATCACATCTCCTAAACTCTACAATGAGATAGTCTCTATTACCAGAAACCTAACTGCATTAAGCAAACAAGTAGTTAATGAAGACTTGCAGAAGAAAGCATCATCTATGTTGGCAAAGTTGGAGAAATATTGGAATCCATTTTGGGATAAGGTTGAAATGAACAGGCTTGTGATGGTAGCAAGTGTTTTTGATCCGAGAAAAAAAATTAAGTTTGTTGAGCTATGTTTTGATAGGCTTTATGGTAAAAATAGTGTGGAGTCTACTCATCTTTCTGATTCAGTTTATAACATCTTGAAGGATTTGTATGATGAGTATACTAGAGCCAGTTTATTGAGCAAAAGTGGTATTGGTGGCCCTGATGTGTCTTCTTCTCAGTCCTAAGGGTCGTGGAGTTAGTCTCAGTGTCAAGAATAAGTTGGAAGTGATTTTTGACAGAGAACATTTGTAACACCCGTGTTCTGAAAAAATCGATTTTTGTTGGAAAAGTTACAGAAAGATCGTATCAACGTGTTTTGATACGATTGGGTTGACGGAAATGTAATATCTCTCTTTGAAGTCAATCTTGAGTGTTTCGGGAATGGAGTTTTCTCAGAAATGGAAAGCGGATTGATCGAGGGTCGAAAGTCAAACTTTTGACCGGAAAAGGGAGGGGATCGATCGATCCGAACTTGGATCGATCGATCGATCCAGGACTGCGTTGCCGAGCTGGTTGCGATTGGGCGAGTGGACCGATCGATCCAGGGCTGGATTGATCGATCCACAAGTGTTGGCAGCTTCCTTTTGTTTTCTTTGGCCTCCCAAAACACACGTTTTCTTCTTCCTTTATCTTCCTGGGTTGTTGGTGGATCTTGTGTGAGAAAGGGGGAGAAAGACTTTAGAAGCTTGGGAGAAAAGAAGAGAGAGCAAAGAGAGGAAAGCTTGTTGTTGCTTAAAAGGAAGTGTTGGAGCTTATTTTTGGCTTGGGTTGCAGTGGTTTTTGTTTTGCCGAAGCATGGGGAAGTTCACTGGCTTTGTCGTGGTGCTGTTCTTGGGTCTTAGATCTGTTCGTCTTCGAGGTGAGTGTGTGACCATGAGTTGATCTAAGCAAGTGAGAAGGTTTTGTGTGTTTTGGTGATGTTTAAGTTAGATTTGTTGAATCCTTGGTGTGTGTTGCTTGTTTCCTTGGTTGTGTTGCTTGTTTCCTCGGTGTTTGGGGTTGGATTTGTGCTTATTCGTTTGTAGGAAGTAAGTTTGAGGCCCAGGGTGGTCGTTGGTCATGTGCGGCAATGGAAGAAGTCGAGATCGGAGTTGCAGGAGGTGAAGGATCGATCGATAAAGGGGAGGGACCGATCGATCCAAAGTGCCTGAAGTTTTGGGTCTAGTTTGGTGTTGTCTGATCGATCGATCCAGGTGATGGACCGATTGATCTGTGCTTGTCTTTGGCTTGGATCTATCTATCTATGCGCGGACCGATCAATCCATGTGTTTATTGTTGCATGTGGTTATTTTGCTTTGCGTTGTGAGCGGTTTGTTATCTTACTTGTTTGTGTGTATAGCTCGTAGATGGGAGGACCGCTTCACTAAGTATTTGTGTTAATACTTACGCATCTCTTGTGTGTGAGTTGCAGGTAAAGATAAAATTGTGAACGTGGAATCAAGGCAATGAGGAGGAGGATGATTAGGACTCAGCTGTGTGTGTGTGTTTGTTTGTCGAACTTTTATCAATGTTTAGTCAATTCGAATACTGTTGGTTGATGGTTTGTTAAGTGTTTAATAAGATCGAGTCTTGTTGTATTAAATCCGTTTTGGCTATAATTAATATGTATGGGTGTATAAGTTGTATAAAAAAAAACAAATGTGGTCGTCTCAGTTTGGTATCAGAGCGTAGACGGTTCTAGGATGGTTTAGGAAAATTAATTGGAGTTGAATTAATTTTCGTATTGCTTATTGCATGTTGTCGTGAACCGTTGGACTGTTGTATGTTAGAATTGATTATGTGATAGTTAATCAATTTGTTTGAGCATGGGGTCTTAGAAATCATCCTCTTCGAGCCTTCGAGCCTTCGAGATTCCACGGTGAGTTATCTTTACTCTGTTGAGTTGCTTAGTATCTTAGTATGTGTTCTTGGTTGTTCAGATGGCTAGAGGTGCTAGAGGTCGTGGTAGAGGCCGTGGCCGCGGTAGAGGTCGTGGTCGTGTTCTAGTGGTGGCAGAGAGTGTAGCACGGAGTGCTACGGTTGAGCGAGTAGCGGCTTCGCATATGTATCAGGAGGTGTCTGAGGGTATGGCCGGTGTGAGTGCCGGTGTGGCTGGAGTTCTAGCGGGTGAAGCGGGTGCTGCAGCAGATGTTGCTTAGGCCCGAGATGATCGCATTGCGGGTTTGCTGGCTATACTGTTGGAGCGGTTACTAGAGAGGGGACCAGTGCAGGCTTCTGTTGTGCCACCAGTGGTTGAGGTGCAGCCGAGGGTTGCGGTTGCAGAGGAGCTCACATCTTACCTAAAGATGAGGATGGAACGGAATTTTCGTTCGATTAGCTGTTCCGAGGGATACCGGGTTGACCTGGCAGTTCATTACCTGATGGGTGATGCACATCTCTGGTGGAGGGGTGTTGCGGCCAGGGAGGATTTCCTGGAGGAGTTTAACTCCAACTATTTTCCTCAGGAGGCGCTTGACCGGTTGGAGGGTCGGTTCCTGGATTTATCTTAGGGGGACAGGACCGTCCGAGAATATGAGGCGGAGTTTAACAGTCTCAGTGTGTATGCATGTCGAGCGTTGGAAGATGAGCGGGCCCATGTACGAAGAATCTTGTTGGGTCTTCGGGGTGAGATGAGGAACCGTTGCCTTGTAAGGATTTTTGGCACGGTTGCGGAGTTAGTAGAGACAGCTGCTTTTCTGGAGGAATGTCTAAGAGATGAGGTGGTGGTTGCTAGCCCCAACTTTCAGGAGAGGAAGCCGCAGCAGCAGTCCGGTCTAAGTAGATGCGGTAGGCCAATGTAAGGACAAAAGCGGAAGATGGAGAGTTCTTCCAGTGTTATCCAGAGTGGTCTGGGATGCTTCAGGTGCGGGAACAAGGATCACAGGGTTGCGAGTTGCCCTCAGAAAGGTGAGGCGTGTGTGGATACGCGACTATGCTATCACTATAGGGAGACAAGCCATATCAAGCCGAGATGTCCTAAGTTGCAGAGAGAGGTAGCGGTGGCACCGCCAGCGAGTCAGAGTGCAGTGGCGCCCTGAGTGTATTCTATCGTTGAGACGGGAGGCCCAAGTTCCAGGCCGATCACATGTATTTTTGTTAAACTTACCTGAGTTAAATTCCTGTGTAGTAGAATTTATTGTCTCCATGATGGGGTGTCAGGGTTCTGATCATATGAAGAATATGTAGGGACCCTGGTTGTGGGCGATGTTGAATCCCACGTGTTGTTTGATACTGGAGCATCGCATTGCTTCATTACTCCGGAATTTGCCGAGAAGAATAATTTACGGGGAGCAACCGAGGAGCGGTTGGGTTTTGTTAAGGTTGCTGGAGGAAAGCTACTGACCATTCACGGTCGAGTTGCTGACGTGGATGTTCAGGTGGCTGGGAAATCTATGCCAACGGATTTGGTCATTTGCTCGGTGGAGCTTTATGACATCATTTTGGGCATGGATTGGCTCGAGAAGTTCAGAGCGCATCTGGACTGTCACCGAAGGCGTGTTATTTTTGAAAAGAAACAAGGGAGGTTGGTTTATCAGGGAGTAAGACCGACTTCTAGGAGTCTCGTGATCTCGGCCATGCAGGTAGAGAGTATGATCGAGAAGGGTCGCGAGGCATATCTGGTGACGATTGCTACATCAGAGACTGTTGGAGAGGTTACGGTTGGGGATATACGGGTTGTTCAGGATTTCTGGGATATGTTTCAGTGGTTACAGGGATTACCGCCGTCTTGGTCTGATTCTTTCACAATTGAGTTAGAACCTGGGATAATGCCGATATCTAAGGCACCATACAGGATGGCTCCAGCAGAGATGGTAGAGCTGAAGAAGTAGTTGGAAGAGTTATTGGGTAAGGGTTTTATCCGACCGAGTACTTCACCGTGGAGAGCACCGGTGTTGTTTGTGAAGAAAAAAGATGAGAGTTTCCGATTGTGTATAGATTATCAGGGACTGAACTGAGTCACTGTGAAGAACAGATATCCCCTTCTGCAGATTGATGAGTTATTGGATCAGTTGAGAGGGGCAACTTGGTTCTCTAAGATAGACTTGGCATCGAGATATCATCAGATTCCGATTGATGAGAAGGATATCCTAAAGACGGCTTTCAGATCTAGATATGGACACTACGAGTTTGTGGTGATGCCAATTGGGTTGACGAATGTACCAGCATCGTTTATGAGGTTGATGAATAGCGTGTTCTAGGAGTATCTGGATGAGTTCGTGATCATCTTTATCGATGACATTCTGGTGTATCCGAAGAGTCCCAAGGAGCACGAGTTGCATCTGAGAGTTGTTTTAGAGAAGCTGCGAGACCAAAACTATTTGCTAAGTTGAGCAAGTGTAGTTTATGGCAGCGAGAGATTGGCTTTCAGGGTCACATTGTGTCTGCAGCGGGAGTTTCTGTGGATCCAGAGAAGATCCAGGCTATCAGAGAATGTCTGAGGCCGAGGAATGCTACTGAGATTCAGAGTTTTCTCGGGTTAGCAGGTTATTACCGGAGGTTCGTCAAGGGTTTCGCGAGTATGGCTAAGTCTATGACGAAGCTGACAGGGAAAGATGTTCCTTTTGTGTGGTCTCCTGAGTGTGAGGAGAGTTTCGTGAATCTGAAGGTGATGTTGACGAGTACGCCAGTATTGGTATTGCTTCAGGAGTAGGTCTGGGTTGTGTGTTGATAAAGCAGGGGAAGGTGATTGCCTATGCTTCGAGGCAGTTGAGAAAGTATGAGGGCAACTATCCTACCCATGATCTTGAGATGGATGCGGTGGTGTTCGCCCTAAAGATTTGGAGATCTTATCTTTATGGCAAAATGGTTCAGGTGTGTGAGCTTGGTTCATTGAGGTTGTTTGTTTTATCTCAGGAACTATTGTGTTTGGAGGCAGTTGATCAGGCAGATCTTCTGAGCAGGGTTCGGTTGGCTCAGGAGAAGGATGTGCTAGGGTTTGGTTAATGCTATTCTTGTGCATGGGATGGTATCCGTACCCAAGGATGAGGGTTTGAGGCGAGTATGTTTTCGATTTATCCGGGAGCGACTAAGATGTACCAAGACCTCAAGCGGTATTATCACTGGGTTGGAATGAAGAAGGATGTAGCTAATTGGATCGCATCGTGTGATACGTGTTAGTTAGTGAAGGCAGAGCACCAGGTTCCGAGTGGATTATTGCGAAGTTTACCCATTTCAGATTGGCAGTGGGATATGATTACGATGGATTTCGTAGTGGGGTTGCCAATTTCTCGAACCAAGGATGCTATTGGGTCATTGTGGATCGTTTGACCAAGACTGCACGTTTTCTGGCCATCAAAAAAACCGATGGAACTTCGGTGTTAGCTGAGAAGTATGTGCAGGAGATAGTGAGACTTTATGGAGTGCTGGTGAGTATCATGTCAGACCGGGATCCTAAGTTCACTTCAGAGTTCTAGAAAGCGTTCCAGGCAGAGATGGGTACTAAGGTGCATTTGAGTACCACTTCTCATCCTCAGACGGATGGGCAATCCGAGAGGACGATCCAGACTCTTGAGGATTTGCTGAGGATGTGTGTGCTGGACTGGGGAGGTCATTAGGTGGATCACCTGAGCTTGGTAGAGTATGCTTATAACAATAGCTACCAGGCGAGTATTGGGATGACTCCATACGAGGCGCTGTATGGGAGGCCATGTCATACACCGTTGTGCTGGACCCAAGTGGGGGAAAGGAGTACATTGGGTGCGGATTTTGTTCAGGAACCTACGGAGAAGATCCAGGTTTCGAAGCTGAACATGAAGGAAGCTCAGGATCGACAAAAGAGTTATGCTGATAAGAGGAGAAAAGAGCTTGAGTTTAAGGTGGGAGATAGAGTGTTTCTCAAGATGGCGATGTTGCAAAGTCCGAACAGGTCCATTACCGAGACTAAGTTAAGTACGAGGTATATGGGTCCGTTTTGGATTATTGGTCGAGTTGGACTAGTGATATAATGTGTTTTTAGCGCATACTAATCTTTGTTTTGTAGGTTTTTATCGAGTCTTTTATTTTCTCTTGAGTCATTTCAGGTCTAAAAGTGGCTAGAATGGAGAATTGCAGCTCACAAAAAGACTTGGCGAAAATATAAGAAAAATGAAGATTTTCTAAAGGGTTTCGATGAATGGAGCACCCATGACCTGCTCCAGATAAAGGAGCACCTGTTCCTGCACTCACCACCTGCTCCCGAAACTGTCCAGCAAAGAAAAGCATTTGACGGCAAAGTCCACTAGACCTTTCCATCACATCCTCCAACCACTCAAGACTTATATATTATTACTATTATTATATAAGTGTAGAGTAGAAAATGTACTAAAAAGAAACCTTAGTTTTACTAAGAAAAGGGGAAGTGAATTTTTAATAAGTGTGCACTTTGTGTGTCCCCACTAGGCACAATGGATTTTTTTTTTTTTTTTGATAAAATGTTAAATTGATTGAAAAAGATAGTAGCATTATTTACAAACAAAAAAGAAGATAGCAAAGAAGAATAACAAAACAAAGATCATACAGGGGTAGTTGTTCTAAGAGACCTCACGAGATCGAAACCAATATTGAAGAAGCAATCGAAATCGGGGATCTTCATTGTATCGAATCGAGATAATCCAGTTTCGTATAGTACGCTCTATCAAACGGACAAGGTAATTGACACGGTGATGTGCTGCCCCATGTCTCTGCTCATTCCTCTCTTTCCATATATAGTAAATAGTAGTTTGTAGTGCAAGTCTAATAAGGATAGAGGTTAGACTGTCATACCTGCGGGTGGCAATGAGAGCAATTGTATTGCCCCAGTCCGAATCTGGTGGTACTTGCAAGAGATTCCCAACAACTCCAAGCCAAACCATAAATGAATATGGGCAAGCAAAAAACAATTGATCGCGAGATTCAACCCTTTCCCCACATAGAAAACAACTTTTATGGATCCCCCATGAGCTCAGCCTAGATCCAACAGAGAGCTTATCCGTAATAGCTAACCAAGAAATAAACGCAAACCTGGGGACCCCTTGAGGAAACCATACCACCTTCCACCAAACAACCTCACTACCTCGTCGCCGGAGAAGCTCCTAGGTACTCTTTGCTGAGAAGAAATTCCTAAAGCTTGTTGAAGTGTGTTTCCATAATACTCGGTCATCGACGAGAGAGTGTAGCGGTGGGGTAAAAGAAATGATCTGTTCTACAAATGCCTGAATGTGTGGCGATCTACTTCGGCGAAATGCCCAACGGTCAGCAACTACCGCTTGTGACACCTTAAAATCCCTCTGAATACCGAGTTCCCTTGTGCCTCCTTCACCGAACATATCAATCAATCTCAGAAGTGGGTGCCAAGGATCAAGCCAAAAGAACGTGTTTCAACCATTACCTAGCTCCACCTGAAAAACCTCAAGGGCTAACGGTCGCAACTTTAGAAGTTTTCTCCAAATCCATGACCCCTTTGTTGTAGATTTGACATCCCAAAAAGAAGCATTAGAGAGGAGGTTATTGTGTACCCATGCCACCCACAAAGAACCTGACATAGTAAAAAGATTCCAAATGAGACGAAGAGAGAACACCATTGAGATTTCTTGCATATTTCGAATTCCCAGCCCCCCTTCACGCTTAGGTAAACAAACAAACATATTTCTTGCCCATGCGGCTTTTGCGTGATATTGTGATGTAAGAGAACCACTCCATAAGAATGTACTACACATTCGTTCAATTTCCTTGAAACACCGATGTGGCAAGCAAAAAATTGAGCTCCAGAAATTGCAAAAACTGAAGATTACGGAGTTGATGAGTTGTAGGCGTCCCGCAAATGATAAGTACTTCGAAGTCCAGCTTAGAAATCTTACACGCACTTTATCTAACAGTGGCTGGTAATCATTTCTCGTCAGTGATTTAGTCGTAAGCGGAAGACCAAGGTACCTGATAGGCAAAGATCCAATTGGAAGACCCAAACTCTGAGCCAAATTTTCAAGGGCAGTCTTATCTTTCCCCGCTGCGAATAATGTTGATTTGGCCAAATTGATTTCCAGACCTTAAATCGAAGCGAACCGGTGGAAAACATCTAGCACAGCAAGGAGGGAATTGGTAGTACCGTTTGTGAAGACCATGATGTCATCCGCAAATCCCAAATCTGTTAAGCGCACATCTTTATAAGTCGGGTGATATCCAATACGTCCATTCAAAGCTGCCTTATTGAGTAAACAAGAGAAGACATTGTTAACGATGACGTATAAATAAGGAGATAAAGAGCACCCTTGCCTGATACCCCGCTTAGCTGTGAAGAATCCCTCTAGTTCCCCATTGATAGCACATGTATAAGAAGCGGTTGAAACACATGTGTATACCCAATTGATAAATAACTCCGAGTAGTGCATAGCCCTAAGAGTGGAGATTAGGAAATCCCAACTGACTGTGTCAAAAGGTTTGGTTATATCAAGTTTTAGGGCGCAGCGTGACGAGATTGCAGGCATATGGTAGTTTTTAACAAGTTCGGTTGCCAACAATATATTTTCCAGCAGTAGCCGGCCCTTGACAAACGCACATTGATTTGGGGCAATCGCTGTTGGTAATGTTTCCTTGAGCCGACGAGCTAATAGCTTCGAGATGACTTTATAGATCAAGTTACAGCACGCAATAGGTCTGTAGTCTTTCATTCTGTTGGCTCCCACATACTTCGGCACTAGAGTTAGAATTGTTGCATTGATGCTCCTTGGAAGAAACCCGTTTAAGAAGAACGATCTAACCGCTATTTTGAATTCAGTCCCTATTATCGGCCATGCACCCTTGTAAAATTCTAAAGGGAAACCATCAGGGCCTGGGGCTTTATCTCGAGGCATTGAGAAAAGCACCTGCTGGATCTCTTCATTTGTTACCGGTTTGACAAGCTGAATGGCAGAGTCATGGGGGCATCTGAACTCAAGAACCTCTTGAAGCTCTGTAAATGAGATATTCAATCGATCAGGGGGCTGATACTGAAAGGCCCGCCTATAGTAGTCCACCCCTTCACACTTAATCTCAGATTGGTTCGACATGCTCACACCCTCCGTTGTCATTAGACATTTGATCCCATTGTTCGACGTTCGTCCCGTTGTAACCTTGTGGAAATAACTGGTGTTCTGATCCCCTAACTCGAGAAACCGTATTCGTGATTTCTGCTTAAAGAAATGCTCTTCTATACCCGAAAGGTGATGCCAGCGCTGTGAGGCTTCCTCAACTTCCATAAATGATGTTTGAGAAGGGTTGGAAGCCGCCTCATTTTGCTTTTCACGTAAGTCATCAAAGGCTTCTTTTGTTTTCAATGGCAAGTCTCCGTACGCCGTTTTATTTAATTGTCGGAGATGGCGCTTCAATTCTTTTAGCTTTTTGTGGAATAGAAACAAAGCTGAACGAGAAGGATATATAGGCCCTCCCATGCTCCATGCCTGTGAGACAACCTCAAGAAACCGGGAATATTGGGTGAGGAAGTTACAAAACTTGAATGGTCTCTTGTTACCTGATTTAAGAGTGAAAGCATTCCACTTTCAGAACACACTTAATCATTTTCAGTTTCTTAAGAGAGAGTTTACGTAGAAAGAAAGGAGAAGAAGATTTTGTAATATTGGAGATTTGTCTCTTCACTTTGAAGATTTCTAAACTCTTACTTCTTTTTATTATTGTATTATGAATTCTCTTATCTTATTTTATTGTACTTTGCTTTAATATGTTTGAGTAGTTAATTAAGTTGAGTTAAGGGATTCAAGGGGATTAGGGATTTTTGAACTAAAGCATAAATAGGATTTCTTATCATTTGATATCTTCATCTAATGTTGTTCTTAATGCCTAGACTAGCTTGATCACCTAGCCTTTGATTTTAGGTTTCATTCACTCATCAAAAATGTTGTGAGTTGCTTGAAAGACCATAGATGGGCGATTTGTCCTTAGCCAACGATAGTTGATGCTAAGGCAAATCGTGAACAAATTGATCTCATTCCTTGTAATGCTTGTCTTTCTTTGTAACCTCAAACGACAGTTTAGGGTGTTAGATTGATTGATAAAGAGGTTGATACCACGACAGTGGATCCTCCTAATTTTATGGTTGAGTTCTAGATTGGTCCTGAATTATGATCCTGAAGAAATGCTTGGTTCTAAACGATCTAATCTCCGAAATAAATTCTCTTAGCTTAACGCTTTTATTATCATTTGTTAAAACCGATTTTATTTTTTTACTTGCGATGTGACAAGCCAAAACAAAACATCATTGAATCGCTTAGCTGAAATGGTATTGCAAAAGACTAGAGTGTATTGCTGGTCCCTTTGAACGAATCTCACTATCACTATAACAGAGCACCTGCTCTCTGCAGAGCACCCGCTCTCGGTTCAATAAACAGAGAGAGAGTAAAAACCAGTTTATCAATTGGCGCCGTTGCGACGGGGACCAACTCGATACCTCTAGTTTTAATATACGATTTTAGACTAAGTTTACTTACATGTTATTTTTATTCTCTTGCGTGTGTTTCAGGTGTATGAACCAAAGGTCAACAAGGAGCAATCGTCCATTACCCCTTGTAATCTTGAGTAACATGGAACTCGCAAGACTAGAACGACTCAATAGACGAACAAGGGCCAATCTCGTCGATATGGGTGGCCAAGGCAGAGGTGAAATGGCGGCTGAGCTGCAAAGGTTGCAAGAGAAAATGGCTCAGATACAGCAGCAACACGAGCGCGTACAACAAGAGCAACATGCTCGCGAACAACAACGTGCTATTGGGGACATGGACAACCCTCATGCTTTCTATAGGAACAGATCCGCTATTATTCCACCTGCTGTTGCGAGGCAAGATTATGAGATAAAGCCTCAGATGATATCGCTGGTCAAGCAGCACTTGTTCTATGGACTTCCCGCGAAAATTCCAATGGACCATTGGAGAACTTTGAGGAGATCTGCTCCACAACGAGTTCTAATAGAATGAACCCGGACTTCATAAAGTGTAAGCTTTTCCCTTTCTCACTTGCGGATAAAGCTTCTCGATGGCTCAAGTCTCTACCCGCTGGATCCATCACAACTTGGACACAATGTAGAGCAGCGTTCTTGGACCACTTCTACACCAAAACCAAGACCGCGAGCTTAAAGAGCAAGATCTCCAATTTTCAGCAACATCACGGAGAATCTTTTTGTGAGGCATGGGAACGATTCAAGGAATACAAAAGAGAATGTCCACACCATGGGTTTACCGATGAGAACTTGCTGGGAATTTTCTATGATGGTGTCGATTGGGACTATAGGAACGCTTTGAACGCTGCTAGCGATGGTGATTTTATGACAAGGACCAGAGACGGTGCCTACAAGGTTATTGAAAACTTGGCTGCAAGTTCTAGCAGCAGGTCTCAAGAGTATTATAGAACAAAGAAAACTGGTGGTATGGATTCTCAAAAGATCGATGACCTTACGGCTAAGGTTGGAACCAAAGGATGGTTCATTTTGCTGATGAAAATGGTGAACCACTTTCCGAGGAGATGGATGAAGAAAAAGATTTTGGTTAACAAGAGGTCAACTATGTGACTGGGCAAGGGTTTGCTCAAAACCGTGGATTCAACCAAAACTATAGGAATCATCCTAATTTTTCCTATAGGAATACAAATGTCGAGAATCCGCAGGACCAAGTTTATCCACAGCAAACCAGTTTTCAAAACCAGAAACCTCAGGACCAAGGCTTCCAAAAGAGTTTTCCTCAAGGTTTCCAAGGAAAAACATTCACACCTTACCAAACTAATAATCAGTTTCAAGGGAGATTTCAACTGAGACCACAGTTTAACAACTACCAAGCTCCTTCGAGCTCAGGAAGTAATCCTCAGGATGAATTGAAGGGAATGATGCAACAGCTGATGGCTAATCAACAGAAATCTGCCACTGAGATAAATACAAAGGTAGACAACATGTACTACGATCTTAATGGTAGACTTGAAGCAGTTTGTAATCATGTGAAGAAACTTGATACTCAAGTCGCTCAAACTGCTGAAGCAAGCAAGAGGCCACAAGGCGTATTTCTAGGAAAACCAGTTGCAAACCCTAGAGAGTTTGTGAATGCAATTGAGCTAAGGAGTGGAACGGTTCTACCACCGGTTGTAAGGGAAAATGCTGAAACTTGCCCAGAAAATTCTGCAGAGCACCTGCTCCCACACGGAGCACCTGCTCCAGAAGAAAGCGAGAATGAAGGGTTTACTGAACCAACTCCTAAGGTTATTTATCGTGTCTACAAACTTCCAGTTCCTTACCCAATCCCTCCTCGGAAATCTCAAAAGGATTTGGAATAAGCAAAGTGTGAGGAGATGTTGAAGGATTTGATTGTTAAGCTTCCTTTGGTAGATGCAATTCAGATGATACCAGCTATGAAGAAATATGTTAAAGGTCTGGTTGCAGGAAGAGTTTCTTCAGAACATAGTGCTATAATGGTATCTAAGAGCTGTAGTGCAGTGCTACAAAACAAGATGCCTAAGAAGGAAGAAGCCCCAGGGAAGTTTGTTTTATCGGTGCAAATTGGCGATACACAATTGCTAGAAAACTTGGGTACACAAAGTTCAAACCAACGAGGATTTCATTGGTGTTTGCTGACAGGTCAGTAAAATTACCCACAGGAATTTTTGAGGATTTGCATGTTAGTATTGGCAACACTTTTATTCCAGCAGATTTCGTGGTGCTGGAACTTGATGAAAAACCAAAGGATCCCTTAATTTTGGGACGTCCTTTCTTGCGCACAGCTGGTGCGATTATTGATGTGAGGAATGGTACAATCGGTCTTCACCTGGGGGACATTATCATGGAATTTGAGATGGATAGAATGCTCAAAAAGCCAACCATTGATGGGCGAACTTTTGCCATAGACGATAATCTCGAAGTCTCTGAGGGAGAGATTGAATAAATTTTGGCTAATGATCCGTTGGACATAGCTTTGACAAAGGCTGAGGGTGAGCATGGGTACTTAAGTGAAGACACAGTTGGGTTTGCAAGGATGCTGGATTCGAGCTAACCAATAGAAAATTCGATTGGGTTTCTGAACCTCAAAACAGAGGATGCTGACGGAGCACCTGCTCCAGAAAACGAACCTGCTCCCAAAGACTCTGTTCACGGTCCTTGGAGCGAACTAAGAGCTCCTAAACTCGAACTCAAAACACTACCAGCTGGTCTAAGGTACGTATTCTTAGGTCCTAATTCTACTTATCCTGTGATCATAAATGCTGATTTGAACAATGTGGAAACCACCTTGCTTTTGTGTGAACTTAGGAAGTATAGAAAGGCTCTAGGATATTCACTAGATGATATTCCTAGAATTTCCCCTGATCTTTGCATGCATAGAATACATCTAGAAGATGAATCAAAGAATTCAATAGAACATCAAAGGAGGTTAAATCAAAATTTAAAGGATGTTGTTAAAAAGGAAATCATGAAACTCGTAGAAGCTGGTGTTATCTATGCAATCTCAGATAGTAAATGGGTTAGTCTTGTTCATGTGGTACCTAAAAAGGGTGGAATTACTGTGATAACAAATGAAAAGAATGAATTGATACCAACTAGAACCGTCACTGGCCATCGAATGTGTATTGATTACAAGAAATTGAATGCTGCCACTATAAAGGATCATTTTCCCTTGCTATTTATCGATCAAATGCTTGAGAGATTAGCTAACCATCCATACTACTGTTTCTTAGATGGTTACTCAGGTTTTTTCTAGATCCCTATCCATCCAGACGATCAAGAAAAAACGACATTTACATGTCCTTATGGCACTTTTGCGTATCGCAGAATGCCATTTGGTTTGTGTAACACCCCAGCGATATTCCAAAGGTGTATGATGTCAATTTTCACTGACCTTATTGAGGATATAATGGAAGTCTTCATGGATGATTTCTCTGTCTATGGAGGCTCTTTCTCTGTGTGTTTGTAGAATTTGTGCAGGGTGTTACGGCGGTGTGAGGAGAAGCATCTCGTGCTGAATTGGGAAAATGTCATTTCATGGTACGAAATAGCATTGTATTAGGCCATCGGATATCAGAAAATGGCATTGAGGTTGATAAAGCGAAAGTGGAGGTCATGATGAGTCTTTAGCCGCCAAATTCGGTCAGGGGGATAAGGAGTTTTCTGGGTCATGCTGGTTTCTACAGGAGGTTCATTAAAAACTTTTCCAAAATAGCAAGACTGCTAACTCAGTTATTGTGCAAAGAGACCAAATCTGACTTCAATGGGGCTTGTCTTGAACCATTTCACACCATAAAAGGAGCCTTGATAAGCGCACCCATTGTTCAACCACCTGATTGGGAATTGCCATTTGAAGTGATGACAGATGCGAGCGACTATACCGTAGGAGCAGTTTTGGGTCAGCGAAAGGACAAAAAACTTCATGTGATTTACTATGCTAGCCGAACCTTGGATGAGACTCAGTACAAATATGCTACAACCGAGAAGGAGCTGCTAGCGGTGGTATTCGCTTTTGAGAAGTTCAGATCCTACCTTGTTGGTTCTAAGGTGATCGTACATACCGACCACGCTGCTCTCAAGTACCTGCTAACTAAAAAGAATGCAAAGCCGAGACTTTTAAGGTGGATCCTCTTGCTCTAAGAGTTTGATTTGTAGATTGTTGACAAAAAAGGAAGCGAGAATGGGGTTGCTGATTATCTATCTCGCATGAAAATTGAGGAAGTACCTCTTGATGACACACTTCCTGATGAAAATGTCTATGCGATTAGCATATGTGTGATGGACCACCCGCTCCAGGATAGAGAACCTGCTCCTATCAGAGCACAAGCTCTAGAAAACGGACCAACTGCTCCCGAAACGTTTTGCGGTTCTATCTCCAAGGCGTATGTTCTGAATTTTCCATGGTTTGGGGAGATAGCAAACTACTTAGCTGCTGAACAAGAACCGTCTGATTTCGTGGGTAATAAGAAGAGGAAGTTCTTAAGAGATATGCGAAGGTATTTTTGGGATGAACCATACCTCTACAAACAATGCTCAGATGGTATCTTTAGGAGAAGTGTGCCTGATGAAGAGATTCTTGGGATTTTATTTCATTGCCATAGTTCGAACTATGCCGGACACTTTGCAACATTCAAGACAGTGTCTAAAGTGCTACAAGCTGGATTCTGGTGGTCGACAATGTTCAGGGATGCATATGCTTTCATTTCAAAGTACGATACATGCCAAAGGCAAGGGAACATCTCTTGGAAGAATGAGATGCCACAACACTTTATTTTGGAAGTCGAAGTGTTTGATGTATGGGGAATCGATTTCATGGGACCTTTCCCATCTTCTTATGGAAACCAATACATCTTGGTGGCCGTTGATTATGTGTTTAAATGGGTGGAAGCTATTGCTTCACCAATGAATGATGCCAAGGTAGTGGTGAAGATGTTTAAATCCTTGATATTCCCTAGGTTTGGAGTACCACGAGTTGTCATAAGCGATTGAAGCACTCACTTCATCAACAAGGTCTTTGAGAACCTATTGAGAAAGAATGGTGTGAAGCACAAGGTAGCTACACCGTATCATCCATAAACCAGTGGTCAGGTTGAAGTTTTGAACAGGGAGATCAAGAGTATCTTGCAGAAAACCGTAGGAACCACCAGAAAGGATTGGGCTGCCAAGCTAGATGACGCTCTTTGGGCTTACCGCACTGCATATAAAACGCCACTGGGAACAACACCTTTCCATTTGGTATATGGGAAGTCTTGTCACCTTCCTGTGGAGCTTGAGTACAAAGCAGCATGGGCCGTCAAGTTGATGAAATATGATGTCAAATTAGCCTTTGAGAGGCGATCTATGCAGTTGAACGAGTTGGAGGAAATTAGGCACCTGGCCTATGAGAGTTCTAAAATCTACAAAGAAAGGACTAAGATGTATCATGACAAATGGATTCTCACAAGGAACTTTCAGCCAAACGACCAGGTACTTCTTTTCAACTCTCGACTTAAACTTTTTCCAGGAAAGTTAAGATCAAGGTGGTCCGGACCCTTTATCATTAAGGAAGTCCGCTCCTATGGAGCCGTGGTGTTGCTGGACACCAAAGGAAATGAATTCGTGGTCAATGGTCAGCGATTCAAACCATATCTAGCTGACACAAACCAAGCCGAAGGTGGATTCATCCCCTTAGGCGATGCACCTCAACCCTAAAAAGGCTAAACAAGTCAAGCTAGTGACTTTAACCAAGCGCTTGGTGGGAGGCAACCCACTGGTAAGTATAATAATTATTTGATTTTGATTTCTTATATTTCTAACTTTTAGTTTTAGTTGTCTTTGTTTCAGTTTCTAAAAAAATAAAAAAAAAAACAAAAAAAAAAAAACAACGGAGCACCTGCTCCTTTGAGAGCACCTGCTACCGGTGTTGTACCTTCAAAGCAGAATCACCGGCCGATCGATTCAGAATCCGAGCGATCGATCCATATATAGATCGATCGATCCGCAACCCCGGTAACCGAGACGCGGGAGCACCCCTACAACAAAATGGTGCACCTGCTCCTTGGACGACACCTGCTCCGTCGGGAGCACCAGGCGATACTGAGCATCTGTTTTTTGGGCCGAACATTTAAAATTTAAATATTCAAATATCACACCACGAAAAAGGTTAGTGTGTAGAGAGAGAAGTTAGTGGATCCGAAAATAAAGTCAAAAAGAAACTTCCACAACTCCCAAGGGCAGTAACATGCATATCTACCCAATTAATTATAAACCTCTATCTCTCTCTACTTTACTGTTCATCTTCTTCCTTTGTTCTCACCATCTTCACGGTTTTTCTCCCTCATATTTTCTCAAAATCTTAACGGATTTAGGAGATTTTTGTTTCTAACTCAACAGATTTTTCATCTTTAATCCGAAAATCCCCTCAGTTTCTTCTTGCGGATTTTTGGAGAAAAAAATCGGTGAAGTTTATCTTCAATTATCAATTCTCGTACTTGAAGTTTACTTGGGTAATATCTATACCAACTAGATGTTAATTTTCGGGTTTCAATTTGAGAAATTTCGACAATATGGAGATAACCTGATTTTGAAATTTGAAACTTCTGGGAAGTTGCATGTGTGTGAAATTGGAATCAGTTTTCGAGAATCCGAAATTGATTTGATTTGATTTTGGAATTGTTTTGCAGATGACAGGCCCAAAGTCATCCTTTGGGAATCCATCAAAAACCGCCAAAACAAGGGGTGAAGCATCTTCCTCCTCTGCTCCGTACAACCCATGGCCACGCGATGAGGGCCAGCGATTTGAACTCCCTGATCCTCGACTCCCTGTGAGTTCCGACACCCTATGGAACCAATCGGACACGTATTAATACAATAATTGGTTGGGAATTTCGGTGGAACCGACCCGGTTTTTGTGCGGAACAACACTGAAGCATTTGGGCTTGCTCCATGATGTGACAAGCATCCTCTCTGCTTCGCAACTGATGGACCTCGCTCTACAACCTGACCTGCTCTATCCGGACATCATGCGTCAATGTCTCGCTTCTGCAAAACTCACTTACACCGATCCCACCAAACCGATCGCTTCGGAAATCACTTTTTCTTTTTTTGCTGGAGGAAAGAAATAAGAGATTTCAATCCCTGAAATCTGCGATCTATATGGGTTTGACTCTGACGAGGAGCGCGTGTCATTTCCCAACCGTTTCAACATCGCCAACGCCTTCTAGGATTTTATCGTCCAGGGGAATTATTTCTCTCGCTCCGCTGCTCAGTCCGCGATCCGCAACCCCGGCATTCCCATCGCCACCAAAGCGATAAGCACCATCTTCTTCTCAAAAGATGATGCTTCTAAGGTTAGGACTGACGAATTAATCATGGTCTACAATGCAATCCGAGAGACAGTTGCAGCGGAGAAAGGTCTGAATGGTGGGGATGAAATGAATGTGAACCTGGGAGCAGTTTTTGCAGAGCAGGTTGCCAACAAAAGAACCAAGGTGGCCAAAGGAAAATGAGCACAGGGCACCGAGCGAATCTGCAGTCTCCTAACTCGCATGTTCATCCATTTGGGAGTTAATCTCAGCACGGCTACAACCATCGAGGAGACATCGTTCCTCGACATCAACTTCCTCATCACATGCGAGATCCTCCATGATGAGACCACCTATCGCTTCACTTCAAGGGACAAGCGCCAATTATTTTTCCATTTGCCTCAGCCAGCGCTTACTGATTTAGGATATGCGGCTAACATCAGTTTCAATCCGGGTACAGAGTACCTCTGTTCAGCGACAGACCCAACCAGCAGGACAACACCTTTGAGGAAGAAGGGCAAAGAGCCTGCACCTGCTCCTACTCAAGACACTACTCCAACACCGAAATCTGCAACTGCTCCGGAACCAGGTGAGATCCCTGAGCCTCCTCTAAATGCTGCAGAAATCAAAGATCTGGAAAAGGACACTGCCAACACACAACGCTCAAAGGCTGGAATACGACGACCATTTAAAAGCGAGTTAACTCTTCGGGACATCTCCGACAACCCTACCAACGCCGAGTTCCGCCGCTGGATGGTGGAGGCTACAAACAAGAACAACGCTCTCCTACGCCGGTTGCTATTTATGACGCAGAAGAATACCAGACCCGCTCAGGCCGCTCCTCCAGTCTCAACCGATCGCCCTGCTCCACAAAGAGCACCTGCTCTTTCCGCAGCACCTGCTCCCTCTGGAACACCTGCTCCAACCAGACCTGCTCCTGCTGCTGCCACTACTCGTACTCCCATTTCAGAAGGTCCATCGCAACCGCACTCTCATCAGCAAGGACTCCGACACCACATCTAGCGACTAGATGTGGCCACACTCTATCTCTCTCTCTAAAACTTAAACTTAATATAGGCTTGTTTTATTTATAATTATTTCGGGATTGTTTATTTCGTGTTTATTTATTTCCCTCTCCCTAGGTTTATCCTCACACCGAGACGGTGTGAAGTAAGTCTGGGGGGAGTTGCTACTAATTATGTTTATCTTGGTTGTTTTCTTGGTTGTTTTCTTTTATGTTTACCTTGGTACTTTTCTCGTCTTTAAGTCAGTTTTTATTTTGTTTTATTGAGTCAAAACTTTGTTGGGAATTAGGATTCATTCTAGGATGATTATTGAACCACTTGCATTTAACCTTTTCTCTAGTGACCATTTTTCAGAATATTGGGTGCATGGAACAGTTGGAACAGTTCAATACCCTACCTTCCAGGTTTCATCAGAAAAATATAAACTCTCATCATAAATGAACCTAATATCGACTGAATTCTTCTCGCTATTGGCACAATATTAGGGAAACGAATCATATTCAGGACTCCTTATTCCTTGTATCACTCTTGTTGTTCTTGAATAGCTAGCTTATTTTTAGCTAGTACCTTCCTTAAACCATACCTCTTTTCCGACCTCTTGCACTCTTTCTATTTCATTGTCATATGTGCAGATATGTGCAAAAGGGCCGGAGAGACATGGGTCAACGCAGCCTCTAAAATCACTCTTTCTGAAGAACAGAGCACCTGCTTCTGAGTGAGAGCACCTGCTCCCACAAAGAGCACCCGCTCTACTTTTCAGAAGATGGTTTACAACGAGGTCGGATAAAATTTCATAAGGAATGGCAATGACGAGCTACACTTGGGTATGTATAACAACTCCGATTATCTTTGTGCCTGATAGACACATGTTTGTAATTGAAACCCTCTTCATCATCATTCTCTAAAAGAATTCTCTTTAAAAAAAAAAAAAAAAAAAAAAAAAAAAAAACGATGATGAAGAGTGGTAAGTTTGTGCAATAGGAAGTGTGTCTCTCTGCATAGTGAGTGTGCCCAAGGAGGATGATGGCTAGATGAGAAGTAGAAAGAGTGGTTTATAGAATGTGGAACTCAAATGGACCCATTCTCTCTTGCAATTTTGTACGATATCCTGCATCGTCTACGAGCGCCGGATAACCTTTAAACACTCTGAACTCCACCTCTAAATAGCTTTAAATCCTTTAGCGTCGTCTACCCTAAATAGTGTTTGTAGCGAGAAGCTCACGCAACCTTTAATGAATGTGAAGAGTTTATGTTTGGAAAATGGAACTAGGTTGAGAATATCTTGGGAGGTTTTTGGTAAAGATTTGCTACTCATATTCTGGATTATGTGGTCTGCATATTGAAGGTTATTTGCTCGGTTCACTGAGGGTGAAAAAGTTCCCATGTTTTCAAACTTTTTTCTCTTACTTAGTCTTGAATTTGTTTGACGACAAACAAAGATCTAAGTCTGGGGGAATTGATATAATGCGTTTTTGATGCATTCTAATCCTTGTTTTGTAGGTTTTTATCAAGTGTTTTATTTTATCTTGAGTCATTTCAGGTCTAAAAGTGGCTAGAATGGAGAATTGCAGCTCACAAAGAGACTTGGCAAAAATAGAAGAAAAGTGCAGATTTTCTAAAAGGTTTCGATGAATGGAGCACCCACGACCTGCTCCAGATGAAGGAACACATGCTCCTGTACTCACCACCTGCTCCCGAAACCTGTCCAGCAAAGAAAGGCAATTGACGGCAAAGTCTCAATTAAATAATTAAGTCCACTAGACTTTTTCACCACTTCCTCCAACTACCCAAGACTTATATATTATTACTATTATTATATAAGTCTAGAGTAGAAAGTGTGCTAAAAATAAACGTTAGTTTAACTAAGAAAGGGGGAAAGTGGTGTAACACCCGTCTCACCCTCACTCGGGAACGGCGTGCCACGTGTAACATCCGTCTCACCCTTTCTCGGGAACGGCATGTTACCATAAATAAAACTTACCGAGAATAGCTCAAATAAATAACATCCACATTTATTAAACAAAAATCCGTTAATTTCAATAAATCAGATAAAACATAATAAATCCAACAAAAATCCACAACACAATTGTTTTATTAAAATCACGAATAAAAATGCGTAAAACGAGAATCGACCAAAAACAACACCCCGATACGTCGAGTACGGGACTACTCTGCAGGCTCACCTGAAAGGGGGAAAAGAGGGGGTGAGCAACAGGGGAGTCGCTCAGTGAGGTATGGGATGCTAATCCGCATGTCACTGACTCCGGTCTAAGAAACTAATCACAAAACAGCACAGAACCAAACATGAACAAACACAGCACCTACAGTGCTCAACCAACAGACAATTGCCCTACTATTGGATAGTGTCCAATCACACCCTCACACTCGAGGTAACCACGGGGCCAGTGCCCAATCTCATCCTCCTACGAGGTCAATTATGGGATAGTGCCCAATCTCACTGCCCGGAGGACGATTATCGATCTAAAGGTGCAGGGCAACAGATCGATTACGGATTGCCCTCACCCCGAACCCTCAAACAATGCGACGCGATACAGAAGTCCATCTCTGTACCCTCGCTAACATATATCCATATAATTATATACTTATATATAGCAAACACTTAACATAAACAGTATGAACAAACAGTTGGGTTGAATCATCTATTTTTCCTATGTCCAATTTAAACAAACAAACTACCTAGACTCAATCATAGAAACAAATCACATTTACTTACTACACTATCCGTAACTAGAATCCTCGAACCAAAAACAGAAGTTTGCGGAATAGCCCTCACCTTAGCAACGCTGAAAACTGCGGTTTCTGGACCTCAAACACTTAATCCGACTCCGGATCTGAAACCAGCACGAAAAATCGAGTCAGACAGACTCGAACGACGAAAAACGGTTTTTGGGTCAACCCGGTCAAAGTCAACCCAAACCGGTCAACGGTCAAACCAGTCAAACCGGTCCGGTTAAGCTTAACCGGAAATCAATTTCAAAATCGAACCGGTTAAGCTAAACCGTAATCAATTGATTTAAACCAACCGGTTAACCTAAACCAAAACCAAATCGATTTAAACCGACCGGTTTACCTAAACCGAAACCCAATTGATTTTAACCGAATTAAATCGAATTAAACTGAATTAAACCGAAATAAACCAAAATAAACCGAAATAAACCGACCGGTTAACCTAAACCGGTCGGCGGTGAATATTCCGGCGACGGCTTACCGGAAAAGTCGCCGGCGGCAGGCGGCGGCGACACGGCGGCTCTGGCGGACGGCGGCGGCTGTGGCGACCGGCAGCGGCGCGTGAGACTCACGCGCGGGAGACTCGGCGGCGCGTGGAGGCGCGTGGACTTCACGCGCGTCCTTTGACCGGCGTGTGGCGGCGCATGAGGCGGCGGCTCCGGCAGCGGCTGGTCTCTCCGGCTTCGTCTCGTCGTCACGAATCCGATGGTGGTTAGAGAGAGATCTAGGAAAAACTAAACGGACCAAAACCAAAAGCTTTTAAAACCAGTTTTCCGAGATTACCTTGGGTTAATCTCGGCGGTGGCTCGGTCGGGCTTAGCTCGGAAAGTGATGGACGGCGGTTCGACGGTGATTCAAGCTCTGACGGAATTTCTGCAGAGTTTCTCTACTCAGGAGAGTTGTGAAAAAAATGAGAGAAATGAGATCTATTTATAGAGAAATATGAGAGAGGGTACCTAGGGTTTTGGTTAGTGGGCTTATTGGGCCTAATGGGCCTCGAGAAAATGAAACGGGCTTGGGCCCGAAAAATGGGCCGTTACAATTCTCCCCTACTAACATGGAATTCGTCCCCGAATTCTGATCCCGACTCGCTTGTCTGTTTCCATCCTTAAACAGTTCTGGGTAGTCTGCTCTCATCTCAGCTTCGGGCTCCCAGGTTTCATCCTGGATCTCGTCTCTCTCCCAACGAACCCTGACATCCACAACCACCTTTCCCTGTACGTCAATTTCTTGACGCTCCAAAATCTCCACTGGTCGACTCAACACCGACAGATTCTTACGAAGATCGCTCGGCGGATGCTGCAAAATGAGCTCTGGTTCTCTGACAACCTTCCTTAACACTGACACATGAAACACATCATGGAAGTCTGATAACTCTGCCGATAAACCCAAACGATATGCTACTGCTCCAATCCGCTCAACAATAGGGTACGGTCCCATGTACCTCGGCTTAAACTTCTTTAGCTTTCGAGTCTTAGCACCTCCCTGAAATGTCCTCATCTTCAGGTATACTAAGTCGCCCACCTCGAACTCTAAATTTTTTCGGCGCTTGTCTGCATAGCTTTTCTGACGGTCGTGTGCCTCCTTTAACCGACTCTTGAGCAACTCAACTTGCTCTGCCGCCTCTTGAACCATTGCAGGTTCTATGTCTCGGTACTCCTCCACTTCTGTCCAACAGAGTGGGGTACAACACGGTCTACCATAAAGAGCCTCATATGGTGCCATTCCGATGCTCGCATGATAACTGTTGTTGTAGGAAAACTCTGCGAGTGGGAGGTACTTCCCCCAGTTTCCATCCCAATCTAACACACATGCCCTGAGCATATCCTCCAAAGTCTGAATAGTCCTCTCTGACTGACCATCTGTCTGCCGGTGATAAGCTGTACTCATATGCACCTTGGTCCCCAAAGCCTTCTGAAAGGCTCGCCAAAAAGTAGAGGTGAACTTCGTGTCGCGATCAGACACTATGCTGACAGGCACCCAATGCAACTTCACAATCACATCAAGGTACTTCTGAGCCAACCGAGCTGCATCATCCGTTTTCTTGATCGCAAGGAAATGAGCTGACTTGGTGAGTCGATCGACGATAACCCATATGGCATTAGATCCACCACTATAAACTGGTAGACCAGTCACAAAATCCATAGTCACCATATCCCATTTCCAAGCTGGTAATGGCAGGTTCTGCAATAAACCACTAGTTACCCGATGTTCTGCCTTTACCATCTGACATGTCTGACAACAAGCTACAAACTCGGCCACGTCCTTCTTCATGCCAGCCCAATGATAATATCGCTTAAGATCCTGATACATCTTGGTGTTTCCGGGGTGAATGGAAAACCGTGAGTGATGTGCCTGCTGCAAAATTGACTTCCTTAACTGCATATCCTCTGGCACACATACTCGGTTCCTGAACAACAACATCCCATTCGCAGCTATGTGAAATCCATCTTTCGTAACTTGCTTACCCAATGATCCGTCTTTCTCTTGAGCCTGACGTATCCTCCACAACAAATCTGCCTGATCCAAAGCCTCAAGGCCAACTGTACCTCCCTCTACAGTAACCGAACACAATCTGAGGCTAGCAAGTGTCCCAATCAGCTCCTCAACCTCCTTAGTCCCTGATACGTCACTCTTGCGCCTGCTCAAGGCATCAGCCACAAGGTTGGCCTTGCCTGGATGGTAAGTGATCTCTAGATTGTAGTCTGCCAAAAACTCAATCCATCTGCGCTGCCTCAGGTTCAAGTCTCCCTGGGTAAAGATGTACTTCAGGCTCTGGTGGTCAGTGAGAATTTGTACCTTCTCTCCGTAAAGGTAAGCTCTCCAAATTTTTAGAGCGAACACCACGGCTGCAAACTCCAAGTCATGAGTGGGGTAGTTAGTCTCGTGAGGCCTCAACTGGCGTGATGCATAAGCAATGACTCTCCCCTCTTGTGTTAACACACAACCCAATCCAACTCCTGAAGCATCAGTGTACACTGTATATGGTATCCCTGGCCGAGGAAGTACCAACACTGGGGTTGTTGTCAACTGCCTCTTCAACTCAGTGAAACTCTGGGAGCATAAATCTGTCCACTCAAACTTGACGTCCTTGCCCGTCAATCGTGTCATTGGTTTGGCTATACTAGCAAACCCCTTGACGAACTTCCTGTAATACCCTGCTAAACCCAGAAAGCTGCGAACCTCGGTAGCACTCTTTGGCGTTGGCCACTTTGTAATAGCAGTAATCTTCTCTGGATCTACTGCAACTTCTGCCTCTGAAACCACATGGCTTAGAAACCCAATCCTCCTCCGCCAAAAGCTACACTTGCTCAACTTAGCAAACAACCGCTGCTCCCTGAGCTTATCAAGCACAATCCGCAAATGCCCGGCATGCTCCTCTCTGCTCCTAGAGTAAATCAGAATGTCGTCGATAAAGACAATCACACACTTATCCAAGTGTTCGCGGAACACATCGTTCATCAACTTCATAAATGCGGCTGGTGCATTCGTCAAACCGAATGGCATCACAACAAACTCATAATGACCATAACGAGTCCTGAAAGCTGTCTTCTGCACATCTGCCTCTGCTACCGCAATCTGATGATAACCTGACGCCAAATCTATCTTCGAAAACCATGACGCCCCCTGAAGCTGATCTAACAACTCATCAATGCGCGGCAGTGGATACTTATTCTTGATGGTTACCTTGTTCAAGCCTCTGTAATCGATACAAAGCCTGAAACTCCCATCCTTCTTCTTTACAAATAGCACTGGCGCTCCCCATGGTGATCTACTCGGTCTGATAAACCCTTTCTCTGACAAATCCTCGAGTTGCTTCTTCAGCTCAGCCATCTCTGCTGGAGCCAAGCGGTAAGGAGCACGCGAAACAGGTGTCGTCCCTGGTTCTAACTCAATATTAAGAACATCTCCTCTAACAGGCGGTGGCCCCTTTAAGGGCTCAAACACATCCTCATACTCTGCTACCACAGGTATCTCACGAAGATTCTGCTCTCCATCATCCTGAATCATACTTATGGTAGCCAGAAATCCCTCTGCTCCTCTGTCCAATAAGTTCTCAGCCTGCAACATAGATATGATGGGAACTCCCTTATTCGATCGAATCCCCTGGAAGGTGATCGTCCCCTCTGCGCTCGGAATATGCACCCGGGCTCTTGGGCAATCGAGCCCTACCTGATGTCGTATTAACCAGTCCATCCCGAGAATCACATCGTAATGGTTCAACTCCATTTCTGCTAAGTCTCCGACGAACTCAACTCCCTCTAGAATGACTGGTACACCTCGATGGATGCCTGTAGCTCCCAACTTCTCTGTGCCAACAGTCTCGATCTTCTTAACTTTCGGCTCGAATACTCCCTGAAATGGCCAACACTTGACCAAACCCGGACACACGAAGCTATGCGAAGCTCCTGTGTCAAACAGCGTATACGCTGCTATGCCCCCAACAATAACCGATCCTACACGAGTAGCACAACAAAAACGAACCTCACAAAAGACTAACCACAGAAACAATAACAGGATAATAAAATATAAAAATAAATTACATACCTGCTATTGGTTCCTCTCCTGCATAGTCTCCCATAGCAAACACTCGTGGAGCGATGGCTGGACGTTTGGGCGGTGGTGGCGGAAGTACGTCTCCCGCTCTCTTGGGACAATCCCAGAAGTAATGACCCTGCTGACCACAATTGTAACAGGCTCTCGGTCCAACCGCTGGTGGTGCTGGTGCTGCTGCCTGCCTGAAAACTGGTGCAGCCACTACCTTACCTCGACAATTCTTCGCCAAATGTCCCATCCGTCCACAGAAAAAACACTTGGGACACTCCCCAAAATAATTACGCTGACAGCGGAAACAACAAGGTGGTCCTGACTGACCCACTGTCCTCCTCTGTGGCTCTGGAGCCTTCCCGAACCTCTGCTGTGAAACCCTGCTGAGCTTCTGTTCCTCTGCGAGACCCATCTTCTGAATGGCAGCCTTCTCTACCAGCTCCAACATGCTGTGGTAATCCCTCACTGCACAGCGGTTGCGAATCTCCACTCGCAACCCCTTCATGAACCTCCTGACAAGCTCCTGCTCATCCATATAACGCCCAAGGATCCTGCGAAGACGGCTAAACTCGAGCTCGTACTCTCGGACTGTCATACTGCCCTGTCGAAGATCCTGGAAGGCATTCTCTTTCTCATCCATGGCCTCTCGGGGGAAGTACTTACGGGTGAACTCCCTCCTGAAATCATCATAAGTCAGCTCAAAACGACCACGTGCCCCCTCAACAACTGCCTCCCACCAAGCAAGGGCATCATCTCTCAAATACTGGGTAGCCAAATCTAGACGGTACTCGGTAGGACACCTCATATGATCAAGGTTGCGCTCTAACTGCCTCCTCTAGTTATCCGCAACGGTAGCATCCATAACTCCTCCAAACCGATCCAGCCCCATGTCCTTCATCTGCCTCATCAACTCCCAATATGAAGGACCCTCTCTGACCCTGGCAGGTGGTGGTGGCGGGAATGGGTCACGATCAACTAGCTCGTGAATAACCCGATGAACCTCCTCTGCGGCCTGCTCTCTACCCATCTGACCTCTGAACCTCTCTCGGTACAACCTCAGCTCTTCCAACAACTCTGCATGACCCGCGGCCTGCTCTGCTCCCTGCACAACTACTGGTGGTGCCTGCTGCTGCGCCTGCTGCGCCTGCTGCGCCTGAAAACCCATCTGATGGGCCACCTCCTGAGCCGCAACTCGAGCAGCTTCCTGAGCAACCTCTCGCACAGCATCCTGAGCAGCCTGCCTCGCTGCCTCCTGAGCAATCTGCCTGATGGCATCCTGATCCACAACCTGAACAGCAGGTCGGTCAACCTCAGCCTGGCTGCCCCTAACATGGGCACTCTCATCTGCTTGCTCCGGCAAAACAGGCAACTCTGAACCTCTGGCACTCTGGGAAGCTCTAGTTCTCAACTGAAACGAAAACCACTTGGTTAGCTTTAACAGAGACCCGAGCGCTAACCAACAACACACTAATACTCGACAAAAAGGGGTGTCACTTGTTTTGAAATCTTCCCATCCCCGAAAACAACTTTTAAAACAAATCCGAACCAAACACATTTTCAACTTTTAACAGCCCCCGAGTCAGAACCGGGTCAGCTAAACCTTGCTCTGATACCAAATTGTAACACCCGTCTCACCCTCACTCGGGAATGGCATGTTACCATAAATAAAACTTACCGAGAATAGCTCAAATAAATAACATCCACATTTATTAAACATAAATCCGTTAATTTCAATAAATCCGATAAAACATAATAAATCCAACAAAAATCCACAACACAATTGTTTTATTAAAATCACGAATAAAAATGCGTAAAACGAGAATCGACCCAAAACAACACCCCGATACGTCGAGTACGGGACTACTCTGCAGGCTCACCTGAAAGGGGGAAAAGAGGGGGTGAGCAACAGGGGAGTCGCTCAGTGAGGTATGGGATGCTCATCCGTATGTCACTGATTTCGGTCTAAGAAACTAATCACAAAACAGCACAGAACCAAACATGAACAAACACAGCACCTACAGTACTCAACCAACAGACAATTGCCCTACTATTGGATAGTGTCCAATCACACCCTCACACTCGAGGTAACCACGGGCCAGTGCCCAATCTCATCCTCCTACGAGGTCAATTATGGGATAGTGCCCAATCTCACCGCCCAGAGGACGATTATCGATCTAAAGGTGCAGGGCAACAGATGGATTACGGATTGCCCTCACCCCGAACCCTCAAACAATGCGACGCGATACAGAACTCCATCTCTGTACCCTCGCTAACATATATCCATATAATTATATACTTATATATAGCAAACACTTAACATAAACAGTATGAACAAACAGTTGGGTTGAATCATCTATTTTTCCTATGTCCAATTTAAACAAACAAACTACCTAGACTCAATCATAGAAACAAATCACATTTATTTACTACACTATCCGTAACTAGAATCCTCGAACCAAAAACAGAAGTTTGCGGAATAGCCCTCACCTTAGCAACACTGAAAACTGCGGTTTCTGGACCTCAAACACTTAATCCGACTCCGGATCTGAAACCAGCACGAAAAATCGAGTCAGACGGATTCGACCGACGAAAAACGGTTTTCGGGTCAACCGGTCAAAGTCAACGGTCAACCCCGGTCAAAGTCAACCCAAACCGGTCAACGGTCAAACCAGTCAAACCGGTCTGGTTAAGCTTAACCGGAAATCAATTTCAAAATCGAACCGGTTAAGCTAAAACGTAATCAATTGATTTAAACCAACCGGTTAACCTAAACCAAAACCAAATCGATTTAAACCGACCGGTTTACCTAAACCGGAACCCAATTGATTTTAACCGAATTAAATCGAATTAAACCGAAATAAACCAAAATAAACCGAAATAAACTGACCGGTTAACCTAAACCGGTCGGCGGCGAATATTCCGGCGACGGCTTACCGGAAAAGTCGCCGGTGGCAACGGCGGCGGACGGCGGCGGGCGACGGCGACACGGCGGCTCCGGTGGACGGCGGCGGCTGCAGCGACCGGCGGCGGAGCGTGGAGCCGCGTGGACTTCACGCGCGTCCTTTGACCAGCGCGTGGCGGCGCGTGAGGCGGCGGCTCCGGCAGCGGCTGGTCTGTCCGGCTTCGTCTCGTCGTCACGAATCCGATGGTGGCCTTAGATTTGCGAGATTCGAAACGGTTAGAGAGAGATCTAAGAAAAACTAAACGGACCAAAACCAAAAGCTTTTAAAACCGGTTTTCCGAGATTACCTTGGGTTAATCTCGGCGGTGGCTCGGTCGGGCTTAGCTCAGAAAGTGATGGACGGCGGTTCGACGGTGGTTCAAGCTCTGACGGAATTTCTGCAGAGTTTCTCTACTCAGGAGAGTTGTGAAAAAAATGAGAGAAATGAGATCTATTTATAGAAAAATATGAGAGAGGGTACCTAGGGTTTTGGTTAGTGGGCTTATTGGGCCTAATGGGCCTCGGGAAAATGAAACGGGCTTGGGCCCGAAAAATGGGCCGTTACAAGTGGATTTTAATAAGTGTGCACTTTGTGAGTCCCCACTAGGCACAATGGTTTTAAGAGAGATAGCATTCCACTTTGAGCACACAATTAATCATTTTCAGTTTCTTAAGAGAGAGTTTACGTAGAAAAAAAGGAGAAGAAGTTTTTGTAATATTGGAGATTTGTCTCTTCCCTTTGAAGATTTCTAAACTCTTACTTCTTTTTATTATTGTATTATGAATTCTCTTATCTTATTTATTGTACTTTGCTTTAATATGTTTGAGTAGTTAATTAAGTTGAGTTAAGTGATTCAAGGGGATTAGGTATTTTTGAACTAAAGCATAAATAGGATTTCTTATCATTTGATATCTTCAACTAATGTTGTTCTTAATGCCTAGACTAGCTTGATCACCTAGCCTTTGATTTTAGGTTTAATTCACTCATCAAAAGTGTTGTGAGTTGCTTGAAAGAACATAGATGGGCGATTTGTCCTTAGCCAACGACAGTTGATGCTAAGGCAAATCGTGAACAAATTGATCCCATTCCTTGTAATGCTTGTCTTTCTTTGTAACCTCAAACGACAGTTTAGGGTGTTAGATTGATTGATAGAGAGGTTGATACCACGACAGTGGATCCTCCTAATTTTATGGTTGAGTTCTAGATTGGTCCTGAATTATGATCCAGAAGAAATGCTTGGTTCTAAACGATCTAATCCCCGAAATAAATTCCCTTAGCTTAACGCTTTTATTATCATTTGTTAAAACCGATTTTATTTCTTTACTTGCGACGTGACAAACCAAAACAAAACATCATTGAATCGCTTAGCTGAAATGGTATTGCAAAAGACTAGAGTGTATTGCTGGTCCCTTTGAACGAACCTCACTATCACTATAACAGAGCACCTGCTCTCTGCAGAGCACCCGCTCTTAGCAGAGCACCCGCTCTCGGTTCAATAACCAGAGAGAGAGTAAAAACCAGTTTATCAACTAGCTGCGTACCGGTTGGAGTTACAGGAGTGCTTGCATAAGGATGATAAGGTGTTGGTTAAGATTCCATCAGAGCTTGAGCCTAACATGATCTTAGAGGCGAGGCCAGTGAGGGTTCTCGATAAGAGGGTCAAGGAGCTTCGTCGGAAGAGGATTCCGATGATGAGAGTCTTGTGGGACTGTGACGGTGTTCAGGAGGAAACTTGGGAACCAGAGGAGCGGATGAAAGCTAGATTTGAGAAGTGGTTCGAGAAACAAGCAGAGACTTGAGCTTTTCATCCTTGGTTCCAGTTTCAGAGTGAGAATTGTTTGCTCATTGTATTCATTTTGTATTTCGTTTGTGTGTGTAAACGATTAATACATTTGAATTGTAATAAGATGAGTATTTCTTATTGGTTATGACTTGTGGTGTCATGGGAATTAAATGAGCATGAGAATATTATCTGGAAATCCTTCGTATTTGGATATGAGAAACAGCCCTGTGTATCTGGGATGTTTTGAGTTGACCTGAGGTTTGGTCATGGTTGAGTATGGCATTGCGATGCTTTACGCAGACCATGTTTGGTCGGAGATACTTATAGATATTTAGACTTTATTGCTCTAAGGACGGTTTGGTCCTGAACAACTCGTGAGGGGATGATTAGTTCCCCAGATACCCATAGCTCATGGGACTTGTGACTGGAGGGTGCGAGTGGTATGAGAGAAATACCGATAACCCGAAGGACATATGATCTGAGAGTGCGAGTGGTATGAGAGAAATACCGATAGCTCGAAGACTGTGTGTCTAAGAGTGTGAATGGTAGGGGTTTTGTGCCGATAGCTCGAGGGACTTTGTGACCCGAGAGTGCGAGTGGCATGTGGTACCGAGAACTAGAAGGACTTTGGTCTTGAAGGTGGAGAGGTATGAGTATGAGTTGTATTGGGAGCAATGAATGTCTAAGACATGGTTATAAGCATAGCGACTGAATTTAGACCTCGGAGGTTGATAGTGTTCAATCTCGTGTTTGAGTTGTATTGGCCGGGCCGGTCAAGGTTTAAGAACTGTGCCGTAGATTCAAGGATGAATATATGTTAGTGGGGGAGAATTGTAACGCGCGTGTTCCGGAAAAAGGGATTTTTATCTAAAAAGTTACAGAAGGATCGTATCAAGGTGTTTTGATACGATTGGATTGACGGAAATGTGATCTCTCTCTTTAAAGTCAATCTTTAGTGTTCCAGGAATGGAGTTTTCTCAGGAACGGAAAACGGATTGATCGAGGGTCGAAATTCAAAGTTTTGACCGGAAAAGAGAGGGGATCGATCGATCCGAGCTTGGATCGGTTGGGCGAGTGGACCGATCGATCCAGGGCTGGATCGATTGATCCACAAGTTTCGGCATCTTTTTTTTGTTTTCTTTGGCCTCCCAAAACGCACGTTTTCTTCTTCCTTTTTCTTCCTGGATTGTTGGTGGATCTTGTGTGACAAAAAGGGAGAAAGAATTCGGAGGTTTGGGAGAAAAGAAGAGAGAGCAAAGAGAGGAAAGCTTGTTGTTGCTTAAAAGGAAGTGTTGGAGCTTGTTTGTGGCTTGGGTTGCGGAGGTTTTTGTTTTGCCGAAGTGTGGGGAAGTTCACCGGCTTCGTCGTGGTGCTATTCTTGGGTCTTAGATCTGTTCGTCTTCGAGGTGAGTGCGTGACCATGAGTTGATCTAAGCAAATGAGAAGGTTTTGTGTGTTTTGGTGATGTTTAAGTTAGATTTGTTGAATCCTTGGTGTGTCTTGCTTGTTTCCTTGGTTGTGTTGCTTGTTTCCTCGGTGTTTGGAGTTGAGTTTGTGCTTCTTCATTTGTAGGAAGCAAGGTTGAAGCCTAGGGTGGTCGTCGGTCGTATGTGGCCATAGAAGAAGTCGAGATCGGAGTTGATATGATAATGGAGAGCACAAGAAAAGGCATGACTCAACTCTAATGGATCAAAAGAAAAATGGCATCTTCAACATTCAAAGATGGTGATTATGAGCTAATCTATGAAGTTTTAGACATGGTGAGCACCCAAAAATCCATCCATGATGTTATGTATCAAGTCCAGCCTATTTTGAAGCTATAACAAGTCCAAGAAGAGTCCAAATAAATCACTTAATTTTGTGCATAAGAAAAGTGACGAAAATTGGAGTTCAAGAGTTATTGGAGGCCAAGAGTTGTTCAACTCAATTTATTTAGTTTAGTCTTGGTCATTGCCTTGGAATTGTATTTTCTATTTTCAAGACAATCTATTTGTCTAGTATTTTCTATAAATACTCATGTAAACTCAACTGAATAATAAGCCTTTTTGATATTTTTGGAATCTTGAGAGTGATTCTCTTTGAGACACTTTTCGTTGTCTGGTTAAGGGTTACTTCCAAACAACACACCTCTTTATCGTCTAGGTGCGTCACATCCTAGGACATAGAGTTGGCTATACCAAAGGTCTTCCGCAGCCTTTAATGCTCCCTTCAATCCACGGTGAATCAAGAGCCTTCCGCATCTCTTGAGGCAAGAGCTTTCCGCAACTCTTGTGTGCCCATTCGCTCCACATCCTTTGATCTTTGAGACTTCACGGTCTCTTGGGTGCAAAGCTTATCCCATTACCAGCTTAGAGTGCCGAATCCTTGGTAGAACATTATTTGGTATTACAGCACCACTCTAAACTTGGTTTCTATCTTTCTACCATTTTCGGTCAGGAAGGAAGAAGCAGGAAGTGTTACATGTGGAATTGAAGTTCCTCCACCGCGTCAAAGCGCGCGACTTACGAACAGTCAAGAGGAAGGAGTTGTTGCGAATGGTAGTGAAGAGCAAGCTCGTCTCGTAGGAATCGAGAGGCAACAGAAGTTAGAGGCGAAACCCCTCCGCGTCAAAGCCCAGTGGCTGATGTCCCTCCACCGGGTCAAAGCCCTGTGGCTGATGTCCCTCCACCACGTTAAAGCCCAGTGGCTGATGTCTCTCCACCGCTGGCTGAGGTCCCTCCACCGCTGGCTGAGGTCCCTCCACCGCGTCAAAGCCCACTGGCTGATGTCTCTCCACCGCTGGCTGAGGTCCCTCCACCACTGGCTGAGGTCCCTCCACCGCTGGCTGATGTCCCTCCTCCGCTGGCTGATGTCCCTCCACCGCGTCGAAGAAAGCGAGTTAGAAACACTCAACGGGAAGAGGCACCAGCTGGTGTCGATGTTGCAAAGGAGATCAATGTCGCTCCTCCACCACGCATAGATTCTCCACCGACTCGGATCGCACGAGGTTCAAAGAGACCAGTGGTGGAAGAAGATGGTGATGACGCTGCCGAGGAAGATGGTGATAGTGAAGCTAATGACGAAGACATGAATGGTTTAGGTGTTGAAGAGGAAGGGAATTTAGAAGAAGACTTTCGAGAAGCAGCAGTTCTGGAGGAAGCTGCGAGTAATGCAGACAACGGAGATGATATTTGGGATGATGAGAGGATTCCAGATCCTTTGTCTAGCGAAGAAGATGAAGATGAGACAGAGCGAGACGGTTGTAGAGAGAATAATGATCCGGAGGACCTGTTCACTTTGGGGCAGACTTTTGATATGCTCAAATTTACCCTAGAGCTACTCTCTCAAATTAAGAGATCACTGTAGTATTTAGGGATCGAATCCACAGAGACTAATGTTCACACAATAGATTAACAGTTTAGAAATATAGCTAAACAGAAGAAACTATAAAATTAAAATAACAAGAGAATTAGAAATCGGGTTGTAAGTTGAGTGGGAGAAAAGCTAAGCTTAAGGAAATTCTCAGGAAATTCAGAATTGCAGAACAAACAATTATCAGGATTGTAATTAAAACCATTCTAGAACTCAAATCACTAATGTAAAATCAACCAACTTTCGTTGCGAAGATTATCTATGCCTGAATTTTAGAATCCCAAATCTCTTTGCGAATTCTTCAAATTAAACAAGCATTAAAGTTCAGGTTTGATATGTTCACAAAATCCCTAAACAAAATCTCTTTGCGAATTGGGTATTTTGCTCATCTAAGATAGTTCAGGCAATCTATTACACTTTCGTGTCAACTAATCAACCTAAGATCAGATTCTAGGTAGCTAAGCTAGAATATGTAATAAACACAATCTAGATGGAGAACTCTAAAGATTCAATCCTAACAATCTAACAATTCATGAATTCCTTTGAAAACCCTAAACCTAACAGGGAGATTACTCAGACATGATAAATGAAACACAAATCATGAATGAAATAAATTGCATTAAGATAATCAAAAAGAAGAAGAAAAGAGTTCAGAAATCTTCTCCAAAAATCCCTGAAGAGGTGGCTGCTCAAAAATCAAGCATTTTAAAGCATAGGTCTAAACAATGACCTTAAAATCCTATAAATAGGCTAAAACACGATTTGGGCTTTTTCTGTAAACAGGGACAACTTCTGGACAGAATTTGCAATTCTTCAAAACTTCAAAAAGATAGAAAATTCGATTGCCGTCAGATATTGGTGTCGACCGACACTAATGGCTAGTGTCGACCGACACTCACACCAATTTTGCTCTCCGAGTTGGTTTTTTCAGCGCAGCTTCTCGGATTGCTCCAAAACGTCCCATAATCTCCAAATAAGTCCAAAACGTACCTGAACCTGCAAAGACTCTAAAAGACTCGAAAGACACTAAAAAGACTCTAAAAACGACTCTTATATCATGGTTAAAAACCGTAAAAACCATGATATATCAACTCCCCCAGACTTAGCCTTTGCTTGCCCTCAAGCAAAACAGAAACTTAACCTGTGAAAGAGGTTTGAAAAACGCGGAAAGTCTCTCTCTCTTAGACTATTGTATTGAGCATTCAAACCAAATCCATATGCTTAGCAGACTAATCCAAATCGAACCACCATATACTTCTCCGTAGACATTTCAACTCCCCAAATTTAACCCACAACTTCGCATCATTCTCCACAGCCTTCATCGCTTCGTCTCATCAATGAAATCATTGCAAGAACCTTCTAGACTCGTTCCCATTCAATACCATGACAAACCAGCCTATTTTTCACATCTTTTTGGTACTCTTTCTCTCCCCCAGACTTATTATTTTCTCAACATATTTTGTGTTGTTTCTCTTTTTTTAATATATCGAAAGTGTAGGCGAATAATGGTATCACAGGAAATTTTTCTAACCTCGCTTCCAACTTTCGTGTGATCATTCCTTTCAAAGTAAAATAATGGGGTCGTTGGAAATTTTTCTATCCCTTTACTCAAAAGAAAATCATCTCATCTTTTCTGCTTGTAAACACACAATTTTTTACTGAATAAGAGAGAGGAGTACCATCACTTTTACTTAGGCTTTCGCTTGTCAGGTAGGAACGGGGAGTCAAGCCCTATGAACATCAGTTGCATTAATGAAGTAAAAGGAAGAGCTCAGAAATTAGCTCCGGCTGTAGTGGATTATGTTGCCAAGTATGGATCGCTCTGGGTCATCGATCAGTCTTTGGATTTTCCATTAGTCGGATGAACTAAATCTGCAGCATTAATCACTCAGGCAAATAGACTAAGAAGAGAGGTCGT
This sequence comes from Turritis glabra, assembly GCA_900406565.1. Lineage (NCBI taxonomy): Eukaryota > Viridiplantae > Streptophyta > Magnoliopsida > Brassicales > Brassicaceae > Turritis > Turritis glabra. The sequence continues at coordinate 1,767,838 of OVBN01000192.1, forward strand.
TATTTCCTAACCAAAGTTTTGACTCAATAAAATGAATAAGACTGATACGACTAACTCTCAAAAACAAACACAAAGTCAGTGACTACCTCCCCCAGACTTAAGTAACACTGTCCCCAGTGGTACCAAACTCAGAGTTGGCAAAATAAAAGAAAATAGAAAAAAAAAAAAAAAAAACATGAATAATCAAAATAAAATAGGAAAACGTACGAGTGGGTTGCCTCCCACTAAGCGCTTGTTTTCAGTCATTAGCTGGACTGTGGTGGAGCTCAGGTATCAGGTGGAGCAGAGGGTGGCAATGAATACTTCCGCGAAATTAGTTTCATCATCCATGGTGGTGTATAGGCATTGAGTACGTGAGAACGACCAAAAAAATGAGGAATAGGAACAGGGCGGGACTTATTCTTGGGTGGTACACTCCTTTTGCCTGCACAATCATCAAAAGAAGAAACAAGCGCTCTACGATAATCTCGTGGCTTGGTTAACTGCGAAACAGTTTTTGTACCTTTGAAATTCTTATTGATGAACGGAGATGGTTTGGGATTAGGATGTGCATACCTTTTCTTTCTCGGAGGTGAATGAAGTGTGGGATGCGGAGCGTTCTGTTGCACAACAGGTCTCAGACGAGCAACAAAAGAATCAACCCGAAAAGAGTGTTTTGGAGATAAATCCAGATCAACTCGTGGAGAGTGTCGAGCGACACCAGTAGTGGTGTCGATCGACACCATGTCTGTAGCTCGGATCTCTGCAATTTTTCTGCAACTCTTCTTTGCAATCCCTATCTCCATCTCAAAAACATCATCCTCTGGTAACTTGTCCCTGAGTAGAACCTCTTTCTGAAGCCTAGTACTGAAAAGATGATCACCACACCAATCCTCAAGCGCAACAGCTTGCTTATTCACTTACTCACTTGGACCCAACTCCTTGACATACCCAGCAGTAATATCTGTGGAGATCTCTACAGAGAATGTCTGTCCATCAATGGTGTGTGTCCTCCTCAACTTGTCCATGTCGAAATTCATTATCACATTACCCATATTCAGAGCAATGCGTCCATTTTTCACATCAATCAGAGCCCCAGCTGTAGCCAAAAAGAGTCGTCCCAAAATCAAAAGATCCTTGGGTTCTCCTTATATTCCAAGACCACAAAGTCTGTAGGGATCATACATTCACCAATTTGCACTGGCACATCTTCTAAGATACCTTCTGGAATCCTTTTCGAATGATCCGCTAAGATGAGAGAGATCCTGGTCGGCTTGAAATCAGTCATCCCCAGGCGTACAGCAACAGAGTGGGGCAACAAGTTGATACTAGAACCAAGATCGCAGAGAGAATGCAAAAATCGTCCTGTGAAGATTGAGCAATCTAGCACAAAACTTCCTGGATCAGGTAGCTTCTCTGGAATCTTAATCTGAATCATGGCACTGACTTGTTCAGAGACATCCACTTTCTGCTTCGTTCCTTTCTTTCTCTGTGGGATCGCATGTGAGATATGCGCGCAGATGTCCCTGGTAAGTAAAGCTCCTTCCTCCGGACTCAGACCATTAGTAACCATTTTCTTCACATACCTTTTTAGTGGAGGTGAAATCGTGACTGCATCAACTAAAGACATCTCAATCACCACCTTGTCCATGATTGCTTTGCATCGGGCATCCTCTATCTCCTGTTTAGACTTCCTAAGACTCTTTGGGAAAGGAACCTTAGGCTTATAGACTCTTTCTCCGACTTGAAGAAGATTGTTGAAAGATTTTTGTTCAGTCCGCACAGGGTGTTGACCGACATTAGGTTGGTGTCGATCGACACTGACCTCTGGTGTCAAGCTCGATCGATTTGACTCCGTCTTGCGTCGAATTCTCTGCATCCTCTGAGGGGTCTCGAACGACACCCAGGTGGTGTCGGTCGACACTTATCGCTTGTGTCGAGTCCTTAGTATCGACCTCAGTCAATTTTGCTCAGTCTCGACTCGAATTCTCGTGAACGTAGGCTGGTGTCGATCGACACTGAGTGTGAAACATCAAAATCCGCACCATCACTGAAATCATCCATATCGGCCACCAGAATAGCATTGCATGCACCAGTCCTTCTAGGAAGGAATCTCTCTTGTCTTTTGACAAACTCAGCGGTCTGAGCAGTTTGCGTGTCTAGCTTCTTCACATGGGTGCTCAGAGTTTCGAATTTCCCATTCAAATCAGTGTACAGAGCATCGATCTTTCCATTGAAGTCCATTGTAATCTTCTGCTGACCCTCTAGAATCCGCTCCAGGGTAAACTTGACCTCACTCTCTGAATTGGGTGGAGGGGGGGCTTGGTAAGAAGAATAACCATAGTTCCTGGTGAAACTACTCCTCTGATACTCAGAAATCTGGTTTCCTGTGAAGGCACTCCTCTGTGCATTAACATATCTCGGACCCTGAAATCCAGCTCCATTGGCATAGTTGCAATCCTCTTCCACAGGGTCAAAAGTCTCAACCTCAGCAGCAAGGTGAACTGATCTCTTACCCACGAGAAGATTGTGCACAGAATCCAACTTGGCTTTTACCTCAGCAATCTGACCATCTTCAGAGTTACTCGCTAGTTTTTTTCTCTCAAAATCAGCATTCTTCGTGCTGTTGCTTGAAGCTAAGTTCTCAATCAAAATCACAGCATCCTCAGGATACCTGGTGTTGAAGTTGCCGTTACTCGCAGCATCTAGAGCCATCTGATACCTCCAATCCACGCCTCTGAAGAAGATACCCAACAACTATACCTCACTGAAACCATGATGCGGACAATCTCTCTGGTAAGCTCTGAATCGCACCCAAGCAGCCTTGAATGTTTCAGCTGGTTGTTGAGAGAAGGTGGAGATCTTTGTTCTCGCATCTTCAGAGCTGGCATCATCGTAGAAGTTGTTTAGGAAGGCATTCTTGGTTTCCCACCAAGTTGTCAAAGATCCTGGCTTCAATTGCTTGAGCCAGTAAGCCGCTTCCCCAGCAAGAGAGTACGGGAAGAGCTTGCAGAAGAGGAAATCATTGGACACCGCATTAGCCTTAATGCTCGTAACCAGGTCCTCAAACCTCTCAATGTGATCCATGGGTTGTTCATGAGGAAGACCGTGGAAATGATGTTGTCCCACGAGAGTGTAGTATGCAGGTTTCAGGTCAAAGTCATTCCTCTGAAAAGGTGGGGGTATGATCGCGGATCGATTCGCGTATAACTGATCCGGTCTGTTGTAGTCACCTAGTGTCCTACCACGAACCACTTCAGCTACAGCTGCTACATCGTTAACAACCGGAGCCTCAATAGCAGGCGGGTGTCGAGCGACACCCTGTTGGTGTCGATCGACTCCAATGGCGGGTCTGGGTTCTGTAATCACGTTGCCTTCAGCATCCAGTTTCTGGCCCTGCTCGTTGCGCACGTGGTCCTCTTGATCATGCAGAATTCTAGCCTCATCCCTTACCAACACAACGAAGTTTTCCATTGCAGCAAGTAAATCGATAAATCTGAAACACAAAAAGAAAAGAAAAACAAAGAAAACTGCGTAAGTAAATAAGTATTAAAAAGATTTAGACTAAATTTTAACTGATATCTAATGGTGAATCAAAAGTCCCCAGCAACGGCGCCAAATTTTGATATCACTGTAGTATTTAGGGATCGAATCCACAGAGACTAATGTTCACACAATAGATTAACAGTTTAGAAATATAGCTAAACAGAAGAAACTATAAAATTAAAATAACAAGAGAATTAGAAATCAGGTTGTAAGCTGAGTGGGAGAAAAGCTAAGCTTAGAGAAATTCTCAGGAAATTCAGAATTGCAGAACAAACAACTATCAGGATTGTAATTAAGAACCATTCTAGAACTCAAATCACTAATGTAAAATCAACCAACTTTCGTTGCGAAGATTATCTATGCCTAAATTTTAGAATCCCAAATCTCTTTGTGAAATCTTCAAATTAAACAAGCATTAAAGTTCAGGTTTGATATGTTCACAAAATCTCTAAACCAAATCTCTTTGCGAATTGGGTATTTTGCTCATCTAAGATAGTTCAGGCAATCTATTACACTTTCGTGTCAATTAATCAACCTAAGATCAGATTCTAGGTAGATAAGCTAGAATAAGCAATAAACACAATCTAGATGAAGAACTCTATAGATTTAATCCTAACAATCTAACAATTCATGAATTCCTTTGAAAACCCTAAACCTAACAGGGAGATTACTCAGACATGATAAATGAAACACAAATCATGAATGAAATAAATTGCATTAAGATAATCAAAAAGAAGAAGAAAAGAGTTTAGAAATCTTCTCCAAAAATCCCTGAAGAGGTGACTGCTCAAAAATCAAGCATTCTAAAGCATAGGTCTAAACAATGACCTTAAAATCTTATAAATAGGCTAAAACATGATTTGGGCTTTTTCTGTAAACAGAAACAACTTCTCGGCAGAATTTGCAATTCCTCAAAACTTCAAAAAGATAGAAAATTCGATTGCCGTCAGATATTGGTGTCGACCGACACTAATGGCTAGTGTCGATCGACACTCACACCAATTTTGCTCTCCGAGTTCGTTTCTTCAGCGCAACTTCTCGGATTGCTCCAAAACGTCCATAATCTCCAAATAAGTCCAAAACGTACCTGAACCTACAAAGACTCTAAAAGACTCGAAAGACACTAAAAAGACTCTAAAAACGACTCTTATATCATGGTTAGAAACCGTAAAAACCATGATATATCAACTTTCAAGTCTACAAAAGATTTTAAACTGGCCGTTCTGAGGTATTCTCTGAAAACTAGATACGACGTCAAGATGTATAGGTCTCAGGCTGCTAAGTGTGTTGACATAGAACTCGAATGCCCATGGAGAGTCTATTGCTCGTATGAGAAAAGGAAACATAAAATGCAAATAAAGGTCTATGTGAATAACCATATTTGCATCAGATCAGGGCATCTTTTGCTAAATAGATTTGAGGGCAAATCTTTTTCAAGAGGGAGGAAAATATGATAATGGAGAGCACAAGAAAAGGCATGACTCAACTCCAATGGATCAAAAGAAAAATGGCATCTTCAACATTCAAAGATGGTGATTATGGGCTAATCTATGAAGTTTTAGACATGGTGAGCACCCAAAAATCCATCCATGATGTTATGTGTCAAGTCCAGCCCATTTTGAAGTTATAACAAGTCCAAGAAGAGCCCAATTAAATCACTTAATTTTCTGCATAAGAAAAGTGACGAAAATTGGAGTTCAAGAGTCATTGGAGGCCAAGAGTTATTCAACTCAATTTATTTAGTTTAGTCTTGGTCATTGCCTTGGGATTGTATTTTCTATTTTCAAGACAATTTATTTGTCTAGTATTTTCTATAATTACTCATGTAAACTCAATTGAATAATAAGTTTTTTTGATATTTTTGGAATCTTGAGAGTGATTCTCTTTGAGACACTTTTCGTTGCTTGGTTAAGGGTTACTTCCAAACAACAAACCTCTTTATCGTCTAGGTGTTTCACATCTTAGGGCATAGAGTTGGGTATACAAAAGTTCTTCCGCAGCCTTTGACGTTCCCTTCGATCCACGGTGAATCTAGAGCCTTCCGCATCTCTTGAGGCAAGAGCTTTCCGCAACTCTTGTGTGACCATTCTCTCCACATCCTTTGATCTTTGAGACTTCACGGTCTCCTCGGTGCAAAGCTTATCCCATTACCAGCTTAGAGTGCCGAATCCTTGGGAGATTCACATCAGGAGTTGCAGTAGGTGAAGGATCGATTGATCCAGGGGTGGGACCAATCGATCTAGGGGTGGGACCGATCAATCCAGGGGTGGGACTGATCGATCCAAGGCCTTTAATCTCGAGGTTGCAGAAGGTAAGGGGATCGATCGATACAGGGGTGGACCGATCGATTCAAAGGGCCTGAAGTTTCGAGTCTAGTTTGGTGTAGCCGTATCGATCGATCTGTGCTTGTTCTTGGCTTGGATCGATCGATCCATGCTCAGACTGATCGATCCATGTGTTTATTATTGCCTGTGGTTGTTTTGCTTTGCGTTGTGAGCGGTTTGTTATCTTACTTGCTTGTGTGTATAGCTCGTAGATGGAAGGACCGTCTTACTAAGTATTTGTGTTCATACTTACGCATCTCTTGTGTGTGAGTTGCAGGTAAAGATAAAATTGTGAACGTGGAATCAAGGCAATGAGGAGGAGGATGATTAGGACTCGGCTGTGTGTGTGTTTGTTTGTCGAACTTTTATTAATGTTTAATCAATTCGAATACTATTGGTTGATGGTTTGTTAAGTATTTAATAAGATCGAGTCTTGTTGTATTAAATCCGTTTTGGCTAGAATTTAATATGTATGGGTGTATGAGTTGTATAAAAAAAAAAACGGGTGTGGTCGTGTCAACAGTTTTGCCTGCTGGTGTTGAAATTGAGGATATGGAAAAGATATTTGATGAGATTGTGAAGGAAACCAGAATTCAAAACTCAACTAATGAGTTGGATATGTATTTGAAAGAGAATGTGGAGACTCCACATATTCTCTAAGGTTCAGAATATGATGTGTTATCCTTTTGCAATGCAAGTGTCTTCAGTTGCATCAGAATCTACGTTTAGCACAAGTGGTAGAGTTTTAGATCCATACAGAAGTTGTTTGACACACTACATGATTGAAGTGTTGATGTGTATTGAGCAATGGTTGAAATGTGAAATCCACATCAATGAAAAAGGAGTTTCAACAATTCAACAACTACTTGCTGCAGTATAGTAGCTAGATGATCTTATGAGAGGTAAATTCTTTCGTTTGATTTCTTTCTTAATTTTGATTTACCAATTTTGATTTCTAACATTATGTTTTTTTATTTTTCTATAAAGTTTGATATTGATTTCAACATGTAAGGTCTTTACTCTTTAGAGTGACTGAGTGAGGTAACTAAGTCTCTATTCTCGACTATTAGAATTAGCATTTTGAGTCTTTGAGTCATTGTTTTACCAGTTTTATCAATGAAATTGACATTTGTTATATACTTTTATGTTTTTAATTGCAGATTCTAAGAGAGATCAAAAGAAAGCCATGAATGTGTAATGTGTTTCTATTTTCCATTTTCCTACTCATCAGTCATTAGACATTCAGTTTCCATTTTGTCTTTAGTCTTTATTTACTTCTTCGGTTCTTCCTTTGCTTAAGTATTTCCTTTCTTTTATGACTTGGAAATGATGTATGACTCTCTCTTTGTAACGTCCGTGTCCCGAAAATTATTTTGAAGGGTTGAGTTCTGTTAGGAATTAGTGTGGAATCAGTTTATTAATTAAATCAAGGGTTGGTTTAATTAATTTTTGGTTTAGTCTAATTCTGGTTTAAGTCTATTTAAACCGAAAACCCTAGTCTCCTTAAATTGGATGTCACCTCTTTTCTTTTTATGGTGAGTAGTCGTGGTCTGCAAGGGAAAGAGAGAGAGAGAGAGAGAGAGAGAGAGAAATCGTGAGAGAAAAGGAGAGGAGAAGGAGTCGAGCTGGGTGTTGGCATGAGATAGAGGGAGATCGACCTTCTGTTGGAGATAGAGGGTGATAGCACTGCAGGTTGTTGTCGTCTCTCGTCCATTTATCATTCCAAATAAGAGGTGAGTGCGTGACCAAGGGCTTATCTAAGCAACTAAGATGGTTTTGTGGGTTTTTGGTGGTGTGTAGGATGGATTAATGATGGATTCATTCAGTTGTTTATTTGATTGCTTGTTTTTCTTGTACTTCGGGGTTGGGATTGTGCCCAATTGCTTGGGGTGGTGTGGTTGAAGAGTAAGGGAGAATGATGTTCCTACATAAGGAGGTTTTGCATAGGAGGAAATCGCGCAGGAGTTGTTGCAGGGGAGATCGGCTCTAGCGATCGATTTGCAGGATCGCTTGTAGACCGATCCCATAAGTTTCGTGCAGGTTATGTATTTCTAGCTATCGGTTGCAGACCGATCTGATGAGTGTTTGGTGCAGGTTGTCGTTTCTTGCGATCGGTTACCAGGATCGGTTGCAGATCGATCTCGTGAGTTCTTGTGCAGGTCATGTGCGATCGGTTGTTTGGATCGGTCGTACACCGATCACTGTTGTTGTGTTGTGTTCTTAGATGTTTTATCTGTGATGTTTGTGTGTGGTTGGTGTTTTTATTTGCTTATGCTTATAGCTCGTAGATGGGAGGACCGCCCACTAAGTATTTGTGATAATAATTACGCAACTCTTCATTATGTTATATGAAAAGAAAAGGTCTGAACGTGGAATCATGGCGAGAGAGGAGGATGTTCTAAGACTCGGGAATTTCATGTGTAGTTGTTGACATTGTTATTGCTATTAATTTCAAGTTATTGCTGTTAGAATATTTTGCTAAGTTATTGGAATCGTTGGTAGAATTTTTGGGTAGTTTATTGTGATAAGCGTTTCTATTGGAATAAATTGGTATATTTCTTGAATCGCATTTGTTTGGGGGTAATTTAATATTTATGGGGATGTTAATTCAGTATGTGATATAAAAAAAACAAAAAGGATGCTGTTGTTTCAGTTTGTTATCAGAGCCTTTACTGTTCTAGAATGGTTTAGGAGTTAAATTAGAGTTAATTTAATTTTGTGGTGCTTGTGGCATGATTGTTGAACCATGGTGTGTTGTGCTGGTAAAAATTGATTATCTGGTATTTAGTCAATTTTTGAGCATGGGGTCTTAGAAACTTCCTCTTCAACCCTTCAATTAGATTACACAGTAAGTTGTTTTGTCTCTTGTTAAGTGGTTTTATGTTCTGAGCTTCGCTTTTGGAAGTGCAGATGGTTATTGGAGGCCAAGGTTTTGGTCGTGGTAAAAGACGTGTCAGTGGTAGAGGTCGTGGAGCTCCGGTAGCAGAGGGGAGTGTAGCAGATCCGGAATTTGCATGCGAGTCAGACGAAGTCTAAGGGTGTGGACGGTGTTGGTGCCAGTGTGGCAGATGTTGGTGCCGGTGTGGCCAATGTTGGTGTCGGCGTAGCCGATGTGGGTGTCGATATTACTGGAGGTCCAGCGGATGCTGCCAGTGTGGCAGCGGGTTTTGCTCAGGCCTGAGATGACCGTATCTTTGCTGGCCAGGCTGTTGGAGCGGTTACCAGTACTTGAGCAGGCTATGGTTGTACCTCCAGTGGCTAAGGTGCAGCTTAGAGTGGCGGTGGCAGAGGAGCTTCCATCTTATCTTAAATGATGGAGCAGTTGCATAAGATTGGCACGAGATTCTTTCTGAGTGGTGTCAAACATGAGGATGCAGATGAGGGGAGGATGCGGATGAAAAGGAATTTTCGTTCGATTAGGTGTTCAGAGGGATACTGGGTTGATCTGGTAATTCATTATCTGAAGGGTGATGAACATCTCTGGTGGAAGGGTGTAGCAGCTCGGAGGACTCAGGCGGAGATGACCTGGGATAATTTTGTTGCAGAGTTTAACTCGAATTATTTCCTCCGGAGGCGTTAGACCGGTTGGAGGAGCGGTTTTTTGAGTTGTCTCAGGGTAACCGGACAGTTCGTGAGTATGAGGCAGAGTTCAACTGTCTTAGTGTGTATGCTGGTCGAGCTGCGGAGAGGGGGCAGGCTCAGGTGCGAAAGTTTATGAGGGGCCTTCGGGTCGAGTTGAAGAACCGTTGCCTAGTGAGATCGTTTGCCACGGTCAGGGAGCTAGTTGAGAAGGTTACATTGATTGAAGAGGGTATAAGGGACGAGGTACTTACCGTCAGCTCAGCCTTTCCGGTGAAAAAGTCGTAACCTCAGTTCGGTGCAGGCAAGGGCGAAAAGCCGGTGCAGGGTCAGAAACGTAAGTTCGAGGGTACTCAGAGGTCTAACAAGGGTGGACAGGGATGCTTCAGGTGTGGGAGCAAGGACCACAGGGTTGCGACCTTTCCTTAGAAATACGAACGTGACGATTCTCGGGTGTGTTTTCACTGCAAGGAGGCAGAAAAGTTTAAGGCAAAGCGTCCCAAGTTACACAGAGTGGAGGTGCCGCAGTAAACTACCTAGCCGGTAGTGGCACCACCGGCTAGGTAGTTTACTGCGGCACCTCAGATGTACACCATCGCGGATACAGTAGGACTGAGTACCACGTTGTCGTTTCTTGCGATCGGTTACCAGGATCGGTTGCAGACCGATCCTGTGAGTTCTTGTGCAGGTCGTCTGTTTTGCGATCAGTTGTAGACCGATCATTGTTGTTGTGTTGTGTTCTTGGATGTTTTATCTGTGATGTTTGTGTGTGGTTGGTGTTCTTATTTGCTTGTGTGTATACCTCATAGATGGGAAGACTGTCCACGAAGTATTTGTGATAATACTTACGCAACTCTTCGTTATGTTGCAGGAAAAGAAAAAGTCTGAACGTGGAATCATGGCGAGGCGAGGAGGATGTTGTAAGACTCCGGAATTTCATGTGTTGTTGTTGGCATTGTTATTGCTATGAATTTCTAGTTATTGCTGTTAAAATATTTTGCTAAACTATTGGAATCGTTGGTTGAATTTTTGGGTGGTTTACTTTGATAAACGTTTCTATTGGAATAAATTGGTATGTTTCTTGAACTGCGTTTGTTTGGGGGTAATCTAATATTTATGAGGATGTTAATTCAGTATGTGATATAAAAAAAACGGGTGCGGTTGTTTCAATCTTTATCTCTTAAGTTTTTTGACTTGGAATTTGAATGTGAAATTTGTAGGTTATTAGTTATATTTCTTGTTTTTGTTTTGGGTATAACATTATATATCGGGTAAAAGGTAGGTTTTTAGTGTAAACTGGTTTAAATTTACCCGAATCGATTGGAAACCAATTTTGTCGGGTATTTACCGGTTCTGGAAATCTATACCCGATCCGATCCGAATCCGAACTGAAACTGAACCGAGTTTTTATATTTATCCTATTGGGTCCTAAACTCCTCTACCCGAAAGAACCAAACCGGATCGGTTCCTACCCGAGTACCCGAATGCCCAGGCCTAATCTAAATAAAAAAATATATATTTATTTTCTCTTCACCTTCTTCTTCTTTATCACTATCACCCGACGGAACTGTAAAAAAAAAAAATATTTTGATATAAAGTTTTAAAATCTTCTTTTCGAGACTAAAAATCAATATTTAAACCGAATCTAATATTAAAACCGAGTTTATAATCCCAAAATTCGTAATTCCTCTTCTAAAATTTTTCAAATAGCTTTCAGTGAAAAACATAAACCTTACAATCTTATATATTAATCTTTAAAGACATTTTTAACATGTATTGTCATTGGAACAATTGTATCTTAAGAACAAAATACAATTTCTTATTAATTATCATTGACAATTAGGGTTGTTTAGATACATAGATATAAGTTAAGATACAAAGATAATATTACCATTAATGAAAAATTGTATTTGGTTTTTAAAATACAATTATTCCAATGACAATACATGTAATTACGTTCTTTTTTATTGTCTTCAACTTAAAAATGTCTTTCGATTAATAAGGTTATTGTAGGATTTATGTTTGTCACTAAATATGATTGAAGATTTTTAGAAAAGGAATTGAGAATTTTTTAGATTTATAAATTCGGTTTAAATATTAGATTTGGTATTTTGAGGATACACACAATATAGTTGCAGAGGGTTCCTCAGTAACCTCTTGATTATCAAAATATGGGATTTCTATCGGGTTTATATCCCTCTTATTTCTTAGCTTTTTAAGTAAAAATATTCATCTCTTCTCTTATAATACATAGGTTTTCATTTTAAGCACACATATTATAAACTTTCATAACTGAGTTAGGTCACTCACTATTGTTTACCTTAGAATAAATATAATTGTAGGGATTTCAAACATAATTCTCACTATGATGACTTAGAGTCAATATTGGCTAGTATATTAGAGATATAAATGTGATAAATAAGTTTATATGCTAACAATACGCAGGGTAATATTTTTGGATACAAAGTAAGTTAAATAATTATTTATTGAGATTTGAAGGTTGACGTCACAAAACCTCCTTTGCATCTACCAGTGACACTCTAATCACCGATGCGAGTAAGTGGTACCCACTATTCAACTCTTCATCATCCAAGATCTTTTGATGAAGACGCGCCTACACATACTAGAAATGCTTGTTGTTTCTATTCACGAAAACCTATGAAATAAGACAACCAACACCACTTACTGATGGATGCTTGATATGCTCAAATTTACCCTTGAGCTACTCTCTCAAATTAAGAGATCACTGTAGTATTTAGGGATCGAATCCACAGGGACTAATGTTCACACAATAGATTATCAGTTTGGAAATATAGCTAAACAGAAGAAATTGTAAGTTAAAAATAGCAAGAGAATTAAAATTGTGTTGTAAGATGAATAGGAGAAAAGCTAAGCTTAGGGAAATTCTCAGGAAATTCAGAATTGCAGAACAAAACAATTATCAGGATTGTAATTAAGGACCATTCTAGAACTCAAATCACTAATGTAAAATCAACCAACTTTCGTTGCGAAGATTATCTATGTCTAAATTTTAGAATCCCAAATCTCTTTGCGAATTCCTCAAATTAAATAAGCATTAAAGTTCAGGTTTGATATGTTCACAAAATCTCTAAACCAAATTTCTTTGTGAATAGGGTATTTTGCTCATCTAAGATAGTTCAGGCAATCAATTACACTTTCGTGTCAACTAATCAACCTAAGATCAGATTCTAGGTAGCTAAGCTAGAATAAGCAATAAACACAATCTAGATGAAGAACTCTATAGATTCAATCCTAACAATCTAACAATCTAACAATTCATGAATTCCTTTGAAAACCCTAAACCTAACAGGGAGATTACTCAGACATGATAAATGAAACATAAATCATGAAAGAAATAAATTGCATTAAGAACATAAAAAGAAGAAGAAAAGAGTTTAGAAATCTTCTCCAAAAATCCCTGAAGAGGTGGCTGCTCAAAAATCAAGCATTCTAAAGCATAGGTCTAAACAATGACCTTAAAATCCTATAAATAAGCTAAAACACGATTTGGGCTTTATTTGTAAACAGGGACAACTTTTGGGCAAACTTTGCAATTCTTCAAAACTTCAAAAAGATGGGAAATTCGTTTGCTGTCAGATATGGTGTCGACCAACACTAAGAGGCAGTGTCGATCGACACCCACACCAATTTTGCTCTCCTAGTTCGTTTCTTCAGCGTAGCTTCTCAGCTTACTCCAAAACGTCCCATAATCTCCAAATAAGTCCAAAACGTACCTGAACCTGCAAAGACTCTAGAAGACTCGAAATATACTAAAAAGACTCTAAAAACGACTCTTATATCATGGTTAAAAACCGTAAAAACCATGATATATCAACTCCCGCAGACTTAGCATTTGCTTGCCCTCAAGCAAAACAGAAACTTAACCTGTGAAAGAAGTTTGAAAAACACGGAAACTCTCTCTCTCTGTAGACTATTGCATTGAGCATTCAAACCAAATCCATATGCTTAGCAGACTAATCCAAATCGAACCACCATGTACTTCTCCGTAGACATTTCAACACACCAAATTTAACCCACAACTTTGCAACATTCTCCACAGCCTTCATCGCTGGGTCTCATCAATGAAATCAATGCCATGAACCTTCTAGACTCATTCCCGTGCAATACCATGACAAACCATCCAATTTTTCACACTCTTTGGTACTCTTTCTCTCCCCCAGACTTATTCTTTTCTCAACATCTTTTGTGTTGTTTCTCTTTTTTTATATATATATTGAAAGTGTAGGCGAATAATGGTATCACAGGAAATTTTCCTAACCTCGCTTCCAACTTTCGTGTGATCATTCCTTTCAAAGTAAAATAATGGGGTCGTTGGAAATTTTCTTATCCCTTTACTCAAAAGAAAATCATATCATCTTTTCTGCTTGTAAACACATTTTTTTTTACTGAATAAGGGAGAGGAGTACCATCACTTTTGCTTAGGCTTTCGTTTGTCAGGTAGGAACGGGGAGTCAAGCCCTATGAACACCAGTTGCATTGATGAGGTAAAAGAAAGAGCTCAGAAATTAGCTCTGGTTGTAGTGGATTCTGTTGCGAAGTATGGGTCGCTCTGGGTCATTGATCAGTCTTTGGATTTTCTATTAGTCGGATTTGAACTAAATCTGCAGCATTAATCACTCAGGCAAATAGACTAAGAAGAGAGGTCGTTATTTTCTAACAAAAGTTTTGACTCAATAAAAACGAAATAAAACTGACACGACTGACTCTCAAAAACAAACACAAAGTCAGCGACTACCTCCCCCAGACTTAAGTAACACTGTCCCCAGTGGTACCAAACCCAAGAGTGGCAACAATAGAGAAATACAATGGAATTGAGTGGAAAAATGAAGATCCAAGAATAACCTGTTGTCGGTGTCGAGCGACACTAGTGAGTTATGTCGAGCGTCACTCGATGTTTGTGCCTAATGGTGTGTCAGATGGGGTGTCGGTGTCGAGCGACACCAGAGGTTGGTATCGATCGACACCCTGCCTCTAAGCAGAGACGATTTCTAGCAAGAAAAATCGTAATGCCGATATAAATCCAGAAAACACTGTAAACACACACACACAGATTAAAAGCATTGACATAAAGCATCATAAATCCATACAAGTTCCAAATATAAGCTGACAAACTGACTCAAAGACAAATAAAATGACTCAAGAAAAAGAAAAAGAAAAGTACTACCACAGTGGGTTGTCTCCCACTAAGCGCTTGTTTTCAGTCATTAGCTGGACTGTAGCGGAGCTCAAGTATCAGGTAGAGTAGAGGGTGGCAATGAATGCTTCCGCGAGATTAGTCTCATCATCCATGGTGGTGTATAGGCATTGGGTGCGTGAGAACGACCAAGGAAGTGAGGAATAAGAGCAGGGCGGGACTTAATCTTGGGTGGTACACTCCTTTTTCCTGCACAATCATCAAAAGAAGAAACAAGCGCTCTACGATAATCTCGTGGCTTGGTTAACTGCAAAACAGTTCTAGTACCTTTGAAATTCTTATTGATGAAAAGAGATGGTTTGGGATTAGGATGTGCGTACCTTTGCTTTCCCTGAGGTGAATGGAGTGTGGGATGTGGAGCTTTCTGTTGTACAACAGGTCTCGGACGAGCAGCAAGAGAATCAACCCAAAAACAGTGTTTTGGAGGTAAATCTGGGTTAACTCGTGGACAGTGTTGACCGACACTAGGGGTGGTGTCGATCGACACCATGTCTGCAGCTCTGATCTCTGCACTTTTTCTGCAACTCTTCTTTGCAATCCCTATCTCCAGCTCAAAAACATCATCCTCTAGCAACTTGTCACTGAGTAGAACCTCTTCCTGAAGCCTAGTACTGAAAAGATGATCACCACACCAATCCTCAAGCTCAACAGCTTGCTTATTCACTTGCTCACTCAGACTTAACGCCTTGACATACCCAGCAGTAGTGTCTGTGGAGATCTCGACAGAGAATGTCTGTCCATCAATGGTGTGTGGCTTTCTCATCTTGTCCATGTCGAAATTCATGACCAGATCGCCCACATTCAGAGCTATGCGTCCCTTTTTCACATCAATCAGAGCCCCTGCTGTAGCTAAAAAAGGTCGTCCCAAAATCAAAGGATCTCTGGGTTCCTCCTTATGTTCCAAGACCACGAAGTCTGTAGGAATCATACATTCACCAATTTGCACTGGAACATCTTCTAAGATACCTTCTGGAATCCTTTTGGATCGATCTGCTAAGATGAGAGAGATCCTGGTCGGCTCGAAATCAGTCATCCCCAGGCGTACAGCAACAGAGAGAGGCATCAGGTTAATACTGGAACCAAGATCACAGAGAGAATGTAAAAATCGTCCTGTGAAGATCGAACAATCTAGCACAAAACTTCCTGGATCAGGCAGCTTCTCTGGAATCTTACTCTGAATCATGGCACTGACTTGTTCAGAGACAACTACTTTCTGCTTCGTTCCTTTCTTTCTCTGTGGGGTGTCATGCGAGATATGCGCACAGATGTCCCTGGTAAGTAAAGCTCCTTCCTCAGGACTCAGACCGTTAGTAACCATTCTCTTCACATACCTCTTAAGTGGAGGTGAAATCATGACTGCATCAACTAGAGACATCTCAATCACCACCTTCTCCATGATTGCTTTGCATCGAGCGTCTTCTATCTCCTGTTTAGACTTCCTAAGACTTTTTGGATAGGGAACCTTAGGCTTATACACCCTTTCTACGACCTGAGGATTGTTGATAGATTTCGGTTCAGATCGCCTTTGGTGTTGATCGACACTAGGTTGGTGTCGATCGACACTGGCTTCTGGTGTCGAGTCTCTAGTGTCAAACTCGATCGATTTTGGTCTGTCATGCATCGAATTCCCTTCATCCTCTGAAGGGTGTCGATCGACACCTAGGTGGTGTCGGTCGACACTGACATCCTGTGTCGAGTCCTTTGTATCGATCTCGGTCGATTTCTCTCCGTCTCGACTCGAATTCTCGTGAACGTAGGCTGGTGTCGAGCGACACATAGTGTTGGTGTCGATCGACACTGAGTGTGAAACATCAAAATCCGCACCATCACTGAAATCATCCATATCGGCCACCAGAATAGCATTGCATGCATCAGTTTTTCCAGGAAGGAATCCCTCTTGTCTTTTAACAGACTCAGCGGTCTGAGCAGCTTGAGTGTCTAGCTTCTTGACATGGGTGCTCAGAGTTTCGAATTTCCCATTCAAATCAGTGTACAGTGTATCGATCTTCTGCTGACCCTCTAGAATCTGCTCCAACATAGACTTAACCTCACTCTCTGAAGTCTGCGGAGGAGGTTTCTGGTAAGAAGAACTCCCAAAGTCCCTGGTGAAACTGCTCCTCTGATACTCAGGCATCTGGTTTCCTGTGAAGGCACTCCTCTGTGCATTAACATATCTCGGGCCCTGAAATCCAGCTCCATTGGCATAGTTGCAATCCTCTTCCACAGGCCCAAAAGTTTCAACCTCAGCAGCAAAGTGAACTGATCTCTTACCCACGAGAAGATTGTGCACATAATCCAACTTGGCTTTTACCTCAGCGATTTGATCTCCTTCAGAGTGTCCTGCTAGCTTTTTTCTCTCAAAATCAGCATTCTTTGTGCTGTTGCTTGAAGCTAAGTTCTCAATCAAAATCACAGCATCCTCAGGATACCTGGTGTTGAAGTTGCCGTTACTCGCAGCATCCAGAGCCATCTGATACCTCCAATCTATACCTCTGAAGAAGATACCCAACAACTGTACCTCACTGAAACCATGATGCGGACAATCTCTCTGGTAAGCTTTGAATCGTACCCAAGCAGCCTTGAATGCTTCAGCTGATTGTTGAGAGAAGGTGGAGATCTTTGTTCTCGCGTCCTCAGACCTTGCATCATCATAGAAGTTGTTCAAGAAGGCATTCTTGGTCTCCCACCAAGTAGTCAGAGATCCTGGCTTCAATTGCTTGAGCCAGTAAGCTGCTTCCCCAGCAAGAGAGTATGGGAAGAGCTTGCAGAAGAGGAAATCATTGGACACCCCATTAGCCTTAATGCTCGTAACCAGGTCCTCAAACCTCTCAATGTGATCCATGGGTTGTTCATGAGGAAGACCATGGAAAGGATGTTATCCCACGAGAGTGTAGTATGCAGGTTTCAGCTCAAAGTCATTCCTCTGAAACAGAGGGGGTCTGATCGCGGATCGGTTGGCATAGAACTGATCCGGCCTGTTGTAGTCACCCAGTGTCCTCCCACGAACCACTGCAGCACTAGCTGCTGCATCATTCAAAACCCGAGCCTCAATAGCAGGAGGGTGTCGAGCGACACCCTGTTGGTGTCGATCGACACCGACGGCGGGTTTGGATTCTGCAATCACATTGCCTTCAGCATCCAGTTTCTGACCCTGCTTGTAACGCACATGGCCCTCTTGATCCCGTAGTATTCCAGCTTCATCCCTTACTAACACAACAAGGTTTTCCATTGCAGCAAGTAAATCGATAAACCTGAAACACAAAAAGAAAAGAAAAACAAAGAAAACTGCAATGGATTTCAAACATAATTCTCACTATGATGACTTAGAGTCAAGATTGGATAGTATATTAGAGATATAAATGTGATAAATAAGTTTATATGCTAACAATACGCAGGGTAATATTTTTGGATACAAAGTAAGTTAAATAATTATTTATTGAGATTTGAAGGTTGACGTCACAAAACCTCCTTTGCATCTACCAGTGACTCTCCAATCACCGATGCGAGTAAGTGGTACCCACTATTCAACTCTTCATCATCCAAGATCTTTTGATGAAGACGCGCCTACACATACTAGAAATGCTTGTTGTTTCTATTCACGAAAACCTATGAAATAAGACAACCAACACCACTTACTGATGGATGCTTGATATGCTCAAATTTACCCTTGAGCTACTCTCTCAAATTAAGAGATCACTGTAGTATTTAGGGATCGAATCCACAGGGACTAATGTTCACACAATAGATTATCAGTTTGGAAATATAGCTAAACAGAAGAAATTGTAAGTTAAAAATAGCAAGAGAATTAAAATTGGGTTGTAAGATGAATAGGAGAAAAGCTAAGCTTAGGGAAATTCTCAGGAAATTCAGAATTGCAGAACAAAACAATTATCAGGATTGTAATTAAGAATCATTCTAGAACTCAAATCACTAATGTAAAATCAACCAACTTTCGTTGCGAAGATTATCTATGCCTAAATTTTAGAATCCCAAATCTCTTTGCGAATTTCTCAAATTAAACAAGCATTAAAGTTCAGGTTTGATATGTTCACAAAATCCCTAAACCAAATTTCTTTGCGAATAGGGTATTTTGCTCATCTAAGATAGTTCAGGCAATCAATTACACTTTCGTGTCAACTAATCAACCTAAGATCAGATTCTAGGTAGCTAAGCTAGAATTAGCAATAAACACAATCTAGATGAAGAACTCTATAGATTCAATCCTAACAATCTAACAATTCATGAATTCCTTTGAAAACCCTAAACCTAACAGGGAAATTACTCAGACATGATCAATGAAACACAAATCATGAAAGAAATAAATTGCATTGAAAACATAAAAAGAAGAAGAAAAGAGTTTAGAATCTTCTCCAAAAATCCCTGAAGAGGTGGCTGCTCAAAAATCAAGCATTCTAAAGCATAGGTCTAAACAATGACCTTAAAATCCTATAAATAAGCTAAAACACGATTTGGGCATATATGAAGAACCATTGTAATTTTTTTAATATCTGATGAACTGTTGAAATTGTTGCCTTTTTTTCATAAAAGACTTTTGTGGACATTAATCAAAGATAAATAAAAAGAGTGAAATATCACTAAAATAAAAATTTGGAGAGTATACAAACCATCAGAAAATAAAAACAATAGTTCTCTTCTTTTTCTCTCTTTTGGTGCTGTTATGTTGGTTCATAATAACCATTATCTCCTTTTAAGCGTATATCACAGTGGTGTTATTGCGTTTCTTCTTTTTCCTTCAATCATAACCATCTTTGTTTGAGATCGGAGTGTTTTTTCGGATTTCATTATCATCTCTTTAAATAATAGTGATCCCAACAAATACCTTTGAAGATTACGTCTTTTGATTTTTTTTTTAAATTCACTTTTTTCTTTGTGACTCTTCATTATGTTATTTTTTATTTAAGATTACGTCTCTTTACCATAATTTTCTGTTTCCTATTTTTTTATTAAGATGGTTTTTTCATTATCTCTCTATTTAAGATAGTTGTATATTTTAATAATAGTTGTGTATATCTAACATTTATATATTTAAATTCTATTTATTTCTACTTCACAAAATCAAGAAAATATAGAGTTAGATCAGGATATCATACATCATAAATATCGAACCCGGATGAAAACCAAGTTCGACATTTCGGCCCAGATATATGTCCGCTTCATGCTTTTATTTGGAAAGTACAATGTCCGCCGAATGTGAGACACTTCATTTGACAAGTCATTACATGTTATGTGTCAGTCACAGCAAATCTACGAAAAAGGGGTCTTAATTATGATTCAAGTTATCCTAAATATGGGGCTCTAGAGGAAACAATAAACCATACTATTTTTGAGTGTCCACTAGCTTTACAGACCTTGGCACTTTCACAAATCCCAACGGTACCGAGAATTTTCCCATCCACATCACTTTATGTGAACATCGATCACTTGTTTTGGCGAACACCAACATATCCTCATAGTTCTAGTTTTTTCTTGGATCATGTGATACATTTGAAAAGTCCGGAATGAGAAGATTCATGAGAATGTTGATAGAGATCCATGAGAGGATCTCAAATCAGCGTAAAATGAGGCCCAAGCTTGGACCTTAGCTCCAATGGAGATTGTTAACGAAACCCAGGATCATGTGATAGTTGGGTCAGAGGTTATAAACTCTCCAGGGTACCGATGTTTCATTGGTGGTTCTTGGAAAGAGAGTGACAATATTTTAGGAATATAATGGTTTTGTACATTACCAAATGACAGACGTGCTAACCATGGGAGCTACCAACTTTCGACGGAGCCTGACTTGTCTACATATAGAAGTGGAAGCACTCGTGTGGGCAATAAAATGCATGATTGACGATAATAAGCGTGAGTTTTCAATTACAGACTGCTCAGATCTGGTGAAGATGGTGTCTTCTCACACCAAGTGGCCAGCTTTTCCTACATATATGGAGGAAATTAAGAGAGACAAGGGAGTTTTCTCTTCTTTTTCGTTATCTTTAATTTCTTGTCAAGTTAATGTTCAAGCGGATAAATTGGCACGAACTATTCGTGTACAACCACGCTTTATTTCGTATGTAAACAATATTCTCACAGATTGGCTTGTTTAAACTATCATAATAAAAGATGTTGACAAAAAAATCACATTTTTAGAAAATGATTCGGAGTGTCGCAGTTTTTATCATTCTAACAATTCCAAAAAATATTTCAGCGAGTTATATTTTTGTACTGCTTTTTATTATAAATATTTGTCATGTACATTTTCATCATGGGCCTTCATTTACCACTTATGTATATAACCCAATTAATTTTTTTTTCTAAAATATATTGTCTTCATTTCTACATACTAATTCTTCAATGGATCCAAATTTTAAAAACCAACAATTTGCAAGTATTTAAAAAGTTACTAAGGGGAACCTGTGGCTGGATTGAATCCTTCGCGATGGACTTCGTTCCTCTTCAAACAGATTATTTTTTGCTGCGTTATTCTCCATGTACTTGTTGTTTTCTCAGCTTTTCTATGCGAAATTTTTGCCTTTTCAAAAACCACCATAAAAAAGTTTAATCTTCTGTGAGGAGTTCGAAACAGATAGTATAGAACTAGTCGCGATAGTGCAATCTCCTGAACAATGACCAGCTTTCTCTAATCTTCTGGACGAGATTGGTTTGCTCCGTGTTTCTTTTCCTTCTTTCTCTTTATCTTTTATTCAGCGTTCGTGTAATTCAAAAGTGTATTGACTAGCTAGATCTTCTAAATTGCTTTCTTCTGAGATTACTTTTGTAAACACTACTCCTCCAGGTTAGGCAACCAATCTTGGAATCTCTTTTTAATTAATGTGTGGTTGACAAAAAAAAAAGTTTAATCTTCATAAAACTACATATACTTTTTTTTATCCAAATAACAACGCCTCCAATTAAACTGATAGGTAATGCGTCACAGCGCAGACGGACTCGAGAGAGGCGAAAAGCTGAGAAACCAACAAGTATATGGGGAAAATGCGGCAATTATATCATTGAGTCCAAATTGGCAAATTTTAATAACCAAAATTTTACAAGTATTTAAAAAGGTACTAAAGATATATTATTTTAAGACTAGATGAATATCCGCGTTTATACGTGGTTTATTTATAAATTATTTTATATTTCTATTATTAATAGAAACACACACATTTATTTAATTTTTATAAGTAAATTAATGTAAATATTTGTTTTTTATTTTTATTTTCTTATGTAGTCGTATTTTAGTATATTTACGATGTATGATTATTTTGTTAAAAGTAACTAGAAAAAAACATCCAAATTAACTATCAAAATAAGCATTTTTATGCTTGATATTTATGAACATTTAAATTAACCCTAAAAAATATAGTTAGCATATTTTTCAAAAAGATTTATGTGTTAAGAAAAACAAAATGAACGCTAAACACATTAAAGGGAGATCTTAATAATCATTTTTATTTTAAATAAAATTTATGTATTAATTACGCATTCAACACATGTTATTGATAAAATAATATTGAGATTTTACGTTTAATTTTTATTTAATATCAATCATTATAATATTTCTAGTCAAAATAGAAAATCTCTTACGTTAATATGTAAAAATAAAACTCATCATTTTCATTATTTGTGAAGAGTAATGTTTTCATTGTTCAACATTTATAGAGTGTAATTAATATAAAACATTTAATAGTAAAATTACCAAAAACATAATTAAGAATTAATTAAAAAATGATGACGTGTCAACGC
The DNA here is from genome assembly GCA_900406565.1 of Turritis glabra. Classification (NCBI taxonomy): domain Eukaryota; kingdom Viridiplantae; phylum Streptophyta; class Magnoliopsida; order Brassicales; family Brassicaceae; genus Turritis; species Turritis glabra. The sequence goes on from OVBN01000192.1 coordinate 1,790,248, forward strand.
TGGAGAGACTCTCTTCATCTTTTATATATAGGATTGAAAAAGTTCTTAGAATTATTGACTTTAATAAAAGATCTATGAAATTTTCTTTAAAGTATAGTTTTAATCACTTTCCTAGAAAAATGTTTTGGACCTCACATCTCTTTATTATAACTATTTGTTTCACTTACAAATGGTTTTACCATCATAAAACGAGCTTCAGAAGATCATGTTTTAAATCATAATTTTTTGTTTTACATTTTTACTTTTAAACGTTTTTAACAATCTTTGAAAAATACTTACGATATAACGTAGTAATTTGGTAGAATTTACATACAATGTTGATTTCATTATCACAATAATTTAATACATAAACGCCATAAAAATTATAGCAATACAATATTTTTTTTGAAGATGATTTCTTCCGCTATTTTGCGGGGGGGGGGGGGGGGGGGGGGGGTGGGGGGGCTCATAGCCTACTATAATAAAGGAAAAATCCTATAAAAACTTTCAAATTAAAACATTTCCCCGGCTAAAACCTCTAACTATTATCGTTCTCATGTAAAACTTTCAAGTTGAAATATTTTCCTAATTATAACTCCCCAGCTATTTTTGTTTTCATAAAAAACCTCCAACTAATTAACTTTACTTAAATAAACCTTCAAGTTGGCAATTTGGGTCGAAACAATGATTAAATAAACGGTCAACGACAATTTCATTTAGTCAGTAAACGGCCGTTGACGATATGTTTTCCATTTGTTTAATTTACGAATTTCACATGTGTTAATTACAATACGAAATATTAAGAGTACAACCATATATATATATATATATATATATATGTTTTGTACAAAAAAACCCTAGAAATCGTCATTTTTTGTAATTTAATCCTCCATCTCTACAAAATGCAAATCAATCATACGAAGTCGAAAATAATACGTAATATAAGCCTTATATGTATCTTCTAAATGTATTGACGGTCACATATATATCTTCTAAATATATATATATATATATATATATATATACACACGTGTTTGTTACAATAGGAAAAATAAAACTTTAATTATGAATCCTAAAAATTAAAGGGTTCGTAATTAAGATTTGTATATTTCCCGCTATAACTAACACATGTGAATTTAGAAAATTAAATAAACAGAAAAATATATAGTCAACGGCCTGTTACTGTTCTGATTGGAATTGTCATCGACTGTTAGGGGGTGTTATTGATTTGTGATTTAAATAGAGTTTTAATGAATCTTAAAATTATAGAAAGCAAATAATTAAAAGTTAAATTTACCAATTTTAAAAGATTATCAAAGAGTTTCATATATACTTCAGATAACTGTTGCTTATTCTCCAAATAACTTTTGCATATTCTCAAAAATTCTAATCATTTCTATTAAATTTCACCATCTTCCACCTTTACCTGCCCTCTTCCTCTGCTTTATCTGATTGGAATGAGGACGATCTGTGTCGTCTGTCTGAAATCTCTTGTATGAACATCCCTAACTTCTCTGCCTCTCCTGTCGTTGGAATTTTCTTCAACGGAAAACATGTTCGTGGCTATATCCCCTCAGAGCTTAGTTCGCTTGTCTATCTACGTCGTCTCAACCTCCATGAAAACGAAGTTTACGAAAACAATTTCACAATCTCTCTGTTTTGATAATACTTTTGATGATTTTATTTTGTGAAAAAAAGTATATAAAATCAGAAACCAATAACATAATAATTTAATTCATTAACAATCATAAATTCTTTTGTTTTAGTTGAATAACACAAAATTTTTATTGATTTTATAAAATTATGAATTCAATAACTCCAGATTTATGAAGATTTTAGATTACTTTTTACAAATAAAAAACTAGTAACACCAAACTTTAACAGAGTTTAAAAAATGGGTTTTCTGCAAAAAAACCCTCGACTCGGTTTTTTTTTACGAAATAACCCTTGACTCCGTCTAATTGCAAATCAAACCTATGAATTCCCAGTCAAACCGCTATATAACTCTCGCTTATAACGGGCGTTATATCGATTGCAGAGAACAAAACGGTTCGTATTGAAATGTGTTTAGTAAACACAAATCTTGTTGTTTCTTCCTTTTGGAAAAATTTACACACGTGCTGGTTCTTTAAAAGGAACAAATTGGGGATCTACAATGAGGGTTTTATTCGAAGCTCGTCTGTATTACAATCAGAAGTTGATTGCATGTCTGGGTTACAATTTTGAGCTTGTAATCTTGTAATCTATTTACGGCAGCGAGAATGAGTCAAAGCTCTGTCTCGCGAGGAAGTATGAGTAATGGGGTTGGGGTTCGAAGAGCTGCATCTCGGGGGACATATGGCGTTCCGACTTATTGTGTTTGTGGTGGAGAAGCCATAGTTCACACATCTCGCACAGCAAACAACCCTGGAAGGAGATTTTTCACATGTCGGATGAGTGAGGTAAACAAATTAGTTAGTTTCTTTAAAAATGTCCTGAATTTTGAGTCAAATATGTTGGAGTTAAAATCGTTTTATGATTAGGATGGTGGCACTCACATTTGGAAATGGTGGGATGAAGCAATCATGGAAGAAGTAACTAGCCTAAAGCTAGAAATTCAAGAGGCAAGTAAGAGGTATCAAATGCTCCTAAGAAGAATTGGAAGTGGCCAAACTAGTGTTGTTGATCCTACAGGCAAGATCTTGAGTGATGAAATTGTGCAATTTAAGATTCTCTTAGCCGAGAATGAGGGTGAGATTGTGAGGATGAAAGAGTTACTTGCCAAGAGAGGTGAAGGAATGGATGTCAAGTATGTTATGCTTGACGGTTTCGTTGTTGTTGCTGTATTTTGCTATTTCTTTAAGTAGGGAGAAACTGTCTAATTATGTGGCTAATTATGTTGTTTTTTAAACTTATGCGGTTGAAGTTCTTTAGTTTTCAATCGTACAAAAGAACTTCCTTCTAGTTATGTTGTAATCTTCTTTTTTATTGAATCTAAGTATCTTGTAATATTCTAATTAACTTTGTATTTCGAGATTTCTATGGTCTAGTCTATCATATACATAACCCAAAACGAAACACAAGACACACGTTTAACACAAGACCAAGTTTAATACAAGAAACAAGTTTAAGACAATAACAAGTTTAATACAAGACCAAGTTTCTTGTTGACATAAAAAACAAAAGCAAACATAACATGTTCATGTTCAGACACTTGTTTTTTCTTGACAGCAAAAACATAATAGGTTCAGACACGAGGTTGTTGATGAGAGATAGGATTTGGTTGAGAGTATGAAGCACCTTCTTGCTGGTTTTGACAAGGTCTTCCCCGACCCCTTTTTGGTAGTGCAGATGAAAGGGTTGGAAGATCTTCCATTGGCTGACTTTGTACAGCGACTTCAGAAGATGCAATTGTATGTCGTTGTACAACAACTTGCGAAGAGGAGGCGCCAAGAGCAGGTGTTTTCCGTGGTCTACCTGGTGGATTCTTTGGAGGTTTAGGTACAGGTATATTGTTACAGTAAAGCTTGTTGTGTCCTTCTTGTCCACAGAGGCTACAATGCTGACCAAACAACAAACATAATAATAGTCAATAGACTACATAACATAAGAGTATACAATTTAAAAGATAACAAATCATAGATGCTTACAATTTTGGTTCCTCTCTTAGGAGCTTTCCCTGGTCTTGGTTCACCAATTTCTCTCTTTCTTTTCTTCCCTGGAGGTCTCCCAGGAGGCTTTTTATACGGAGGAGGATTCACCCTTATCTCAGTGGTCCGATCCCACATGTTCATGCCTCCCACAGGTTTCAAACCACTAGCATAGCATCTTCTCAATTGTGAACCAAGATGAAATTAAACTCTTTGGATCTTGGTTAGCTTTCTTCTCTAGCCGCAAGGAAGAAATAATATGACAGCAAGGGATACCACTTATTTTGTACATCCTGCAACTACAACTGATTTCACCTCTCATCTTTACGACAAACCTGTCACTAAAGTATCCAACCTCGTAATTTCCCAAACCACAACTTAAAGGACTCAATCCTTAGTTTTGTGAATCTGCTGGTCTAATAAAGCCCTCGATCTAGGAGTATAATCCCCTTTAGCTTTCTCTGCCTCAGACCGTTTCTTTTCATTACAAGTCATTACAGTTCTCCTAATCTCGTCAAGCATATCAACCACAGGTTTGGTTCTTGCAATGCGAATTGCTGCATTAAACGACTCTCCCAAATTGTTTTCAACAGCATCACACGTAGAAAACTCACTGAAAAATGCCCTGTACAAAACCAAACTCACTCATTTATGAAATGCAATAATGATTTCTGTACTAATGAAATAAAATATAAATTTACATACCTAGACCAAGGACAGAAAATAGATATAGATAGCTTCAAGTCATCATATGCAGTCGCAGAGAGTTTCTTCAGGTCTTCCATCTTCCTATTAAAGGCCGTAGGATAGTATGCATCTGCAGCACCCCAGAATAAATCTTCGAAATCTGCTCCAGAATGTTTTTTTTTTCCAATTAGCATGAACATGTCGTGCACATAACCTATGTTCAGCATATGGAAGTACATCTTTCACCGCTGCAATCAAACCTTTACACTGATCACTAGCCAGGGTCAATCCATTCCCAGTTCCAAGGTCCAAGTCTTCAGCCAAATGTTCAAAAAACCACTCCCAATTCGGCTTGTTCTCAACATCAACAATGCCCCAAGCTATGGGAAACATCTGATCGTTAGGGTCTCTTCCACAAGCCACTAACAATTGCCCTGTCATCCTCCACTTCAGAAATGTTCCATCTATATGAATTATTCTTCTACATGCTGCTTTCCACCCATCTTTGAGACCAAAAAAACATACATAAAATCTATTGAATTTTCCTTCCCTTACCTCACATTCAACGGTGGATCCTGGATTCGTCTTCTTCAACTCAGCGACATAATCAAATAACCTTGCAAATGACTCTGTTTGCTCATCATCAAACGTTTGCAAACATCTAAGTCGCGTCCTTTCACAAATCGTTTCTGAAACATTTATGTTCTGTTTTCTAAGCTTCTACTGCAACTGTCTTCCTGAGATGTCTGGATTGATTCTAAATTCCTCAATATATATTTCAGCAATCCGCGCATTGGTCAAAAGGGACACTTTACCTTGCCAAGTGCAATTATGCTCATCATTCAAAGATCGAACAACAACTCTACTGCTGCTGCTGTTGATAGTTCCAGAAATCCTCCAAGGACATGTCTTATCTGAACAAATAGCAACGACACGCTTACTATCAGACTTATCATATTTAATGTCTCTCCTCTTCTTTACTGCATATTGAGCAATAACACTTTTGAATGATTGTATTGTCCTGTATTCTTGCCCCACCCTAAACTTTCGATACTTGCTCTCATCTATCTCAAGATGACCCACATCACTTTCACTGCTACTACTATCATGCTCCTCCTCCTCCTCCTCTTCACCATCACTAGCATTATTGTCGTTTACACCATCATCAACATCTGAATCTGAACTACTACTTTCACCATCATGAGAAGTACCCAAGTACCCAAGATCAGTATCTATACGCCTACCCAGATAAGGATCATCTTCTCGGACAATATACAGTGTCATTACCCCTGACCCAACTGAATAATGCTGCACTTTCCTTAGCATCTCATCATCATCAACGTCTTCTTTCTTGTCAGGCGTTTCTGGTGGAAACCACGAGACTTTCCTCATGTTTTCATCATACCCGTACAACTCCGTAACAAACCTAGTAACCGAATTCAAGCTAAACATCTCACTCGCTATCCTACCAACTTGATGTGCCTCACCACCATGATATGTATCATCCGTCGACCAGTAGCCGCCAACATAAAAGAACAGATCAAAACTGCAAACAAATTTATATAGAGAAAAACTGAGAAATTTACATAATTTATGCCTCCCACCAAATTTATATTGACGAAGACTAACAAAATTAGATTGAGGAAGACAAAAAAGTTTACCTCGTCATCTTTACTTGTCTCCAATTGGATCTCCTCTCACGGATCTCCTCTCTCCAATTGGATCTCCTCTCACGATTCGATTCACTCAAACCCTTATATTCTCTCGAATAAACCCAGAATCCTGAGTCGATATATTCTCACCACGACAAACGAGTCACAAAACCATCTCCACTCAATCACGATTGGATTCAATTCTACTCAAACAAACCATAAAACCCTTTTCGATTTATCATATACGGCTTCTCAACTTGTCGTTTTTCTGGTTCCAAACGACATTTAATTTTGAACTTCTTGCCGTTTTTATCAAGCTAAAAACGATGAGTTTTAAGTTCCGTTTGTATTTCGAACGACATCTATTTTTGCCGTGACGCCCGTTATAAGCGAGGGTTATATAGCGGTTTGACTGGGAATTCATAGGTTTGATTTACAATTAGACCGAGTCAAGGGTTATTTCGCACAAAAAAACCGAGTCGAAGGTTTTTTTGCAGAAAACCCTTAAAAAATCTTAATTGAATAACAAAAGATACTTCATAATATTTTAAATCATTAAAACTTTATTTAAATCACAAACCAAAAACACCTCCTTAATCAACAATTACTCGAGGTTAAATTGACAAATTAAAATTTATTTAGGAAAAGCTAATTAGTCAGAAGTTTTATATGATAACGAAAAAGTTGAAGATTTAAATTGGGGAAATGTTTTTGTGATTTTTCCTGTGATAAATAATTTATCCAGCTGAGATGAAAAATGAAAAGTAGATATCAAATTACAAGCGGAAAAGAAAAAAGTGAGTTCTCTCGTCTCTGCATCTACCCACAAGCACTTTGCATCGAGCCTTGTACAACGAGCGAAGAAGCTCTTTGCCTTCTCTCTCGTTTTATGCGCTTCCTCATCCACACGCGCCTGATCAATAACTTATCGCTCGGTCTACTCCGATCTCCACGCACCGCCGCGCCGATCCGTTCTCTCTGGTTTCCCATCAAGTCTCCGGTCTTCCGATCGGCGACTAATCCAATAATGGCGGCGGCCGCCTTCTCTTCAGCGTCAGCGATTACTCCTAACTCGGAAGAAGCTCTTGCAAGGAAGCTGTGGATCAAGTTTAACAGAGAGTGTCTCTTCTCTATCTACAGCCCCTTCGCCGTCTGTTTAGCCGCCGGAAATCTCAAGATCGACACATTTCGTCAGTATATCGCACAGGATGTTCATTTCCTTAAGGCGTTTGCTCACGCGTGAGTTCTCTTCTTTTGGGCTTGTTTTTTTGTTCTGTGATACTTAGTTTCTGTGTGAATTTGCCTTCTTTTACATAGATTGTGTATCAAACGATGCTTGAGAGTTTGCTTTAGAAGTTGTTGAGTTTAAGATACTGAAAATTTTTATGTTGATCCTTTAGACTGCAAAGTTAATATGAATGTAGATGGATAATGTTAGAGATTGAAGGTTTTTAAAATTAGGGCTAGAAGTTGTCATTGAATGAATGGATCTGGAGCTTCACATTTTTTCTTGAAATTCCATGAATTGTAGGTTTCTAGAATCAAAAGTTGTGTGTGTACCTGATATGTAAGAGAAGAAATCTAATATGGAATATATATGATTGATGCTTTTGTCAACCATTATATCATTTGTTAACCACAAATTATGTGGATAATGTCGATTGTATTTGAATTCATACCTCTTACTTTTAGGGTTTCTAACGTTGTTGGTTGGTAAAATTAAGTTCAGATAAAGAGTATAGGCTCCTAAGCGTGGTGGTACGAAAGATTAGTTTTCTGTTGGTCCCTGTATGCATGTATGGCAAAGTTTGTATAAAAAAAAATATATCAAGAACAGTTTGTTTGTGGAAATGTTTTTTATCCTGTCTTCTAAATTTGTAAGATTCTATGTTCCCTTGGGATGATTTTTAAGATTTGATAAGGCTGTTTTTCCGCCTCACATTTAGTTTTGTTGTTCATGTCTGCCGAATGATTTTATTACCTTACTATCCCTTGACATAGGATAGGATTCTTATTCATCACGAGATTCGTTCTGGTGGTCTAGGATGCTGCTCTCGTTCAGTGCCACGTTATCATTTTGGCTTTAACAGATGATTTGATTTTGTTACAATGAATGAAACTTTTTGTTTAGTTTATCAGTGATAAGATATGAAGAGATGGTTAAAATTTGTATAATATCAACCCTCTGCAAACCGTTCAATAAAAGGCTTTCATAGCTTTTCGTGTTTTCTTTATAAATATTTGTGTTCCTGCTTTCATAGGTATGAATTGGCCGCAGAGTGTGCTGATGATGATGATGATAAATTGGCAATTTCTAACTTGAGGAAAAGCGTCAAGGAAGAATTGAAAATGCACGATTCATTTGTACAGGTAAAACATAAAGGCCTTCCCTGTTTACATGCTCACTTATTTCATAATTACCGGAAGTTGAACAAGATGGAACTAACTTCATGTATCTAACTAGATAAATCCTGCTTGTTGCTTGGATTGGAAAACATCTTCATATCATCTCTGTAAAAAAACTGCTATTAATTTACTTTCATTTGTTTGATCTCTCAAATTCTTTTGCGATGACAAATATTTTTCAGCTGAATTCCTGCGATGGAAGTTTAAGTATACATCCAACTATATAGGGGCTGCTTCAATATCAAATGAGCTGTTTATTTTTTTCTAGTTGTTGGAGGGTGGTTCAATCTATTTTCTGATCATGACATCAGTCACTAAATGGTTGGTTTTCGTAGATAGAGGCTAAATATTTTAATAATGCTTACCCAACAGCAAACAAATTGAGTTAATTAGTTATTTTATGCCTTTTGGATCTAAATTCGAAGCGCAATTAGTGAAAGTAGCTCTTTACTTCAGAACTTGGGGAGTATAGTGAGAAAGGGTCATGCTTGGATATTTATTGAAGCTATGGCTTTTACATGCGGGTTCCTCATCCTGGATACTGAATATTCTTGTATATTGGTGCCACTTAGCTTCTAAATTCTGAAAAAAAATTCTTCTTAAGTTTTCTGTCAGCTTTATTTTATTGATTTCATTGTCATCATTATTATTGATTTTCCTATCAAATGGTATTCTCAGTAGTACGTTTGTCTGATCCTTGCAGGATTGGGATTTAGACATCAACAAAGAAGTAAGTGTTAACTCAGCAACTTTGAGATACACTGAGTTCTTGTTAGCTACAGCATCTGGAAAAGTAGAAGGATGCAAAGCTCCCGGCATGCTTGATACTCCATTTGAAAAAACAAAAGTTGCTGCCTACACGCTTGGTGCTGTGACACCTTGCATGAGGTTGTATGCCTTTCTCGGTAAGGAGTTTGGAGCACTTCTTGATCTGAGTGATGTGAACCAACCCTACAAGAAATGGATCGATAATTATTCTAGTGATGCTTTCCAGGTATGTTGTAGTTGTATGTTTCTGCATAATTCTGTTAATTTTAAGGGTTTCTAGTATGCTGTGTGAGATGATGCATCTTGTATAATGAATGGTCTGTTTTCCTTTAATCTAGGCATCAGCCAAGCAAACTGAAGACTTGCTTGAGAAGCTTAGTGTCTCTATGACTGGTGAAGAATTGGACATAATTGAAAAATTGTATCAACAGGCTATGAAACTTGAAGTAGAGTTCTTCCATGCCCAACCGCTTGCTCAGCCTACCATAGTTCCGCTGCTCAAGAACCATTCGAAAGATGATTTGGTGATCTTTTCTGATTTTGATTTGACATGTACTGTTGTGGATTCTTCTGCTATTTTAGCGGAAATAGCAATTGTAACTGCCCCAAAGGATGAACAGAGTCGATCTGGACAACAAATTCATCGGATGCTCTCATCTGACCTTAAGAACACCTGGAATCTACTTTCTAAACAATACACAGAGCATTATGAAGAATGCATAGAGAATATTCTGAATAACGAAAAAGGTCAGACTTGTTTCCTTTTTAGTTGACACAGTTTCAACGACTATACTAATCTACTTGGCCTTTGTAAAGCAGTTGACACTTTTTGTTTGATTTTTCTCTCAATGTGGGAAATTTGTTCTTCCATTCTTTTGCAGCGGACAAATTTGACTACGAGGGTTTATGTAAAGCACTAGAGCAGCTCTCAGATTTTGAGAAAGAGGCAAACAATCGAGTGATTGAGTCTGGTGTACTCAAGGGCCTGAATCTCGAAGACATTAAGCGAGCTGGGGAAAGGTTAATTCTTCAAGATGGCTGCATCAATGTCTTCCATAAAATTTTGAAGACAGAGAATCTGAATGCAAAAGTTCACGTGCTTTCGTATTGTTGGTGTGGTGACCTGATCAGGGCAGCCTTTTGTGCAGGTATGTGCCAAAATCCTTAACTTTATGATGTTTGCAGACAATTCAAGCCCTAGTATAAAGAAACTATGCTAAAAACAATCTCCTCTTTACAGGCGGAGTAGATGCAGTGGAAGTACATGCAAATGAATTCACATTTGAGGAATCCATCTCTACTGGTGAAATCGAGAGAAAGGTGGAATCTCCGATCGACAAGGCTCAACAGTTCAAAAGCATCCTACAAAATGGAAAGGATATCAACGAGAAAAGAAGCCCCCTGACTGTTTATATTGGAGATTCAGTAGGTGACTTGCTGTGTCTCCTTGAAGCAGATATAGGAATAGTGGTTAGCTCGAGCTCGAGTCTCAGGAGAGTGGGAAGCCATTTTGGGGTCTCATTTGTGCCTTTGTTTTCTGGAATCGTCCAGAAACAGAAACAACACACTGAAGAAAAATCATCATCAACCTGGAAAGGACTCTCTGGCACACTTTACACAGTTTCAAGCTGGGCCGAAATTCATTCCTTCGCTCTTGGATGGGAGTAAACCGGTAGAACAATATATGAAGAGATGGGTGTATATACTGCCGAGTGGCCAGTTTTATCAAGAGCCACACAAATTTCAGCAAGTGTGAGTACCAATGGTGATGATGACATTTGGTTCGTCTCGTTTAGAATTTCATGTTAATGAGCTTTTGTTGCTGCTCTTTGCGATGGTCTCTTGTTGTGGCCTTCGACAGAAAATTGTGATGCCGAGATGTCAATTTATGCTTGGACTTAACAACTGTGAAGAGCCTCTTTTATACATAAATGTGTTTCTATGAAAAATGGCATGAAAGTTGGGATATTGATATTTGGTTTTATTCTTGTCTATCTCTCTCTATCTCTACTTATTGTCTCAAAAATTTCGTAATTTTAAATAGTTGAAAATAGGTTTGGGCACGGTTAGTCGGTTGATTTTTGTTTGGTTGCGCTGAGTTTCGGTTATTTTGAATATAGTAATATAATAACCATTCGGATATTTCCGGAATTGCGGTTTGGATCGGCTGGGATATCTTTCGGTTCAGCTCAGTTCGGATATTAAATTTGAAAACCGAAAATAAACTGAAATAATTACGGGTTCAGTTTTTAATCCGAAACAAATAGAAATAACCGAACTAACTGATTAAAACCTGAACTAACCGAATAAAACCAAAAAAATCAACCAGTAACCGAAATAAAACCAAAGTCAAAGTCGGGAATATTAAACGTCGGTCTACACACATATATCATATATGTATACATATGTTTTGCTATCTGTTATACTTTGGTTATCGGTTACTAACCGAATCCGAAACAAAACCGATTTCTGAGACATATAATATTCAACTGGTTAATTTAAGGTATCCAAATCCGAACCAAATCCTCTTTTTTTATTCGGTTAATCGGTTAGCAGTTTTTTTGCCCAGGCCTAGTTGAAAAAATGTCCATTTTCACAATAGAAAATAGCGAAATGATGTCCATTTTTGCAATAGAATTCTAATATTTTATCTCTGATTTGAAAAGAGTAATAATGTTATTAATTATAAATCACCCGATTATCAATTTTTTCCTAGGATATTGTAAAAGAGGGCGGGAGGGAGATGTTAAATAGGGTTTTTAAACCCAGCTCGACCCTGTTTAACTAAAGTTTGGCACTAAATGAGTCATAACCCTTTTTGAACCCTGAAAATTTGTATAACAGGGTTGAACCCTATTCTGGCATTTTCTAACCCTCCATTTTTTTCTCATACTTAAGAATATTGTTTTTTCAATAAAATTTTTATGTTGATAACACTATTATTTAATTATCAAAAAATACTAAAACATCATAGATATATAAATTATAAACTTATAAATAATTTAAATTATTATTTTTTAAAAGCTTAAATAGCATAAATATCATATTACAAATCCAAAAATCCATAAGTATTATATTACAAATCCAAAAGAAACATCCAAAAACTAGTTCAATTTATTAAATCCAACCTCATCTTGTGTTAGAAGCTCCAACTCCTGAGCTACTTGCCATATTTGTAGCATCATTATCTTCGTTATCAAAAAGATCTTCAATGTATCCTACAGTTTAAATGATAAAGTTAGTTCAAGAAAATAATTCATATTAGTTAATAAGTTAATATTAAAATTTTGCCTTCAAGATCTGCAAATCCACGTAGCTAATTGCGAGTGCAAATTAATGTTTGCACATTTGTAGGAAGAAGGTGATTCCTAAAAGATTTAACACCCGACCTCCAACGCTGAAAGCCGACTCTGATGCTACTGTAGTGATTGGGATGCTAAGCTAATCAGATGCCATGGAAAAGCTAAATCACCATACTGATGCTGGTTCTCTTTCCAAAAGCTTAAAATTTTCATGTCTGAGAAAGTTTTCATCTCTAGTGTCGGTTCATCATCCAAATAGATTTCTAAAGTTGACTTGGTATTTTTTTAAGAAGATCTGAGGCTACTTTCTAACTCAAAAAGATCCTATGAATATACAAATACACACAAGATTAGTTACATCATTCACATCATATTTAAGTGGTGATTCAGTGAGAAGCTCGTGTGGAGTTAATGTTGCTGAAGACTTCGAAGAACTTGCAGATTTAGTATTATATTATGCATAAAACAAAATCAGATTTTTCCTCACAATAGCAACCTTTTCCTCAGCAGTGATGGGTGATATGTCTATATTTCATCTGTTTTAAGCATACATTTATCACCAATTTAGCATTGTTTCACCCTTCATTCATGCCATTCATAGTCCTCTTCTGTATACTTTGCATATCTAAGTGTTTTTTGCATTAGCATTGCATGCATCCTTGTATTTTGAGTTATTATCAGGTGCCCAAGGAGATTTTGAGGTCAAGAATGGAGTAGTAGGTGAATGTTGAGATCAAGCTAGAAGAGTGGAGACGTTTAGAAGAGAAGAAGAGAGAGAGGTGCCAAGCTCGATGTGCCAGCTCGATTTGCACATCGAGTCCGAGCCAAAGCAGCCATCTTCAGAGATTTTTCCCCAGCTCGATGTGCTAGCTTGATTTGCACATCAAGTCCGAGCCAAAGCAGCCATCTTCAGAGATTTTTCCTAGCTCGATGTTCCAGCTCGATTTGCACATCGAGTCCGAACCAAAGCGGCCATTTTTAGAGATTTTGTCTTTTCTGTATTAGGGTTTTAAACTGAGGCTATAAATATACCTCTTATCATTACCCAAGGGAGAATACGTTTTTCCTTAGGGTTTTTCTCTGTAGCCACCAAGAATATCTCTGATTTTGTAATCCAGATATCTTTTGATCTGTTGAGTATTTGCATTCGATTCTTTGAAACTTCTTTATCCTCTCATCCTTACCTATCTGATATGCAAGTTTTATTGATTTCTGGGTTTGAGTCTTTGGTGTTCTTCATGAGGTCTGAGTAGTTTTCTAGGGTTCTTGAGGATGGGTTAGATTAGTGAGGAATCCTTAGTCTCCTAGGTCGTTTAAGGTTAGATTTCTATGAATCCCTTTTGAATTGGTGTTCTTAATGCTAATTTCTCTTTGATCAATTGGAGTTAGAACCCAGACATTTCCACACCCACCAAGTGTTTGATGAAATGTCTGAATCAACTAATTCCAGAGATTTACATATCTAGCCTAAGAGATTAGATGTCTAGAGTGTTTATTGGCTTTAATAGACTGAATCCTAATGCCTGTTAGGTTAGATTTCGCTAATGAGAATTAGGTTTGGAACTATCTTAGCTTGATGATTTCTGTCTAAGAGTGGATTAATCAGCTTATGAGTCTATTGCATAGGGATTAGCTCTGCTTGAGTTTGTTAAACACCTAGGTAGATTAAGGAAGAATCACTGATCCATTACCCCATCCTTAGGAGCTTCTTGTTTATTTAAGTATTCTGTTGCATTTCTCTGTCTCTGCAGTTTTGTAGCTTCTGTTGCTCCTATTAGTTACTGTTAGTTTTAATTGCTTGTTTAAGTTTCTTGTTTATACTCTCTGCTATAGTTTTCCGGTTTATCGGTTGGAAACCCTTAACGAGTAATGGAGAGATCGTAGAGATTAAAAACCACGGTTTGAAACGGTTCAGATTACTGGTCAGATCTCGTACTCGATATCATCTTGATGATATGGGAAACACAACGCCACGAACCTGAAAATTAATACATTTATGTTAATGCTTTTTGTTTACTTAGGTTGTTAGACATAAAAACCTATAACTTGGCTTGACTTAAATTGATTTTTTGCATCTATCTGTTAGCATCACACCTGATTGGATTGATAACTTTTTGTATTGCAATGACATAATAATGCATTAGGGTAATTGATAGCAAAAATCCTAATATCAATGGGATCCACTTTATCATAAGCTGACCTAAGTATCTTCAACTTTAGTTTAAGATCTAAAACAGCTCCCATAGCTAGAATAACACTGTACTGATCCCAATATTTTGCAAACTTCTTTTGCATCTTCTGAGCCATTGCTCTTACATCAACATCATCACAATTAACATATTTCTTCAGCAACAACTCGATTTTCCACACTTGAATGAAGTAAACATTGGCTGTCGGATATTTCACTCCTGAAAAGTATGTGGTGATGGTATTGAAAGGCTTCAGGAGGTCACAAATCACAACTGTCGATCCTTAACTCAATTGCAAATGAGTCTCAACTGAGTATTCCTTTAACTCAGTTGCTTTTACAAACTTCACACTATCTCGAATATTCTCCAAAAGACTACTAGCTACTTCTAACCTTGCGTGCACTATCAGATTTATAACATGTGCACAACACCTCACATGCAAAAAATTTCCTTCACACAACAGCCCATTACCACTTTGAAGACGATGCTTAAGAATATCTTGCATAGTATTGTTTGCAGAAGCATTGTCCAATGTGATAGTAAATATCCTTTTCTCTAAACCTCATTCCTTCAAGCAACCATAGATTTTCTTAGCAATTTCTTCACCTTTGTGTGGAGGCTTAAGATCACAAAAAGCCAAAATCTTATTGTTTAACCTCCAGGTTTCATCAAAATCTTACCGTAAAAGAGTTTTCGTGTACTCTCCAAATTTATGAACAACCTTCCTCTCAGTGATTTTAGTTAACTGATTTAGAAATCCAAAACAAAATCATATGTTATTGGATCATTGATTTTAAAATCTTTGTCGAAATCACGTGTTATTCATTCATTGATTTTTAAATACTAGTTAAAATCATGTGTTGTTCGTTTAATGATTTAGTGTTGGATTTCAAAATCTACATTAGATTTTATATGGATTTGAAACTGAAAAATAGAAGGATTTAAATCCATGGATAAAACATATTATTTCAAAATCTATAAGTCTGATTTCAAAATCAATGAGGCTTTCCAAATCCTATATGTATTTATAAATCAATCGACTAATAATGGCCCCTAAGAGATATTTTCAAATATAATTCTAACCATATTTTTCTTATTTTAGGATTTTAAATAAATCAAAATAAGAAAAAGGTGGAATTTTATTAAATTAAAACTTAAAAATATTTTTCCCTTATTCAAATATTGGAAACAAAAATTAAAAAATGTTTTTTTCCTTTTTTTTAAATTATATTTTCTTATTTTGAATTATAAATAACAATAAATAAAAAATGAATTTACAAAATTACAATCATTCTTTTTTGTGTTGAACTTCATTTAAAAAGAACAACCAATCAAATTAAAACAAATAATACACATGAATATTTTCTTTTTTAATAATCACACACGGATTTTTAATTTGGTCAAAGAAAAACAAAAACAAAATGAATACCTCTTTCTTTTTGTCTACAAAAATTAAATCCAAAACTAAACTATTGTTTGTATTTAATATCTATTGTAATTCAATTTAAAGTAATATCTATTGTTTGTATTTAAATTTTATAAAATCAAACAATTTTAATTTTTTTGTGTGTGAAATAACAGCTACATATTGTTAACAATTAAATTTATAATATCATAAAAACCTTAGCCTAATCGAGAAAAAAAATTGTGTTATGATTTAAACTACTAGAACAACACTCTTACTGGTCGAAAATGCGATCTAATCTACAAAGTTCAAGTAAAATTTTTTTATTATTATCTTTTAATGTATTGGAAAAAGGTGACTCATAAAAAAAAGAGTCATAGATGAACATACAACCAAAAGTGTCAACAAATTATAGTAGCTAAATGATAAAAATAGTATTTAGATATGGAATTGAATCTTTTGAATTTAGATAAAGTTTTTGCCAAAACCCGATATCATTTGGAAACGTGAGTGCATGCACATAGAATTCGACAACGAGACATGAAAATTAAATACATTCAAGGATATAAATTATTTTTAAGACATTTACTATATCAAGATTTGGTCATGATTGCTCAACTAATGCAAATGTTTAGTTCAAAAATGACTGAATTGGTGAGTTAGACACCAAAAATTCTAAAACAATTTAAATTTAAAATTGCATTTAACATAAATTATTAAACATGAAAAAAATAAAAGAAATATCATGCGACGTAGCGCGGATCCTCATCTAGCTTTCTTAACGAAGAAAAAGTCAAATCTTCTATGTTAGCATACCCATCTCGATTTGGTGTCAATATCAGAATAGAAAGAAAGAAGCTCTAATGTGCAATCATAGACTTGAAAATAAATACTATAAATGATATTACAAAATAAATATAATTTAGAATCAAACCATTACTAATTAAATTTGTTCATTAAGATAAATATATACTCGCAACAAAGATATCACGTTTAATCTTAGACTTAAAAGGACTAAAGTGTTATTAATGGATGAACATAATTACGAACCTTGCTATTTGGTTGAGATAAATCCGCTCTTCTCGTTTAATTGAATCATATGTCGCCATGTGTGTGGAAAACCCTTGAAGAGTTTGGGTTTATCCGTCAAAAGCTCAAACAAGTCTATGGATAAAGTTAAAAGGTAGCAAAACCGTCTCAATCTCAGGTGTTAGTCGTAAATACGTCACATATATGTGGGTATTTAGTGACTTGTTTGTAACTTTTCCTCCAAACAGTCACAAAGTGCTACTCTTTTGTGACGAATTTATATGAGTCACAACCCTATTCATATTAATTTAAAGCTTAAGGCCCAAACAAAATCTATCTATAATGTTACAATTAATAAAATTGTAATACAAGATCAATTTGTTTAATGAGTAAAGACATGAAATACGAAGAAAATTAATAAGTTTCAAGAAAATTATAACACTTATGTAAGTTTATAATTTTTTTTTAAAACATTAAACTTCATGTTTTTCGGTAATATAATGATTTAGTATCTCTAGTAGTTCAAATCATTGCAAAAACCTTGAAACTTAACATATTCATAATTCTCTATTGGTAAATATTTTAATAAAATAGCGAGGGTTGCAACGTAGTCGGAAAGTAGTCGCAAATAAGTGATTGTCTTAGCAAAATAGTCACAAAGTATAACTGTTTTGTGACGTTATTTTATGAGATAAACTATAAAAATTTTACAGTATAAAAGTAAAAAAAATGTACATATGATTTTACAATCACTCATGTTAGAATTCTAAATAAGATCTCTCAATTTAATAGGTAAAAACTTGATATAAATCAAACACTTAAAGTCACAACGATATAGCCAACTATGACAGTCGCAAATATGAGACGGTTTACCGACGATATTATTTGGACTTAATTTTGTGACGGTTTTACCACTACTTTGTGTGTAGTCATTTATCAGTCGCAAAATAATCACAAAACAGTCACAAAATGCAGTCCCAAAATGCAGGTTTTCTTGTATTGTAACATGATGAGGAAGACGAGAGTACGTTCCTCAGTGTGTAAAAAGGTTACATGTAAAAAGTACACAAGAAAAAAACCTTCAAAGTGTTAAGTAACTAAGCTATGTTCTAAATGTTTTAGTCAAGTAATTTAACTTTTTTAAAAAGTTGAAAGCAAAATGAATTCAACTCCAAGGTTGATCCAAATAACCAAATGAGTTTTCTAAATACTACTTGCGATAACCTTCTTAATATTATTTGACAAGTGAATTCTCCCCAAATTAAAAATTGAGGTGACAGAGCTCTTTGCTTGAAGATTGACGTAAAGAATCAGAAATACTTTATTCGGGTCAATTTTTTTTGTGTGAGGGTAAACCGGTAAATCGAATGGATTTAATACAAAATATGGAATTTTTTATTTTTATTTTTTTAAAATGGAAGATAACTTCTAAAATATATTACAAACATTTGTATCATGAAAATTTCCAATTTAAAAAGTTAAAATCTGGAGGATAATTATGAATATTTGCCATAATTATTTCCAGCGTTTTGAATAGTCATGCATATATTTCCGTATATTTATTAAAGTTGATATTATCTGTGCCAAAAAGTGATTTTTGTTTACCTTTTTATTTGATTATGACTAAAATAAGGGAAAACCTAGATTTTAAAACCGCCTCTTTGAATCTATAAATGGTAGATTTAAGTTTTCATATTACCTCATATCAAAAAGAGTAGTGGTTGCGGAGTTAGTGGATGTCAGGTAGATCCAAATATGTTGTCTCGCTTTCTGATGTCAGTTCATTTACAGTCAGGGTTTATGGAATTGCATTGTTCAATTATATGTGGCCATCAGTAAAAGTTTTGTGCTCATGAAACGCGATTTTGATAAGCCTAGAAGAGAAGTATTTTGGCAGTAATAAATAAAGTTGATTTAGTTTGAGCTTTTACAAGTTGATACCTATGGATTTCTGTTCTTACTGTTAGACAGGGAGTAGAGATATAGAAAGTATTAGTACTTTGGTTGGCTTGGGGCTTGGGAGAGTCTTGAATTTGTTATTTGTTCTTGATTACCTACTTTGCTTCAGAGAGGAATCAAAGAAAACATTGATTATGTTCTTATCTGGTTTATGACTGCTGATTTGAAGGATATTTAATTTGGCCGGTCAATATGAAACTAAACAACATGAGAATATTCTGAGGTCCCAAAGGTGATTTATACATGCTGAAGACTCTGCCTTTGGAATGTCTGAGCTAGATAACTTTCTTCGTTCACAATTCACATCTTATAATAGAGAGTCTAGTCGGTCTTTTACTTTTTATCCATATGTATTAGCTCTCGTATGTATCATTGCAAAGTGTTCTTGACAATTTTGATGCAGATGTATACCAATTAAATAACAAGCAGCAGCAACTGAACTTACACCATGAGTTGATTCCAGAATCAATTTCAAAGAACATTGAGGATGATCTTCAGCCTATATCTCATGTATATCTTTCTCCTTGTTTCCATTTTTTCCGGTATTTGTGTATTTTATTGATTATCTGTTTCAAGTCTGGGTCTACCCATCCTAAGTCTTATAATTTCATCAAGGTGTCTCTCTCAGAGCCAGCTAAAGCTGATATCTCGCAAGGAGAAGCCATACCAACTCAACTATCAGGTATTCTGGGTGCCATTGGTCGTCCAAGTAGTGCTGATCTTAGGACCATTGGTGATGCCTCTAGGGAAACTCCACGTTCTAGGGAAATCAATGACCGGAGATTAAAATATCAGATGCTTGAGGCTGCTCTAAAAAGACTTCCTCTGCCAAAAGACTCTGAATGTCCCAAACAGTATTATCCGGTATGAAATTTAAATTCTATAAAGCCTTTGTAGAAAAACTTATAACCTTGGAGCTCTCTGACAGGCATAGTTATACTTATCAAATAATGTTGCATGTCGTGAATCCAATGTTTGTAAGCTCGGGGTCCGTATATACCTAGACCCAAATAAGCCAAAATCTCTAACGGATTTGTGACCTGTTGGTTGTCCTCTAGGTTTAGAGGTTGTGCTAAAGAGGAAAATATACTCTTTCGTTCAACCTGTTAGTTACTTATCTGATTAGCAATCACTTTGCGGACAACCGTATCACACAAAGGTAGGTATTCTTTCTTGCAGAGACGACCTGTAAAAACCCCTTCAAGTTATCCTCAAGTCCAGGCACCAGTCATTAACAACCCAATGTTTTGGGAAAGACTCAACAACGATACCTTGTTCTTTGCGTTTTACTATCAACAGGTACTTAAAGGTTTGGTAGGTTTCAAGCTATGTAGATACTCTATATAAATCTGTGTTCCGCTAATGATACATACAGGGTACGTAGTTAGTATACAAACAGAACCAAGCATTTTTACGTGTCTGGTGAGTTCTAGAGTGATCAAGGTTTTAAACTGCAGAATTCGTACCAGCAACATTTAGCGGCAAGACAGCTGAAGAAGCAAGCTTGGAGATATCACACGAAACTCAATACCTGGTTTCAACGTCGTGAAGAACCAAAGATTGCAACAGATGAATATGAACAAGGCACATACATATACTTTGACTACAACGTCGACAAAGACGGTCAACATGGATGGTAATTTAAGACCTGTATAGTCTCCAATCCTTGTTGTTTCCTCTTCATCATTTATCTAACGTGAAAAATATATATGCATTTGCTACACGTTCATGTCTGCAGGTGCTCGATGATCAAACGAGACTTTGCTTTTGAGTACCAATATCTGGAGGACGAATTGGGTAGTTATTAGAATCCCACTCTGCTTATGAACCACACATGAATTTCGTAATCATAACAAGATAGGTCTTATATACAATGTGTAGTCTCTGTTGTAGTGGACGATTTATGTAGAGTAAATCTATACCATCTATGTACATTTTCTGATCATCCTATATAAGTATTTATTTCTTTATTTTCCAAAATAAAATTGAGAAATAGATTCATTATTTTCGCCTTTTTATGGATGCACTATTGGTTTTATGATTTCCTATTATTTCCTGTAAAGATATTTGCTTTTGTTTTTGGCAATTTTTTCTTGTAATTATACTAGTTTTTGATTATTAAAAATAGAATAAAATACAAGTGATGACGAATGGATTTGTGGAACGTGGAATAAAGAAGACGACCAGACCAGAACAACGTGGGGAAAACGAAAAGACCCGACAAGCTTTGTGTTTTCTTTCTCCCATATATGTTCACTAAAAACTGAAGACCTTGTGTTTGAGATACTCAGGGCTACTTTTGTTCATCAATGGCTAATTCAATGTTCTCTTCTTCGGCCAAGCCGCACTTCTTCAAGCCCATTCTTACGTTTTTTTAACTCTTTTCTTCACAGTTGATTCCTGAAGCTTTTTACTCGAACTACTTAGAGGGAAGACAAGAGGGCAACGCAGCAGAACTGAGATCAGGCGCGTCGGAGATCACCTGGAAAATTAAGATCGACGGCCGAAGATTGACCAAAGGATGGGAAAAATTCGCAGTGGCTCACAATCTTCAGGTCGGCGACATTCTTGTTTTCAGACACGAAGGAAATATCTTGCTTCATGTCACACTTTTCGGATTGAGTTGCTATGAGATACTTTACTCAGAGAAGGACGAGAAAGATGTCAAGGACAAGACGGGTAAGTTGAGCTCTTTACCGTATTTTTGAGTTAAAGATTTTACGGTTTTTCAACTACGAAAAGAGAAAGCTATTGATGTTTACTTGTGGTCTGCTTCTGCTTCTGGAAAGTTTACAAGAAATAGAACAGCGAAGAAAATTGCAAAAATTGAGTGTTCATCAGTGGACACTGATTTTGTGGTCCCTGTCACAGCTTCAAACCAACGACTTGATTCATTTGTAATAAGTCCTTCACTCTATAACTCCTTTTGCACTGAATTTGTGGAATGATATGAATATTGCTATCAACTTAGGATATTTTCTTTGCAGTATCTTCCAAGAGGTTTTACAACCTCAAGTGGTATGAGTAAACTGTGCAATGAGATAAATCTAATGGATGCAAAAGGCAGGCCATCGACACTACAACTGTGTTACCATAAGTCAACTAATCGTTTTTGTGTTAGCTGAGGTTGGAGAGCTTTCTGCTGCAGGAATGGGCATAAAACTGGTTGTTTCTTGAGGCTCAGATTGGTCCGTAATGGAAAAACACCTGTGCTCCGGATTTTTCCTTTGGAGAGAGATGTGGACAGCATTGGTAAGTTCAGCAATCTCTTGCTTTTATATGTAGTTAGAAATGAAATGCTTATGATTGAACCTTTTCTATCAAGGAAAGCACTCGAAGAAGATTAATCAAGATGTCGAAAATGAGTCTGCGAAAGAAGAGACGAATGTGGAATCAGGAAAGCCTATAAGAGATAGATTAGTGAAGAAAAATCCCAAATATTTGTGTTCTTCATCAGACGACACTAATTTTGTGGTCCTTTCACAGCTTCAAACCAACGACTTGATTCATTTGTAAGAAGTCCTTAACTTTTATTACTCCTATTTTACTGAATTCGTCGGATGAATTAGTAATACTCATGAATGTTATCAACTTTTGATGTTTTCTTTGCAGCATCTTCCGAAAGGTTTTACAACCTCAAGTGGTCTGAGTAATGTGTGCAAAGAGATTATTTTTAGGATTAATTTGATTGTATACTTTAAATCTTATAAGAAATTTGAAATCTACACTAGAATTTTTAAGTATTTGAAATATACCTTATCTGTTGTATAAAATGACATTTTTCTCTTTAATTAATAAAAACAATTCAGAACACAAAAATAAATTAATTTAATTAATTATTTTCCAAGTTAAAATTAAACTGTTTATATTAAAAAAATTAGATATTCGAAATTATTTATAATATTTTAGATAATGATGAATTTAAATTTAACAGTTTTAATAATTATAACTAAAATTCAGATTAAAAAAAAGTTACTCTAATAAAATCAGTAAAACATATACGATAGAAGATAAATTAGTCGACGAAAATGAAATTTATATCGACTGTTCAAAAAATTGACCTTATTAATAAATTAACCTAGAATGTAGTAAGTCTAGCATGAATAAACAAGTCTAAAGAAAAAAAATTATAAATCGATGAACAAAAAACGATAAGTCAACAGTTCAGAAAATCGACTATGTTATAAATCATCGAGCCATAACATAAGGCAACTGTATTATAATTAATTGATGGAGAACAATATAAATCAAAAATAATGAAAAATAAATAGAAAGTTCAAAAAATTAATCTTAGTAATAAATTAACATAGAATGAAATAAGTATGCCAAAAAACTATCAAAAATATATGTAAATAAATTTTTATTTTATTTATTATAAATTATATAATTTTGAATTATTTATTTTTGAATAATTTAGAAATCTAAATAATATTATCAACAATTAGTTTTATATTTTATTTATTATAAATTTTAGATAATGATTATTTTAAACATAGTAAATTATTTTTCTTAATTTTTTATTATTAGGTAATTAATTACGAATTTTTAAACAAAATTAAAAATTTAATTTATATTATTTTTATTTAATTTAATTAAATAATATTTAAATAAATAAAAAGGTATTGTGGTCAATTTTCTATTAAAATTGTAGTTCTCAAATTACTGTAAATTGAGTATAGATTTCAAATTTTTCATAAAATTTAGAGTATTTATAAAAATCTCTCTTTTTTTTTATGGATGAAAAAGGTAAGCCATCGATACTAGACTTGAGCTACGATAAATCAAGTAATCGGTTTAGTGTTAGGCGAGGCTAGAGAGCTTTCTGCTGTAGGAATGGACATAAAACTGGTTGTTTCTTAAGGCTCCCATTGGTCCGAAATGGAGAAACACCCGTGCTCTGGATTTTTTTTTTGGAGAAGGATGATGAAAGGTCAGGGGTGGGCATTTGGGTACCCGTTCGGATTTGAATCGGGTGTTTCAGTTTTTTGGGTTTTCAGATTTAAAGGTATAGGATCTGTTCCAGTATATCTAGATTTCGGGTTCGGGTCGGGTATTTCGGATTCGGATTCGGGTTACCTGAAATTCCCAAATATCAAAATTTTTATCCAAACTACTCGAAAATACCCAAAATATCTAAAAAATCTCTATATTTTTTACCCAAATTTATCCAAAAATAGTTTAAATACCCAAAAATATCCAAAATATTTGAAAATCTGAATATTTTGGACACTTAGGTTATTACAGATATAAATATTACTAATATATTATTACTATGTACTTATATTATGGGTATGTTCGGATACCTGTTCGCGTTCGGGTTCGGGTTCGGATCGAGTTCGGGTTCAGATTTTCAGATCTTGAGGTTTAGGACCTGTTCGGGTATTTCAAAATTTTGGATTCGGATACATGTCGGGTTTTTCGGGTCGGGTACTCGGGTTCGGATATTATGTTCATGCCTAATGAAAGCATTGGTAAGTTCAACACTCTTTTGCTTTCTATATGTAGTTCGGAATGCAACATTTATGAGGGAACCTTTTCTATCTAGGAAAGCACTCGAAAAAGATTAAGCAAGAAGTAGAACATGAGTCTGCGAAAGAAGAGAAGAACGTGTAATCACTGTCTTTGTCAGATAATTCTAGCTTTGTGGTATCCGTCACAGTTTCTAATCTAAGGGAAGATAAGACTGGTTACTGGTTAGCACTTTATTAGTGAAATACATGAACAGATGAAAGAGAAGATGAGGAAGAGATGAAGAAGACGATAATGGTGAAAATAATATTCTTCTCTTATTCTCGTTTTAAGCAATGTATAGAATATATACACATAAAATGTATCCGGTACAAACCGGTTATGTCCATAACTAAGACTAAACCATCTATATTTCTAATATTCCCCCTCAAGATGGAGTGTATATGTTAATAACACCCATCTTGCGAATGAGTTTCAAGAACTGTGTTGGAAACAATGGTTTAGTCAAAGCATCAACTAATTGATGACCAGTCCGCACATGAGTGTCTTGATGATGCCTAATTGAACTTTCTCCCTGACAATATGGCAATTAAGCTCCAAATGTTTCGTTCTTTCATGAAAGACTGAATTGTTAGCTATATGTATTGCAGCTGTATTATCACAATAAAGTGCTGAAGCTTCAGAAGTGTCAACCCACAAATCAGTAAGAAGCTACCTTAACCAAAGAATTTCTTTCACGGCTGCAGACATAGATCTGTATTCTGCCTCTGCAGATGATAATGAAACTGTGTCCTGCTTATTGGACTTCCAAGAGACCAAAGATGGACCAACAAACATACATAAACCAGAGACAGACCGTCTTGTGTCAGTACACGATCCCCAATCTGAATTAGCAAAAGCTTTTAATTGTAAATCAGATGACGCAGAATAGAACAGACGTTGTCCAATTGTGCCTTTGAGATAATATAGAGTAGACGGCTTTCAGATGAGGTTGTCTTGGTGCAGAGGTGAACTGACAAAGCTTATATACGGCAAAAGTGATATCAGGCTGAGTGAAAGTCAAGTACATAAGCTTGCCCACCAATCTTCTATACATCTCCACATCATCTAACAATTCCCCTGTCTCCATATTTAACTTATGACTAGGATCCATGGGTATATAGATGATGGTTTACAACCAAGAAGCCCTGTCTCATCCAAAAGATCCAAAACGTATTTATGGACATAACCAGTTTGTACCGGATACATTTTACTTGTATATATTTTCTGTACATTGCTTAAAACAAGAATAAGAGAAGAATATTATTTTCACCATTATCGTCTTCTTCATCTCTTCCTCATCTTCTCTTACATCTGTTCATGTATTTCACTAATATGGTATCAGAGCCAGGTTAAAGATTTTCGTACACCAACTAGTTATCATCAAACTAGTAAAGTTATAGAGTTTTGTGATGCTATGGATGATGAGATAGGAGCTTTAGAGCGTACAAACACGTGGACTGTTTGTTCTCTTCCTCCTGGTAAAGCTGTTGTTGGATGTAAATGGATATACACAGTTAAGTTAAATGCGGATGGAAGTTTAGAACGGTACAAGGCTCGACTAGTGGCAAAGGGCTATACTCAGAAAGAGGGTCTTGATTAATGTTGAAACCTTTTCACCAGTTGCGAGAATGGCCACAATCAAGTTGTTACTTTCTATTGCTGCTGCAAGGAAATGGTTTTTGGATCAACTAGATGTTTCCAATGCTTTTCTTAATGGTGATTTGAAAGAAAATTTTTTTATGGCCTTGCCTCCTGGATTCCTTCCCAAACAAGGGGAATTTTTTTCACCAAATGATGTTTGCAAACTCCAAAAGTCTCTATATGGTCTCAAACAAGCATCACGACGATGGTTTTTGAAGTTTCCTCAGTCTTTGGTTTCTTTGGGTTTTCAAAATGGATCTGGTGATGACACATTATTCACAAGAAAATCTGGAGACGTTTATATGGCTGTTTTAGTATATGGTTATGATATAATCATTGCCAACAGTTCATCTGTTATTTTTTTCTTCAGCATCTATCGATGACTCTGTTGGACCAAGACGGAGTAGCATGGGACAAGAAATGAAATTAATGGGTTGAAGCACATGAATCCAAGATTCAGATTCCGTTTGAAGGGTTATGTTTGAATCATCCTGCTTTTTTTTTTTGGTAATAGACATGTCAATTAGGGTCAAAACCCCGAACTTGGTCAAGGCCGAGCATGAGAAAAGAGTACAGCTTTAGATATCTAAAACCGAAAATCCAGACCTTTCGGTGTAAGACTGCTTATGCTAAACCTTTTTCAAATTTAACCAAGACCCAGATTCAGAAGGACGTTAAAAGCCTGCATATAAACATATTGCTTTTCGAAGCCTATATTATAGTAGGATGCTTAATTGCGTTTTGTGCAAGTGGTTTACTATAATGATGTATATCATTTGTTCGCCTTTTGTGTACATTTCTTGTCGACAGACAAAATGATATCGAATCACTATGTATTATCAACAAGTCTTGACTATCAGATTATAAGCTATAGTAACAGAAACTATTATCGAATAGAACCAATTGTAACACGATACAATCAAAGACCAGGCCTTAAGTTGGAAACTGGGAAATCCAAAAACACTTTGCACTTATGAGAAACATGAAGCAAATGAAGTAAATTTGAGAACAATGCAGCACACGCAAAATATGAAGAGCACTAAAAGAATGAGAATACGCTATATCACAAAAATTTTGTTTACACAAGGCCAGCATAGCAACTTTCGTTGATCCTGACTTCAACGCATACTTGATCCAAGGTTTTCATTATACAGCAATCGGTGTATCCTGCGGAAGCCAGTTTAATCAGTTTTTCTTGTCATGCCTTAAAAGAGTAGGTAATTACACCAGGTTATAATTATCACTAACAATCATTAAAACTCACAAACTATAACTATTTCTAGTACCAAGTCAGTTTTGGGTAAATAAATAACAGATTTTTAGCCGCCTAACAAAACAAATGTTGCGTCCTGACAACCATAAAATGTGGATTGGTTTGATGACTCACCTTGGAACTCATATTTGAGACAGCTAAATTGAACTTCTCTTTGGTTTTTGAGCCAGCAACCTGACCTACTCTCGCCACTTTACTGAAAGCGCCACTAAACCAAGCAGCTCCAGCAGTTACGTACCTATTTGGAAGCATAATCAAAAACAAAGAAACAAAACAGAGCGGGTTCATCACGGTGGTGATGAACATGACAAATTTATGAAGTCAGGACAGAAAACTTTTAAAAGAAAAATAGTAAGAGACGGACAATGCTGATCAGGTCATATCTATTATCAAGAAGGATGTCTAAGGATTTATATTCCACCAAAGAATCAGAAGAGAAGAAATTTTATACCTGCTTGATTTGACAGCTGAACCCGTGTCGTTTAATTTCTTCTCGGCTGCAAATATTGCAGCCATGGTTTTATCGGAGACCTGAAGCTTTTGATCAACAGATTTTACTTTCTCATTAACAGCAGAAATACCAACAGTTAACTTCTCAGTAAGCCCAACTCGCTTGTCAAAAGATGAAACTTTGGCAGAAGCATTGGCTCTTAATTGATGCTTTTCGTCGAAAGCCTTGGCTTTATTCACTGCATCTTGTCCAAGAGCAGAACCTTTTGCCAAAACAGTTGCCACCACAACTTGTGCTTTGCTAACATATGCTCTACTATTGCCATCCGCGGTAGCTTTGGTCTGCAATGGAGTTCATTTTACGTTATTGTTGTATAACAGAACATGTTTAAGACTATTACACAGGCTAGTTTTTTTTTTAACTTCCTGCAAGAGTTTTACTATAAAATGAATGAGCTATAACAAGAAAAATTAAATGGAGTTGATAATTTGTCAAGTTTAAAACTTGTTTCAACATAAATGACCAGTTCTTCCACGCTATCAAAGGTTAAAAAAACCAAATAAAGTTGATGAAATTTTGAAAGAATGAATAGACTAAGAAAGCACAAAACCACTATAAAAACGGATAGAAGGTTTAAAAATCAGTTCTTAACGGTGAAACCATAGACAAGTTTCTGCATGAAACAGCACCCAAATATTCTCCTAACCTGTGTAGCACTCTCTGGAAGACCAAGGGGCATCGCGTTGTCCACCATTCTTACTTCCTGCATGAACAGAAAGTCAGAAACTAAGACATCATGGAGAGCAGACTTGAGGAAAAACTTGATTCAAAGTAACACACAACCTGCATCTCACGCCTCTGAACATAGTTTTCAGCTCGAGTTATTGTAACAATCTGATCCACAATGGTCGCACCCTGCAAGACAGGATGTAGATTCTGTTAGCAATTAAAGGTATACAAGATTTCCATCCGCGTTACTGTTATCATTTAAAGGTATACAAACAATTTAAGCATTATTAACAGAATCGATTTGCGTAAAGTTTCAATTATGTCTCATAACTAGATTAAGAGTTTGTTACAAAGACTATATACAAAATTCTCTAAACAATTACAACACAGAAATGCACGTATACATACATTGAACATGACTTAAACCCCAGCTCTATAAATTAATAGTATCACAGTAGTATAAGTCCTCCAAATACACACACAATTCTCCTTTGTCATACAAAAAGCTACAAAATGAATTAATGTTTTATGAATAGCATGATGCATCAAAAGTGTCGGTGAAATAGACATAACAAAAAATTACATACCGATAATAACAAGGCAATTTCAAGGGCTTTCGGATCAGTAAACGTAACAAATACGAGTCGAGACTGCCCAACTTCTCTGCATTTAAAATTGCCAACAACATTAACGCTTCAGTCTCATTAGAAACTTACCAGAAAAAGTTGAAATTAAACAAACATAGAATAAAACCTAAAACGAGCATAGAAGAAAAAGTAAGTTACTTATGGATTTCAATGTGTTCTATGTCGCCTGAGAAAGAGAAAAACTCGTGAATCTCCCTCTCCGTCGCTAGATCTGAGACATTATTTACTTGAACACTTCTCGTCTACATCGAATTTGAAGGAAAGAAAAAATAAACACACACATACACACCAGTTAAAAGAAACTTTGCAGCTCAATAATTGAAAATTCGAATGGTAAAAATCATCATTCACCTGCATTGTTGTAGAAGCTCTTGACAAGAGAGAACAATTTTGACGAAGAGAGAAAGAAAGATTTGAACAGCCCAGACGTCACTGTTGTCCAGCTAAAGCTAATATTGTCTCTGGCTAAGATGTTTTCTAAATGTGTGTATTTCCTGTTTTGCCCCTTTCTTTACTCTTTAAGCTGCATCATGAAATATACAATTATTTTTTGGTCAATAGGGTAAAGTACGAACACATGGCTTTAAACGAAAGTTACTATAGGAAAACAAAACTCAAGTTTCGTCAATACTTTCGGTGTTTGAACTTTGAATTGTGGGATCCCTAAAATGCAACTACTAAAAAATCAATATGAATTGCAATGAGATTGCACCACGAATAATCAAGACCAAGAAGATGAATGAAAGCTCATTTTCAGTAGAATTTTATAGTCATTCAGGGGTGGACGTTCAGGTACCCGTTCGGGTTCGAATACCCGTTCGAATTTAGATTGAGTATTTTATATTTTTGGGTTTAGAAGTATAGGACCCGTTCGTGTATTTTTAGATTTCGGGTTCGGATCGGATATTTCGGGTTTGAATTTGAGTTACGCGAAGTTTTTAAATTTCAAAAATTTTGTATCCCAACTACTCGAAAATACCCAAAATATATAATAACCTCGAGATTTTTTACCCAAATTTACTTGAAAGTAATTTAAATAGCAAAAAACTCCAAAATATCTGAAAATCTGAATATTTTGGACATTAAGTTATTACAAAAATAAACATTACTAATATATTATTACTATATATTTATATTGTGAGTATGTTCGGGTTCCAGTTTCGGGTTTGGGTTTTCGGATCTTGAGTTTTAGAATCCGTTCGGATATTTTAAAATTTTGGATTCATATTCGGGTCGGATTTTTCAGGTCGAATTTGGATCGGGTTCGGATATTATGCCCACCCCTAGTCATTCTCATACTAATGTGGAATATCTATAGTTAATGGAATGCTCCCTTACCCGTCTTTCTTACCAATTGGGAGGTCGAAAAAAGTTTTTATTCAAGAATCGCTCGGACTGATTTCTTGCAAAACTCAAGAGTGTATGGGCCTGTTTGTAAGTCGCTGTGACCGCTAGAGACAAAGTGTCGTCTATGACAAACAGAAACTGTCGCTGAAGATCAACGCCGGTGCCGGTGCCGTGAACACCTCTCATTGGCGCTAGTATTACCAGCGACACCCTGCTCTGTGTAATGTGATATGTCTCGCTTCTTTGTTCAGCAACACCTTAAAACTCCACCACCGTTGTTGCAGTCGCAGTTGTTTTGCTCCAACAAGTAATAGAACAGACTTTATATATTTCTTTTATACTCTTTGAAATTAAATAAAAACTTTTAGCAGAAGCAAGGATGTCTCTGAGTCTCTGAGTTTAAAGCACATAACAAACTCTATTCGCTGTTTGTTAACTGATTGCAATAAATCTTATATCTGTCGAATCCATCATCTGTCTCGAAAGACAATATATACAACAAGAAGAAGAAGAAAAACACAGTTTTGACTTTGGAGACACTGGTGTTCCCCAACTATCGTCATTCATCAATGATTCCACACTTGTATATATATAAATAGTCACAAACCAACAGAAAAACATACACTGGAAACGAAATGAGTTATATGTGGGCCTCACAAAGCATTAGAAGACGTCTGGATGGTATCGCCCCGGGATGGAACTGTTCTGCTGAGCTTGCTTCAGATGAAGCGTCAGAGCATAGTTGTTCACCTGCAAAGAACAATCAGTACAATGCTTAGATCTAATCATATCAACAAAAAGACAACCAAAATTGTATAAGCTAGGGTCAAGACAATTATACAGACCTCTAGAGTTCTCAACTGTTCCTGGTATTGAGTGACTAGCTGCCTCAAGTGCTGCAATTCCTGACTTTGATCTTCAGATTCTCTCTGCCGCTTTTGCTGCGTCACTACCGCTCGTTTTAGTAAACTGTTTTCCTGTACAATGGCTTCTAATTGCTGCTTCAGCATCATGTTTTCCTGGTAAAAAGGCAAATCGGATGTTCATAGATAGATATACGTAGCCGGTAACAACAGTTATTATTAATGAAGAGCGACAAAGAAAGAAAGATAGATAAGACACCTGCTGGAGATTTTGCATTGCTTCAGCACCGGTACGTGCATTGATTGACTTCTCCAAAGCTTCCAATGCTCTTGCAGCGCGGGCTTTGGCGTCTTTCATATCAGAAGCATTCATCATTTCCCTAACAAAAAGCTCAACCCACTCAGTACCATCCAAGTTCAAGACATTTGGTTCTCCATTAGATAAGACTTCCTCCTTGGCTGATCCTACGAAGTCAAAGACCAGATTCGTAAATCAGAATTTGGAGAGGGTGTCAGAGACTTATGCAGAATACACCGAAACTGGTAAAGTTCACGACTTTAGAGAAACCTGTTTACAAGTTAAGGGAAGAAACTACGAGAAAGATTCTAGAAAATACACTAGACTTGAGAGTTTTCTGATTGATATGAGATAAGTATGACACAAAACTCCAAAACTACCTTGCTGCTGAGTTTCAACATTTGCTTCCTGGATTACAACAGGAGATGATTGGTTTCTAGCAGATTCTGAATTCTTATTGGCAGATTCTAAACGAAGCTGATTCAAACATCTAATGGCTGCATCAAGATCATCTCCACATTCCTCGATTGCCCTCTCAATAATCTAACACACATACACACGCACACAAATGTCAACAATCTTCTTACCAATACACCATCATAGATATATATATGCTCACAACCGATCAAGAATCAAGAATTGACAATAAATCAACAAAATCATCCGATCAAGTTTGAAAAAAAAAAGTAAATCAGAATCTAAAATCATGACCTGCTTATCCATATCGGGGAAAATCGCGGCGAGGTGATCGAGAAGAAGCGAAGAAGAAGGCGGAATCGGAGGAGAAAAACGAGCCGGAGAAGACGAAGAAAAGCAACGGAGTTTCTTGGAGACGGGAGGAGAAGCGGCGGCTAAGTCCTCGAACAGAGATCTCTTCCCGCAAACAATCGCAGACATGTTATCTGCTTCCCCCCTTCTTCTTCTTCTTCTTCTTCCTTCAGATCTCTTCAACAAGTTTTTTTTCTTTTCTTTTATCGGATCTTTACAGATCTTCGCATCGAAATGGATCCAACAACATGTTTAGAAACTCGGACCCATCATATCGGTGATTGGTTTAAGAAGAAAGTTGTTGTTGTTGTTTTTTTTTTTTTCATTCAGTAAAAATAGGGAATTTGCGATGAGAAGCTATTAAATAAACCTAGGCTCACAAAGGTGACATCAAAAAGGAACTAGCCCTCCCAGTTCGGTTAACCAAACAGAACCGAGCCAGTTTATTCGGTTTTTTTGTTTGATTCGGTTATTAAAAAATGATCCGAAATTAACTACATTAAAAATTAGTTTAGTTCGGTTCGGTTATCGATTTATTTTGGTTAATAAAATTGTACCGAAATGAACTGATTTGTTGGTATTTAGTGATTAAATTCGGATAAATTCGGTTTAATCGAGTAAATCGGTTAATTCGGTTCGATTTTGGTATAATTTGGTTTAATTTTGATATATTTTTGTTTAATTTCGGTATAATTTTGGTTTTTATAAAAAAGGATAACTGATCGGTTCGGTTTGCCGAACCAAACCGAACTGAAAACCGAACCTATTTTGAAATCTCTCTGAACTGAACCGATTGTCAAATCGACTTTAAACCACAAATCGAAAAAATCCATTCGGATCGGTTTGATCAAGTCGGTTCGGTCCAAAACCGCAGGCCTAAAACGAACTATAGGAATGAAAAAATAAATGAATAAAAAGGAATAAATATGAAAAGAATAAGAATAATTAGTTGTTTTTAAAACGCGATTACAAAATTGTCCCTAAATCCTAAATCGTGGTAAAATAACCTGTATAAGTCTAACATTTTTTTTTTGTCATCTGGAGTTATATATTAATTCACCAAAAGAATCAAAATGTTATAAGTACTAACGAGACAAGAAAGTCTCCGAGACAAGTTAGGTTAGGATACCACCACCTAATAATAACAAGCAAAAGTCCACAACACAAAAACCAAAAAAACACAAGCTCCCTAATCAAACAGAGGACAATCCCCTCTCATCACTAAAGACTCTATGAAGCCAAAACGGAGGCCCTAAGGCGACATAAGACTGAAATCTCGAATCTCCACTAATACTTTGAGCTATAAGGTTTGCTCCTCTGTTTGCTGAAGCCACCTCAACTTCTAACTTTCACTCCAAAAACGGCGTAAGAGATCTCTTTAATGCCACCGATTGCGGCTTAAAAGCAGGCCACACATTTGGTCTCAAAACAGACCCAACCAAAGCTTTGCTCTGCAGAGCAAAGATGACTTTATCAACTTTATGGCTTACCATGCTTTCCATGGCCCACAATAAACATCTAAACAAGGCGTCTTCTTCGTTAGAAATCCCAACAAAAGATCTTCTACTATGGAATAGGATTGTGCCCAGATCATCTCGTAAGACCCAAGCACCACCTGCCACTTGGTTCCTTTTGGACTAGGAAGACCCTACATTACATTTGAACCAATTGGCTGGAGGCTTTCTCCAAACACACCCATAAGCCGCACCTCCCCTCTGGATTGGAGACTGGAGAAC
Source organism: Turritis glabra (assembly GCA_900406565.1). Lineage (NCBI taxonomy): Eukaryota > Viridiplantae > Streptophyta > Magnoliopsida > Brassicales > Brassicaceae > Turritis > Turritis glabra. The sequence goes on from OVBN01000192.1 coordinate 1,824,517, forward strand.
TGAAGAGGTAGATTCACCCTCTTCCCCCAAACACTGCGCATCAAACGATTCCATAACCTCCTCTCTAATTTTTTCAACTGTCACCAATGTTGAATAACGCTTACCTTAAAAACGAGGCAGTTTCTATTATTCCATATTCTCCATATTATCTAGAAAGGAGACAGTTTGGAAACTGCAACAACCTCATAACAGCATCTAAGAACGGAGAATCTTTGAAATACCTGCTTTTCATAAGTCTAGAAAAGAGACAGTTTGGAAACTGCAACAACCTCCAAGCTTGTTTTGCCAACAAGGCCTGGTTGAAGATTTGGATGTCTCTGAATCGCAAGCCTCCATGATCTTTAGACAAACACAACCTTTCCCAGCTTTCCAATGAATTTTTCTTGAATGTTCACCAGAATCCCACCAAAATAAGGCCATATCACTTTCCAAGTCCTCGCATGTCATTATTGGAAGTTTAAAACAAGACATAGCAAAGACTGGCATTGCCAAAGCCACAGATTTTAGAAGCACCTCTTTCCCTCCTTGAGATAATCTCAGATACCAACCTGATAGTTTACCTTTCAATCTATCCTTCAAGTAATTCAACATTTCGACCTTTGATCCATTGAAACACTCTGGGAGCCCTAAATAAGTATCCGCTCCACCCTCTGACCGTATTCCAAGGCAGGACTGGATATTCATTTTAACTTGATCACTAACTTTTGCTCCAAATGTGATTGAGAACTTGTTTAAATTTATGGTATGACCTGTGACTGCTCCATAAGATCTCAGAATGTTTTGCAGGACCAAGCTTTGCTCTTTTGAAGCTTTACAGAGGAAAAGACTATCATCTGCAAAAAGCAAATGGTGAATTGATGGTCCATCTTCAGAAAACTGAATTCCATCTATTTTTCCTTCCCCTTGTGCTTTATTCAGCAAGTGAGTCAACCCTTCTGTACACAAAACAAATAAAAAGGGGGATAGGGGGTCCCCTTGTCTCAACCCTCTCTGTAGTATAATCATACCGAACGGGTTGTCATTTATCAATACTGAATAAGTGATAATAAATACACAAATCATAATCCAGTTGACCCACTCGTGGTGAAACCCTAAAGCCAATAATAAGAATCTCAGATTACTCCACTCAACTCTGTCATAAGCTTTTGACATATCAGACTTGACTGCCATGAACTCAGATGACATTTGAGGATGAACCTTCAGACCGTGGACTATCTCATGAGCTACCAGTATGTTTTCTGTAATGAGCCTTTCAGCAACAAAAGCTGACTGTGTATTAGAGACTATCTCAGGGAGGAATGGCAGGATTCTCTTAACCATAATCTTGGAAATGATTTTGTAAAAGCACAGAACAGAGACTTATTGGTCTGAGGTTAGCCATTTTTGTGGGATGGTGAGTCTTTGGAATTAAACAAAGATGTGTGTAATTCCATTCCGCTGGCAAGATTCCTTAATCAAATAAATTTTAGAACTTCTAAGGTTACCTGGGGACCCACAGTTTGCCAATAATGTTGGAAAAATAGAGCAGACATCCCATCAGCCCCTGGAGCACTAGCCAGTTTGATAGAGAAAACTGCCTCTTTGATTTCCTGAACACTCACCTAACCAATCAAACTTTCATTCATAAAATCAGAAACTCTCGGAGTAAGCCCATCAAACCACTCGTGGAAACTGGCAGGATTGGAAGAAATCAAGAGAGACTCGAAATAAGCTACTGCTACCTCACCCTTGGCAGCTTCAGAGAATTGCATATTCCCATTAATATCCATTAGCTTTTCAATCCTCTTTCTTTGACGATTTTCCTTCACTGAGGCATGAAAAAATTTGGAACTCATGTTTCCCCTCCTAAGCCATTTCTGTCTACTCTTCTGTTTCCAGTAGGACTCCTCATCTCTATACGCCTGAGCTAGGTCCATTTTCAGCATACTAACCCTCTGAAAGCCAGGCCAAATCTCTGATTGTCCTTTCTCCAAAGCGACTTCAATTTGATGAATTTGTCATGAGAATTCATCGAGTTCCATTTTTTCCACGAACTTAGCGCTTTCCCGCAATCTATCAACCTATCAACCACTGATATATTAAATCCTGAACTTCCACGCTTCCAAGTCCTAAGAATGGCCATCTTCACTTCTTCTTTATGTAGGAATCTTTTGTCAAATCTTAATTGACCTCTGTAGGAATCTTGAGATGTCATTTAGCACTGGTCTGTGGTCAGACCCTCTCATATCCAAAAAAGATTGATTGGATACAGAAAAAGTCTTAAACCACTCTTCATTCCCAAAAGCCCTGTCTAGTTGATAATAGGATTTTATCTATCAATTCTCTAATGCATATCATGTCATTGCAATACAATAGGTATCAATCCAATCAGGTGTGATGCTAACATACAGGATGCGATCGAATCAGTTAAGTCAAGCCAAGTGATATCTCAGTATTTACCTATTTTCAAGCATACATTTATAAACCATTTAGCATTGTTTCATCCTTCATTCACACCATTTAGAGTCAATTGTTTCTGTTTTGCATACTTAGGCATTCTTGCATCAGCATTGCATACATATCTTGCATAAGGTGTTGAAACAAGTGATCCGGAGCTTCTAATGGATCAAGAGAAGAATGGAGATTTAGAAACATTGACAAAGCGGGATCAAAGAATGCATGATGCAGAAGAAAGAAGCCACTCGATCGACCACTCGATCTGCAAGATCGAGTGCATACTCAAGACAAGCAAAGGGAAGAGCTCAACCGGCCACGCGATCGACCACTCAACGTACATGATCGAGTCGACCACAAAGTGGACTCGATCACCCACTCGACGTGCATGATTGAGTGGAGCCACCGAATGCTATTTTGTCCTTTTCTGTATTAGGGTTTTGCAACCTTCACTATAAATACACCCCTTAAGTCATTTGTTGAAGATATACGTTTTTATGCCTAGGTTTTCTCTCTGTAGCCACCAAGAACAATCTTATTTTGTAATACAGATTTCTTCTAAGTTATTAAGTTTTTGATATAATTCCTTTGATAGTTATTACTCTTCATACCATTGTCTATCTTTTATGCAAGTTTTAGGATTTTCTGGGTTTGTGTTCTTGTTTTGTAATCTAGATTGCTTTCAATATATTTAGTTTCCGTTGTTGATTCTTTGACACTTATTACTCTTTTCATCTTTATCTTTCGGATTATGCAAGTTTTAGGATTTCTGGGTTTGTGTTCTTGACGTTCTTGATGAGTTCTGAGTAGCTTTCTAGGGTTCTTGAGGATGGGATAGGTTAGTGGCAAATCTTTAGTCTCCTAGGTCGTTTGAGCTTAGAATTCCATGATTCCCTTATGGATTAGTGTCCTTAATGCTAATTTCCTTATGATCAATTGGAATTAGAACCCATACATTTCCACACCTAGAAAGTGTTTCATGAAATGTCTGAACCAACTACTTCCATAGATTTACATTTCTAGCCTAAGAGATTTGATGTCTAGAGTGTTTATTGGATTTAATAAACTGAGTCTTATTGCCTGTTAGGTTAGATTTCGCTAATGAGAATTAGGTCTGAAACTAGCTTAGCTTGATGATTTCAGTCATGAGAATGAATTAGTCAGCTTTTGAGTCTATTGTCTAGGGTTTAGCTCATTGTTTGAGTTTGTTAAACACCTAGGTTGATTAAAGAGGAGCTACTGACCCATTACCCCCATCCTTAGGAGCTTTTATTTCTCTGTATTATTTTGTTGTCTTGTTTACTAGTTTCTGTTTTTATTAATGTTCTGTTCTTGCTAATCTTTATTTCTGTTGCTTTTGTCTCCTTTGTTAGCTTATGTTAGTTTATGAGAGTTAAGATTATTATTTTAGTTTCTGTCCTCATTAGTTCTTGTTTATGCTTTATATCGATTTAGGTTCAAATAAGATAGTTTTTTGGTTTATCGGTTGGAAACCCTTAACTAGTAATGGAGAGATCCTAGAGATTAAAGACTACGGTCTAAAACGGTTCAGATTACTGGCCGGATCTCGTACTCGATATCACATCAGTTATATGGGAAACACAACGCCACGAACTTGAAAACTGATACATTCGCAATTGATAAAATCTATTGCTTGGCTTGACTTAACTGATTTGATTGCATCCTATCTGTTAGCATCACACCCATTTGGATTGATAACCTTCTGTATTGCAATGACATGATAATGCATTAGGGAATTGATAGTCAAAATATCTTTATCACCAAGCAATAGGTTTTATCACTCCTAAATGTATCAATTTTCAGGTTCGTGGCATTGTGTTTCCCATATCACCAAGGTGATATCGAGTACGAGATCCGACCAGTAATCTGAACCGTTTTAGACCGTAGTCTTTAATTTCTAGGATCTCTTCATTACTCGTCGAGGGTTTCCAACCGATAAACCGAAAAACTAAATCAGTTTGAACCTAAATCAATAGAAAGCATAAACAAGAAACTTAAACGAGCAGTTAAAACTAACAGGAGCTACAGAAGCTACAGAAACTATAGAAGCTACAGAACTACAGAAACAGAGATATGCAATAGAATACTCAGAATAACAAGAAGCTCCTAAGAATGGGGTAATGGATTAGTGATTCCTCCTTAATCAACTTAGGTGTTTAACAAATTCAAGCAGAGCTAATCCCTAGGCAATAAACTCATAAGCTGACTAATCCACTCTCATGACAGAAGTCATCAAGCAAAGCTAGTTCTAGACCTAATTCTCATTAGCGAAATCTAACCTAACAGGCACTAAGATTCAGTCTATTAAAGCCAATAAACACTCTAGACAACTAATCTCTTAAGCTAGATATGTAAATCTCTGGAATTAGTTGGTTCAGAAATTTCATCAAACACTTGGTGGGTGTGGAAATGTCTGGGTTCTAATTCCAAATGATCAAAGAGAAATTAGCATTAAAAACACTAATCCAGAAGATATTCATATTAATCTAACCTTAAACGACCTAGGAGACTAAGGATTTCTCACTAATCTAACTCATCCTCAAGAACCCTAGAAAACTACTGAGAACCCATGAAGAACATCAAGAACTCAAACCCAGAAATTAATAAAACTTGCATATCAGATAGATAAAGATGAGAGGAGAAAGAAGTTTCAAAGAATCAAATGCAAAAACTCAATAGATCAAAAGATATTTAGATTACAAATCAGAGATGTTCTTGGTGGCTACAGAGAAAACCCTAAGGAAAAACGTAATGTATTGGCAAATGACTTAAAGAGTCTATTTATAGTGTGGGTTGCAAATCCTAGTACAGAAACAGACAAAATAGCATTCGATGGTTAGAGTCGACGCTCTCGAGTTGGTGATCGAGTGGCCGGTCGAGTCCATAGTCGAGTGGTTGAGTTATGTTGCCTTTGTGGTTGACTCTATCGTGCACTCTATCATGCGATCGAGTGGTCGATCGAGTGCATGATCAAGTGGCTTTTCTGGTGCCATTGTGGTCGACTCTATCATGCACTCTATCATGCGATCAGTGGTCGATCGAGTGCATGATCGAGTGGCTTTTCTGGTGCCTTTGTGGTCGACTCTTCTGTTTCATATGCTCCTCGATCCAGCTTTATGCATGTTTTCATTTCCATTCCTTCCTTAGCTCTTAGAAGCTCCAAATCACCTATTTCAACCCCTTATGCAAAAGATGTATGCAATGTCGATGCAAGAATGCCTAAGTATGCAAAACAGAAGCAAGTGACTCTAAATGGTGCAAATGAGGGATGAACCAATGGTAAATGGGTTATCAATATATGCTTAAAACAGGTAAAATACAGAGATATCACTAGTCTACACTGTATCTAATGATCTCCTCTTCTTCCCGCCCAAGTATATCTGTTACCTTGGCTTGGCAGTTCAGACATGGCACAAACTCTAAGCATATCATTGAAAGCTTTGAAAACATTATCCCTCTTTCTTGGTCCCCCATTCTTCTCACCATTGTGCATTCGATCGTTGAAATCTCCAATCATACATTATCTATCTCTTCTACTAATACCAATCCTTGAAATCCTCTCCCAAACACTGCTTCTTTTCATGATGTCTGGATCACCATAAACACAAGAAACAATAAAATTGGCCGCTCCAAACTGTACCTAAGCATCCAACAAGCTTTTAATCGACAAACTTAAAATCGACTTTTACACTAGTCTTCCAAAACTGAGCCAAACCTCCACATTTACCAACAGGCTCCACAGTATATACATGATCATAACCCAACCAACCTTGTAAATCAACCATAACATCTCTCTTATCCATTGTTTCCATCAAGAACAACATCTTAGAGAAGTGTTTTTTGTGCATCTCCTTGAGACGAGGAATTGTCAAGTCTTGAGACTATCCTAATCCTTGACAATTCCAGCTAATTATGCTCATTGCACTTTAGGCAATCCCCCCTTTGGGATAACCTCTTGAGGATTAAGCTTTGTCAATTTTACAGTGCTTGTTCCCTCATCAACTGCTTTCCTTTTTACCATTAAACCTTTGTGTAACCCACCACGGACTTCCATTTGCTCCCTTTCTAAATCTTGTGCAGTAAGTTTTGGCTTTCTGTTGCTTTTTGTTGGCTTTTTTCTCTTCTTTGCCTTTGCTTTATTCTGAACAAATCCGGAAGACCCTGCTACAAATGAGCTAGATCTATTAACCGTCGGATTGTTCTGGGAAGGTTGGGACAAAGCAAAGAATTTTCCACTGTCCTCAAAAGTGCTCCCAGGATCCGGCTCAACTAACCACATACGATCATCCTGCTTTGCTAACCTCATCTCTATTATTTTCTTGTTGATCACCTTCACTGTGAGCAATCTCAGATGTCTCAACACTCTAATAGTTAAAAACTAGTCCCTTACTTTTATTAAGGTCCCGATGGAAGATTGGTAAAGGCTCAAGTCTTAGGATCGACTTTTGGGCAAAAGGATCTTTTTCCACTTCATTAACAGATAATTTGACTTTATCCATTCTAAGCATCTTCTCTTCTTCACTTGAAACTCTTATGTATTGTCTCATTCCTTCCAAAACAACTGGAGCAATTCTTGGTCTCCCTATAGTTGGATCTATTCCAACTTGATCTTCCTTCAAAACTCCAAACAGAGGCTCAGATTCTATCAGAACCAGGATTTTCTAGTTTTTTAATCGGGATTCCGGCTCTTCTAGCATCAACCACATCTTGCCTTTTCTTGATGATAAGTGGGCAACAATCTTTCTCATGAGTCATCCTCTGACACTCATAGCATCTTTCTTGAACTTTTTCATATTCAAAGTAAACCAAAGTCGAACCACCTTTAGGGAGATTGACAATCTTTGATCTTCTCAAAGGTCTGGACACATCAAAGATTATCTTAACTCTGATAAAATCCTGAATTTGGGGCTTCCAATATCAAACGCTACCTCAGTCTTGACCAATCTATTCCCCTAGCGCAGTGAGAGCCTTCTCAGTGTAAAACTTAATCGGCAGATTGCACATTTGGATCCACATTGGGGTTAACTGCAGGTAATTATCAGGTGGATTCTCATACCATCTATCTACCACAATAGTCCCTTTATTGAAAGTATGAACTCTTTTCTCTAAAACTTCCACCAAATCGTGTTCAGAATTGAAGAAAAACTGAAACCTTTCCTTTGATAGAGCAACCCCTCTAACCCTTCCGATCTTCTACCATTTGCGGGGCATGTTTCGGATAAGCTGATCCAATGGCTGACGTTCCGGATTGAGAGTGCGACCTACAAGACTCAAGACGTTTCTTTCACACGACGAGAACTCCGGTAAATCAGGCATATCAAAAGGCACATCTTCTTCCTCTAATGACATCGCCATCAAGGCTTTATCCATAGCTGACAACATGACTCATCTTGATGAGACATCCGACTAGGGCTTCGTTCGTTTTCTCATTTTATATTTCCATCCAGTAGGTCCATTCAAATAGATCATTTAGATGGTTCATTTGAATTATATTCGTTTCAATTTTTGGATATTCATTTGGATGGAGCATCTGAATGACCATTTGTTTGTTTGATTATTTTCATTCTCATTTAGATGATTTTGATAAAAAAAATGACTAAAATGCCCATGCTTTCATCTAATTATATGTTTAACTTAATTTTAACTATTTTAATTTTAATTATTAATCCAAAATATATTTAAAACTAAATAATTTTCAAATTATTATTTTTAACATTTAAATTTACATTTTCATGAAATAGTTTTTATAATAATTTACATATATATATATATTTATTTATTTTCTTATTAAATTATAAAATATAATTATATAATTTTACGGTTTTGGCGGAAAACACAATTCCCTGATTTTACTGTTTTGGCGAGAAAACAGAATTCTGTGATTATTGCGGAAAACGCAATTCTGCAATTTTTCCGTCTAAACCGTGATTTTACAGTTTGGCGGGAAACACACAATTTTACGATTTTGTGGTATTTGCGGGAAAACATGATTTTGCGGTATTGGTAGAAAAACATAATTCTATTATTTTGCTGTTTCGGCGGAAAAACACAATTCCACAATTTTCCCGCCAAAGGCGTGATTTTATTGTTTTAAAGGGAAAACACTATTTTACGATTATGCGGCTTGGCGAGAAAACATAATTCCGCAATTTTTTCGCTAAAAGCGTGATTTTACAGTTTTGGCAGGAAAACACAGTTTTACGATTTTACGACATTGATGGGAAAATATAATTCTGTGATTTTATGGTTTTGGCGGGAAAACATAATTCCGCATTTTTCCGCTAAAAATGAGTTTATAGTTTTTACGGGAAAACACAATTGTACGGAAAGTATGATTTTGCGGTTTTGGCAGAAACACTTGATTTTGCGGTTTTAGGGGGAAAATATAATTTTTTAGATTTGGCAGGAAAATATGATTTTGCGGTTTTAGCCAGAAAATATGTTTTGGCGGAAAATATGATTTTGTGGTTTTGGCGAGAAAATATGATTTGGCAAAAAAACATGGTTTTACGGTTTTAACGGAAAAACTTGATATTTGATATACTCAAATTTACCCTTGAGCTACTCTTTCAAATTAAGAGATCACTGTAGTACTTAGGGATCGAATCCACAATGACTAATGTTCACACAATAGATTATCAGTTTGGAAATATAGCTAAACAGAAGAGATTGTAAGTTAAAAGTAGCAAGAGAATTAAAATCGGGTTGTAAGATGAATGGAAGAAAAGCTAAGCTTAGGGAAATTCTCAGGAAATTCAGAATTGCAGAACAAAACAATTATCAGGATTGTAATTAAGAACCGTTCTAGAACTCAAATCACTAATGTGAAATCAACCAACTTTCGTTGCGAAGATTATCTATGCCTAAATTTTAGAATCCCAAATCTCTTTGCGAATTCTTCAAATTAAACAAGCATTAAAGTTCAGGTTTGATATGTTCACAAAATCCCTAAACCAAATCTCTTTGCGAATAGGGTATTTTGCTCATCTAAGATAGTTCAGGCAATCAACTACACTTTCGTGTCAACTAATCAACCTAAGATCAGATTCTAGGTAGCTAAGCTAGAATAAACAATAAACACAATCTAGATGAAGAACTCTATAGATTCAATCCTAATAATCCAACAACGTAGCAATTCATGAATTCCTTTGAAAACCCTAAACCTAACAGGGAGATTACTCAGACATGATAAATGAAACACAAATCATGAATGAAATAATTTGCATTAAGAAAATCAAAAGAAGAAGAAAAGAGTTTAGAAATCTTCTCCAAAAATCCCTGAAGAGGTGACTGCTCAAAAATCAAGTATTCTAAAGCATAGATCTAAACAATGACCTTAAAATCCTATAAATAAGCTAAAACACGATTTGGGCTTTATTTGTAAACAGGGACAACTTCTGGGCCAAATTTGCAATTCTTCAAAACTTCAAAAAGATGGGAAATTCGATTGCCGTCAGATATTGGTGTCGACCGACACTAAGGGCTAGTGTCGATAGACACTCACACCAATTTTGCTCTCCGAGTTCGTTTCTTCAGCATATCTTCTCGGCTTGCTCCAAAGCATCCCATAATCTCCAAATAAGTCCAAAACGTACCTGAACCTGCAAAGACTCTAAAAGACTCGAAAGACACTAAAAAGACTCTAAAACGACTCTTATATCATGGTTAAAAACCGTAAAAACTATGATATATCAACTCCCCCAGACTTAGCCTTTGCTTGCCCTCAAGCAAAACATAAACTTAACCTGTGAAAGAAGTTTGAAAAACGCGGAAACTCTCTCTCTCTATAGACTATTGCATTGAGCATTCAAACCAAATCCATATGCTTAGCAAACTAATCCAAATCGAACCACCATGAACTTCTCCGTAGATATTTCACTCCCCAAATTTAACCCACAACTTCGCAACATACTCCTCGCTGGGTCTCATCAATGAAATCAGTGCCAAGAACCTTCTAGACTCATTTCCTTGCAATACCATGACAAACCAACCAATTTTCGCACTCTTTGGTACTCTTTCTCTCCCCCAGACTTATTCTTTTCTCAACATCTTTTGTGTTGTTTCTCATTTTTTTTTTCTCATCTTTTGAGTTATGTCGAGCGTCACTCGATGTTTGTGCCTAATGGTGTGTCAGATGGGGTGTCGGTGTCGAGCGACACCAGAGGTTGGTGTCGATCGACACCCTGCCTGTAAGCAGAGACGATTTCTAGCAAGAAAAATCGTAATGTCGATCTAAATCCAAAGAGCACTGTAAACACGCACACACAGATTAAAAGTAGTGACATAAAGCATCGTAAATCCACACAAGTTCCAAATAGAAGCTGACTGACTGACTCAAAGAAAAATAAAAATGACTCAAGAAAAAGAAAAAGAAAAGAACTACCATAGTGGGTTGCCTCCCACTAAGCGCTTGTTTTCAGTCATTAGCTGGACTGTGAGGACGACCAAGGAAGTGAGGAATAAGAGCAGGACGGGACTTAATCTTGGGTGGTACACGCCTTTTGCCTGCACAATCATCAAAAGAAGAAACAAGCGCTCGACGATAATCTCGTGGCTTGGTTAACTGCAAAACAGTTTTTGTACCTTTGAAGCTCTTATTGATGAAAGGAGATGATTTGGGATTAGGATGTGCATACCTTTGCTTTCCCGGAGGTGAATGGAGTGTGAGATGTGGAGTTTTCTGTTGTACAATAGGTCTCGGACGAGCAGCAAGAGAATCAACCCGAAAACAGTGTTTTGGAGGTAAATCCGGGTCAACTCGTGGGGAGTGTCGAGCGACACCAGTGGTGGTGTAAACCATGTCTGTATCTCGGATCTCTGCATTTTTTCTGCAACTCTTCTTTGCAATCCCTATCTCCATCTCAAAAACATCATCCTCTGGCAACTTCTCACTAAGTATGACCTCTTCCTGAAACCTAGTACTGAAAAGATGATCTCCACACCACTCCTCAAGCTTAATAGCTTGCTCATTCACTTGCTCACTTGGACCCAACTCCTTAACATACCCAGCAGTAATGTCTGTGGAGATCTCTACAGAGAATGTCTGTCCATCAATGGTGTGTGTCCTCCTCATCTTGTCCATGTCAAAATTCATGACCAGATCACCCACATTCAGAGCTATGCGTCCCTTTTTCACATCAATCAAAGCTCCAGCTGTAGCCAAAAACGGGCGTCCTAAAATCAAAGGATCCTTGGGTTCCTCCTTATATTCCAAGACCACAAAATCTGTAGGAATCATACATTCACCAATTTGCACTGGAACATATTCTAAGATACCTTCTGGAATCATTTTCGAACGATCCGCTAAGATGAGAGAGATCCTGGTCGGCTTGAAATCAGTCATCCCCAGGCGTACAGCAACAGAGTGAGGCATCAGGTTAATACTGGAACCAAGATCACAGAGAGAATGTAAATATCGTCCTGTGAAGATTGAGCAATCGAGCACAAAACTTCCCGGATCAGGTAGCTTCTCTGGAATCTTACTCTGAATCATGGCACTGACTTGTTCAGAGACAACCACTTTCTGCTTCGTTCCTTTCTTTCTCTGTGGGGTCTCATGCAAGATATGCGCGTAGATGTCTCTGGTAAGTAAGGCTCCTTCCTCAGGACTCAGACCATTAGTAACCATTCTCTTCACATATCGCTTAAGTGGAGGTGAAATCGTGACTGTATCAACTAGAGACATCTCAATCACCACCATGTCCATGATTGCTTTGCATCGAGCGTCCTCTATCTCCTGTTTAGACTTCCTAAGACTCTTTGGGAAAGGAACCTTAGGCGTATACACTCTTTCTCCGACCTGAGGATTGTTGTTAGATTTCGGTTCAGATCGCCTTTGGTGTCGATCGACACTAACCTCTGGTATCGACACTATGATGTCGAGCTCGGTCGATTGTGGTCCGTCTTGCGTCGAATTCCCTTCATCCTCTGAGGGGTGTCGAGTCCTTTGTATCGACTGGGGTCAATTTTTCTCCATCTCGACTCAAATTCTTGGGAATGTTGACTGGTGTCGATCGACACATAGGGTTGGTGTTGATCGACACTGAGTGTGAAACGTCAAAATCCTCACCATCACTGAAATCATCATTATCTGCCACCAAAACAGCATTGCATGCACTTCTGTGGTTGTTCTCAGTCCTTCTAGGAAGGAATCCCTCTTGTCTTTTTACAGACTCAGCGGTCTGAGCAACTTGAGTGTCCAGCTTCTTGACATGGGTGCTCAGAGTTTCGAATTTTCCATTCAGGTCACTATACAGAGCATCGATCTTTCCATTGAAGTCCACTGTGATCTTCTGTTGACCCTCTAAAATCTGCTCTAGCATAGACTTAACCTCACTCTCTAAAGTCTGCGAAGGAGGAGCGTGGTAAGAAGAACCATAGTTCCTGGTGAAATTGCTGTTCGGATAAGCGTTCATGTTGCCTTGATAGTTACCATACCTCTGACCCTGAAACCCAGCTTGATTAACAAATTGGACCTCTTCTTCTGATCGTCCGTCTGGCTCAAAGGTCTCAACCTCTGCAGCAAAATGAACAGACGTCTTACCCACAAAGAGGTTGTGAACTGAATCTAACTTGGCCTTGACCTCAGCAATCTGACCACCGTCAGAGTTACCCGCTAGCTTCTTTCTCTCAAAATCAGCATTTTTCGTGCTGTTTCTTGAAGCTAAGTTCTCAATCAAAGTCACAGCATCCTCGGGATATCTGGTTTTGAAGTTACCATTGCTCGCAGCATCCAGAGCCATCTGATACCTCCAATCTATACCTCTGAAGAAAATACCCAACAACTGCACCTCACTGAACCCATGATGCGGACAATCTCTCTGATAAGCTCTTAATCGCACCCAAGCAGCTTTGAATGCTTCAGCTGGTTTTTGAGAGAAGGTGGAGATCTTTGTTCTCGCGTCCTCATATCTTGCATCATCATAAAAGTTGTTCAAGAAAGCATTCTTGGTTTCCCACCAAGTAGTCAGAGATCCTGGCTTCAACTACTTGAGCCAGTAAGCTGCTTCCCAGCAAGAGAGTACGGGAAGAGCTTGCAGAACAAGAAATCATTGGACACCCCATTAGCCTTAATGCTTGTAACTAGGTCCTCAAACCTCTCAATATGATCCATGGGTTGTTCATGAGGAAGGCCATGGAAAAGATGCTGTCCCACCAGAGTGTACTATGCGGGTTTCAGCTCAAAGTCATTCCTTTGAAACGGAGGAGGTCTAATCGTGGATCGGTTGGCATAGAACTGATTCGGCCTGTTTTAATCACCCAGTGTCCTCCCACGAACCACTGCAGCACCAGCTGCTGCATCATTCAAAACCCGAGCCTCAATAGCAGGAGGGTGTCGAGCGACACCCTGTTGGTGTCGATCGACACCGACAGCGGGTCTGCGTTCTGCAATCACGTTGCCTTCAGCATCTAGTTTCTGACCCTGCTCGTTTCGTACGTGGCCCTCTTGATCACGCAGAATTCCAGTCTCATCCCTTACTAACACAACAAGGTTTTCCATTGCAGGAAGTAAAACTATAAACCTGAAACACAAAAAAAAAGAAAAACAAAGAAAACTGCGTAAGGAAATAAGTAGTAAAAAAAAAAAATTTAGACTATATTCTAACTGAAATCTAATGGTAAATCAAAAGTCCCCGGCAACGGCGCCAAAATTTGATATGCTCAAATTTACCCTTGAGATACTCTCTCAAATTAAGCGATCACTGTAGTACTTAGGGATCGAATCCACAAGGACTAATGTTCACACAATAGATTATCAGTTTGGAAATATAGCTAAACAGAAGAGATTGTAAGTTAAAAGTAGCAAGAGAATTAAAATCGGGTTGTAAGATGAATGGAAGAAAAGCTAAGCTTAGGGAAATTCTCAGGAAATTCAGAATTGCAGAACAAAACAATTATCAGGATTGTAATTAAGAACCGTTCTAGAACTCAAATCACTAATGTAAAATCAACCAACTTTCGTTGCGAAGATTACCTATGCCTAAATTTTAGAATCCCAAATCTCTTTGCGAATTCTTCAAATTAAACAAGCATTAAAGTTCAGGTTTGATATGTTCACAAAATCCCTAAACCAAATCTCTTTGCGAATAGGGTATTTTGCTCATCTAAGATAGTTCAGGCAATCAACTACACTTTCGTGTCAACTAATCAACCTAAGATCAGATTCTAGGTAGCTAAGCTAGAATAAGCAATAAACACAATCTAGATGAAGAACTCTATAGATTCAATCCTAATAATCTAACAACGTAGCAATTCATGAATTCCTTTGAAAACCCTAAACCTAACAGGGAGATTACTCAGACATGATAAATGAAACACAAATCATGAATGAAATAATTTGCATTAAGAAAATCAAAAGAAGAAGAAAAGAGTTTAGAAATCTTCTCCAAAAATCCCTGAAGAGGTGACTGCTCAAAAATCAAGTATTCTAAAGCATAGGTCTAAACAATGACCTTAAAATCCTATAAATAAGCTAAAACACGATTTGGGCTTTATTTGTAAACAGGGACAACTTCTGGGCCAAATTTGCAATTCTTCAAAACTTCAAAAAGATGGGAAATTCGATTGACGTCAGATATTGGTGTCGACCAACACTAAGGGCTAGTGTCGATAGACACTCACACCAATTTTGCTCTCCGAGTTCGTTTCTTCAGCGTATCTTCTCGGCTTGCTCCAAAGCGTCCCATAATCTCCAAATAAGTCCAAAACGTACCTGAACCTGCAAAGACTCTAAAAGACTCGAAAGACACTAAAAAGACTCTAAAAACGACTCTTATATCATGGTTAAAAACCGTAAAAACCATGATATATCAATATTGCGAATCTAGTGGAAAAATACTCTTGATGAAAAAATATGATTTTGCGGTTTTGGCACGAAAATATGATTTTGCGTTTTTGCAAGATAATTGTAAAAATATTATTTATAATTTTATAGAAAATAGATCATTTGGATAATAAAGGTATATTTGTCATTTGCTATTTTTGAATGAATCATCTCCATCCAAATGCTTCTATCAAACTCATTCTCCTTTTTCACATTTTTTGGATGAGTTTAATAAAACTCATTCAACTAGTTCAGCTAAATAATCTGCTAAATTGACCCAAACAAACATCATTTTGCATCTCCATTCAGATAATTCATCTCAACGGAGAAACGAACAAGGTCTATATATGAGATCTGCAAAAAATTAAACCACTCTCTGCTTTTCTTTTTTTTTAAGATCTAACAACCCACTAGAAAAAGAAAAGAGAAAGGACAAAATTTTGACTTAAAAACCACAAACAGATTTTCCAGAAGTGAAGAACACACGATAAACTCTAGCCACTTTTGAAAAGATTTTGTAACACCCGTCTCACCCTCTCTCGGGAACGGCGTACCACGTGTAACATCCGTCTCACCCTCTCCCGGGAACGGCCTATTACCAATTAACTTTACTTAATTAAATAACCGCTTTTATTAAATATCAGTCCGATAAATCCGATAAAATCATAAACCATAATAAATTCATAAATAAATCCATAACACAATTGTTTAATTAAAATATCACGGAAATACTAAAACAACGGATCAAACCCAAAATAACACACCCCGATACGTCTAGTATGAACTACTCGGCAGGCTCACCTGAAAGGAGAAGAAAGAGGGGTGAGCAACAGGAGAGTCACTCAGTGAGGTATGGGATGCTAAATCCGCATGTCACTTACTCCGTCTAAGAAACTAACCACAAAACAGAATAGAACCAAACATGAACAAACATAGCACCTACAATGCTCAACCAATAGACAATGTCCTAGTATGGGATAGTGCCCAATCACACCCTCACCCTTGAGGTAACTATGGGATAGTGTCCAATCTCACCCTCCAACGAGGTCAACTATGGGATAGTGCCCGATCTCACCGCCCAGGGGACGCTTATCGATCTTAAGGTGCAGGGCAACAGATCGACTCAGATTGCCCTCACTCATCCCTCACACAATGCGACGCGATACAGAAGTCTGTTTCTGTATCCTCGCTACCATATAACCATATAACCATATATATATGCATATGTAACAAACACTTAACATAAACAGTATGAACAAACAATTGGGTTGAATCTTCTATATCCCTATATCCAATTTAAACATGTAAACTAGCTAGACTCGATCATTTAAACATATCACATTTAGTTACTAAACTATCTGCAACTAGAATCCTCGAACGAAGTACAGAAGTTTGTGGAATAGCCCTCACCTTAGCAAAGTCGAAAATTGCCCTTTTTGCACCTCGAATGAATAAAGTGACTTCGGATCTGAAACCGGAACGAAAAATCGAGTAAGTCGGTTTTCGAACGACAAAAAGCGGTTTTCGGGTCAACCGGTCAAAGTCAACGGTCAACTCAAAAAAGCAACGGTTAACGGACAAGTCACCCGGTCAAAGTCAACTCGAACCGGTCAACAATCAAACCGACCAAACCAGTCCGGTTAAGCTAAACCAGAAATTAATTTCAGAATCGAACCGGTTAACCTAAACCAGGAATCAATTGACTTAAACCAATCGGTTAACCTAAACCGAAACCAAATCGATTTAAACCGACCGGTTAACCTAAACCGGAAACCAAATCGAAATCAATTAAATTAAACCGACCGGTTAACCTAAACCGATCGACGGCGAAAATTCTGGCGAGGCTTACCGGAAAAGTCACCGGCGGCGACGGCGGTGGAAGACGGCAGGCAGCGGGGACGGATTCCCGGCGGCGAACAGTTGGTGGCCGAATACGGCGGCTCCGGCGAACGGCGGAGGTTCCAGCGACAGGCGGCGGCGCGTGGACGTCACGCGTTTCCTTCCAGCGGCGCGTCCGGCGACGGTTTCTGCCGAGCTTGGTGTCTCCGGCTTCGTCTCGACGTCACGAATCCGATGGTGACCTTAGATTTGCGAGATTCAAAGCGGTTAGAGAGAGAGATCTTGAAAATACTAAATGGCCCGAAACTAAAAGCTTCAAAATTCGGTTTTCGGAGTTATCTTCGGTTATAGTCGGCGGTTGGGCGGTCGATATTGGCTCGGGAGACGGTTCGACGGTGTTTCGCGGTGGATCCCTCTCCGGTGGAATTTCTGCACAGTTTAATTACTCATGAGAGTGTTTGTGGAAATAGTGAAAGAATGAGTGGTATTTATAGAAAAATGGGAGAAGGATACCTAAAGTTAGGGTTGGGTTGATGGGCTTAAGATTTGAATTGGGTTTGGGCCCTAGAAGTGGACAGTTACAGATTATCTGAGAGAGACAATAAAAATCGTAACCTGGATGAAATCAACTAAAGGGAGAAAGTTTTCCTCCGGTCAAATCTCTATTCTACCCCTAGTGGAAGGCACTAGTATAGAAAGTGGGTCTTAAGCGATTTTTTTCTTTCGTCAATTTACATATATGACGAAAATGATGTACCTGTATAAGTCTAACATACTCCCTATATTTACGATATTGCTATTACGGTAATTAGTCAAATCAGAAAAATTGAGATGTCCAAATCAGTCGCATTAAATTTGAATTTTGAATTAAAGTTCGGCCAAATCTCTTCTTCCTTTTATTAAGTGGCGTGAAGTTAGAGATTAGGGAAAGGAGAGAAAGGAAAAAACGGGAGAGGAGTATTTGATCGAGTTCATCAATCTGAGCAGGGTTAGTTTCAAGTTGCGGCCATAAATTAGGGAAATTAGGGTTCGAACTTGAAGGACATTGTGAAGAACCGCCACAACCATGAATCAAGTAAGCACGGAATGAGGAGTACAAAATCAAGGTACTCGTTATAACCCTCACTACATAATAGTGTTTGTGTAAAAAAATGTTGGAGCTTATGACAACTAAAATATTGGAGGTTGTGATACTTGAGCTACAGATTTGAAAAATATATGAATTGAGGCACAGTTTTGTTGTAAAATTGTTAGATGATTGTGTTTGAAACTGTGATTGTGAATAGCAAGGTAGTAGAATGTGTATAGATCCGTGATTGTATAAAAAAATATTGGAGCTTGTGATATTTGAGCCACAGATTTGAAAAATATGTTAAATGAGGCAATTTTTTGTTTTAAAATTGTTAGATGGATGTGTTTGAAACTGTGATTGTGAATAGCAAGGTAGTATCTGATAATAGGATTTTTGTATCAATTACCCTAATGCACTATCATATCATTGCAGTACAATAGGTATCAATCCAATTAGGTGTGATGCTAACATACATGATGTGATCGAATCAGTTAAGTCAAGCCAAGCAATAGGTTTTATCAATCGTAAATATAACAATTCTCAGGTTCGTGGCATTGTGTTTCCCATATCATCAAGGTGATATCGAGTACGAGATCCGGCCAGAAATCTGAACCGTTTCAGACCGTAGTCTTTAATCTCTAGGATCTCTCCATTACTCGTTGAGGGTTTCCAACCAATAAACCAGAAAACTATATCAGTTTGAACCTAAATCAATAGAAACCATAAACAAAAAACTTAAACAAGCAGTTAAAACTAACAGAAACTACAGAAGCTACAGAAACAGAGAAATGCAACAGAATACTGAGAATAACAAGAAGCTCCTAAGGATGGGGTAATGGATCAGTGATTCCTCCTTAATCAACCTATGTGTTTAACAAACTCAAGCAGAGCTAAACCCTAGACAATAAACTCATAAGCAGACTAATCCACTCTCATGACAGAAGTCATCAAGCTAAGCTAGTTCCAGACCTAATTCTCATTAGCGAAATCTAACCTAACATGCACTAAGATTCAGTCTATTAAAGCCAATAAACACACTAGACAACTAATCTCTTAGGCTAGATATGTAAATCTCTGGAATTAGTTGGTTCAGACATTTCATCAAACACTTGGTGGATGTGGAAATGTCTGGGTTCTAATTCCAAATGATCAAAGACAAATTAGCATTAAGAACACTAATCCAGAAGGGATTCATAGAAATCTAACCTTAAACGACCTAGGAGACTAAAGATTCCTCACTAATCTAACCCATCCTCAAGAAGCCTAGAAAACTTCTCAGAACTCGTGAAGAACATCAAAAACTCAAACCCAGAAATCAATAAAACTTGTATATCAGATAGATAAAGATGAGAGGAGAAAGAAGTTTCAAAGAATCAAATGCAAAAACTCAATAGATCAAAAGATATCAGGATTACAAAGCAGAGATGTTCTTGGTGGCTACAGAGAAAAACTCTAGGGAAAAACGTAATATCCCTTGGGTAGAGACAAGAGGGATATTTATAATCTTAGTCCAGAACCCTAATACAGAAACAGACAAAATAACTAAGTCGGTGGTTCCACTCGATCGAGCACTCGATCGTCTGGTCGAGCTGTCGATCGAGTGGTTAGTCGAGCTCCTCCTCGGTATAACTCGAGCATGTACTCGATCATTGCACATCGAGTGAGTGATCGAGTGGTCGGTCGAGTCCATAGTCGAGTGGTTGAGTTCTGTTGCCTTTATGGTTGACTATATCGTGCACTCTATCATGCGATCGAGTGGTCGATCGAGTGCATGATCGAGTGGCTTTTCTGGTGCCTTTGTGGTTAACTCTATCGTGCACTCTATCATGCGATCGAGTGGTCGATCGAGTGCATGATCGAGTGGCTTCTCTGGTGCCTTCTCCTCTATTTCATATGCTCCCTAATCCAGCTTTGTGCATGTTTTCATTTCCATTCCTTCCTTAGCTCTTAGAAGCTCCAAATCACCTATTTCAACCCCTTATGCAAAAGATGTATGCAATGCCGATGCAAGAATTCCTAAGTATGCAAAACAGAAGCAAGTGACTCTAAATGGTGAGAATGAAGGATGAAACAATACTAAATGGTTTATGAATGTATGCTTAAAACAGGTAAAATACAGAGATATCAGTATACCCTACAAGAAAAGCGAACATCCATAGCACCTTATATTTGCTATGGTACTATTCCATAGCGCTCTTACAAGCGCTATATATACTCCCGTTATAAAAAGTTTGGGACTTTTAATAACATGTTTTTTATACGCTATTATATAGGTGATTTATTATAGCGCTTTTGTTTATGCAATAAAAAAGTTTATAATAACGCTCATTCGCTTGCAATATTAAAATATATAATAACATTGTTTTGTTGTTTAAGTATTGTATGTATATCGTTTGTCTGTTGCCAAATTTTGTAACAGTTTACTTGTTTCGAATTTTTCAAATTAAACCATTTTTAAAACCTGATAAACACAAATTTTATAATAAAACGATCATTATGTTCCAAACAACATAAATATCATACACCTAGAAAAATAAATATGTTCCAAACAACACATAAATCCTTAACAAGTTCTTGCATCACAATAATTTAAGTTTGTCATTAGGCCAAGCAACCGTCGTACCTAAAGCATCAGCAACACACTGGACTTCAGAATTTGGTCTCCACACATCAGCATCTCCAATCTTTGACACATCTATCCAAACCTTGCTAGCGTTAGGACATAAAGGGACGAAGTGTACTCGATCATCTGGGTCAGTTGAACAAACACGACCTTCTGCAACAATTTTTCCAGAGCCGCTGCAATCAAACAAGATACATTTATTTTTTGGAACTTTTGCTGCTATCGGTGCTTTTACTTGTACTCTGGCAGTCAAATTGTAAAACACGCTCATCAAACATCTAGTAACACATATATAGGATCAATAAAAATAATAAAAGTACAGCAAAAACTGAGAGAAAAGACATTAACCTCAGGTGATATTTTTGGTGAAACCTCTGGAGTGTATTGAAGTCGATACAAATCTTATCAAGTGGCCATGCGATGGTCTCATTTACAGCATCAGCCATTATTGCCATTTCAGCACTTGACCTCCACAAAAAAGCATCATGATCAATCACCTTCTGAACCTTAATAATTGCAGCATTAGGACCCGGTGGAATTTGGTTGACCTTTTCAGTTTGGTCAACTGAACAAATTATACCCTTAGCAACAATATCACTTCCATTTCAAGCAAAGATGTTGCATTTCGGTTGTGCTTCATCAGAGGCCTAAAGTCATGCATATATTAGTCATTCCATAATTGGCATTGACAGTTCAACCAGTCAAAATATTAATAAAATAGATACCGCTGGGTTATGTCCACTTGGGGAGCTGTTGTCTGAAGCCAAAACCACCCTATCAGCTGGCCAAGGAATTTCGACTCCAACAGCTTGGGCAATTGAGGAAACAGTGGTTGTAGGCCTCCATACATATGCATCTGGTATTGTAGCAGAGTGCACAATAATAGCCGCCGCGTTAGGACCGAGTGGAATACGACCAATCATATATTATTTGCTATCGTGATAAAGAAGTGTGAAACTTACAGTTTTTTAGCTAAACCACGAAGTTGATTATGCAATTCTTCAATCTTGGTCAGCATTTCTACTTGTGAAGCCACAAGCTGCTGAACATGTGAGTCTCTAGCGTTAAGGTAATCCATCTTGTTCAAACTAATCCCTCTGCCCATCCCTCTAACTCTTCCATATCTTTCTTTCCCTAAAACTTGACTGACAGCATCTTCTCTTACATTTTCAGTGGCTGTGGAACACATTTGACTATCAATTGATTGTATTTTCTCCTGATACAAATATTTGTAAGCAATACCAATTAACTAGATTATCTTAAATTCTAAAATAAAACACTATTGCATAAGAATTATACGACTATTCTTACAATTGTGTCTGCAAATTCTTTCTTCACAGGTCTCCCATCAGAGTGAGTGTGTCCAGCCAACCAAACCATAATTCTAGTCACCTTCCTTGGGTCAGAACTCTTTTTCTTCTATGATATTTAACAAAAGTATATGAACTATTTATGTTAAACACTTTAAAAATGCAATACATGAGAAAGACACACACACATACCATTTCCATAGATAGTCGAAACATTCCTTTACGGCTGGTTTTGTGAGGAATCTAAGACTTCCTAAGGTTTCTGTATTGCTCACTTTTAACCTGCAATTAATCCGAAAATTAAAAGTTAATTATTCTTGTATCAAGTACATGAACAATAAGATAAAATAGTAACAAATACATAACCTTAAAAGCAGTGGAAGTCATAGTCTTTACCCAATTGTTCCAAGATGCAAGAGATTGAATGTTGCTTGGTTTTAACTTAAGCCTCTCAGTGGCAGTCTTAGTTTCTCGAAGTTTAGAAACAAGTCTAGATTTAGAAGCATGCCAGATTGCACCCATCTGTTTGAAAACACAGTCTCTTTGCCAACCTTCATCCAGATTAAACCTTGCCTACACAAATTTACAAAGTTAGACACTCAGAGAGGTAATAATATTGACTAACTTACTTGCCTGAGTTATATAAATAATGAGTACCTTAATCTCATCCCAAATTCTGTCCTTAGTTGCACAGTCAACTGCCCTCCAATCATCAACTAATACTGGTACATGCTCCCTCACAATAGTACCAAGAAACGAGGAAAGTGTCACTGAATGTTCGCTAATCGCTGAAAACTTCACATTTACCTTTTCCTTAGCTTCTTTTGCTAATTTACGCATCTTAGTCGGTCCTCGTATTCTCTTTTTCTTATCCTCAGACTGCATCGTTTGCACAGTCTCAGTTTCCTTCTCTGTATGCCTATCAACCTCTTCTGAAGCCATTTCTTTCTCAACATGTTCTTCAATTTCCTCATTAACTGACTCCACTTCTTCAGCAACTTGATTGCGCTTGCTACGTCGGACAATAGGCTTCGTTGCTTTCTGGTTTTTCATGTTTCACCCAAAACACAACAACTACTGAAACAATTAGAGCATTATTCGAGAATCTTATGAATGGGAAAACAAAAAACCCACAGCAAATCTGCAAAACAAAAGCACATATTGCTATTATTAAATCAAAACCCCTTCACAGTCATCCCTAACATAAAAACTTTCGTCATCAGATGATTGATTATTCAAGTCTTCATCTTGCTGTAATGATACTGTTCCACTAACAAACTCCTCTACCGTCTCCAATTCATGATAACCCCTCGGTGGCGCCCGCATAACTACATACTAAGATGAAGACTCATCCTCTCTAGAATAAAAAACTTGTTTTGCTTGCGAAGGCATAATGTATGGATCTTGTAGATAGGATGATTGGTTCATATGGAGGTTCACAAGAGTAAAGCTATCTTCTTCCCTAACACCATACCCTTTGTTTGCCCAACTGCATTTGAATAGCGGAACTTAGAACATGTGACATGTGATAGTTAAGCATAATGATCTCCTTTATCAATCTGTAATACACAACCATGTCAGCCATTTGTCTACTATCTCGAGCACTAGATCTACATATACTGAAAGCTTCATATGTCACTCCACTATTCTGAGTCATTCGCTTTATGTCATCTCTGTGAAATCGATGGCCGTTAATGACATACCCTTTATAGCTTTGAGCAATATGTCTCGGGCAAAATGCCAACCATCTCAGCTTGGTTGAATGAGACTCTGAATTTGTAGGTATCTAATCTCAAAGTTACAGTATTAGTAAAAGTTAAATAATAAGAAAAAATGTTGGAGCTTGTGATATTTGAGCCACGGATTAGGAAAATATGTTAAATGAGGCATGATTTTGTTTTAAAATTGTTAGATGAATGTGTTTGAAACTGTGTTTATGAATAGCAAGATAGTATAATGTGTTTAGATCCGTGATTGTATAAAAAAATTGTTGGAGCTTGTGATATTTGAGCCATGGATTTGAAAAATATGTTAAATGAGGCACAAATGTTTTTTAAAATTGGTAGATGAATGTGTTTGAAACTGTGATTGTGAATAGCAAGGTAGTAGAATGTGTTTAAAACTGCGATTGTGTAAAAAAAAAATGTTAGAGCTTGTAACAAATGGAGAAAGTTGTGAGCCACAATTTTTATTAATTTGTTAAAAGGATGTGTGTAATACGGTCACTGTGAATAACATTCACTAAGTAATTAGAATTTTGTAAGAGAAACTGATTTGTCTTCACATATGCGCATGAACGCAAAGTTGGATTTATTGAAGAGGTTGTTTGCGGAGGGGGAAGAGCCAGAGCTGCATTTGATCAACCAAAGTATCAGCAGAATTGAATGGGCCACTGTTAAAGCGGCCCTTTCGTGAAATGAATATGAGAGTGCCGAGGTCCGTCTTTGGTAACATATCAAAGGTAGCCGATAGGGATGGAGTGAAATTTTCTGCAAGGATCATCCACCATTTCCTACCTCTGCAACTACAAACCAGAGTCGTGCCTAGGGTCATGGAGGCCAAAGGCAGTAAAAAAAAACCTTAACCTATAAAATAAAGTTTTAAAATGATAACCATTATCATCTTTAAAAGATTAGTGTTAAAAACTAAATTATTAGTTATAAAACATAACATAAATAACAAAATAGTGATATAAAAGAAAGTTAATTGTCCTTGAGGATTGCAAACAATGAAGAAGAAAAAAAAAAACTTAAGTGTGATGTTTGGAAAAAGAAAATGAATTAATTTTTAACCCTAATTTGTTATCTTAGTTTTTGATTGTAATCTATAATTTGTTTCTTTCTTTTCTTTCTTGTAAAATCCTTGTGGCTTTTATTAATCTAAAAGCATTATGTTTCTCAATTTAGGCTTATATTACTATAAAACCAAAAATTAAGGCCGTATGCCAAAGTTTTTTTTTGCCTACATAGGCATGGATGGCCCTGCTACACACCAAGAAAAAATATGAGCTTTGGTTTGTGTTCAGTGGACAGCCGTTCATATTTGCGTTACCCGAGTTTGAGATAACAACCGGACTTAGTTGTTTACCCTTTTTGGAGTGAACTAAGCACAAAGGAGATGGAACCTGGATTTTGGACAAACTACTATATATTAAGACATTCGGTTACGATTAAAAGGTTGGTTCAGTTTGCAGTAGGATGATTTGACGTGGCCTCCAATAGACTGAATAAGACTAGCTTACCTATTCATAGTTGAAAGCATTTTGTTAGGGAGGCCAAAGAATAACAATATATCTAGGGAGCATATTCGATTGGTGAAACGACCGCATCTTTTAAAAAAAAAAAACAATCGTATTTCCCTTAAATATTAACTATACTCCAAAAATACATTTACTTCGACGATTGGCACGACATACCAAATCAGTTAAATTTAATAATTTAAAATATTAGACCACAATAAGACTCGCTTATTAAACCAACTTCAAACTTCAGTATTAGAGATTATTAAACATAATAAAATTAACAACAACAACACCACAACGAATTATAAATCATCCTCCTTCTCATCGCCTTGATCACATTTTATCTTTTCCTGCAACATAACGAAGAGTTGCGTAAGTATTACCAAAATTACTTAGTGAGACGGTCCTCCCATCTACGAGCTATACACACAAGCAAGAGGTCACAAGCCGCTCAAATATGCATGAAAAACATCCAGGACACATAACACAACAACGGGGACCAAACTTGATCCGATTCGAACCGTCAAACGGAAGGAAGAAAAATGTTGCTCAGAAGGGTCTCGGGGTCGGTCTACAACCGGTCCCCATGACCGATCAGAGGTCACCCTGCATCCACTCCGATTCTGACCTGCTTCACCTCTTCTCAAGACAATTGACCCCTTCCCACCTCAATCCTTGCTTCTTTCAATCATACCCAACCCAAAACACAATGAAAACAAGCAACCCAACTCATGAATTCATCAAGAATAAATCCTAAACATCACAAAATAACACAAAAACCACCTCAAAAGCTTAGATAAGCCCATGGTCACGCAATCAACTCTAACTACTGAAGGTTTTTGGACAAGAACCACAATACCAAACCAATCGTGGCTCACTCACACACCAATCAGCAGCTCGCCTCTCTTCTCTCTCACTCCCTACAGCCAACCACAATAACCAAACAACTTTCAACCCAAACTGGAAAATTACTGAACGATCAGCCTCAAAGATTGATCACGAATCGAGTTCTAACCGTCCACTTCCAATCTCCACCGTTGAAACTTAACCCTTGGATGTCCTGAAGCTACCCTTAAAGGTGCACTCGCGATCTCACTCTGAAACCGCGTTGGTCCAAATCGCGTCTGAAATAGAGCACCTCACAAAAAGAGGATAAATCTTAGGATAATAACTCAAATCCGAAACCGTAAAGTGGTACATGTAGAGCTAAGGCTAAGGTACAACTCCATTAAATTATGTTACCTTTGGAAACGATCTGCTAGGTCGAACCTTTTCTCTCCCAAACCTTGCCAGTTCTGTTTACCTCCCTTCCTCTCTCAACGAAAGCCAAGTTCTCCTTCCCTTAAAGCTCTTCTCTTCTTGTTCCTTTTCCCAGCTCACAAGCTTTCTCCCTCTCTCTCTCTCTCTCTCTCTCTTTCTCTTTCTCTCTCAAAAGAGCAGCCAACAACCTAGGAAGAAGAAAGAGGAAGAAAACGTGCCTTTTAAAGAGGTACGTGGGATCAACACAAACAGAAGAAAGTCTGTCGACACTCTGAATCGACCTGCAACCGATCAAATTGATAGCTTCAGACCCAGTGATTGGTCTACAACCAATCACAATGACTAATCAGAGCTTCCTGCCAACAATTCGGCCAATCTTTTCCTGGATCGATCTGTCTTTCCGTTCCCGACAAAAACTCTATTTCCAGAACACTCAAGATTGGTTTCAAAAAGTGAGGTCATAATTACTACCGATTTAATCCGCTATGAACGATTCCCCACTAACATAGATTTGTCCTCGAATGTACCGTTCATCCACTATGAACTCTCCCCACCATCATCGCAATGATCTGATTAACCTTGACCTACCCGGCCACACAACACGAGGTCAAACACTATCAACCTCCGAGGTATACATTCAGTCACTATGCTTATACCCACGTCTTTAACATTCATTGCTCCCAACTCATACTTGTACCACTCCACTCTCAGAACCAAGTCCCTCGAGTTCTCGGTACCCCATGCCACTCGCACTCTCAGGTCACATGCAAAGTCCTTCCAGCTATCGACATCAAACTCATACCACTCGCACTCTCAGGCTACCTGTCTTTCGGACTATCAGTATCAAACCTATACCACTCACACCCTCTGGCCACATATTCGTCAGGCTATGGGTATCACACTTATACTACTCACACTCCTAGGTCACACAAACCGTCAAGCTATCGATATCTGGGGAACTAATCATCCCCTCACGAGTTATACAGGACCAAACCATCCTTAAAGCAATAAAGTCTAAACATCTGTAAGCATCTCCGACCAAAACTACCTGACATGGTCTGCGTAAAACATCGCAATGTCATACTCAACCACACATATTTCAAATCCAGATTATCACCTCAACCATGACCAATCCTCAGGTCAAATCAAAACATCCCAGTCACTCAGGGTTGTTTCGCATATCCAAATTCCAATGGTTATTCACAGTTTAAATTCTCATAAACTTCTTCAGATAACCTCATGCTCATTTATTTCCCATGACATCACTAGTCATAAACAATAAGAATTACTCATCTTATTGTAATTTCAAATGTATTAATCGGTTACACACAAAAATGAATACTCAGAGCATACAAGTCACACTCTGAAACTGGAATCCATCGATGAAAAGCTCAAGCCTCGGCTTGTTTCTCAAACCACTTCTTGAATCTAGCTTCCATCCTCGCTTCTGGTTCCCAAGTTTTCTCCTAAACACCGTCACAGTCCCACAAGACTCTCATCATCAGAATCTTCATTCGACGAAGCTCCTTGGCCCTCTTCTCGAGAACCCTCACTAGTTTCGCCTCTAAGGTCATGTTAGGCTGAGAATCTGACAGAATCTTAGCCAACACCTCATCATCTTTATGCAAGTACTTCTTTAGCATAGACACATGGAAAACCTTGTCAAATGCTTGCATAATCTCTGGTAACTCCAACCGATATGCAACCGGTCCAACTCGACCAACAATCCCAAACGAACCTGTATACCTCGGACTCAGCTTAGTTTCAGTAATGGACCTGTTAGGATCCCGCAACAATGCCATCTTTAGATACATTCTATCTTCCACCTCAAACTCAATGCGATCATGACCTACTTTCATGTTCAGCTTCAAAACCCGGATTTTTTCCGTAGTTTTCTGAACAAAATCCGCAACCAATGTGCTTCTCCCCCCCCACTTGGGTCTAACACAACGGTGTACGATAGGGCCTCCCATAAAGCGCCTCGTATGGAACCATCCCAATACTCCCATGGTAGCTATTGTTAAAAGCAAACTCTACCAAGTTTAGGTGATCACCCCAATGACCTCCCCAGTCAAGCACACATATCCTCAGCAAATCCTCGAGAGTTTGGATCGTCCTCTCATATTTTCCATTCGTCTAAGGATGATACGCGATACTCAAATGCACATTAGTACCCATCTCTACCTAGAACGCCTTCCAGAATTCTGAAGTGAACATAAAATCTCGGTCTGACACGATATTCATTGATACTCTATAAAGTCTCACTATTTCTTGCACATATTTCTTAGCCAACACCTCAGCTCTATCGGTTTTCTTGATGGCCAGAAAATGTGCTGTCTTGGTCAAATGATCAACAATGACCCAAATAGTATCCTTGGTCCAAGAAATAGGCAACTCCACTTCCACTCTAAAATGGGTAAGCTCTGCAATAATCCACTCGGAAGCTGGTGCTCTGCCTTCACTCACTGGCACGTATCACAAGCTGTGACCCAGTTAGCTACATCCTTCTTTATCCCGACCCAGTGATAATACCGTTTAAGATCTCTGTACATCTTAGTCACTCCTGGATGAATCGAAAACATTCTTGCATGAGCCTCACTCAGGATCTCTCGCCTCAAACCCTCATCCTTGGATACACATATCCGCCCATGCATAAGAAAGGTCCTATTAGTAGAGATCTGATATTCTGAACCCGCTTTCCTGGAAGCATTAACCAAACCCTCATCCTTTTCCTTAGTCAACTGAACCCTGCACAGAAGATCCGCCTGATTTGCTGCCCCAAAACCCAACGGTTCCTGAAATAAAATACATAACCTCAATGAACCAAGCTCACACACTAACGACTCCATGTCTTGCTTTCGAGCCAAAACCACACACTTGCGACTCAAAGCATCCGCAACCAAGTTAGCTTTACGAGGATGGTAAGCTATCTCCAGATCATAATCTCCCACTAACTCCATCCAGCACCTCTGCCTTAAATTCAACTCAGGCTGAGTGAAAATGTACTTTAGGCTCTTATGATCTGTAAACACCTGTGAGTTGGTCTGGGTTGTGTGTTGATGCAGCAGGGGAAGGTGATTGCCTATGCATACACCACGTAAGGCTCACCCGGTTCGGACAATGCTAATACTGGTGTACTCGTCAACATCGCCTTCAGGTTTGTGAAACTCTCCTCACACTCAGGAGTCCAAACAAAATGAACATCTTTCCCTGTCAGCTTCGTCATAGATTTAGCCATACTCGTGAAACCCTTGATGAACCTCCGGTAATAACCTGCTAACCCAAAAAAACTCTGAATCTCAGTAGCATTCCTCAACCTTGGCCATTCTCTGATAGCCTATATCTTCTATGGATCCACCGAAACTCCCGTTACAGACAAAATGTAACTCAAAAACCCAACCGCTCACTGCCAAAAACTGCACTTGCTCAACTTAGCAAATAGCTTTTGCTCCCGTAACTTCTCCAGTACAACTCTGAGATGCACCTCGTGCTCCTCGGGACTCTTCGAATACACCAAAATATCATCGATAAAGATGATCACAAACTCTTCTAGATACTCCTGGAACACGCTGTTCATCAACCTCATACACGCTGCTGGTGCATTCGTCAACCCAAATGGCATTGCCATAAACTCGTACTGTCCATACCTAGATCTAAAAGCCATCTTCCTGATATCTGTCTCATCAATCAGAATCTGATGATATCCCGACACCAAGTCGCCCCTTTCAACTGATCTAACAATTCATCAATCCGCGGAAAAGGATACATGTTTTTTACAGTGACTCGGTTAAGCTCCCGATAATCAATACACAATCGAAAACTCCCATCCTTTTTCATTACAAACAATACCGGTGCTCCCCACAGTGAAGTACTCGATCGGATAAAACCCTTCCCCAACAACTTCTCCATCTGCTTTTTCAGCTCTGCCATCTCAGCTGGAGACATAATGTACGATGCATTAGGTATCGACATTGTTTCAGGTTCTAACTCAATCGTAAAAGGATCAGACCGAGATGGCGGTAATCCATGTAACGACTAAAAACATCCTGAAAATTCTAAACAACCCAAATATCTCTAACCGTAACCTTTCCAACAGTCTCTGATGTAACAATCGTTACTAAATATGCCTCGCGACCCTTCTTGATCATACTCTCTGCCTGCATGACCGAGATCACGAGACTCCCAGAAGTCAGTCTCACTCCCTGATAAACCAACCTCCCTTTCTTCTTTTCAAAGACAACACGTCCTCGGTGACAGTCTAGATGCGCTCTGAACTTCCCGAGCCAATCCTGCCTAAAATGATGTCATAAAGCTCTACAGAGCAAATGATCAAATCCGCTGGCATAGATTCCCCCGCCACCTAAACATCCATGCCACAAACTAGTTCGTGAATGGTTAGTAGCTTTCATCCAGCAACGTTAACAAAATCCAACTGCTCCCCGGTTTCTCCCTGTAAATTGCCCTTCTCAGCAAATTCTGGTGTAATAAAGCAATGTGATGCTCCAGTATCAAACAACACGTGAGATTCAACACCTCCCACAACCAGGGTTCCTGCATACCTCTCACAACAAGAACTTAACTCAGGTAGGTTTAAAAAATACCTATGATCGACCTGGAACTCGAGCCTCCCGTACGCTGACTACACCATGGCGCCACTGTACTCTGACTAGCTGGCAGTGTCACTGCTACCACCACCAACTCAGCAACCGTGCCAAAAGTTCTCACAAGACAACAGTTCCTCAACTCAGCCCGAAAATCCATCAAGAATCTCTGTACTCGGGTCCGTTCACCCTCCATCGCTCGACCCGTATACACACAGAGACTGTTAAACTCCGCCTCATACTCCCGAATGGTCCTGTTCTCCAGAGATAACTCTAGGAATCGATCCTCTAACCGCTCAAGTGCCTCATGTGGTATGTACTTGGAGTTAAACTCGTCCACAAAATCCTCCCAAGCCATCTCCGCCTGATCTCTCCTAGCTACAACACCTCTCCACTAGAGATGTGCATCACCCTCCAGGTAATGAACTACCAGATCAACCCGGTATCCCTCTTGACACCTAACCAAATGGTCTGCTCCAACCTCATCCTCCACGCATCATCGTCCTCAGGTTTGGCACCTCCCGGGAAGAATCCCGTGCCAATTCTCTGCAACTACTCCATCATCTTAAGGTAAGATTGGGAGCTCCTCCGCAACCGTACCTCTCGGCTGCACTTTAACCACCGGTGGCACAACAGAAGCCTGAACTGATACCCTCTCTAGTAACCAGTCCAACAGCAGAGTCAACAAACCCGCTATGCGATTATCTCGAGCCTAAGCAAAACTTGTTGCAACACCCGCTGCAACACCCACAGTAGCCACTGGATCTCCAGCCACACTGACCTCACCCTCAGACCCTCTTCATACACATGGGAATCCACAACCCGCTCCACCGTAGCACACCGTGCTACACTCTCAGCCACCGCCGGAACACGATTTCTACCATGGCCATGGCCACGGCCTCTACCACGGCCTCTACCACTTCTAGCCATCTGCACTTCCAAAAATAGAGACTAAAGACACCAAACAACTGAACATAACAAAAATAACTCACCGTGGAATCTGAACAGGCTCAAAGAGGATGATTCTAAGACTCCATGCTCAAACAAATTGACTAAATACCACATAATCAATTTCTAGTACACAAAACAACGGTTCACAACAACATGCAACAAGCATCACGAAAATTAATTAAATCCAATTAATTTTCCTAAACCATCCTAGAACCGTCTAAGTTTTGATACCAAAACTGTAATGACAGCACCCATCCTAGAACCGTCTAAGCTTTGATACCAAATAGAAAAAGAAAAAATGGGTGCAGTTATTTCTGTTTGGTATCAGAGCTTAGACGGTTCTCGGATGGTTTAGTAAAATTAATTGAATTTAATTAATTTATAATCTAATTAATTTACGTGATGCTTGTTGCATGTTGTTGTGAACCATTGTTTGGTATGCTAGAAATTGATTATATGGTATTTAGTCAATTTGTTTAAACATAGAGTCTCAGATTCATCCTCTTCGAGTCTGTTGAGATTTCTGATATCTCTGTATTTTACCCGTTTTAGGCACATGTTCGTCACCCTTTTTACATTGTTTTATCCTTCATTCGCATCATCTAGGACCATTTACTTCTGTTCAGCACACTTAGACATTCTTGCATCAACATTGCACACACGTTCTGCATATGGGGTTGAAACAGGTAATCTAGAGCTCTTTAGGGCTAGGGAAGGAATGGAGGCTTACGATATGGATGAAACTGGGAAAGGAGCATAGGACACAGAGGAAGTAAGGTACTCGATCGCCCACTCGATGTGCATGATCGAGTGCATGCTCGAACCACACGAAAGAAGAGCTCGACCAACCACTCGATCTGCATGATCGAGTGCATGCTCGAATCACACGAAGGAATAGCTCGACCAACCACTCGATCTGCATGATCGAGTGCATGCTCAAACTACACGAAGGAATAGCTCGGCCAACCACTCGATCTGCATGATCGAGTGCATGCTCGAACCACACAAAGGAAGAGCTCGACTAACCACTCGATCAACAGCTCGACCAGACGATCGAGTGCTCGATCAAGTAGAACCGCTGACTTAGCTATTTTGTCATTTTCTGTATTAGGGTTTTGGACTGAGGCTATAAATACCCCTTTTATTATAATCCAAGGATATTATGTTTTTCCTTAGGGTTTTTCTCTGTAGCCACCAAGAACACCTCTGATTTGTAATCCAGTTATCTTTTGATCTATTGAGTTTTTGCATTTACTTCTTTGAAACTTCTTGCTACTCTCATCATTATCTTTCTGTTATGCAAGTTTTATTAATTTCTGGGTTTGAGTTCTTGCTGTTCTTCATGGGGTCTAAGTAGTTTTCTAGGGCTCTTGAGGATGGGTTAGATTAGTGAGGAATCCTTAGTTTCCTAGGTCGTTTAAGGTTAGATTTCTATGAATCCCTTCTGGATTAGTGTTCTTAATGCTAATTTCTCTTTGATAATTTGGAGTTAGAACCCAGACATTTCCACACCCACCAAGTGTTTGATGAAATGTCTGAACCAACTAATTCCAGAGATTTACATACCTAACCTAAGAGATTAGTTGTCTAGAATGTTTATTGGCTTTAATATACTGAATCTTAATGCTTGTTAGGTTAGATTTCGCTAATGAGAATTAGGTCTGGAACTATCTTAGCTTGATGATTTATGTCATGAGAGTGGATTATTTGAGCATTCCGTTGCATTTCTCTGTTTCTGTAACTTCTGTAGCTTCTGTTAGCTTCTGTAGTTTCTGTTAGCTGCTGTTAATTTTGACTGCTTGTTTAAGTTTCTTGTTTATGCTTTTTATTGATTTAGTTTCAAACTGATATAGTGTTCCGGTTTATCGGTTGGAAACCCTCAACGAGTAAAGGAGATATCCTACAGATTAAGGACTGCGGTCTGAAACGGTTCAGATTACTGGCCGGATCTCGCACTCGATATTACCTCGTTGATATGGGAATACAACGCCACGAACCTGGACATTGATACATTCACCATTGATAAAACCTATTGCTTGGCTTGACTTAGATTTATTCGATTGCATCCTTTCTGTTAGCATCACACCTGATTGGATTGATAACCTTCTGTAATGCAATGACATGATAGTGCATTAGGATAATTGATAGAAAAATCCTATTATCAATTTGGCGTCGTTGCCAGTTGGGTGTTTGTTTGTTACATTTAGGATTTCGGATCTCTTAAGATCAAGTTCTTATTCACCTTACTTTGCTTACTGACTTGGTTGTTTTTCTCTGTTTCGTGTCTCAGCCCCACTCGATCGACCATTCGACCAACCACTCGACCAGCACGATCGAGTGCTTAATCGAGTCCGAACTCGAGTCCAGTTTTCTTTACCTATATGCACACCAGATCGGACGGCAACCACAACCTCATTCGCTATATCGACAACATTGACGGGTTACAACGTCAGTTGAGAGCGCAAAGAGACAACGCCCGATTCGATCAACCGGATCTAGTTAGTATGGCACACCAACAGGGCCAACAGGTCCACCAGGACGAGAAACCACCTATTGCACAACGATGGCCACGATACATTGGCGCAGGAGATGCCCCTAATACCCACACTCAGAGGTATGGGATTCTACTTCCTGCTGTCCAAAACAACAACTTCGAGATTAAGAGTGGGTTGATATCAATGGTTCAGAGCAACAAGTTCCATGGATTACCTATAGAGGACCCACTCGACCATCTTGATGAGTTTGACAGGCTCTGCAGCCTTACCAAGATTAATAGAGTCAGTGAGGATGGATTCAAGCTAAGACTTTTTCCTTTCTCCCTTGGTGACAAAGCCCATCAGTGGGAGAAGACTCTTCCTCAGGGATCAATAACCTCCTAGGATGACTGCAAGAGAGTTTTCCTTGCCAAGTTCTTCTCTAACTCCAGAACAGCTAGACTTCGAAATGAGATCTCCGGGTTTGCTCAGCAAAATGGAGAAACAATCTGTGAAACTTGGGAGAGATTCAAGGGCTACCAATCTCAGTGCCCTCATCATGAATTCAGCAATGAATCCCTTCTCACCACACTTTACAGAGGAGTTATTCCCTGGATCAGAATGCTTCTAGATACTGCAAGCAAT
The DNA here is from genome assembly GCA_900406565.1 of Turritis glabra. Taxonomy (NCBI): domain Eukaryota; kingdom Viridiplantae; phylum Streptophyta; class Magnoliopsida; order Brassicales; family Brassicaceae; genus Turritis; species Turritis glabra. The sequence continues at coordinate 1,859,810 of OVBN01000192.1, forward strand.
GGAAACTTTCTGAATAAGGATGTTGATGAAGGCTGGGAGTTGGTTGAGAACCTTGCTCAATCTGATGGGAACTATAACGAAGACTATGATAGAAGCATCATGGGGAGTAATGACAGTGATGATAAGCATAGACGGGAGATCAAAGCTCTTAATGACAAGCTAGATAAGCTCCTTCTAGTTCAGCAGAAGCAGGTTCAATTTGTATGTGATGAGGAACAACTTCAGGTTCAGGATGGGGTCATTGATCAGCAGGAGGAGATTAGCTACATTCAGAACCAGGGAGGCTACAACAAAGGCTATAACAACTATAAGCCTAACCCCAATTTGTCTTATAGGAGCACAAATGTGGCCAATCCACAAGATCAAGTATACCTTCCTCAGCACCAACAACCTCAGCACAAGCCTTTCATCCCCTACAATCAGAATCCAGGCTATGTCCCTAAGCAACAGTTTCAGGGCGGTTACCAACAGCATGGCGTAATGGGTCTACCAGGTTTTCAACCTCCACGAGCGCAACCACCTACCAACTCGGATCAGGATATGAAGACTATGCTACAGCAGCTTCTTCAAGGTCAGGCCTCTGGTGCATTGGAGATATCTAAGAAGCTTGCAGAGGTTCATACAAAGATAGACTGCACTTACAGTGATATTAACAGCAAATTCGAGACACTGAACTCAAAGATCAAGTACTTGGAAAGCAACTCTGCCTCCACTTCCTCCCCACGGCCTGTAAGACAATTCCCAGGGAAATCAATCCAAAACTCCAAGGAGTTTGTCAATGCCATAACACTAAGGAGTGGAACAGAGCTGCCTACCAGACAAGGACCTACTCTCGACACTGCGGCTAGTGACGACCAAGTTGAGGGATTTATCTCAAGATGAAGCACAGAATGACCAACTCGATCATACCACTCGAGTGAGTGGTCGAGTGGCTGATCACGTGGAAGATCGAGTACCAACTCCTGTTGCAAAGAAAAAGGAAACATGCTTTATTCCTCCTCCGTACAAGCCTAAGCTTCTATTTCCAAGCAGATTCAGACAAGAGAAAATGAAGAAGTATAAAGCTCTTTTTGATAAGCAGATGGGTGAAATTGAGGTCAAGATGCCTCTGTTAGATGCTTTTATGCTGATACCTCCATATCAAAAGTTTCTTAAAGATACATTGACAGAAAGAGTTAAAGAGCTTCAGGAAATGGTAGTGCTAAGTGAAGAGTGCAGTGCTATTGTACAGAAGAGAGCGATCCAGAAGTTAGGCGACCCCGGTTGTTTTACTTTGATTTCCTCTCTAGGGCCGCTAAGCTTTAAGAACTGTCTTTGCGATCTTGGAGCTTCAATAAGCCTTATGCCGCTTTCAGTAGCCAAAAGGTTGGGGTTCAGTAAGTACAAGGCTTGCAACATCTCTCTGGTATTAGCTGATAGATCGGTTAGAATACCACACGGTGTTCTAGAAGATCTACCTCTGAGGATTGGATATGTGGATATCCCGATAGACTTCGTAGTACTAGAAATAGATGAAGAACCAAGAGATCCTCTGATATTGGAAAAACCTTTCCTAGCTACAGCTAGAGTAATTATAGATGTCAAGAAGGGAAAGATTGAGCTGAATCTAGGGAAAGACCTCCAGATGAAGTTTGAAATCCGAGAAGCCATGAAGAAACCCACAATAGAGGGTCAGTTTTTCTGGATTGAAGAGATGGATCAAATTGCTGATGAACTATTGGAAGAACTCAATAAAGAAGACCATCTTTAGACTACTTTAACAAAGAGTGGTGAAGCCGGGTATTTGCACAAAGAAATCTTGGGTTATGAGATGCTTCTTGATTCATACAGAGCAGTAGAGGGGTTAGAAATCTTTGAAGATCTGATTGGTTCGAACACAGAGGTCATTGGATTAATTGAGGAAGGATCAAGTCAGACTCGACCAAGCAGCTCGACCAGCACGATCGAGTGCCCGATCGAGTCACAGCTCGAGTCAAACTTTGATTCATCTGATGATTGGTCTGAGCTGCAGGCACCTAAGGTGGATCTGAAACCACTTCCTAAAGGGCTAAGGTATGTTTTTCTGGGCCCTAACTTCACCTATCCAGTCATAGTGAATGTTGAGCTCAATGATGATGAATTGCAATTGCTGTTGACCGAACTTAAGAAGTTTAGAAGAGCTATAGGATATTCACTAGATGACACCAAGGGAATTTCACCTAGCTTATGCATGCATAGGATTAATCTAGAAAACGAATCGTATGCTAGCATTGAACCTCAGAGGAGATTGAATCCAAATTTGAATGAGGTTGTTAAGAAAGAAATTCTTAAGTTGTTAGAAGCTGGAGTTATTTATCCTATTTCCGACAGCACTTGGATATCCCCTGTGCACTGCGTTCCTAAGAAGGGGGGTATAACTGTGGTAAAAAATGATAAGGATGAACTCATTCCCACTCGAACAATTACTGGCCATAGGATGTGTATAGACTACAGAAAACTGAATGCTGCATCTAGGAAAGACCATTTCCCATTGCCGTTTATTGACCAAATGTTAGAGAGGCTTGCAAACCATCCTTATTACTATTTCCTAGACGGATATAGCGGGTTCTTTCAGATTCCCATACACCTTAACTATCAGGAGAAAACTACGTTTACATGGCCTTATGGGACGTTTGCCTACAGGAGAATGCCGTTTGGTCTCTATAATGCACCTGCTACCTTTCAGAGGTGTATGATTTCTATCTTTTCAGATTTAATAGAGGAGATGGTGGAGGTGTTCATGGATGATTTTTCCGTGTATGGCTCCTCTTTCTCCTCCTGTTTGCTGAATTTATGCAGGGTACTCGCTAGGTGCGAAGAAACCAACCTGGTTCTGAACTGAGAGAAGTGCCACTTTATGGTCAGAGAGGGTATCGTTTTGGGGCACAAGGTTTCTGGGAAAGGGATAGAGGTAGACAAGGCCAAGATCGATGTGATGATGCAGTTGCAACCACCAAGGACTATCAAAGATATCAGAAGCTTCCTTGGGCATGCTGGTTTTTACAGACGGTTCATCAAAGATTTCTCTAAGGTAGCCAGACCACTCACAATACTCTGCAAAGAGATAGAATATAACTTCAATTCTGAATGTTTAGAGGCTTTCCAACTGATTAAGGAAGCCGTAATCTCAGCTCCAATAGTCCAAGCGCCTAACTAGGACTACCCATTCGAGATCATGTGTGATGCATCTGATTTTGCAGTAGAGGCTGTTCTGGGGCAGAGGATTGACAAGAAGTTGCATGTTATCTACTATGCCAGCAAAATCTTAGATGAAGCACAAGGGAGATACGCAACTACAGAGAAGGAACTATTAGCAGTGGTGTTTGCCTTCGATAAGTTCAGAAGCTACCTAGTGGGATCCAAGGTCATTGTCTACACATATCATGCAGCATTGAGACATATCTATGCGAAAAAGGATACCAAGACTAGACTGCTAGGATGGATGCTTCTGTTGTAGGAATTTGACATGGAGATAGTAGATAAGAAAGGCATAGAGAATGGAGTGGATGATCACCTGTCAAGAATGAGGATAGAGGATGAATTGCCCATGGATGATTCTATGCCTGAAGAGTCACTCATGGCCATCCGGATCGAACCGACTCGATCACCAGCTCGAGCCAACGCTCGACTCCATGATCGAGTGGTCGATCGAGCCCTTGATCGAGTAGGAACTGTAAGTGCAGCAGCTGAAGCCTTGGCACTGAGGGAAGAAAATCCGCCTTGGTATGCGGATTTGGTTTACTATATGGTCATTGGTGAAGTCCCAAAGAGTCTAGATTCCTACAAAAAGAAGAAGCTCTTCAGAGATATAAACCACTATTACTGGGATGAGCCATACCTTTACAAGAGAGGTTTAGATGGGCTATTCAGAAGATGCATTGCTGAAAAGAAAGTGAAGGGAGTCCTAGAGCACTACCATGGGTCTACTTACGGAGGTCATTTCGCCACATTCAAAACTGTTCAGAAGGTGTTCCAAGCAGGATTATGGTGGCCTACCATGTTCAAAGATGCTCAGAGTTTCATCTCCAGGTGCGACCCCTGCCAGAGAATGGGAAATATAAGTAGAAGAAACGAGATGCCACAGAACCCTATACTGGAAGTTGAAGTGTTTGACGTCTGGGGGATGGATTTCATGGGTCCTTTCAACCCACCATCATTTGAAAACAGCTATATACTGGTGGCTGTAGATTATGTCTCGAAATGGGTCGAAGCAATTGCTTGTCCAACCAACGATGCTAAGGTTGTACTGATGATGTTCAAGAGCATAATTTTCCCGAGGTTTGGCATCCCAAGAGTAGTCATCAGTGATGGAGGATCTCACTTCATCAATAAACTGTTTGAGAATCTGTTAAGGAAGCATGGGGTGAAGCACAAGGTTGCAACACCTTGCCATCCCCAGACCAGTGGCCAACTGGAGGTCTCCAATAAGCAGATAAAGGCCATTCTAGCAAGAGTAGTGGAAGTTTCGAAAAGAGATTGGTCAGTCAAGCTCGATGATACTCTCTGGACTTATAGGACAGCTTTCAAGACCCCCATAGGGAGAACCCCATTCCAGCTGCTTTACGGGAAAGCATGTCACCTACCTGTTGAGTTAGAGTACAAAGCTTTATAGGCGACAAAACTCTTGAACTTTGATATCAAGACTGCCCAGGAAAAGAGAGTAATGGACTTGCACGAGCTGGAAGATATCAGGCTTGATGCCTATGAAAGTGCTAAGGTCTACAAGGAAAGAACTCAAGCCGTCCACGACAAGAAGATACTTCCTAAGGAAGTGATAGTTGGCGATCAGATTCTGTTATTCAACTCCAGGTTAAAGCTCTTTCCGGGAAAGCTGAGTGACTTTAAACAAGCTCACTTTGGAGGAAGTCCCATGTCTATCCTTGTTTATATTACTTTAAGTCTTTCGTATTTGGTTTTGCTTCATTTGGTTTTGGTTTTTGCTATTCATTTTTGATGTCTTTGGTGTTCAGGAGCAAACAGGGAACCTACACGACCGACTCGACCATACGCTCAATGAGCTCAATCGAGCTCCTCTTCTAATCTGAGTCATCTACATGCTCGACCGTACGACTCAATAGCCCACTCGATCCACGTGGTCGAGTCTGTACACGGACGCGTTCAAATTTGAATTTGGTCAAGTTGAGCAGGAAGCACAGGGGACAAGGCGCTGACTCGATAGCCCACTCGAGCCGTTGATCAAGCAGATGATCGAGTTCCTTTGTCAGTGGCGGAAGAGATGTCAAGGGCATTCTCCAGGAAGAAACTCTCCTTTTCTCTCGAAAAAGCACCAGCCGAACCTATGGAGGTTAGTGATGATGAAGCAGAGGAGCCTATGGCTGAAGAATACTCACGTAATAGACATGCCATTGTAAGGGGGAAACGTCCAGTATCACCCTTGGGCGAAGAGGAGGAAGAAGCTGAACAACCACGAGTCAAGGGGAAGAAGAAACAATCCACAGAAGATCTCTACAAAATCTTCAAGGGGATGATCTTTGCTGGCACCCGCTATCCACATCTAGAAACCATGAAAAAGCTCGGGATCAAGAGAGATGTTGAGTTCTTGTTCGAGATGTGTCACCTGGACACATTCATGAAGCTGAGCATGAGATGAAACCTGCTACTTCTTGGCCTCTTTAAGGGTGCACTTCTATGAGGATGAACCAAATTACGTCTCATATGAAGGGTTAGGCTTCATCACGTTTACGGTCAGAAACCAACTTTACTCGCTCACCTTCAAGGAGATCGACGCTTTGTATGGTTTTCCAAGCGGGACGGGAACTACCCAAGATTTTGATAAGCGTGAGCTTCTAGCGTTGTGAGAAACGATTAGTGGAGCAAAAATCTATTCCTCTTCCAGGTCCAAGAGTGCACAAATCAGGAGCCCAGTTCTGAGGTATTTGCACAAATCCATAGCTAGCACTCTTTTTGCTAGGAAAGTCACGGGGAACATCAACGATGGCGAGTTGCAAATGCTTGATTTAGCTCTTGGAGGAGTCTTAAGTTGCACAAGGGATGGCATGGTTCTAGCTGGAGATAGGTCCGATACAAGCCTAACCAACGTTATGATTGACCAGATGTTGTACTACCAAGATTGGGCAGTGAGGTTGCACAAGAAGGGTAGCACGAGGGAGCTGAGTATTAGAGGCATAGTGACACCAATACTGGTCGCTTGTGGTGTGAAGCTTAGTTCAAAAGAGTATGGTCCTAGGTGGATAGACATTCCACACCTAACAAAAACCCATTTCCTAGACATCGAGAGGGTAAATGAATGCCACCTCTACAAGTTCGTTCACCCAACTGCTGGTGATGCTCGGATGATACTCCCCAACACCATCGCTACTAAGGTTAGAACCAGAAGCAACATAGACTTCTGGCCGTCAACAGACCTTCTCTACATCTCCCAAGCTGAAAATTTCCAACAAGAAGAAGACCAAGATGAAGTGGATGAAATGGTTGAGTATGCAGCAGAGACGTTCCATTTCCTAGAGTTCGCAACAAACCCGAGACAGAGCCAAGGCATAAGAGAAGCTCACAAGCATGTCAGCATCCTTCAACGGTGGAACAAGTTCCAAGACAAAACCATCAGGGCATTGAAGAACACGGTGAAGGAGCTCTCCGGATCTATGAAGGAGATAAAAGATCAGATCAAAGAACTTCAAAGAAAGGTAGCTGGTTCGTCTTCAAGAAAAGCTAAGCACAGCTCAGGAAAGTTGAAGAAGAGCAGCTCCCTAAGGATGGAACCACGTCAAGACCTACCGATGGACCCCCCGAGATCGTCCTCGTTCGAACTAAGACAAAGGAAGAAGAAAGTTGATCGTGAGAAAAGAAGGACCAAGGAGAGCTCGACCAGGCGACTCGATCACTATATCGAGCCGGCGATCGAGTCGATGATTGAATGCTCCCTCAGCCACACGCAAGAGCCCAGCTACACGAGAGAGAGCATGGATGCACTTGTCTCCACCTACTTCACCAACCCTTGAGCTAACCCTTTCACCCTACCATTGTACTTTTATTTGCATGTTTTATTGTTTTTCTTGTTGATCTTTAAGTCCTTCTCCAGATTTTTATTACACAAGGGACTGTGTAATTTAAGTTTGGGGGAGGATTTAAGATGTGTTTGATGTTTGTTTCTATGAATCTTATTTTCCATTCGCATACTTGTGTCTGCATAGCATCTAAAGCATAAAAAACCGTTAAATTTTAAAAAATTCTCAAAAACATTTTGTGTTCATATAGTCGCATCTGCATTTTAAAATTGAGTCTAGTTGTTTCATTTAGGATTGATGCATCTGCATAGGGGATTATGATGATTATAGCCTTGTAAGCACGTTGATTCATTAACCTCAATGCCCAAGTTAGTAGTTGTCTGATGCATATTGAATGGGTTTGAGTATAAGACAGCACCATGCTTTGAATTCACAATTGGATCTTCCTATCTTGATTTAAAGCATACTAAGATTTGATGCCTTTCCCTATTTACTTGAACCAGAACTAGACTAATAATTATCATGTCTATGCATTGAACTTGAACTCATGGATACACATATACATACTTGGATTTTCTTTCACCACCTTACCATTCTTGCTAATCCAAGTAGCTGATTCCCATTATTGGAACAGTTTCCATACCCTAGCCTAACCTTCTTTCAAGCCATGAACATTTACTGAGTGTGAGGTCTTTTCTGATTGAGCTTAGTAGAAAGTGTTAGGTTTGAGCCGACAAGGATAGCATCCCATGTAGTTCTAGTTCACGATTGTTGGACTAGATAGGACTAGGCGGAAGCTTGATTTTGGGTTTGGGATTGGTTGATTTTCAAGAAAAGATTGGAAAAAGGAGAAAGAAAGAAAAGGTTTAGAACTCTTAGGAGGGGGAATGTAAAAAGAAAAGAGTTGACTCTAGCAAAGGATCTGGGCAATATTGATAAGATTGGTTCTAGGCAAAAGAAAGAAAAGATAGAAAAGATGAATAAAAAAACCAAAAGCTTGAAATGTCTTTGATAAAAAGAAGAAGAGAACCATAACTAATAAGGAAAACCTCAATCCGCTTGAAGTGACTAAAAATCAGAAGAAAACCTCCCCTAAGAGTAAGAACAGCTAGAGGTGTGAGCTAATAAGAAGAGCTCAAGTAAAAGGGTAGAAATATGACCATCTTCTGGGATTAGAAATAGGAAAGCTGAAATAAGGTTTTCACATCTTTGGATAGATGGGATTCTGTTCTTGTATGCATAGGTTAGCCCTTACCTTTAGCATTCTTCTAAAGCTCAGTCATTTCTTGAGAGAACCTTGTTATGTATTGCTTAACCATATGTGAAGACACCATATCTGCCTCTTAACCCTTTCCCTTAGCCAAGTGAGTTCATTGAATGTGCATAGCTTGATCCACGTTTTCTGCTTAATAAATGTTAAAGGGAGTGGTTAATTTGAATGTATGTCCAGGTTGAGACTGAAGTCCGATTGTGTTGTGAAGAGTATGGCTAAGGTTTTATCAAAAGAACTCACTCACATTGCATTTTAGAACTATTAACTTGGATGTTGATCTTATCATTTCCATCAGCATGTTTTGGTTCTGAGTCCCCGCTTTCAACTTCTTCTGCGACTTCTGTCTTGTTTGTTTGGAGGAATTGATATCTCTGTATTTTACCCGTTTTAGGAACATGGACACTGGTCGCGGCTACTTGTTGCACACGAGTTTTTAAAACTTTTGAAGAATTGCAGATTTGCCCAGAAGTTTTCTCTAATTGCAAGACAAGTCCCTGACGTATTTTAGAGTATAATTAGTTGTTTTTAGAGTTTTGAGAACATACTTAGACTTTTGGAATTATTCTTTTTCTTCAGAGCTTTTGGGAGATATAGATCATAACTCATTGTAGAGAGAAGATTTCGAATTCCCTTTGTTTCTATTTTATTCTTAATGCAATTTATTCAGATTATGATTTGTTTTGCATTGATGATGTATGAGTAATCCACTAGTTAGATTTAGGGTTATTCTAGGGATAGGATGAATTGTTGAATTGGATTGTTCTGTTAGGGTCATCACATGGTTCTTCATCTAGGTTGAGATTAATGCTAATTCTAGACTGATCACCTGAAATTTGGATCATAGGATAATTGGTAGACACGAAAGTGTTATTAATTCCCTGAATTAAACCTTGATGAGCAAAATACCTATCTGCAAAGACATTTGATTTAGGGATTTTGTGAACATATCAAACTTGAATTTAATGTATGTTTTGATTGTTGAATTTGCAAAGAACTTTGGGATTCACTGTTATAGACATAGATAATCTCTACAACGAAAGTTGATTGATTTGAATTTTGTGTTTTGAGTTCAAGAATGGTTCGTAACCAAACCCTGCATTATTCATCTGTTTAACAATTCTGATTTCCTAAAGAATTTCCCTAAGTCTAGCTATATTCATTTGATATTTAGCTATATTTCCATACTGTTAAATCTATTGTGTGAACATTAGTCCCTGTGGATTCGATCTCTAAATACTACAGTGATCTCTTAATTTGAGAGAGTAGCTCTAGGGTTAATTTGAGCATATCAAATTTTGGCACCGCTGCCGGAGACTTTTGATTCACCATTAGATTTCAGTTAGAGTTTAGTCTAAATCTTTCTACTATTTATCTACTTACGTTATTTTTTGTTTTCTTTTCTTTTGTGTTTCAGGTTTATGCCTAATCGTAAAACCAGGAGCAACAAAGATCTTCAGCTTGCCAACCCTTCTAATCAGGACATAACAAGGATAGAACGAACGAACAGAAAGGCAAAGAAGCTAACCGCAATGGATAACTTCGTTGTTTTGGTAAGGGATGAGGATGGGATTCTACGTGATCAAGAGGGCCATGTGCGTAACGAGCAGGGTCAAAACCTTCATCCTGAGGGAAATGTGATCTCAGAACCCGCTGTCGGTGTCGAGCGACACCAACAGGGTGTCGAGCGACACCAACAGGGTGTCGATCGACACCCTCCTTTGATTGAGGCACCAATTGTCAACAATGGCCAGCAGGGTAACAATACTGCTGCTTCAGTAGTTCGTGGGAGGACTTTGGGTGATTACAACAGGCTGGATCAGTTCTACGCGAATCGATCCGCGATCATACCCACCTTTCCTCATGAACAACCCATGGATCACATTGAGAGGTTTGAGGACCTAGTTACAAGTATCAAGGCTAATGGGGTGTCTACTGATTTTCTCTTCTGCAAACTCTTCCCGTACTCTCTTGGTGGAGAAGCAGCTTACTGGTTCAAACAATTGAAGCCAGGATCTCTGACAACTTGGTGGGAGACCAAAAATGCCTTTTTGAACAATTTCTATGATGATGCCAAGTCAGAGGATGCGCGAACAAAGATCTCTACTTTTTCACAACAACCAGCTGAGGCATTCAAAGCTGCTTGGGTGCGATTCAGGGCCTATCAGCGAGATTGTCCGCATCATGGGTTTAGTGAGGTTTAGTTATTGGGTATCTTCTTCAGAGGCGTGGATTGGAGGTATCAGATGGCTCTGGATGCTGTGAGTAATGGCAACTTCAACACCAGGTATCCTGAGGACGCTGTTACATTGATTGAGAACCTAGCTTCAAGCAACAGTATGAAAAATGCTGACTTTGAGAGAAAAAAGCTAGCAGGAAACTCTGAAGGTGGTCAGATTGCTGAGGTAGAAGTCTTTTGAACCAGACTTAAGGCCTGAAGAAGAGGTGCAGTTCGTCAATCAGGCTGGATTTCAGGATCAGAGGTATGGTAATTATCAAGGGAGCAGAAGCTACAGTAGAAACGGTCATAAGTCTAACTTTGCAGGAAATCAAAATTCTTCAGTTTATACTCCAAAGCCAGACTATCAGAAGACTTATCCGAACAACAACTTCAGCAGGAACTATGGGAACTCTTCTTACCAGAAACCTCCTCTACATACTCAAGAGAGTGAGGTCAAGTCTATGCTAGTGCAGAACTGATCTGGCCTTTTGTAGTCCCCAAGTGTCCTGCCACGAGCAACAGCGGCAGCAGCAGCAGCTGCCTGCAAATCCGGACCCTCAATAGCAGGTGGGTGTCGAGCGACACCAGCAGGGTGTCGATCGACCCCAACGGCGGGTTCGGGTATCACATTACCCTCAGCATCAAGTTTCTAGCGCTGTTCATTTCGCACGTTGCCCTCTTGATCACGTAGTACCCCAGCTTTATCCCTTACCAAAACAACAAAGTGATCCATTGCAGCAAGTTTCTTTGCTTTGCGATTAGTGCGCTCAATTCTTGTTATGTTTTGGTTGGAAGGATTTGCAAGCTGAAGATCTTTGTTGCTCCTAGTTTTGCGATTAGGCATAAACCTGAAACACAAAGAAAAATGAAAAATAAGAAAAACGTAAGTAAATAAATAATAAAAGAATTTAGACTAAAACCTAACAAAAATCTAATGGTGAAACAAGAGTCCCCGGCAACGGCGCCAAAATTTGATATGCTCAAATTATCCCTAGACCTACTCTCTCAAATTAAGAGATCAGTGCAGTACTTAGGAGTCGAATCCATAGAGACTGATGTTCACACAATAGATTAGAAGTTTGGGTTTTAGCTAAATAGTGAATAATGAAATGTAAAACAGGCAAGCAAAAGTAAATGTTATAGTTTTGAGATATGGAAAAGGCTAGACTTAGGGAAATTCTTCAGGAATTCAGAATTGTTAAACAGATATGCATTGCAGGGTTGATTAAGATCCGTTCTTGAACTCAAAACACAAAATTCAAATCAATCAACTTTCGTTGCAGAGATTATCTATATCTATAACAAGGAATCCTAAATTTCTTTGCAAATTCAACAATCAAAACATGCATTAAATCCAAGTTCGATATGTTCACAAAATCCCTAAATCAAATGTCTTTGCAAATAGGTATTTTGCTCATCAAGGTTTAATTCAGGAAATCAATAACACTTTCGTGTCTACTAATTTTCCTATGATCTAAATTCCAGGTGATCAGTCTAGAACTAGCATTAATCTTAACCTAGATGAAGAACCAAATGATAACCCTAACAAAACAATCCAATTCAACAATTCCTTCTATCCCTAGAAAAACCCTAAATCTAACAAATGGATTACTCAGACATAATAAATTTCTACAATGAGTTCTGATCTGTTTCTCCCAACAAGCTCTCAAAATCCAATTGCCAAAAGTAAAGATAAGATATGTTCTAATACTTTAAAAATAACTATTTATACTCCACAATACGTCAGGGACTTGTCTTGCAATTAGGGAAAACTTCTGGGTCATTCTGTAATTCTTCAAAAGTTCCTTGGAAACTTGTGTGCAACAAGTAGTGGCGACCGGTGTCAAGCGACTCTAGGAGGCACTGTCGATCGACACCAGCATCCATTATGATCTCCAACTTGCTCTTCTCAGCTACAGAATGCCAAATGCTTCCAATCATCCCAATATGCATCTAATGAGTCCAAAACGTACCTGAACCTACAATGACTCGATATAGACACAAAAACACCAAAAGGCTCTAAAAACAAGACTTATATCATGGTTAAAAACCGTAAAAACCATGATATATCAATCAACTAGTACAGCAGGACGAACCACCTCAGGTTGCACCAAGGCGGATCCGATACATTGGCGCAGGAGATGCACCGAATACACACACTTAGAGACATGGAATTCTACCTCCTGCTGTCCAAAACAATAACTTTGAAATTAAGAGCAGTTTGATCTCTATGGTCCAGAACAACAAATTCCATGGTTTATCAATGGAGGATCCACTTGATCATCTTGACGAGTTTGATAGGCTATGTAGCCTCTGCAAAATCAATGGAGTTAGTGAAGACGCATTGAAGCTGCGACTATTTCCTTTCTCCCTAGGTGACAAAGCCCATTTATGGGAAAAGAATTTACCTCATGGATCAATCACTTCCTGGGATGAATGCAAATGAGTCTTCCTTGCCAAATTCTTTTCTAACTCTAGAACGGCTAAACTCCGGAATGAAATCTCTGGATTTGCTCAGCGAAATGGCGAGTCCTTCTGTGAAGCTTGGGAGAGATTCAAAAGCTACCAATCTCAGTGCCCTCATCATGGATTCAGCAATGAATCTCTTCTTAGCACCCTATACAGAGGAGCTCTTCCCAAGATCCGAATGCTTCTCGATACTGCCAGCAATGGCAACTTCTTGAATAAGGATGTCGATGAAAGCTGGGAGTTAGTCGAAAACCTTGCTCAATCAGATGGGAATTACAATGAAGATTATGATCACGGAATCAGGGGGAGTCATGATTCTGAAGAGAGACATAGGAAGGAAATGAAGGCCATGAATGAGAAATTAGATAAGCTCCTTCAAACCCAGCAGTGGCATGTTCATTTTGTATCTGAGGATGAGCAGCTCCAGGATCAGGATGGTGAGATTGTTCACCAAGAAAATATTAGCTACATTCAGAATCAAGGTGGTTACAAAAGAGGTTACAATAACTATCGGCCAAAACTTCACAGATTTCATCAGGATTAATAGTCATAGGAAAGGTACACTCAACGCCAAATCTCAACTTATCATAATGGAATACGAATGTGGCTAACCCAGAGGACCAAGTCTACCCTCCTGCGCTGCAACCTCCTACCAAACCTTTCGTCCCCCACAATCAGACTCAGGCATTCGTCCCTAGGCCGCAGTTTCACGGTGGTTACCAACAACACGGAGCAATGGGACCACCGGGATTTCATAATCAACGACCGCAGCTACCAATCAACTAGGATCCAGACATGAAAACTATGATCCAGCAACTCATACAAGGACAAGCATCTAGTGCCATGGAGTTGTCTAAAAAACTGGCGGAAGTGCACAACAAGATGGATTGCACTTACAATGATCTTAACAGCAAATTCGAAACTCTAAACTCCAAAATCAAACACTTGGAAAGCAACACCGCCTCTACTTCTACTCAAAACCCCACTGGCCAACTACCTGGGAAATCAATCCAAAACCCAAAGGATTTTCACATAAATGCAATCACATTACGGAGTGGCAGAGCACCTACCCCCCAAAGACCTACCAAGGTCCCTGCGGACAGTGACGACTAGGATGGGGAGGATTTCTGTCGCGATAAAGCTAAGACTGATAAGCTCGACCACTTACTCGATCGGGCCGATCGAGTGCATGTTAGAGTCAACAATCAAATTCAACATCCATAACCAACTCGATCCCCTGATCGAGTCAATGATCGAGTCCATACTAACATTGCTGGAACACCATTTGCTTCGGAGAAAACGGAGATGTGCTTTGTCCCTCTTCCTTACAAACCCAAGCTTCCATTTCCAAGCAGGTTCAGGAAAGAGAAGATGGAAAAGTATAAAGCTCTTTTTGATAAGCAGATGGGAGAAATTGAGGTCAAGATGCCTCTCTTAGATGCTTTTATGCTGATACCTCCATATCAAAAATTTCTGAAGGATACATTGACAGAAAAGGTTAAAGAGCTGCAGAGAATGGTAGTGCTAAGTGAAGAATGCAGCGCTATAGTCCAGAAGAGAGCAATCCAGAAGCAGGGCGATCCCGGTTGTTTCACCTTGCCCTGCTCCCTTGGGCCGTTGAGCTTTAAGAAATGTCTTTGTGATCTTGGAGCTTCAAAAAGCCTTATGCCGCTTTCAGTAGCCAGGAGATTGGGGTTCAGCAAGTACAAGGTGTGCAACATCTCTTTGGTATTGGCGGATAGATCAGTTCGAATACCACATGACGTTCTAGAAGATCTACCTCTGAAGATCGGATATGTGGATATCCCGACAGACTTTGTGGTACTAGAAATGGATAAGGAACCTAGAGATCCTCTTATATTGGGAAGACCTTTCCTAGCTACAGCTGGAGCAATCATCGATGTCAAGAAGGGAAAGATTGAACTCAACCTAGGAAAGGATTTCAAGATGAAGTTTGACATCAAGGATGCCATGAAAAAACCTACAACAGAGGGTCAGCTTTTCTGGATTGAGGAGATGGATCAACTTGCTGATAAACTACTGGAAGAACTCAATGAAGAAGACCATCTTCAGACTACTTTAACAAAGAGTGGGGAAGCCGGGTATTTGCATAAGGAAACCTTGGGATATGAGATGTTGTTAGACTCACATAGTGCAGTAAAAGGATCAGAAATCTTTGAAGATCTTATTGGGTTGAACACAAAGGTCGTTGAAGCAATTAAAGAAGAAGCATGCCAGGCTAGACTAGGCAACTCGATCAGCCACTCGATCGATGACTCTATCGGCTTGATCGATTCCCAGATCGAGTCATCCTGCAATACATCCAACGATTGGTCTGAACTGAAGACTTCTAAGGTTGATCTTAAACCACTTCGAACAGGGCTAAGGTACGCTTTTCTAGGCCCTAATTCTACTTATCCAGTCATAGTGAATGCTGAACTGAATGATGATGAGGTGCAATTGCTATTGACTGAATAAAAAAGGTTTAGAAGAGCTATAGGGTATTCACTGGATGACATTAAGGGAATTTCACCTAGCTTATGCACTCATAGAATTCACCTTGAAAACGAATCATATGCTAGCATAGAACCACAGAGAAGGTTGAATCCAAACTTGAAAGAGGTTGTTAAAAAGGAAATTCTTAAGTTATTAGAAGCTGGTGTGATTTACCGTATATCCGATAGTACTTGGATATCCCCTGTGCATTGTGTTCCTAAAAAGGGTGGTATGACCGTTGTGAAAAATGATAAGGATGAACTTATTCCCACTAGAACAATCACTGGCCATAGAATGTGCATAGATTATCGGAAACTGAATGCTGCATCTAGAAAAGATCATTTTCCATTGCCATTCATTGACCAGATGTTGGAAAAGCTAGCATACCATCCTTATTACTGCTTTTTAGATGGGTATAGTGGATTTTTTCAAATCCCTATACACCCAAATGATCAAGAAAAAACCACATTCACCTGCCCTTATGGAACATTTGCATATAGGAGAATGCCGTTCGGTCTTTGTAATGCACCTGCTACCTTTCAGAGGTGTATGATCTCTATCTTTTCAGATTTGATAGAGGATATGGTGGAGGTCTTCATGGATGATTTCTCTATGTATGGCTCCTCTTTCTCCTCGTGTTTGTTAAACTTGAGCAGGGTACTCTCTAGGTGTGAAGAGACCAACCTGGTTCTGAACTGGGAGAAATGGCATTTTATGGTCAGAGAGGGTTTTGTTTTGGGGCACAAGATTTCTGAGAATGGAATAGAGGTAGACAAGGCTAAGGTTTATGTGATGATGCAGTTGCAGCCTCCAAGGATAGTAAAGGATATCAGAAGTTTCCTTGGACATGCTGGGTTCTACAGGCGATTTATCAAAGATTTCTCAAAGGTAGCCAGACCGCTCAACTTTGATTTTGTAAGGAGATGGAGTTCAACTTTGACTTCGAATGTTTAGAAGCCTTCCAACGGATTAAGGCAGCCTTGATCTCAGCCCCGATAGTCCAAGCTCCTAACTGGGACTACCCATTCAAAATTATGTGCGACGCATCTGATTATGCAGTGGGAGGTGTATTGGGGCAGAAGATTGATAAGAAGTTGCATGTTATCTACTATGCTAGTAGGACCCTAGATGAAGCACAAGGAAGATATGCAACTATGGAGAAGGAGCTGCTAGCAGTTGTGTTTGCTTTTGAGAAGTTCAGAAGCTATCTGGTAGGATCAAAGGTTATTGTCTACACAGATCATGCAGCCTTGAGGCATATCTATGCAAAGAAGGATACTAAACCAAGATTGCTTAGATGGATCCTCTTGCTCCAAGAATTTGATATGGAGATGGTTGATAAGAAGGGCATCGAAAATAGAGTGGCTGATCACTTGTCAAGAATGAAGATAGACGATGCATTGCCCATAGACGACTCTATGCCTGAAGAGTCACTCATGGCCATCTGGATTTCAACAACTCGGTCACCTACTCGATCGGTTGATCGAGTGGTCGATCGAGTGCCTGATCGAGAGGGTACAACGAGTGCGAAACCCGAAGTTTTAGCCTTAGGAGAGAACAATCTGCCTTGGTATGCAGACTTGGTTAACTACTTGGTCATTGGAGAAATTCTTAAGAGCTTGGATTCGTACAAACGAAAGAAATTCTTCAGAGATGTAAACCACTACTACTGGGATTAGCCATATCTCTACAAGAAGGGGTCAGATGGTCTGTTCAGAAGAGGCATAGCTGAGACGGAGGCAAAAGGTGTTTTGGAACATTGCCACGGGTCTTCCTATGGAGGTCACTTTGCTACCTTCAAGACTGTCCAGAAAAAACTTCAAGCAAGATTGTGGTGGCCCAGCATGTTCAAGGAATGACACCACATTTCATTCCAAAACTCTAACTAAGCGTGTTATTGATTCAAAGCAAAGCTTTGGGGTGAAGGAGAAGTTCTAGAAGCAGTTTTGGAACTTTAACACAAACCTATACGACTTTAGCTGTTAGAATCTGGTTGCATGTCTAGTTCTTATACTCAATCATATACAAGGGATCATGCCACATTTGACTTCAATGACTCTAACTAAGCGTTTTATTGATTCAAAGCAAAGCGTTGGTGTGAAGGAGAAATTCTAGAATCATTTTTTGTAACTTTAACACAAACCGACACGACTCTAGCTTTTAGAATCCGGCTGCATGTCTAGTTCTTATACTCAATCATATATAAGGGATCATGCCATATTTGACTCCAATGACTCTAACTAAGCGTTTTATTGATTCAAAGCAAAGCGTTGGTGTGAAGGAGAAGTTCTAGAATCATTTTTTGTAACTTTAACACAAACTAACACGACTCTAGCTGTTAGAATCCGGTTGCATGTCTAGTTCTTATACTCAATCATATACAAGGGATCGTACCACATTTGACTCCAATGACTCTAACTAAGCGTTTATTGATTGAAAGCAAAGCGTTCGTGTGAAGGAGAAGTTATAGAAGCATTTTTTGTAAATTTAACACAAACCGACACGACTCTCGCTTTTGGAATCCAGTTGCATGTCTAGTTCTTATACTCAATAAAATATAAGGTGTCATATTAAATTTGACTCCAAAGACTCCAACTACACATTTTATCGAATCAAAGCAAAGCTTTGGAGTGAAGGAGAAGTTCTATAAATGTGTTTTGGAACTTCAACATAAATCTACACGACTTTAGCTTTTTGAATCTGGTTGCATGTCTAGTTCTTATACTTAATCATATCCAAGGGATGATGCCACATTTGACTCCAAAACTCTAACTAAGCGTATAATTGATTCAAAGCAAAGCTTTGGGGTGATGGAGAAGTTCAAGAAGCGGTTTTGGAACTTTAACCCAAATATATACGACTTTAGCTGTTGGAATCCGGTTGCATGTCTAGTTCTTATACTCAATCATATACAAGGGATCATGCCGCATTTGACTCCAATGACTCTAGCTAAGCGTTTTATTGATTCAAAGCAAAGCGTTGGTGTGAAGGAGAAGTTCTAGAAGCGTTTTTGGTAACTTTAACACAAACCGACACGACTCTAGATTTTGTTATCCGGCTGCATGTCTAGTTCTTATACTCAATCATATATAAGGAATCATGCCACATTTGACAGCAATGACTCTAACTAAGCGTTTTATTGATTCAAAGCAAAGTGTTGGTGTGAAGGAGAAGTTCTAGAAGCGTTTTATGTAACTTTAACACAAACCGACGCGACTCTAGCTTTTGGAATCCGGTTGCATGTCGAGTTCATATACTCAATCAAATACAAGGGGTCGTGTTAAATTTGTCTCCAAAGATTTCAACTACGCATTTTATCGATTCAAAGCAAAGCTTTGGGGTGAAGGAGAAGTTCTAGAAATGTTTTTTGGAATTTCGACACAAACCTACACGAGTTTAGATTTTTTAATACGTTAGAATGTCTAGTGCTTATAATCAATCATATCCAAGGAATGACACCACATTTCATTCCAAAACTCTAACTAAGCGTGTTATTGATTCAAAGCAAAGCTTTGGGGTGAAGGAGAAGTTCTAGAAGCAGTTTTGGAACTTTAACACAAACCTATACGACTTTAGCTGTTAGAATCTGGTTGCATGTCTAGTTCTTATACTCAATCATATACAAGGGATCATGCCACATTTGACTTCAATGACTCTAACTAAGCGTTTTATTGATTCAAAGCAAAGCGTTGGTGTGAAAGAGAAATTCTAGAATCATTTTTTGTAACTTTAACACAAACCGACACGACTCTAGCTTTTAGAATCCGGCTGCATGTCTAGTTCTTATACTCAATCATATATAAGGGATCATGCCATATTTGACTCCAATGACTCTAACTAAGCGTTTTATTGATTCAAAGCAAAGTGTTGGTGTGAAGAAGTTCTAGAAGCGTTTTATGTAACTTTAACACAAACCGACGCGACTCTAGCTTTTGGAATTCGGTTGCATGTCGAGTTCATATACTCAATCAAACAAAAGGGGTCATGTTAAATTTGACTCCAAAGACTTCAACTACGCATTTTATCGATTCAAAGCGAAGCGTTGGTGTGAAGGAAAAGTTCTAGAAGCATTTTTTGGAACTTTAACACAAACATACACGACTTTAGCTTTTGGAATCCGGTTGCATGTCTAGTTCTTACACTCAATCATATCCAAGGGATGATACCACATTTGACTCCAAAACTCTAACTAAGCGTGTTATTGATTCATAGCAAAGCTTTGGGGTGAAGAAGAATTTCTAGAAGCAGATTTGGAACTTTAACACAAACCTATACGACTTTAGCTGTTAGAATCCGGTTGCATGTCTAGTTCCTATACTCAATCATATACAAGGAATCATACCACATTTGACTCCAATGACTCTAACTAAGCGTTTTATTGATTGAAAGCAAAGCGTTGGTGTGAAGGAGAAGTTATAGAAGCATTTTTTGTAAATTTAACACAAACCGACACGACTCTCGCTTTTGGAATCCAGTTGCATGTCTAGTTCTTATACTCAATCAAATATAAGAGGTCATATTAAATTTGACTCCAAAGACTCCAACTACACATTTTATCGAATCAAAGCAAAGCTTTGGGGTGAAGGAGAAGTTCTATAAATGTTTTTTGGAACTTCAACATAAATCTACACGACTTTAGCTTTTGGAATCTGGTTGCATGTCTAGTTCTTATACTCAATCATATCCAAGGGATGATGCCACATTTGACTCCAAAACTCTAACTAAGCGAATAATTGATTCAATGCAAAGCTTTGGGGTGATGGAGAAGTTCTAGAAGCGGTTTTGGAACTTTAACCCAAATATATATGACTTTAGCTGTTGGAATCCGGTTGCATGTCTAGTTCTTATACTCAATCATATACAAGGGATCATGCCGCATTTGACTCCAATGACTCTAGCTAAGCGTTTTATTGATTCAAAGCAAAGCGTTGGTGTGAAGGAAAAGTTCTAGAAGCGTTTTTGGTAACTTTAACACAAACCGACACGACTCTAGATTTTGGAATCCGGCTGCATGTCTAGTTCTTATACTGAATCATATATAAGGAATCATGCCACATTTGACTGCAATGACTCTAACTAAGCGTTTTATTGATTCAAAGCAAAGTGTTGGTGTGAAGGAGAAGTTCTAGAAGCGTTTTATGTAACTTTAACACAAACCGACGCGACTCTAGCTTTTGGAATTCGGTTGCATGTCGAGTTCATATACTCAATTAAATACAAGGGGTCGTGTTAAATTTGACTTCAAAGATTTCAACTACGCATTTTATCGATTCAAAGCAAAGCTTTGGGGTGAAGGAGAAGTTCTAGAAATGTTTTTTGGAATTTCGACACAAACCTACACGAGTTTAGATTTTTGAATCCGTTAGAATGTCTAGTGCTTATACTCAATCATATCCAAGGGATGACACCACATTTCACTCCAAAACTCTAACTAAGCGTGTTATTGATTCAAAGCAAAGCTTTGGGGTGAAGGAGAAGTTCTAGAAGCAGTTTTGGAACTTTAACACAAATCTATACGACTTTAGCTGTTAGAATCTGGTTGCTTGTCTAGTTCTTATACTCAATCATATACAAGGGATCATGCCACATTTGACTTCAATGACTCTAACTAAGCGTTTTATTGATTCAAAGCAAAGCGTTGGTGTGAAGGAGAAGTTCTAGAATCATTTTTTGTAACTTTAACACAAACCGACACGACTCTAGCTTTTAGAATCCGGCTGCATGTCTAGTTCTTATACTCAATCATATATAAGGGATCATGCCATATATGACTCCAATGACTCTAACTAAGCGTTTTATTGATTCAAAGCAAAGTGTTGGTGTGAAGAAGTTCTAGAAGCGTTTTATGTAACTTTAACACAAACCGACGCGACTCTAGCTTTTGGAATCCGGTTGCATGTCGAGTTCATATACTCAATTAAATACAAGGGGTCATGTTAAATTTGACTCCAAAGACTTCAACTACGCATTTTATCGATTCAAAGCGAAGCGTTGGTGTGAAGGAAAAGTTCTAGAAGCGTTTTTTGGAACTTTAACACAAAGCTACACGACTTTAGGTTTTGGAATCCGGTTGCATGTCTAGTTCTTACACTCAATCATATCCAAGGTATGATACCACATTTGACTCCAAAACTCTAACTAAGCGTGTTATTGATTCATAGCAAAGCTTAGGGGTGAAAAATAATTTCTAGAAGCGTTTTATGTAACTTTAACACAAACCTATAAGACTTTAGCTGTTAGCATCCGGTTGCATGTCTAGTTCTTATACTCAATCATATACAAGGGATCATACCACATTTGACTTCGATGACTCTAACTAAGCGTTTTATTGATTGAAAGCAAAGCGTTGGTGTGAAGGAGAAGTTATAGAAGCATTTTTTGTAAATTTAACACAAACCGACACTACTCTCGCTTTTGGAATCCAGTTGCATGTCTAGTTCTTATACTCAATCAAATATAAGGGGTCATATTAATTTGACTCCAAAGACTCCAACTACACATTTTATCGAATCAAAGCAAAGCTTTGGGGTGAAGGAGAAGTTCTATAAATGTTTTTTGGAACTTCAACATAAATCTACACGACTTTAGCTTTTGGAATCTGGTTGCATGTCTAGTTCTTATACTCAATCATATCCAAGGGATGATGCCACGTTTGACTCCAAAACTCTAACTAAGCGTATAATTGATTCAAAGCAAAGCTTTGTGGTGATGGAGAAGTTCTAGAAGCGGTTTTGGAACTTTAACCCTAATATATACGACTTTAGCTGTTGGAATCCGGTTGCATGTCTAGTTCTTATACTCATTCATATACAAAGGATCATGCCGCATTTGACTCCAATGACTCTAGCTAAGCGTTTTATTGATTCAAAGCAAAGCGTTGGTGTGAAAGAGAAGTTTTAGAAGCGTTTTTGGTAACTTTAACACAAACCGACACGACTCTATATTTTGGAATCCGGCTGCATGTCTAGTTCTTATACTCAATCATATATAAGGAATCATGCCACATTTGACTGCAATGACTCTAACTAAGCGTTTTATTGATTCAAAGCAAAGTGTTGGTGTGAAGGAGAAGTTCTAGAAGCGTTTTATGTAACTTTACCACAAACCAACGCGACTCTAGCTTTTGGAATCTAGTTGCATGTCGAGTTCATATCCTCAATCAAATACAAGGGGTCGTGTTAAATTTGATTCCAAAGATTTCAACTACGCATTTTATCGATTCAAAGCAAAGCTTTGGGGTGAAGGTGAAGTTCTAGAAATGTTTTTTGGAATTTTGACACAAACCTACACGAGTTTAGATTTTTGAATCCGTTTCAATGTCTAGTGCTTATACTCAATCATATCCAAGGGATGACGCCACATTTGACTCCAAAACTCTAAGTAAGCGTGTTATTGATTCAAAGCAAAGCTTTGGGGTGAAGGAGAAGTTCTAGAAGCAGTTTTGGAACTTTAACACAAACTATACGACTTTAGCTTTAGAATCCGGTTGCATGTCTAGTTCTTATACTCAATCATATACAAGGGATCATGCCACATTTGACTCAATGACTCTAACTAAGCGTTTTATTGATTCAAAGCAAAGCGTTGGGTGTGAAGGAGAAGTTCTAGAATCATTTTTTGTAACTTTAACACAAACCGACACGACTTCTAGCTTTGGAATCCGGCTGCATGTCTAGTTCTTATACTCAATCATATATAAGGGATCATGCCACATTTGACTCCAATGACTCTAACTAAGCGTTTATTGATTCAAAGCAAAGTTTGGTGTGAAGAAGTTCTAGAAGCTTTTATGTAACTTTAACACAAACCGACGCGACTCTAGCTTTTGGA